>CM066331.1:166042392-166659892 GCA_033807585.1 Hydrophis major | reverse complement strand
ATGATATTCCAGGGGGTGCAAGAAAAGTCCAGGTAAATAATAGGATATTGGCTATATGTTGGCATTTTTATTTATTATGCAGTGGATTAACTTTGTTTTCATTTAGAGTTAAGTATTATTTAGTGGCCGTCACATACATAGCTGAAAAGATTCAATCCTACCATATATTTAATGCGTTCAATAGTTCCTAAAGTCTAAATTTCAGGGGGTGCGAGTGAAATTTCTTTAGGGGTGCAGGGTGAAAAAAAGGTTGGGAGCCACTGCTCTAATGAATTGACATCTGTGTTGTTTTTACTAAATTTGAAGCATTTTTCTATTGCTTTCTTCCAATAAAGTCTTCAGCTCAAAGATTTCTTTATGATCTCTCATTCAAATATTAATCGGGCCTAGCCTTATTTAACTTTTCAAAATCAGAGTCCTTTACAATGATTAGGCTATCAAAGGAACTATAAAGAACAATGAAAATGGTATTTGGAATATCTATATCTATCTATCTATCTAGAGAGAGAAAATTTGCTCGTTTAAATATTGTTTTTTTTCATTTCAGAGGGAATTATAGGCAGAACTGAGAATTTTGTGTGCACCACAAAGCTGTGTTAACACCTGTTAACCGTTAACATCACAAACAAATAGCTGGTAAATATAAAATCTGGCAATACATGAGATATTAGATATTTCTGTAATTTGAAAATAAATTATACGAACAAAACTTAGTAATTCTAATTATTAGAAGATAATTACTATGTTACTACTGTCTCCAGAATTCCACATATATGCTTTGTTAGACTGCATTAAAAATATTTACTATTGAGTTTAGGATCACAATCTACAGCATCCACTAAACGGAGGGCTTTGCTCCTGCAAGTTTTGAGAAAAGCCTATGTAGCTGTAGTGAAGCCAAAGAAACTGAAATAGGGCATACTTCTTATTCACACCAGATAGAATTGTTTACTGTATTTTTATACCCAATTTACTGTATTTTAATGGAACTATGTCTAATTAAGTTATAATTCATGTTGAGTAAACCTTTAAGACCGCACTAAAGGACAGAAGCTGAAATAAGCTACCGTATATACTCGAGTATAAGTCGACCCGAATATAAGCCGAGGCACCTAATTTAACCACAAAAAACTGGGAAAACTTATTGACTCGAGTATAAGTCGAGGGTGGGAAATGCAGCAGCTACTGGTAAATTTCAAAAATAAAAATAGATGCCAATAAAAACTTTCACTAGGACAGTTGAGAATAAGTTTGATGTTCACAATTTCCTCTTTGAAAGAGACCAGTAAATAGGGAACAAGAAGATGAAGAAAAAGAAGTGTGTTTTTTCACACTTTTCACACTGAAGTGAACAAAAATGGCATCATAGGAACAAGCTTATTCTCAGCCCAAAGGTTTGTTTCTGATTTCTTCCCTGATTTAAGGGAAATTTGGGAAACGATCCCATAGGTTTGATTGATTCACTAACCCAAAAGATGATGATGATGACAGTGGTAGGCAGGAGTCACTCTCTCCCTTGCAAGAAAAAAGCAAGAGCCGTTCTTATGATCTCTCTCTCTCTCTCTCTCTCCCCCTCCTCCCGAGTGGACTGAAAGCAGCTGGAGCTGAGGAAATGAAACTGAGTGGAGCGCTCGCGTTGCTTTCTCAGCCTAGAGCTCAGAAAAGCCTCCCCCTCCTCCCGAGTGGACTGAAAGCAGCTGGAGCTGAGGAAATGAAACTGAGTGGAGCGACCTCGGCTCGCCTTGCTTTCTCAGCCTAAAGCTCAGAAAAGCCTCCCCCTCCCATGCTTAAAAGTTGCAAAGGAAACACGGAAGCAGGGAAGCGGCTGCCCAGCTTCGGAGCTCCACACCATTTTTTTTTCAGAGGGGAATCTGACTCGAGTATAAGCCGAGGGGGTTTTTTTCAGCACAAAAAATGTGCTGAAAAACTCGGCTTATACTCGAGTATATACGGTAATAAAATTTTAAAACTGACTCTAAAGCATTCCCCTGAAACATCACAAAAACAGACTGAAATATAGTTCTCAGAAACACAAGTTATTTATTAAATTTTATCCTTTATTTCAAATAGACAAAAAAGGTTTTAACGATAGGATTTTTGGTAACGTGCACGAGCACCAGGTCCACCGAACTTCTTGGACTCACAACGTCGAGGATCAGCAACTAACAAGGTCCTATCATACTGGATGAGGATATCCTTTATTTCCTTCTTAGAAGCTTCATCGACATCTTGAGAAAAATAAAACTGTATTAGACTTTGAAGCTATTGCTATAATCAATCCTATAACATTGCTCAGAAATGGTAACTTACAGGAAGCATCAAGAAATAAAATCTTTTAAGCAACACTTAGTTTATATGGTCAATATTGGCTTAAATATACATGAGTAAGATGAAAAAGGCTTCTGGTTTGAAGTCTCTTTGGCGACAGACAGAAATCCAGGATCGTGCGCGGTTTAGGTCTGGGCTCGCCGCTGGAACGCCCCGAGCCGGCTGGTTTCAGGGCTAAGCCACCCCATAGAGGTGGTGAAGAGGGGGGGGAGACCGCCAGCAGGGTTGAGGAGAGCCGCATCTCTCCTCCTCAGCTGGCCATTACTCCCTTTCCCGAAGGCGGTTGCAGCAGTGGTCAGAAATGGCCACCACAAAGAAGAACTCGACCGGAAAAGAATGTGCAGGAGGAAGATAAGTGAAAGTTTTGGCTGACTGGGTTAAATTGTAAAAGCAACAACTCAAGTACCCTGGAATTTAAACTTACAAAAAAATAACATCACTCCCAAAGAAGAGTCGGAAGCAGCGAAGGAAAGTGAAAAGGGAAAGGTTTGGGGTTTTTTTTCTTCTCTCTCCTTCCCTATACTGACAACTAAGAGACTTAAATAAGAAATTGGAAAAATCCACTTTGACATCAATAGGCAATTAAGCTGAAAATAAAACAAAATGTCAAAGGGATAATAAAGATTTCTGGACACTAAAATTTTTTTTTTCATAAGCAGGAAGGGAGAGAAAAAAAATAAGGGCAGGATCTGGAAGAGGGAGGACACTGCCTCGAATTAAAAAGAATCTGCAGTAAAACTTCAACAAGACTTCTAAAAGATACATTTTAATTGAAACTTTGTAACTAAACAGTAACCCCAGGAAGAGAAAGTGAAAAAAAAAAAGCAAAAAAAAACCAACAGCTTACGTGTATTTGGATTATTTGGTGATCTTTGGATCCTTGGTTATTACATTTGAATGACTAAAATTAATCGGGTGGTTGTTTAAAAATTTATACAATGGCATCACTTCTGGATGAATTGAAAATGGAACTTAAAAAAATACAAAGAAGATGCACAAGAAGGGAAGGGTTCTTTTGGCTTTGTTTTTCAATTCTTAGAAATGGAGATTTGGAACTATGAGAAACAACAGGAAACGTCTGCAAAACAAGAAGACTGAGACAAAGAAGAAGCCATCTTTAATGAACAAGTAATTCTATGTGGGGAAGAAAAAGGAAAAGGGGGGGAAGTGAATGGAGAATTTAAGATTTTAAAAAACAACCAAAGAAAAGAAAAATAATTTGAAAAATAAGTATAATACTGGAAAGCAACAGAAGAGGGGAATACAGAAGAGAGAAATAGAGGTAGAGAGACAAGGGGGTAAAAAGGGGAGAGAGAAGGAGAGGGCAGAAGGAAAGGAAAAGAAGTTACAAAGGACCGGAGCAAGATAGAGAAACAGGACCTATTTAGAGATAATGGGTGAAAATCTAACTGAAAAAGGGATTCTGTAAAGGTACGTAAGATTGTATTGTTATGTTAGTAATAGAAATAACTTTAGAAAATTGGAAACAATGTATGATTAAAATGAGAGATAAAATAGTGTAATTTAGTGAAATGTTTGTTAATAAAATAAGTGAAATAAAATAAATGAGAAAATTGAATTAGGAACGGGAACATTTTAATTAGTTAATGTTTTATAAAATATAAGTGAAGGGGGGGAATTAATTATGGAAAGCTTATAATTGTTCCCATAGAAGTATATTTAATTGAAAAGTAATGTTAAGGAAGTTAAGACTTTAATGAATATTAATATTAATGATAGAATTGAATTGGAATGGAATGTGTTGTTTTAATTACATACATTTATAATTTTTTTCTTTTTTAAAGAATATAGTGTGTATTTTAAGAATGTACCAAGCAGAATCCGAATGGAAGTTATGTATTATATTGAATGTTATAACTTTAGGGTATATATTGACGCCTAAATAAGAGTTAAATGGATAAACTTAAAAGATATAAAGGTGTCATACTCCAATCAGTGACTACAGGAGAAATTTTGTTTAATGAGAAAAGATAATAGATAATTGAAACAGGACAGACAAAAAATATAAATACAATGATTTGAATTGAGATGAAAGAATTAAAATAAAATTGAGAAAATTAAAAGAGGGGAGAAGCTATGCAGAAAATGTAAAATAGTAATAAGATATGGAGTAGAATATAAAAATGAGCATGAACCTGAATTTGTGTCTGTACGAAGAAATGTAACCCAGGATTACGCTACTTCCAAAAAAGATGTTTTATTTGTATTTTTTTTTCTCTTTGTGAAAACTCAAATAAAATTTACAAAAAAATATGTGAATAAATAGCAAAAAAATAAAGTGAATGAAAACTTACATTTCTGGTAATAAGCCACCAGTGCTTTGGAAATAGATTGCCGAATTGCTATAGAAGAAATAAGTAAAATAAAACATCAAGTTGAAACAAAAATGCTGCACATTGCTAGTAAAGGTTCAGTCAGATATATTAACTGTGGAGTCTTTGGAGCAATACTTTGGATTTATGTTAGTATTTATTTATTTGTATTTCACTTTTATTTTTACAAAAAAACTCAAGGTTGCAAACATATCTAACCCACCTTCCTATTTTCTCCACAACAACCAGTGGGTTGGGTAGAGAGTGACTAGTCCAAAGTGACCCAGCTGGCTTTCAAGGCTAAAATTTCAAGCAGGAGTAGTAGTCTCCTGCTTTCTAGTCTGGCACTTTAATCTCTAGACCAAACTGGCTCTCTGATATCTATACATATGTATAAACAATGATAAACACTAATAACTGCTACAGACCAAATCACGTAATACAATATAGCAGACTTCCTTAAACTTGTAAATCAGGTGGACCATCAATCAATCTAGCTAGGGAGCAGTAAAATACATCGAGAAACATCTGGTTAGAAATTAATAAACTAATGCAGGTGATAACAGGTTTTACAAGTATACAAGTTATATTTGGATAGCTGTTACATTTAATAATATACTTTTCTGCTTGTAAAATATGAGCTGCTCATACCGTATATCTGGGCCACATGACCACCACCCTTCACACGGACTCTTATGTCAACTCCTGCAAAGCGCTCTTTTCCCAAAAGAAGTACTGGTTCAAGCAGCTGGGAAACAAAAAGCATTTAGTCCTAAACAAGCTTCCCATTTAATGCAGAAATGTCTAAGTAAACATACATTAGATTTATAGAATACAGGCTTTCAATATTCTTTGAATGTACTATTTTTACATCACCAAGTCAAATTATAGTAAATACTGCTTTCATCTAAGAAAACTTGTTTCTTGCCATCTTAACAATTATTTCATTATATTCCAACACAGTATCCTTAAATAACTCCTCCCAAGAGCTACAACTAATTTGCAATGAAATTACACAGAAATAGAACCATTTCATTTGCTTTCAATGCTTTACAGCAAGGGTCTTCAAACTTGGCAAGTTTAAGACTTATGGACTTAAACTCCAGAATTCCTGAGCTAACATGACTGGAGGAGGAATTCTGGGAGTTGAAGTCCACAAGTCTTAAACTTGCCAAGTTTGAAGACCCCTGCTTTACAGCTTTCAATTACTATATTCCAGCACAAAAGCACTGTATACCAGGACTAAACAGTACTACTGACAGAAGTGAATCAAACAAACATCAATATAACTCTGGCCTAGTTCTCCAAAAATGCAAGTAAAACATTGGAACCTTAATGACAATGCAAAGGATTCTGAGTAACAAAAGGCTTTTACAAAATTGCTAAGGGATAGCTCAAACCCACTTCAATTTCACCAGAACTATAAATGTTTAAAGAGAAGGGGGGGGGAACTAAAAGAAACAATTATTAGTTAATACAAAATGTATTTATACATACAAAGAAAATCACTTACTTTGTATTGGAGAGTTCTGGGTTCAATCATGTCCAGAGGCCGTCCATTCACCTTAATAAGCCCATTTCCTCTTTTGCAGTGAGCAACTGCTGTAGCAGTTTTCTAAATTGGGGTTGGTTTGGTAATAAAAATATTAGGCAAAGTTATACTCTTTAAGACAGATAAGCATTATCAGCACTGCATCAAGTATAAACATCCATAAATATTCCCTACACATATCAGCAGTAGTATTTTGCTACTGAAACCAATCAACTTTTATCAATCCCACTTTCACTTATTACCATGAAGCAAGAAAGCTAAATTATAGGTGCAGTTGTCAATCAAGATAACTCAAAAAAGGAGTCCAGTGATTATAAGATGAAATTTTTAGAGATAAATACGTTCTATTACTGAGCCACTGAACTTATGCCAAACATTTATTATTTATTAAATGTTTTTGCCGCCCATTTCGCCTTCAGGTGATTCTGGGTATTTGAACATGAACTGGTGGAAGAGCCTTGCCTATTCAGGATCTGGCCGGAATGGGTCCTCACGAAAGATAAGCGACCAATTCCTATGGTAGCAGTCATTTTGGTTAACGGCAAAGGATGACGGGAATTGTGGTGCCCTATTTTCAACCCTATATCCCGCAAGCAACCCCGCACCCAGAATAAAACTAACAGCTTATCCGCCCTTCCATCCCACGTGCCGCACTTAAAGCGCCGCACGCGGAATAGAGAAACCGCCAAGGGAGCCCGTTTCCTTTCGCCGAGGTTTAGGCCAAATCCCGCCACTCAAGTGGGAAAACGTGGCTGTGGAGGAGTGGCATTGCGCGCACAGAAAATGAGAAACGAGGGATACTTTTCAGCGCCGGAAAACCGGCCGGGCCAAGACAACTTTCGGGCAACAAGAACATCCCATTTCCCCTTCTATTTCTCGGCTTTTATGGCGGAAGAGGAGACACCGAATTTGGCCCGTTCTAACAACCACGCGAGCCTCACCTTCCTGCCGAAAACCTGAACGCTCTGGAGGGGCCCCTTAGCCGGCATGGCGCCTGAAGGAGACAAAGACAAACCGACAGAGAAAGTGAGTGACCAGACAGAAACACCCCTCCCCCACAGCAAAGCTTGGACGAGCAAAAGCGACACCCACCCACCTTCTGCAAAAACAGCCGAGAAAGAAGGAACAGGGTTTCCCAAATAACTTTTCCAGGGGCCGGCTCGGCCGAAAAAGGTTGACATCACTTCCGGAAGCGCGACACTGCACTTTCCGGCAGCCGCTCTGGCTTCTGTTTTGTCTTCCAGCTCTTGTTTCTGAGGGCGGAGCGGCTTGTCGGTGCTATCTTTCAGTGACTGAAAGGGAGTCAAGTCTGCGTTCATTCCTCCTTTTGCCAGTTCCCCACCCCCCCGGTTAAAGTATGATTTCTATCCACGCCTTTTAAGCATGAAGAGGTGGCTGTGAAGGATATGGATAGGTTGTATTCACTTGGCTGAACCATCTATTAGGTAGTTGCACTTTAGCATATTACGCTGTGGGAAGCCAACCGGTATGTTTAGCTTAGTTTCGGCGTCTTATGCAGACCCAGAAAACTTGTTTGAGAAGCCCGTGGCTTCACCAACTATGAATAAACATTTGCGGAAATGCATGCTTCAAATCTAGGTGAATGTCAGAAGACCAGTATTGCCAAATTGAAGCCATCTGACCAGTTAACTTTGGCCCACTTTGTTAAGTTTAGTTATAATCACTTCGTATGTTTTCTCTTGAACTTCATGTTTGGATTCAAGATATTTGGTATAAATTTCCTACATTTAATAATAGAGTGTCCTGATGCCACAGGTAACTTGAGTTAGTCCGTATAATGGGATCTTGTATTCAGGATTTGGCTTATCTCCATTAGACGAGGGAGATGATTATTATTTGCTTGACTAGAAGATATGATACCTGCAGTAATTTAGCAAGGTTTTACTTAGTTCAGTTTGCAAACATACTAGACATTTATCTTCAGTGGTGTAGAGAAACAGATCCAGTCTCAATGTTATATACTGGTTTCATTTTTTGCCACAGTGACCAATTTACAATGTAGGCTTATATGGAAATTTTAATTAACTTTAATTAAAATTCATAACCATACAATGAATAACTTTGATGCCACTTCTCAGCAATTGAAAGATACATAACACAATAATGCAGTATACCTGTACATAGGTAGTCCTTGACTTATAACCATTCATTTAATAACCAGAGTATTAATAAGTATTTAAAAAAAAACAATCACAAATGTATGCTTCCCTATTTTTATAAGTTTATAAAACCATATCTGCAGAGGTGCAATCCTGTGTCATGCCCAGCATAGCCACACCCACCATGCCCTCCAACCCATCCCTCCAAGGGCAAACCCAATCCTGATGTGGCCCTCAATGAAATTGAGTTTGATACCCCTGCTCTAGAGGTTCAAACCTAATTTCACACAATCAGATTCTAGCTCAAACTTATGTTCTGCCTTGAGGAGATTGTCTCCAGATGATGGAAATGCTAAATGAAAAACCAGCAGGTTTTTATATCCTGCCCCTTGATTTTGTATCAGTTCCCCAACCTTTTCAGCTTTATGAAAGTGAGGAGGCAGGGGTGGGATATGACAGGGTTAACTACCAGTTCGGGATTTACGAGCTTCCCTGCAGGCTTCCAGCCGTGCACCTGTAAATCATCAGCAGCAGTTGCCTGCAGAGAAGCAGCCTTTGAAACAACCCTCTTCTTGCTTTTTTAACTGTAGCTGTGTCTCGTTCAGCAGCTGAAGTTGAAAAATCAGGAAATAAAGCTCAGGTAAGAGCCCAGGTGGGTGGGTGGGCAAAAACATCAGCAGACATACCAGTTCTATGTCTGCTGCTCTTCAGAGCTACCTGTTCTACAGAGGTAGAACTGGTAGAAACCCACCCCGGGGGAGGAGGGGGGAAGGTTCTGTGCACACACTCCACTCATGCAAATGGAACACATACACAGTGGTTGCCTGCTCCTGCAAGCGGGGATGTGTGTGAGCTCACCTTCCATTTCCATGGCCCACTTCTGGGGTAGTGGGCCATGGCCCAGGTTTGGGGACTCCTGTTTTATGCTATTGTTGCAACTGGGAATGTTCCTAAAACAAAAATTACTGAACACTCAAATCTTTCTTTAAGTTGTAAATATAAATACCGGTATTATAAATTATATTTGGTTATTTGAGACACCCTCTCTCCCTGATTACAGCTGATTGACTCATTCTATCTAGCTGAGAGGGATACTTTTATTTATTTATTTGATTTGTCAATTTCTTACAAGATAATAGGTATAAGTATAAACATAATTATGAATACATGAAATGGATACGTATAAGAAAAATAAAAAGAAACAATAGGACAGGGACGGTAGGCATGTTGGTGCGTTTATGCACACCCCCTACAGACCTCTTAGGAAAAGGGTGAGGTCAATAGTAGACAGTCTAAGGCCTTTTTTGACATGTTGCTTGCCTTAGGGGACATTCCCCTGACAAACTGAAATCAGCTCCTCCCCTCCTTATTTTCTGGAAGTTCTGCAGGACCAGGGGACTGGCGAGATGTTGAGATGGCTCCATTGCTGGTTGAATTGTCCGTATAAAATTGTGTGTATTATATATGACTGCCATGTTTATTTTTATTGTACATTGCCCAGAATTACTTCTTATGATATGGGTGACCATGTAAATTTGATTGATTGATTGATTGATAAATATATAAATAAATCTTATAATCTCTATATAAGGGAGTCTTGTATCTGATTCATTTTGACGTCTTCTACTGCACTGGAACGGAAACTTGCATGAGCAATCTGTTGAATGTCTCTGCCCCTCCCTGAAATGGTTGAAAGAATGAACTCTGTAGTATATATTATTATTATGTTTCTCTTATTATTCTTGCTTTTAAAACTCTTATAGCAATTTATATTTTCTTCCTTCTGTCAGAAATAATATTGATTCACAAATTTTGTGTTATGGCTTGTAACATTAAGGTACAGATAGTTAAATGTATATACAGAAATCTGTATGTTAGGTGAACTGTGGACTGTTTACAATTATACAGCAACTTGAATGTTCTGTTTACACTTAATCATTTATAATTGAGCTTATTTTACTTTATATGTTAGTCAATGTTAGGGATAACATTGTTTACCCTAACTGGTTTAGGTAAAATAATAACTAAGTAATCATAGTTTGTTAGGTAAAGTGTTTGCAGCTTTAAATATGGGAATGTAATTAGGGGAGTGGTTGTGAAAGCACTTTAAAAGAAGCAAGACTGCAGCTTGCTCTCTCTCTGGCTTTGATGATCCCTGATTACTGCTTGAAATCAAGACTGCATTGCTCGAACGGGAGAGAAAACAAAGGACTGATTTGTAAGTGAACTGACATAGGATATTCTGCACGGACTTTGCTAACTGAATATCCCTGAATGGACTGACTAAATGATACATGACTATTGGACTGTTATTTTTGACTATGCTATGAACTCATAATGGAATAAACTATATTTTTGATAGCACAAGCGTATCTGTTATTTTTACTGTATGTTAATAAACATACAAACTTAGCTCACTCATTTATCTGTGTGCCTATCTGACTAACGCTGCACATTCTGTTTAGCTTGTCTCCCTAACCCTGGTTGGGGAAACCAGGCTTAACACTGGTTATGGGCCCAGAGGCTGCAAAGTCAGTTTAACTAGGATAAAACAGATTTATGTAAAAAGTGAGAGTTTGTGTTGTTATACATTACAGTAAACAGACAGCTGGTGTTTTATTAATTATAGTTTTATATCCATATAAAGAAAACATGGCACAAGTCAATCTACAAAGTTTGTCCCTTATATCCAAGTTGGATGGAACAAACTATGTATCATGGTCTATGAAATGTAGTCTGCTTCTACGAAGAGAAGGTTTGTGGAACATAATTGAAAATCCACCAAACGTAGAAGAATGGGATCCAGAGGATGAAGAAGAAAAACTAAAGATAGAAGAATTTATGCATAAAAATCAACAAGCTATTTGCATAATTGGGTTAACCTTAACTGATCAACAACTTGTTTATATCCATGGAGAAAAAACGGCTGTTGGGTGTTGGCATAAGCTGAAGAGGATTTATATTCGAGATAATGTTGGTGCTCACATAAATCTAACACGGAAGCTTTTCAGTACGCATCTCCAAACAAATGGTGATATGCTGAGTCATTTGAAAACTATGCAAAGCATTTTTCAAGAACTGCACGAGAAAGAGCTTATTTTCTCTGAACTACACCAAGTCTACATAATTCTATCTTCACTTGATGAAAGTTATGATAACTACGTAACTTCCCTTGAAATTTTGCCAAAGGAAAGTCTAACTTTAACTGATATAACTGGCAGATTGATTGAAGAGGCCAGAAGAAGGCTTGAAAGAGATGAATTAAGGAGGGAGCAACCTCAAAAAGAAGATAATGAATCTCCTACTGCATACGCAATTAAAAAGTGTTTTAATTGTGGAGGAAGAGGACATTTGGCAAGATTTTGTAAAAAAGCAAAGCGCCAGAACGCTGGCCAGAATACTAAAAGTCATCAAAAGATAAATAAAAATTTTGAGTTAGCCATGTATAGTAACGGAGGTGTAAAAAATAATTTATGGGTGGTTGACAGTGGAGCATCCCACTGTATAACAAATGATAACAGAAATTTTATTAAAATGTCTCAGAGTACACAGCAGATATCGTTAGCCAATGGCTGGAAACTGAAAGCTAAAGGTCAAGGTATAGCATATTGTTCTTTTATAAAAGAGAATGTAAAAATGTTATATGTACCACAACTTAAGTTTAATTTAATTTCAGTTAGAATTTTGGTTAAACTAGGATATGTAGTTACATTTAGGGGAGATAACTGCATAATTGAAAAAGAAGATAAGAAAATTACTGCATCTTTAAGAGGTGAATTATATGTGTTAAATGATGATGGTTTAAAGGTGGCTAACACGGTTTATGAAAATAAGAAACCCCATGATGAATGTATTCACTTGTTACATCGAAGGCTAGGGCATTTAAATTTTAAAATGCTTAAGAAAACTGTTGAATTATCTAAGGGAATAAGTTTGAAACCTTGTAATAAGTATTTGCAATGTAATGCCTGTAATCAAAGCAAAGCCAGGGTAACACCGGCTAATAGAGTGGATGGATTTACTACTAAAGAGCCTTTAGAAGTAGTATTTGCAGATTTAATAGGTCCGAAAAAACCAAGTGTAGGAGGAGCTCGTTACATACTAAGTATAATGGACCACTATTCTAGATATGGGTTTTGCTATTTAATGAAGAGCAAAACTGAAACGTATCTAAATCTCTTTAATTGGATAAAATTTGCTGAAAGGAAAACTAAAAAGAAATTAGTAACTCTTATAACAGATAATGGTACAGAATTTACAAATAATAAATTCCAGAACAAACTAAGAATGTTAGGTATTAAACATAAAAAGTCTGCACCATATAGGCCACAACATAATGCCTTTATAGAGAGAAGAGGCCAAACATTACAATCAATGACACATACTATGATGTCTGATTCAGGATTACCTGACAATTTATGGGGAGAAGCAATAATGTGTGGTAATCATATATTAAATAATGTTGTTAATTCAACAACAGGTGAATTACCATTCACATTGTGGCATGGTACAAAACCTGATTTAAGTTACATGCACACATTTGGAGCACCAGCATGGGTGCATATCCCTACACAAGACACAAAGGACAGCATAGAGCTAAAAGATTATTTTTTGTAGGATATACATCTAATCATAGATCTTATAGATTCTGGGAACCAGGTACATCTAGAGTTTACACCAGTGCTAGTGCAAAATTCCTAGAAGATGTAGGATGGAATAGATTAGAGCAAGATTTAAATAATGAAGTAATTATTGAACCCTACAAAAGGCAGAAAGAACAGACTAGTTATAAGAAGAGTCCAATTAAAGAAGAAGTCCATGAAGAACAAATAGGACCAGAACAAGAGGAAACAGTTGATCAGGAAGAGTTAGATAATCAAGAAGAGTTAATAAATGAAAGTCCACCTGTAAGTCCTGTAATACCTAGACGTACTACACGTGTAACTAGACCACCTGATAGATATCAAGCAAGTATAGTTTGCCAAGTAACTAAAGTTCCAACTAGTGTAAATGAACTTAGGATGTATCCTGCTAAGGATCAGGAGAATTGGCAAAAGGCAATGGAAAAAGAACTAAATTCATTAAAGGTAATGAAAGTTTATGAAGATGCTAAATTACCTCCAGGAGAAATATCCATTGGGTGCAAATGGATATTTAAAGTAAAAGCTGGAAATGATGGGACTGTTACCCATAAGGCTAGGTTAGTAGCTCAAGGATTTAATCAAACTGCATCTGATTACGATGAAGTTTTTGCACCAAGTCTTAAAGCAACATCTTTAAGAGCAGCTTTAGTGTGGGCAGCTAAGAAAAACTATGTCATTAACCATTTAGATGTGGAAACTGCTTATCTGCATGCACCATTGCAGCACACTGCAATGTATTTAAGAAAACCAGTAGGTATAAAAGACAATAAAGTAAATAGTAATGATTGTTGGAAACTCAAAAAGAGTCTTTACGAGTTGAAACAATCTGGCTTTGAGTGGAACCAATATATTGTGAAAGAGTTAAACAATATAGGTTTTAAATCTGGTTTAGCAGATCCATGTGTGTTTAAAAGAGAAAATAATGGAACGGTGTCATTATTGTTATTATTTACAGATGATATTGCTTTGATAACTAAGACTAATAATGAAGCTAATGGGATTATATCATTATTAGCCAAAAAGATAAAATTAAAGCATTTAGGTGAAATTAAAAAGTATCTAGGATTGACAATTAACAAAACAAAAAATGGTTTTAAGATATCTCAAGAAGATAAAATTTGCCAATTAATTAAAACGTTTAAAATGGAACTTTGTAAACCGGCAAAGACTCCAATGAGTCAGGAAGTTTGCCAAACTGATGATCAAAGTCCCAAATTTGATAAGTCTATATATCAATCTTTGATTGGTAGCTTATCATATATAAGCAATTGGTCAAGGCCAGATATAGCTTATAGTGTAAATCAGCTGGCACGTTTTAATTCAGATCCACATCAATGTCATTGGCAATCATTAAAGAGAATTTTAAGATATCTTAAAGAAACAATGAACCATGCATTGTATATAGAACCAAAGGGTGATTTGAGTCTTAGTGCCTATGCAGATGCAAGTTTTGCAACTGATATAAACACTAGAAAATCAACATCTGGGATGGCTATATTATTTGGTAAGACACTAATAGGATGGAGGTCAATCAGACAACAGCATATTAGCTTGTCCACGATGGAAGCGGAATTTTCATGTCTGTCATTATTATGCACTGACTTGATTTTGTACAAACAGTTATTATTAGACATGGGTATAACTGTTAAAGATTCCATTATTGTGTACGAGGATAACCAAGCAGCTATACAGTTAGCTACTAGTATTGCTGTAAAAACTAGATCAAAGCATACTGATTTAAGATACTTAAATGTTAGAGAATCTGTAAAGAATGGGCTAATTAAATTGGAATACTGCATGACGGAAGAAAACATTGCAGACCAATTTACAAAAGCTCAAGGAGTAACTAAGTTTAAAGAGAGTTGTAACAAATATGATTTAAAGATGTAAATAGTTATATTATTATTTAACCTAAAAGGGGAGAATGTTAGGGATAACATTGTTTACCCTAACTGGTTTAGGTAAAATAATAACTAAGTAATCATAGTTTGTTAGTTAAAGTGTTTGCAGCTTTAAATATGGGAATGTAATTAGGGGAGTGGTTGTGAAAGCACTTTAAAAGAAGCAAGACTGCAGCTTGCTCTCTCTCTGGCTTTGATGATCCCTGATTACTGCTTGGAATCAAGACTGCATTGCTCGAACGGGAGAGAAAACAAAGGACTGATTTGTAAGTGAACTGACATAGGATATTCTGCACGGACTTTGCTAACTGAATATCCCTGAATGGACTGACTAAATGATACATGACTATTGGACTGTTATTTTTGACTATGCTATGAACTCATAATGGAATAAACTATATTTTTGATAGCACAAGCGTATCTGTTATTTTTACTGTATGTTAATAAACATACAAACTTAGCTCACTCATTTATCTGTGTGCCTATCTGACTAACGCTGCACATTCTGTTTAGCTTGTCTCCCTAACCCTTGTTGGGGAAACCAGGCTTAACACTCATGAATCACAATAAATGAATTTTGAAAAGGCCACTAAATATTTTCAAGAACAGAATCTATAATTACTGTATGCAGTTATATAAAAAATATAGCATAAACCAAGCTGGAGTTGTTGAAGCAACCACAATCACTGAAAAACATGAACATAATTACATGTTTATATGCAGGTGCCTCTTATGCACATTATTTTAATTTAGTGACTTGGCTCTTAATATTTACATTGTTTATATTTTGCAGTTCTAATTAATCCCAGAGGTTACTGAAGCATTTTCAAAGTAATAGTGCTACTACTATATATTGGGTTTCTTTTGTTGTGTGGAATTAGGTGTTAGGAAATGAAGCATAGGAGACTCACTAGTTGATAACAAATTTACCCCTTAACATCATTTCAAGCTTTAAAAGGCACTGAGAAAAGAGCCTGGATTGCAGTATAATAATACTGGTATAACAAGATTATCTGCTGTTGGGGGAACATTATTCACAGATTGTACAATGAAGATAAAGCTGTTTGTTTGGCAGGTGAGGCCACTATAATGTTTTTTTTTTTTCAAAAGAAAGTTTGAATGAATATACAGATATATGAAACTTGGTTGATGATATCATCATAACATTATAGTCCATTTAGCTACACTGCCTATTTCAAGAGAATGGATAGTTTTCTATGGGTATAACATCCTTTTCTAAAATTAGTTCAGTATTACTGAGATGATTCTTGCTATCATGTTACTCATTGCATCTGCTTGTGACAGGAAAAATCAAAAACAATTACACAAATACTGAATATGTGGAAATATGCTGAATTGAAGCTCCTTCAATTAGAAATAGGCCATGAGTTATTGTATTTTTCAGAGTATAAGATGCTTCGGCCTATAAGACGGACCTAACTTTTGGGGAGGAAAACAAGAAAAAAAATCTGCCTCTTTTTTTATTACTATAAACAGAAAGAACAACATGTCCAAAATCCATATGGACAGTGTGTTGTCTGGATTTTGAATATGTTGCTCTTTTTATTTATATTAATTTTCAAAAATCTGCCTCTGCCTCCCAGCATCCATCTGGTATTCATCTGGCCCATTCACTACCACTTGTTTGTGCTGCCACCGCGGCCTGTTTAGCCCAGCCTGTTCACCACCACTGCATCCTGTTTGCTGCCACCACTGCAGTCCATTCACTGTGGCCCATTTGCCACTGCTGCCGCCATCGTCACAGCCCATTTGCCACGGTCTGTTTGCCACCACTGCCATCCATTTGCAGCTGCTGCAGCCCATTTGCTGCTGCTGCCACGGTCCATTCTAGAATAGCTGATCGGCACCGCACCAACCCCCTTCCCCCCCCCCCGCAATATTCGTTGTATAAGACGCACAGACATTTCCACCCATTTTTGGGGGAGGGGAAGTGCATCTTATCCTCTGAAAAAAACGGTAAATCCAGATTGTTAGGAGAATGATGCTACAGAACTGCAGAGTCTGTAAAGAAATGGTCATATGTGGGCCCACATGAGAATATTCAAAGACTCAAATCTTTAATCAAACCATAAGATTAGGGGAAAATAATTTTATTTGTGCAAGCAAAATGTTTTTCTACATATAATAATATAAAATTTCTGAATATTAATCATGGGAATAGGAATGTTTTATAGAGCAAGACAGAATGGCTAAATTCTGACAAGACCCGAACACACCTAGTCCTACATACCTGTACCCGTGAAAATCTACGAATATATATTCGACTCACAGACGAACATAATACAGAAGCCTGTATTGATGGCAGATGAGATTCTGCCGAAACGTTGCTACAACTTTAAAAGCACAACTATAATGACGTGGGAAAATACCTGAACAAATGCTATCAAAAAAGGATCTTGATCATACTTTTATATCATAGCATGCTCTTTCACATTACATTTTGGATATCACGTGTAAAATTTCTGCATCACATGCTGTCTATTTCCAATATATGTTGTATTCTATGATAGAGAGGATCCTACATTTTTTCTAGATGTTATATATTACTATATTAGCCATAGTATTCATATACAAGCCTCTTTGTTTTGGGGAACAACTGTTAAGTAATTTGGGTTTTTCATTCTTCAATAACTATTTTGTTTGTTTAAGTCAATGGGTATGTACCAGAATCAATATATTCAACAAAGGCAATAACTGTAATTGTATGATTGAGTGTTCAGATGAAGAAGAGCAATCAGGACATTAATTCTTTTAAAATGGTCAAAATCTCAAAGTAGCCATGATCCTAGATCCTGTGTATTTCAAGGATGTAGATAGCATACTTGAAATGCACAGAAATGAATGTCTCTAGAAACCTGGGTGGTTTGTTTTGTCTCTGGACCATGGATGTCCAACATTTTGGCTTGCCTAGGCCACACTGAGTGAAGAGGGGTTATCTTGGGCCACATATAAAATAAGTAATATAATTAATGTATACAAATCACATAATATTTAAAAGTTTGCAATCTTATGGAGCTGCATTACTAGCTATCCAGGCCCATATGGCCTGCAGGTTGGGCACACCTGTTCTAGATCAAGATTTTTAAAAATACAAGCTTTCATCTGGACAAAAACATTCCTAAAACTTAACCCTCCCCATTCATGCTATTTTTTTAAATATTCCATTTAATCATGATCCTTAAAAAATCAAATTTTCATCTTATACTTAGAAACTCAACATAAGTTTCTGTTTTACAATTATACAGGGTTTTAAAAAAATCATTTGTTTACCATCAGATTAATGATTAGGACTATATTTTTGCTTTTCTTTTTGCATTTACCCTGGCTCCTTGTCATACAAGTTGCTTTGTCCTGTCAGGACTGTCAGATAGAGAGATGAATATATTTAGTAACAGTGGCTTCCTGCCACATCTTTAGTCAGCATGAAAAAGAAACCATTAAAGTATGGGCTGTTTGTAAAGTAATGATGGAAAGTGGTGGTCTTTTGAGAACATGCCAGCGAAGACTTTGAAAGCAGGAAAAAAAAAAAGTTGGCTATGTCATATGCAATTAGATGCTTCGCAAATCTAATTGCTTATAAACATTACTTGTGAATAGCTTTTGTATCTTCTGTTTGTTAGGCAGAACTTAGCCATTTAAAAAAAAAGAATGCGAAGTAGCATTTGGAGTGGATTTTTCTATGTTTATTCTTTGCTAGTGTGAAGTCTAAAAGAGAAATGTTGCTTCTTTTCTTTAACTACCATGTCTATGAGAAGCAACATATATTGTGTTCTTGAAAGGCTAATTGTTGTCTCACCTAGTTGTCTCAGTAGACTCACCTAGTCTAATTAACATATAAGCTTTAGGAGGGTAAGTGGTGAGCTATAACATAATAGGAGGTATAATGTTAGGTAATATGTACAGATTGGACAGCAGATAAGGATGAATGGAAAAAGAGCTAAGAAGGCAGCACTGATCATTGTAAGGAAATATGGAACCGAGAAAGGAAGGGTTTTTTTATTTAAATTCCGATTAGGGATGCAGAGTATAACTGATGACATGTTCTAGGGTTGTCAGACAATTGAGCGGTGAAAAGATGATATTGAAATATATTTCATACTTATTTGGGAATAAGCCTCATTGCATTTGGAACATATATCAATGTGAATACAATAGGATTGAACTATAATGTAACTTGGTAGTTCTGTGTTAAGTATAAATGAAAAAAAAAACAAAGGAAGTAAAAGCTTGCATTATGCTGTCAGAGATTAAAGAAAGAGCATTAAAAGCCCAAAAAGAAAATGACAATGTGGTACCTATAATTATCTGAATAAAGCTTGATAATTGCTTCTGCTTGATCAAAATGTAATTCCAATGCATAGGAATAGTTGGGCTCTGGTTTATACAAATAAATTGCAACTTCTGATGTTGGCACTAGAGGGCCTTGAATGCTGAAGAAAGATGCTAAATCTCCAAATGATTCAATGCTTTAGTCTGTACAGCAGAATTGTTGTTTTTAAAACACACACATACGGAGAAACACGTTATATGAATCTTTTATGTAAGTTATGGTATTTGTGGAAAATTTTATTGGTGCATGTATCTTAGGAAAACCAATAGAACAGGTTTTTTTTAGAAAGAAATGGGTTTTACCAAATGAAACCAAGATTCTAATTTTACTTCACCATCAATTTCAAACTGCAAAATTCTTATTAAAACCTTTAAAAGGAGCTATGAAGAGATTTGTCAATATTCTTAGGACTATTAAAGACATTTAGACTTGTAATCTTTCCACCTGAGGTAAAAATTCAAGGGCTTCCAGGGTTTACTCTAAATAATGGCAAGTCTGGAATAAGTGCTGTCAAAATGAAATTTTCCAGATCACCATTCCTGCCTCATTCCCCTCCCCTCTTTGTAGTGATTTCACAGCAGGATTAGTGGGCTTCCCCAGTCTTGTAATACTGTTTATGTATTATATTTCTAAATTGTGCCAAAACCACAATTTTATGGTTAACATAAAGATATATTGAAAATATATTGTACAATAATGTAAGAGCTAATATAGCAATAGTATAGTTAAATTATCAGCAAATAAAATTGTATTTTATTAAAATCATTAAAAGTAAAATTATTTATAAAATAATAATTTATTTCTATTATTATTAATAGATCAGCAGTTCTAACAGCTGTTAAAATAATTTTTGAAAAACATAGTTTTTAAAAACCTCTGAGAAAACAAAAAGTGTGTTCAGTTAATACTGAAAGCATGATAATGTAGACACTAGGTAAGCATTGCTGGGTGTCATTTATAAGCAGAGAGCTTGCTTATAAATAAGCCTTGTGACTTATGTATTTGTCCGCAATGTCACTATGCAATATGAAAGTTAAATCTGCATTATAATGTCAAAATTCACTTGCTTGTTTGCCGTGTAGTGCATATCTATATCTGCCTCACATGCACTAGTTGTTTAGAAAAGTAAGTTAATAACATATAATTGCCAGGATGGGAAGGTGAGTTAGGGAAAACAAGCCGAGGGTGCTCTGATCTGGGAAGGAAGAAGAATATTTTCAGTTCCTAATCAACTGCAAGAGATTGACAATCACTTGATACAAGGAGAGAGTGGGTTTCCTTCCTATTCAGGGGTCTGGCTAAATGGGAACCAGCAATTTAGGTCTCCCTCTGTCCTTTTCTGCCTTTGTGCTCCTCCATTGAGTTCATGCATATTGTAACTTATCTTGCATTGAGCTTCTAGGCACAGGTGTCAAACTTGATTGCGTCATGTGACGTTTTTGCCCTTGTGGAGCTGGGGAGGGCGTGGCCTGCATATGATGCATCCGGGTGGACTGCCAGTTTGACACACCTCTGTATCTAGGGTAAGAAACTGATCAGAACTGCAGGAAAGAGGGGCAGTTGAGGCTTTCTGAGATTGTGAAGAAGAGAAAGGGGAAGGAGTATCTTAGTGCAAGGCACCTAATACCATAGGAGAACAGAGTCCCATCCTACCTAAACTATAGAAAAACAACTACATTTAGCCTACGCGTTTTCCTAGAAATAAATACCACGGCATATCATGGACCTTTTCCTAAGAAGATCTTAGAGTCAGAAATTTTGTCAAAAACAATTCTTATATCTATGAGGTAATACTATTCCTTCACATAGCCTTTCCCACAAACCATTTAACATTTCAAAGTCAACATTTTAAACTCTCTTAGAATTTGCTTAGTTTTATTCTTGGTATTTTCCATCATTTTGTTAGGAGTTTTTTTGGTTAATCATATTTGATTGTTTATTATTCATTGTAGAAAATGGCTTCATTTATTCATCAAATTAAGACAGCCATTAGTTGTGTTGACTATCAGCAGACACATTTCATGCTAAATTGCACTGTAAATTATTTGGTTGGGTTTGGGCTTTGAGCCCACTACTGTTTACATGTCTGATATTCCATGGGCTCAAACGAGTACAAAACTATGTTTACTTAACTATGATTTCCTGAATAAGTTACAATTGGTAACATTCACACAAATGCTTAGCCAACAAATAACATAGAATGGTGGACTTAATTGATTCTTGAATCATCTTGTGCTTTTATTTTTATTTTGTAATAATGCAACATGATGCATAAATCCAAATTATATAAAATGTCTATGTCATTACTGGTGAAGAGAGAAAATTTCAGGTAGTTTGTGATATTTAACACAAACCTGAGAATTTGCCTGAGAATTTGATGACCTCGTAGAATAAACTTTAAATTCTAGAATTATTGCTGTTTCCCAACAAAAAAATGTTGTTGCTAAATGTTCCTTTATAAAGCTGCCTTATCCAGGTCTTTTGAATTTAGCCACCTAATTGAGTAGAGAGATTCTGTATCAGCAGTGGAACAAACTACTTCCTCTTCTGGGAGGATTTAAATGAAAACTGAATATCTATTTCTCAAGTATGGCATAATAGTGCATTCATAAAAATTAGCAGGAGGTTGGATTAGATCAGTCTTTCTCAAACTTTTGAGCCTTAAGCAGTGGTCCCCAATTTTTCTGGATCTACTGATGCTGACAGTGAAGGGGTGGAGAGGGATGATTTTTCACTCCTGCACACCACTTGTATAAATGCAGCTTCACGCTCGTCTGCCACTTGTATAGCCCAGTTCCCAATTTGCTGAGGTCCAGCATAGGGCTGGGGACTGGGAGCTGGCTTAGCCTAGAGGACACTTGAAATGTTTTTTGGATCTCAGGGAACCCCTACCAATCTGGCTCAAGTATACACCAGAAATTACAAAAATACATTTCTTACATGTATGAATTAACAGTGTTCTTAAACATTGTATGTATGTATTAACAGTGTAAATTAAAGTGTTTCTTTCCCCCTCTCCCCCTCCCCCTTTATGAATAGTTTCTGCTGCTGATGACACCTGGGCCAGCCCAACCACAGATTTTCTGCACGCACTTGAGATGGAGCCCCCCAGACCACTGCACGTGGAGAAAGGCAGGCACGCGCTGGCAAGGAGAACCCCAGTATACAGGCCCTGGCACCATCTCTCACACATGGACACTTTCACTATCTGCTCCTCCTCCTTCTTCTCATCATTTACTCCTCCTCTTCGGTTTGTGCTTTGCTCTTCTCCCCACTTCTATCCACATGTGTAATCCCAACCCCGTCCAGGGCCTGTACATGCTTTGGCTGTCCATCCCACTTTTTTGTTTGGTCTCTGCTTTTTTTTAAATAATTCATTATCTCCCAAGAATTCTTTGGTGACATCCCAGAGAACCCTAAGGTTCTATACAACTCTGATCAAGAAATTCTAGATGGGATAATCTCCAAATTCCTTATATTCTATTTTTCTAACTGTAACATTTGCTTCAACACTGCTACATTCAGCACTTTAATTAGCCCAGGTTGCCTATTTTATTTGTCATTGAAGCACAATTGAAATTTTAGCATTACTTCTGCTTTAAGTCATAAAATTAAAATATTTTAGGAAATATTTAAAAAGAAGTAGCATAAAGTAGCAACAGATGCTAAAAGCTGGTTGCTTCTTGCTTGATTAGTGACATGCTGATTTATTTGCATATGTAAGAAAATCCCAATATAACTTGCTTCCTATAAAAAGAAACAAGCTTCTGAACTCCAAATAAGCAGCATCTGGGAAGGTCAAGGAATTCATCCTCTGAGAACTTCTCTGTCAAGTATGCCAACAATAAACTGAGAGGAGTTACCATAGCACCAACACAAAGGGAAAATAAATTGGCAAGAAGTGACTAAGGCTGGCTATAGCCGTATAAGGTACTTGGGAAAGGCATGACTTTGCTCCTTGATATTGATTATAACTCTATGAGATTTTCTCTCATTCTTTTCCTGTATTTATGAAGCTTTACTACTTGCATGTATTTATTTATTCTGGAAGGAGTTGTTCCCAATTTACATACCAGGTTGATGGCAAAACGATTAGATGCACAGACAGCAGCTTAGTTCAGTAGTTATATATCCTATTAAACAACAGGATGTAGTATTTTACCAACATATTTTACCTTTTATAGTTATATTACCCTGTAGTGTATAAATGTATGGATGAAATACATTAAAATATGACAGCCCTGCCATTTCTAGAGCCCCTAGGAATTCTCTTCATCCCAGTCAACATATTTAACCTCACAGATTAGTTTGTGCAGAGATTTAAGTGCTAGTTTATAAATGATAAATGTTTAATTTGAAAGTGTCCCTTTCCCCAAGATTTATTTATTTTATTTTATTTATTTTGATTTGTCAATTGCTTACAAGATAATAGGTATAAGTATATACATAGTTATGAATACATGAAACGGGTACATATAAGAAAAATAAAAGAAACAATAGGACAGTGACGGTAGGAACGTTGGTGCGCTTATGCACGCCCCCTATAGACCACTTAGGAAAGGGGTGAGGTCAATAGTAGACAGTCTAAGGTTAAAGTTTTTGGGGTTTGAGGAAGAAACCACAGAGTCAGGTAGAGTATTTCAGACATTGACCACTCTGTTACCAAAGTCGTATTTCCTGCAATCAAGTTTGGTGCGGTTAACCTTGAGTTTGTATCTATTGTGTGCTCTTGTGTTGTTATGGTTGAAGCTGAAGTATTCATTGACAGTCATTGCAATGTATGATTTTATATACCGTACTTAGATTAGACCAAAGATGGTGTAATTCAAGGTTTTCTAGGTCTAGAATGTCAAGTCTGGTGGCATAAGGTATTTTACAACGAGTAGAGGAGTGGAGAACTCTTCTTGTGAAATATTTCTGGACTTTCTCAACTGTGCTAATATCAGATATGTAATGTGGGTTCCAGACTGATGAGCTGTATTTGAGTATTGATCCAGCAAATGTTTTGTATGCTCTAGTTAGTAGTGTGATATTACCAGAGAAAAAGCTACATAGGATTGAGTTAACAACTCTTAATGTCTTTTTGGCTATGTAGTTACAGTGGGCTCTAGCACCTAGATCATTAGAGATGATTATTCCAAGGTCCTTTACAGAGGTTGTATCATCAACAAGGTCTTGACTATTCAGCTTGTATTTTATTTTCTGATTTTTTTGCCAATATGTAAGACAGAGCATTTATTTGTTGAGATTTGAAGTTACCATTTGATTGAACATTCTGATACATAGTCAAGATCTTTTTGAAGGGTAGCAGTATTGTCTGTGGTGTTGAACAGCTTTACATCATCAGCGAAGAGAACGCAGTTGCTCTTAATGTGATCACAGAGATCATTTATGTAGAATATGAAGAGAGTTGGTCCTAGAACACT
Organism: Hydrophis major; assembly: GCA_033807585.1. Taxonomy (NCBI): domain Eukaryota; kingdom Metazoa; phylum Chordata; class Lepidosauria; order Squamata; family Elapidae; genus Hydrophis; species Hydrophis major. Next base: position 166,635,238 of record CM066331.1, on the reverse strand, counting down.
GCCTTGGGGGACACCACTATTGACAGGTACAGAATTTGATAGGACACTCCCAATTTTGACCATTCGTTGTCTGTTTGACAGTAATGCTTCTATCCAGTTGTCCAGAGATACTATAAGGTTTTAGTTTTAGGAGTAGTTTGTCATGTACCACTGAATCAAAGGCTTTACAGAAGTTTATGTAGATTGCATCTATTGTTTTGTTCTTGTCGAGTTGTGTAATCCATATGTTTTTGCAGTGTAAGAGTTGCAGATTACAGGATAGTTTTTTTCTGAAACCGAATTGTTTATTAAAGAGTAGGTTGTTTGTCTCTAAGTGGAGCGTAATGGATTGGTTAATAATTGATTCCATGACTTTACAGGTGATGCAGCATAAGGAGATTGGTCTGTAATTTTCAACTAGGCTGGGGTCTTCCTTTTTGAAGATGGGGATGACCATGGCTTGTGACCATAGTTTTGCCAAGGCGCTGGTCTTGAAAAATTGTTCAAAGATTATGCTTAGAGGTTCTGCTGTGGCAGTGGATAGCTTTTTTAAGAAGTAGGCACATATTCCGTCTGGTCCAATAGATAGAGATGGTTTTAGATTGTGTAGTGCTTTTTCAACATTGTCTTCTGTAAAATCGGTATGTATTAGATCATTGTAGTTTTCTGTGGTTTGGCTAGGAAATACTGGGAATGATCAATTGCTGTTTACAAATACTGAGCCAAAGAATGTGTTAAAGATGTTGGCTTTAATAGTGTCGTCATTGCAGTCTTTACCATTAGATCCTATTAGGGGTGGGATGGACCTTGAGTCTTTTAGTTTGTTGTTTACAAAATTGTAAAAAGCATGGGTGGAATGGTTGCGTGGAAGGTTTTCCTCTTGTTTAATGTGATAATTGGTACATTCAGTCTTTATCTGGCATAAATTTTTGTACCGACTTTTGAAGTTGGCAACATGACCAAATTTGTTTTTCCACGAGAGTGATCTCTTTTTGGATTGAAGTTTCCTTATTGTTATGGGTAATCTGTTTTTTTTTTGGGGGGGGAGTTGTTATTGGTACATATAGTTGGATGACTCTTTTGACTTCAAATAAAAATATATTGCGTAGAGATGTGGTTTGTAGCAATTGGATGTTCAAATTTTTGCATTGTGTCTTTTTTTTCAAGGTTGGATAATGTTTTTTTCCTTGTGTCTAGGAACTGCTTGTGTTTGTGGATAAACCTAAGCTTGTACAGTATGGATGAACCAGTTACAAAAATCCTGGGGATCACTCAAAGCTCCTTAGTTTGCTCCATTTTCCTATAATTCTGAGCTGCAGGAGTTACTCTGTAAATATGCAGAACTTGTAAGGATTTTTGACCAGCACCTTGATAAACTTCTCAGGAACAGATATTGTGAGCTTTTCCCTTTGATAAATCATCTCAATCTTTGTAACTGCTTTATGAATGTAACCTCCAATCCATGAATGTTTTTTTTTTTCTTTCCATTCAATTGTGTCTTAATTCTTGGAGACTGCAGTTTTCTTGGTAAGGTTTTCATAAGTGGTTTGCCATTGCCGCTTTCCTGGGGCAGAAAGAAAATGACTGGCTCAAGGCCACTCAGCTGGTTTCGTACCTAAGACAGGACTAGAACTCATGGTTTCTCAATTTCTAGCTTGATGACTTAATCACCATGTCAAGTTGATTCTCATGTATGTGTTGGTTATATAGGTGTTATGGGTGCTTCCACAGAAAGTAACAAATGTCATGTTGCAAAGCTGTTAAATTTGAAATATGTGTGTGTGTGTGTCTGTATGTATGTTTGTATGTATGTATGTATATATATATTTAATCTGCTAAGAAAGTGATTTCTCTTACATAGTTTCTCCAATTTTTGGTATACCTGCTTTCTTTGTCTATGAGACATTTAATTACTACAGCTAGATATGACTCTGAATCTACGTTTTTCCACTTTTTCAAATTAATAAATGAGTTACTGTGTAAAGGTTACATGCGATGGAAATATAATTCTGAAGTATATATCAATGATATACTTAGAATCCAGTTGTGGACATTTTTATCTATAGACTAGCTGAGAATTTTGGATATTATGATACAACAGATCTGGAGAGTGTCAGGGAGAAGCAAACTGGATCCTGGTTTCCAATTAGAATGCACATCAAGCCATAACTGCAAAGAATCCAGTTGTCAAGGACTTGGCAGTAAATTCAGCTAAAAGCAAAAGTCAGATAATTGTGAAAACTCTATTGAAAGAATAATGTATTTAACAGCTGGATTAATTTATGTCCAACTTGTATTTCAATTCATTAGGGCAGAGATTTTTCCAGGTTTTTTTCTTACAGGTTCTTGTGAACTGGTAAGGTGGCTACTTATTTCTCAGCAACTGAGAAACGTCCAGGTAAACAGTCCATTCAATCTTTATTTGGCTTTGAATAATCTTTACTCCAAGGACCTTCTTCAGTATTTTTTATCATCTAGGGCAGGGTGTCAAACTCAAAGCCTGGAGTTCAGATCCGGCCCATGGGTTGCTTAGATCACCCTGGGATCAGCGAAAAATGGAGCTTGTTTTTTCTGGCAGAGGGTTGTAGGAGGTCGTCGCTGCAGAAAACAGAGCTTGGAAGCCCATTTTTCTCTGGCAGAGTGCTCAGGCCACCACAGGCATCCCCAACATGAGTGACATCGAGCTGGCCACACTCAAGCCACACCCATCCCAGCCCGCTGAGGTCAAACACAATGCTGATGCGGCCCTCTGTAAAAATGAGTTTGACATCCCTGATCTAGGATATACTTGGAAACGTTAAATCAGGGATGGAAGGAGACATTTTGACAAAGTACAATTGGCGATTTTGCATAACTACAGACAATAATCTAAAAACCACACAGGCTGAGATTATACAATATATTAAAACCAAAACTTTATGGTTTAGTATAATGCATAAATCAAGGGTGTCAAACTCACAGTATCATGTTGCCATCACGTGAAGTTTTGCAGCATTTTTCCAATTCATGGAGCTGGGGTGTGTGTGACCTGTGTATGACACATCTGGCCCATGGGCAGCCAGTTTGACACCTCTGGCATAAATCATAATTCCTTTATTTTCTGATAATTTAATGTGTGTTTATTTCTCTGATTCTAAGCAAGGCAGGAAGTAATTTATGTTCTTTTCCTTTCCAGATTAAATCCCATAAATCTTATGAAATAAATGTGTGCAACCCAGTGCAATAGTACTCAGAAGATCTACTGAGTCACATAATTGTCTGTAAGTAATTGCTGTGTTATCTCTCTTCTGCATCATTCACTAAGGTAATTTAATATTAGAATTAAAACAAGTTTAGGAATAATAGGACAAAATGCAAAACCAGATCATAATACATGAATTTCAAGAAAAATAATGAATTCCATAGTTATAACAAAGAAAATAGACTACCAGTGAACACATCACTCCACTGCACTTAGGGCCTGCTGCCAAATTTTCAAAACTATGAAAGCACAACAAAACAGTCTCAGGGGAAAGCTGTTCTACAGGATGTGAAACTACAGAGAAGGCCCATTGTGTAATAGGCTCATGTGAATTCCCTACATTAGAAATTAAAAGGCAGACCTCATAGACCAGCAGCCTGAAGGACCAGTGGATCGATAGTCACTGCAGGAGGCCATGAGTTTCTGTAGACTTTGAAGAAGAGATTGGACTGCCATTTGTCAGAAATGGTGTAGGGTCTCCTGCTTGGGGTGGGGGCTGGGGGGTTGGACTAGATGACCTACAAGGTCCCTTCCAACTCTATTAATATGTTAGATTCAGATATTAAAGGGCCACTTATTGGCAGGGCACATAGCCCAAATGTATCCGTGGAGCTATAGAAAGCTGGGCAAAGGCCCTCAGCATGCCTCTTTGAGAGGACAACAATCTAAGCTTTTGCTTCTCTCTGGGAAACAGCTCTGACTCTAGATTGGCATTCACTCTGACTGCATTTGGACCTATTCATGGAATTCTCTGAACTATTACAAACGAGTCTTGTGGTTCTGAATCTGCTTCTCTCCTGTTCATAGATTGTCATGGCTCCAATTGTGGACTTTGTGAACTGCTGAAGTTTTGGGTATTCTCTGGCTAATTACTGATTCAGTTTCCAGCTGTTGTTAGAATGTTTCTGTTAACTCTTTGAGATAGCTCAGACAAGAAGCACAAGCAATGAGTATTAACACTACCTTTATTATAAGGTCACAATTAACATAATGTTGCAACATTGTAAGCATCTCTCTCCTCCTTTACTTTTACTGTTCAGAAAACCATAGATGATCCTTTCTGAGACACTTTCCATTCCTGTTTCTGTGGACATTATGGTTGTGTAGTCCGCATTTCTCAAGTCATTCCTACATATCATTATAGTCCTTAGATCAAGGTCCTTAGATCAAGAGTGTCAAACTCAATTTCATGGAGGGCCACATCAGGATTGGGTTTTACCTTGGAGGGCCAGGAGGGTGTCACAATGGTGGGTGTGACACAAGACCACACCTCTACAGATGTGGTTTCATAAACTTATAAAAATAGAGAGATGTACATTTCTGTGATTTTGTTTTTTTAAGACTTACTTGATCTACTTGATTACCTTATAAGAGAGAGACCAGATCAAGAAACTGACTCCATAGGAAGAGTAAAACTATAAATTATTGAGATAGACTATAGTAGCAGAATCCTGCAAGCATGAAAGGTAAAATATTTAACTTTTCCTCCCTTTTATAAACTTCTGAGTCAAGGACGTACTTCTGGAGCACTCTGGAGGCCCTGTTTTGGGCCTGGAAGGCCTCTTGCAGTACTCCAGAGGCCAAAAGTGGTTATGGGAGGACATGCGGGCCTTGTCTGCGGCCCATTTTTGCTAGCAGAGGCACTGCGGTCCTTTGCTATTTCCAGATCGGTCCCACTGGCCAGATCTAAGCACCCTGTGGGCTGGATCTGGCCCATGGCCTTGAATTATTAAGATTAGAAAGGATGCTTTGGTAAACAGTATTAATATTTGGAACAATGTAGAACATAATTGTATATCCTGAAATATACAAATTATTATGTTATATTTATAGAAGGAGTATTATTGGGGTAAATCCAGGTCAGCAATTCATTACTTCAACTTGACAGTAATGTGCCCACTAAAATCACAAAAGGAGAAAGCTATCATTCTTCCAAAATGTGCAGAATTATGACTTATGAGGCTGGAGGCTCATGGTCCGAGCTTATGACTTATCCACAACTATATAGATATGTAGATTTCCTCTTCATTCTGTTAGAGCAAAAGTTGGTGAAAAGTTATTATAAAGTTACCTCCTTGCTTAAAAGCTGAAGAGTTTCTAATGCACTGGCTCTCTTGTAAGTTTTAACTTAAATATTAACTTAAAATAATCCTTAGTGATTCTCAAAGTGAGGACTTTGGTGATCCATTAGGTGGTTTGCTGCAGCCACTACATTCATAACTCTTAGAGTCTACTAGCTGTCTCAGATTGCTTCCCTATCATGCACCAAGAATCAACCTGCAAATCTGTCTTTGCTATAAGAACTGATTCTCACCCTCACTCTAAATAGCCTTTCTAAAACAATCAACAAATGCAACCTTCTTCATAAAAAGGACAAACTTCCTTCCCTTTTACACTGAAAACAGAAGATCTAGAACCCTTCCTGTACTAATTTCACCACATATAGTTTTTTTATCTGAAAGTATAGTATTTTCTGGAATTCTTCCATTGCACTTTAACATTTTCCTTAGTAAATCTTGCTAATCAGAACTTAAAGAGATTGGCTTTTGTAATCAATCATTGCTAGTACAATAACCAATTCAGTTGGTTATTCGAAGAAAGTTGATGTGTACTAACAATCACCTGGCAGGAGCCCAATCATTAATTTCCTCAGCATTAATTTCTCACTTCTGCCAATAGCCATCAGGAGTCACCATCTTTGGTCTGCCTGTACTCAACTAAATGTGAACTCTGACAAGCAGCCCAAGAAGAAATAAGAAAATAGGAAATATAAGCATATTTAAACATGAGATTTCATTGGGCTGTGCATCAGTTATTAGTAACTCCTTGGTCCTCAGAGATTTTTCTTGAAGAATATTCTTGACCTGCAAGTTTGTGGTAAAAGTAGTTGTTACTGTGGCATTGGGTACATACAGTAATTCAAGTGGTAAATAATTGTTGAGTTCAATTTTTGATAGAAAATTTATTTTAAAGTACCTTTACAAATGGACAAAATTGAAGTAATCATATTAGTCACTAAAATGTGAACTTAAAAATGAAAACATTAATAGGGGACATTTATTTATTAGAAGGGTCTTGTATTATCTACATGTTTATTCAGTAGCATGATTGCAGAAAATTTAAGTAACACTGAGTTAAGACATTCTCCTTTGAGAGTGTTGTAACAACTTGTGTACTTAATAACTTTTTAAAATAACTTGTAACTTTTAAAAGTCCCATTAATGTTTCCATAGAGAACTTTATACAAATATATTTATGTAGCATTTCCAGACTGGCAGTAAGACAATTTGATAGAAATTTATTCCAAATAGCAGTTATTGCCTGGATAGCAGTGAGGTCTGCAGGCAGATACAGTGCTAAGTCATTTCCTGGATCTACAACACTTGAATCCTAGTAGAGAAGGAAGTGCTGCCGTTTATAATAGCTGCCCAAACTACATTTTACTGGATTTCTTCCCTTTTTAGCAAGCTGTTACAAATATAATATTTTTAAAAAAAATCATGCAAAACAACTTTAAGGCTTATTTTTCAGATGCTTGTAAACATACATGGTAGATCTTTGAACTAAGTGCAGGGGTAGGATTCAAATTTCTTAACAACGGATTCTGTGGGTGTGGCCTAATTTGTGGGTGTGGCTTGGTGGTCATGTGACTTGGTAGGCATGGCTTGTATGTAAATATTATAAGTATTTATGTAAATATTGATTTTTTATAAAAAAGCAATTTTTACCCAAAAGCAGGCAAAGCAGGCAAACAGATTTAGTTGGTCACAGAATCACAGATTCACTTAGAGATCTATCTATCTGCAATTGGCTACCTGAATCTGCACTGAAAAGTTGAAGCTTCAGTCCTAAGGAAGGTTCATCTCTGCTTTTAGATTAACTAGAAAGCAAGAAATCTAACGGTTTCCTGCTTTCTAGCTAATCTAAATCTCCCAGCAGAGCAGAACAGCTGATGGTTGGGAAGAAAAAAAAGGAAAAATAGCAACTTACCAAACCAGGCAATTTGGATGGTTCCCATGCCAGGTAAGGAGTGAGGGTCGGGGCCAGCCAGTGGAGCGATTTGCCGGTTCTCCGAACTGCAGACGATCATAACACGCATGTGTGCAGCGTTTGCAAGAAATCATCAGCTGTGTTGCCTGGACAGCTAACAAGCGCTGCATGTGGGTGCGCAGCATTAGAAAATCCTCTTGTTTCCTGTTTTTTCAACCTCAGCTATGCCACGCAAAACAGCTGAGGAGGGAAAAGCAGGGAATAAAGGACAGCCTAGAGCCCGGGTAGCTGGGTGGGCCAAAAACTGAACCTGTTTGGTGTCAGCTGCTCTTTGCAGCTACTGGTTCTATAGAACCGGGCCGAACTGGTAGCATCTCACCCCTTTCTAAGTGGTATATTGTATTTTCACACACAGAATTCATAAAACATTTTTGGTAGACAAAGAAACCAAGTGGCCCAATATTATATTCTTCTAACGAAAGTTATGCGTGGTAATGATTTACAGTACCTGAAAGTAATGAGAAGGTAAAATTGATCCAGAAGCAGACAATAACAGAACAGATCATCAATATTTATATCATGTGTCAAAGAACATCTTCTCTGAGAGTCGCTGAAGAAGTGGTGCAAAGATTAGCAGAATTCTCACATTTAACCCTTCTTACCTGGGTTAAATGTTCTTGAGTATTTGTATAAGACAGGTTGATAATGTATCCCATTCTGTTGCTTCGCTATAATATTGGTCAATCAAGATTTCAGTAAATCCACTTTGCTGTGGAATTGGAATGGGACAACTCTCCAGAGCCAACTCACTGTAGCCAACTTACCATGACCAACTCACCACAGCAAACTCACCATGGCCAAACTCACTGCAGGATAACTCACCACAGGACAATTTAACAATTCAATTTAATTATTTAAAATAAATAAAAAATAATAATTTTTGTCATTCACATTTCATTCTGTCCCACCTTTTGCATCCTTTCTTTAATGTTTCTGTTCCACCATTTCTTTGATATTAGTGTAATGCTTGTCCCGCAGTGAGTTGGCTCATGTTGATTTGGCCATGGCAAGTTGGTCTGTGGTGAGTTGGCCATTTTGAATTGGCCACAGTGAGTTAGCTCTGGAGAGTTGTCGTAGATCCTTGTTGAATTGCCTTTTCAGTAGCAGCTTTCTCCAAGTACCTGCAGTTACTTTGTATGGAGTATTCCTTGATTATTTTCTCATTTTTTGTCTTTTCCAGTACCTCAGTGATTTATTTCATACAGGGTTTCTTGAGTGCTCGAATTGCTTGTCCTGCATCATTTGAAATTTGATTATATGGTGGAGATAAGATATAGTGCTCATATTAATTTTCTTTCAAAACGTACCAAAATTTGTATGAATTGTGACAAATTCACTTAGTAATCTAATGAGCTCAGTGAAATATGCAAAAATTCAATATTTTAATTGATATTTATATTAATAGGCAACATTTCCAACTATTTGGGCTAACAACAATAACACAATTATCACTGTTTTTCAGAGGCAGTAACAGTCTTTCCAGTGGACCCCTTAGTGATATTTAAAGAGGCTGTTCTAGAGAAAATTCTCATTAACTAGTGTTAGCAATCTTTTATCTATTTTTAATTATTGTCATTCCTTTTTTATTTAATCTTGATTTATTTGGACTTTTAAATTATTTACAGTATCTTAAGACTTACTGTGGATGTTTTAATATTTTTATGTCATATATGTTCACAAGATTCCATTGGACTGTGGCAAGATAAAATGGAATCAATGAATGAATGTTCTTCATTAGAAAATCCCAGATCCTATAAATATTCAAATTAAACTTAATATTTGTCATTGTAAGGTCAATAAATAGGTACAGAGTTAGAGGATTACCAGCCAAGAGCATGAGGCTTTGAACATAGGAACTGGGGTGATCTGTGAGTCCTGGAAAAATTATCTGCAAGGAATATTTTTCCACCAGTTTCAGCATAGTAAACCTGGATCCTTTCCCATGTAATATTTATCCATGTCCACAATACCCATACTAATCTTAAATGACGTAAAAAACAGCACAACTCATGTATAAATCTTCCTGTACTTTTGATAGGAATACGCACATACAACTGATGTACAAGTCACATTCAGAGAAGCATGTATTCACATTTCTAGGAATGATACCTACTACTATGAAGTCTATTTATTAGTTGTACATAAATATTAATCTATCTTTGAATACAATAATTATTCTTTGTGAATTCTGAGATCATCCCTATATATAATATTAAGACATTAACATGAGTCAGCAAAACAGAAAAGCCTATAGAATTTATAGTCATGTTATAGTTAAGCCATTTAATTTTGTCATATATATATATATATATATATATATATATATATATATATATATATATATATATATTTGTTTTCTTAAGTTTTTGCGGGTACTTACATGTATGGCATTCAGCTTTGTTCAGGTATTTTCCCACGTCATAGTAGTGGTGCTTTTAAAGTTGTAGCAACGTTTCAGCAGAATCTCATCTGCCATCATCAGGCTTCTGTATAGTGTTCATCTGTGAGTCAGACTTTTATGGTGGTTTCAGATTTAAATTTGGGGCAGCCTATTGCTGTGCCAGAATGGTTTTTTCTTCCTCCTGATTGGTTGGGAGTCTTGGTCTGTGTTTATTGGTCTTGGAGTTTGCTGTGTTCTGCTTGATTGGTGTTTCTGATATCTTCTGTCTTTTTTTGGCTCTTTTTGTATTTTGATTGGCTGGCAGCATTGTGTTACTTTATTGGAGGCCTTTAGTGCAGCTTGGCTTCGGGTAAATGGATGGCTATCATTAGTTAGGAAGCTGGGTTTCATCTGGGTGCCTGGTTGGGGTGTATTTGAGCTGGAGGTATCAGGGGGGATCTGTTTGTGCCCAGGTGTTTGCCTGGCTTGTGGTGTGGAGATTTTTTGTTTGTGAGTGCAGGCTTCCAAATGATTGACAGCCTGGTGGAATCATCTCTTCTGTTTATGCTTTCTGGTCTTTTTTCAAGATTGAAAAAAAAAGGCATATACGAAGTCCCCTGTGCATCATGTCCGGCCACATACATTGGACAGACCAATAGAAGAATAAGTACCCTCCTGGATGAACACAAAAATGCAGTCAAAAAGCTGGTACACGCTTCCTTACTAGTCCAACACATGGAAGCCACAGGTCATAGCATCAACTTCAATGGCACCAAAACCCGAGCCACGATAGAAAACCCTAGCCACAGAATCATCAGAGAAGCCATAGAGATTGAAAAAAGACCAGAAAGCATGAACAGAAGAGGTGATTCCACCAGGCTGTCAATCATTTGGAAGCCAGGCAAACACCTGGGCACAAACAGATCTCCCCTAACACCTCCAGCTCAAACACACCCCAACCAGGCACCCAGATGAAACCCAGCTTCCTAACTAATGATAGCCGTCCATTTACCCGAAGCCAAGCTGCACTAAAGGCCTTCAATAAAGTAACACAATGCTGCCAGCCAATCAAGATACAAAAAGAGCCAAAAAAAAAAAAGACAGAAGATATCAGAAACACCAATCAAGCAGAACACAGCAAACTCCAAGACCAATAAACACAGACCGAGACTCCCAACCAATCAGGAGGAAGAAAAAACCATTCTGGCACAGCAATAGGCTGCCCCAAACTTAAATCTGAAACCACTGTAAAAGTCTGACTCACAGATGAACACTATACAGAAGCCTGATGATGGCAGATGAGATTCTGCTGAAACGTTGCTACAACTTTAAAAGCACAACTATTATGACGTGGGAAAATACCCGAACTAAGCTGAATGCCATACATACATACATACATACATACATACATACATACATACATATATATATATATATATATATGTTTTCTGAGGTTCTCGCGGGTATTTGTATGTGGATCTTTGCTTATTTGGTTTTTCTCCCACATAAGATTGGAAGTATCTAGGCAACGTTTCGATGAAGTCTCATTCATCATCTTCAGGCTTGGTCTTCAGCTCTGTCCTTCTCACTCTGTGCTTCACTCTGAGAAGCACAGAGCTGAAGACCAAGCCTGAAGATGATGAATGAGACTTCATCGAAACGTTGCCTAGATACCTCCAATCTTACGTGGGAGAAAACCCGAATAAGCAAAGATCCACACACACACACACACACACACACACACACACACATATATATATAGTTTAGTTGCTGTTGATGCTTTTTTCCTATGGTTATACCTGAGCCTTCAGTAGTTCCACTCAATTTAATTTGGATTTAGGTTCCTGTTGATATTATTTCTTTTCTTTTCCCCTTATTCCCTTTTTCTAATATTATATTCCCATTCTCTGTCTTGAATAAGCTTACTTTCTCTACACATAAAGTGCTTATTCAGAGTACAAAGTAAGCAGAATAATCCATTCTATTTTTAGCAACGTGTAAGGATAAAATGAACCTGTGTGAGGTTGGAGCAACAGGAGAAAAAGAACAAGAGAAGGGAAAATGTGAACTGGAAGCAAAGAGACTATTATACATCATCAAAGAACATTGCAATAAAAGAAGAGCGTATAGAATATGGAGCAAACATTTTCCACCCAACATAAGCAAGAACATTAAAACAAACAAATCTCAAACCCAAGTTATGTTCAGAAAAGAAGGGGAATTGAAATAAGCTAGAGTTGTGTTCGCAAAATACAAAAGTTGTACCATTCCTCTGGTATTGCCTACAAAGTATCATCAGAGGAACTTGTCAGAGATAGTGTATAACAGGGAAGCAGTATCAAATCCAAAGGTATTTCAACAATCCATTGTGTCATCTCAATTGACATGAATGATAACATTCTCAGTGATAAAAATGAAGAACTATAGATACTTATTGTTAGATTGCAGGAATGACACTTAGGACACCAGCATGATTGTCAATTGTTTTTACTTCCTTCTAGGACTGAGTGCTGAAGAAACCGTGGCAGCCCTTTTTATAGTCGGGCTGCTCACGGCTGTGGCCAGTGATGGCTCTTCAAATTTCCTACCGCCATGGACTAACCAATTACAGGTGAGTATGCTAATACATAACACCCCTCCCCACCTGGTCTGGTTCAACCAATCAGAGCCTCGCCTACCATATGTAGTCATGTAGGTAAGCGGGCTTTTATGGGTTCTACAGGACCTATACAGCTCAGTCTCCATTTGGCTCCTGGACTGCTCGGATGGAACTGTTGTTCCTCCCGTCCGTCCTCTTGGAATGTTCTGGAAGGTTGAGTCGGCCATGCCGCTCCCGCCAGGAATTTCCTGGCTGGTTGAGTTGGGCTGGCCCTCCCGCCAGGGACTGCTTCCTTGCTATCCTTCTGGACCTGTTCCCATTTTCCTGACCTATCTTCTTCCCTGGTCTCAGGTACGTGTTTGCATTTCCCGACCAGGGCTAGTGCTAGTAATGGTTGTTGCGTAGTTGTCAGGGTTTGTTCTGTTATTTCTCTTGCTCATGGAGGGTCTCCCCCTCCCTTCCTACATGTGTTTTGTCTGAGGGGTCTCCCCCCTCTTCTCTAGTTGTGTTTTGCTTGTTTGAGGGATCTCCCCCCTCCCCGTGGTCATTTTTGAGGGGTCTCCCCCTCCCCTGGATTTGTTTTGTTTGTTTGAGGGGTCTCCCCCCTCTTCCGTGGGTCTGTTTGCTTCCCCCTTTGTGACTCTAGATTTGAGCTGGTCAATGTGCCTCCTCCAGCTTCTCCCGTCTGCAGTGTTTACTCTGTACGAATGAGGTCCAGTTATCAGGGTTACTTTTGCTAGTATCCACAGTGGTTCTCCTGTGAGATTTTTTGCGTACACTGTGTCCCTTGTTTGAAATATGCGGCAATTACCGGAGGAGTCTGCTGGTTTTTCTGGGCTATATTTGGGGTGTAGTCTGTCTAGGTGTGATCTTAGTTTCTTCCCAATTAGTAACTCTACTGGGCTTTTATTTGTTGTGGCATTGGGTGTCATGTGTTGAATGTTTAGTAGCTTATCTATTTTTTCTTGTGTGTCCCCAGGCCCCAGCTTTTGTAATGTTTCCTTCGTGTAATGTGCCATGCGTTCCGTTCATGGCTGGGTGTCCCGGCGCTGTCAGTGCATGCCTTATTCCCTGTTGTGCTAGAAATCCTTTGAATGTTGTTGCAGTGAATTGTGGTCCATTGTCAGAAACAATTAAATCCAGCAATCCATGTGTTGCAAAAAGTTTCCTGAGCTGTCTAATGATGGTTTCTGTTGTGGTGGAGTGCATGATGCTTACCTCTAGCCATTTGGAGTAAGCATCTATGACTATTAGAAATGTGTGTCCTTTGATTGGGCCTGCAAAATCAATGTGTAATCTTCATCATGGTTCTCTTGGTGTTTCCCATTCATGTTTTGGTGCTGTGGGGGGTGTTGGCCTCGATTCCTGGCAGCTTTTACATGTTGCCACCCAATTCCCTATTTCCTTGTCCATCCCTGGCCACCTTATATAACTCCTTGCCAGGGCTTTCATTTTTAAAATAACTGGGTGTCATGTAACAATTCTAGTATGCATTTCCTTAAATTTTCCGGTATGACCACCCAATCCCCCCATAGTACGCACCCCTTAAGCGTTGAGAGTTCTGTTTGTCTATTCTGGAACGGTTTGACAGTCTCGTTGATCTCGGTTTCTGGTCATCCTTTTCCTACCCAATTTAAAATCCGCGCCAAGTTTTTGTCTCTAGCTGTTTCCCTAGCGATGTCTACTGCCGTTATGGGTAGGTTTTCTAATGTCTCTATTTGAAGAGTCGATGTGGTTGGTGCTGGGTCATCTTCTATGTCAGGTAGAGGGCAACAGCTAAGCACGTCAGCATGATTTATGTCCTTTCAAGGTTGGTAGGTCAATTTGTAGTTGTAGGCAGCCAGGAATTCCGACCACCACGTCCTTCATGGTGACAGTATATTAGGTGTAGCTTTGTTTCCTGCGATGATGCCCAGGAGTGGCTTGTGGTCTGTGACTAGTGTGAAAGTTCTCCCATAGATATATTAATGGAAACATGCAGCAACCAATGCCTTTTTGTCTAGTTGACTGTAGTTCCACTCTGGCTTTTGATGAGGCAGGAAACGGTTGGTGTGTAGTGAGCGCTCAGTATTCTTTCCAGGTCTGGCCAGGCTTCGTTTCCACATTGGTGGGTGCCGCTAATGCTTTGACTATCTTAAATACCGTGGGACCGCAATGACTGAGGAAGACGGCTCTTTCCTGTGTTTGGATATATTGTGGAGGTTGCTCCCTTCGAGGAACATGAGGAATCGGTCGATGTATGATTCCCAGTCTTCAGTTGCTGAATTGAACAGTGCAGGTGGCATGTTGTTTCCGGCCATTTCATCTCGATGCGTTGCAGTATTCGTCGGTTGCCATGTGCTCACTGGTTCCCTTTGTCTCAGGATCCCACCCTCGTCGTCAGTGTTAGATTGCGGAAATGAGATCAGGACACTAGCATGATTGTCAATTTTTTTTACTTCCTTCTAGGACTGAGCGCCGAAGAAACCACGGCAGCCTTTTTTATAGTCAGGCTGCTCACGGCTGTGACCAGTGATGGCTCTTCAAATTTCCTGCCACCATGAACTGACCAATTACAGGTAAGTATGCTAATATATAGCACTTATTTCCTTCTGAATTACAGCAAAGTATAGCATTATGATGAATTTAGCAGATGATCACACCACATATTTCATTGGATAAAGCTAAGTACAGTTTTGACTTCAGACAGTTAATACAATTACATAGCAACATGAGAATGATAGGACTAAAATAGGCCTCTGTCCAGAGGGCTGCATAATTATGAGCACACTTTAATAAAGACTACAAGGATTTTAAAAAGGATTGCATTTCTTTGTTTTTAAGTACCATATATATCTCCTGTGTTCACTTCAGATAAATTATCTGAAAAGCTAACAAAAGGAAAAAGGAGCAATATATAATGCAGTGTAAAACAAAATGATAAAAACAAAGAGCAAATTAAAACTATTTTGACCATCACAATTTAAAAGCTCAAATAAATGACCATTAGTTTGAAGCTGAAAGTATAGTAAACTGGACCACATGGGACCTAGTGACAAGAAAATGCTTCATAGATTATCAATCACTACATTTCAATAGATGATAGGACTTGGGGAATTTTTTTTTAACAAAATGGAGAAGGTGGAGAAGATGTATCTTAATGATATTGGTTAGTTAACACTTTTGTATTGTTTGACTCTACTTCACAAGTTCACCAGAAACATCCGTTTCATTGCTCTAATCATGGCTCTACTTAAACTTCCCAGGTAAACAAGGGAAGAGATGTTCTGTTCACCAGGGAAAAGCTTAAATTTGCTTCAGATTTTAGACTGTTGAATTATTTATGGCATTTAAAGGACATAAATGTTTACAGTTCAATTGTCTCTTTTCCACTTCATTGTACAGTATATACTAAAATAATTGGGGTTATTAACAGATGGCATTTCCCCAAAAAGCTCTAAGGATTTTTCATTCATTGTGGAAAAAGACCTGTTCCCAAAGTAAAGAAGGTTCTATGCTGGATTAGAAAAGATAGCTGTTAACTACCATTCCATGTATTGCAATAATTGGTATTTTCCTTTATTTTTTATTTACCTGAATTTACAAGGTGAATAAAATCTGGGTAACAAAGAATGAAGAATTTTTTGGTTTTCTATTGTGAACCTATGACTGCCCAACTCACAGCAAGGATGCATTGCACAAGTCCCATAAGTACAGTATGGCAAGTAAGTGAATGCTCAGTGATAAGATGCAGAGCCTAACAATTCATAAGAAATAGAGACACAATAGCTAAGTTGCCTATGGCACATGAATGAATATAGATGTTCTTTACAGATAATAAAAAAAACTGGTGGGAAGTTAGGATGGATGTAGGCAAGCCTTTTCACGCCTACCAGTTTTATGAAGCATCATCTTCCCTACAGGAGGAGGACAAATCAGTTGTCTGGCATTTCTCTGGTTGTCATGGAAATATATTTGGGGTGACATTTCACAGCCACACTCAATCCATCTGTTTCCACAAAAGTGCCATTTTCAGCAGCTCTTAAAAAGACTCAGCACTGGACTCAGTGCTAACTACAGCAGCAGCAAAAACTGCAGGAAGCTTGAGAAGAAGAACAAATCTGGTCACAAGAAAATTAAAACAGTAACCTAAAAAGATTGTGATGATAATCTAGTACAGCTGTCCCACCTTTGTTAAAGATCACTACTTTGTTAAATATATATTTCTGGATCTGCAAAATTTAAGCATCTTACTTTACTTGTAGTGTTCAAGAGAGAGAGAGAGAAATGGATCTCAAATTGGGAGTAGATTAAACAATGGGGCTGAAGCATACTTCTTAGATGAGTTTAGGATTTTGGTTATGGTATATTAGTCTAAGACAAAAGTACTTTCCTTAGTATCTGATAATGAATTTTCAAGAAGAGGAAAGTCAAGTGGAGTATCGTAGTAACTTATCAAACCATTCTACTTGGTGCTGTTCCAGTGTAGACTAACACTTCCACTATTTCCAGCCAGCAGAGCCTAGGAACTCTGTTTCAATTGTTCCCAATGCACTGGATGAAGAATTTCTGATTTGCAAAATATGTGTCATATTTTCATTCCATTGTACATGGATGTATTCTTTCAGCCTTTTTATATCTCAAAGCAAACTATAAAGTTCTGAACATTGTGATTTCGTTCTGATGCAAAGCCTTCAAATGCCACTCAATGCTAAGTTGGGATTTTATTTTTCAGGAGGTCTTTAAGATGGGAATCTTCAATATAATTCATCATGTTGTAAAAAATTGCACTGCAAGAGAGCTAGTCAGGTTCGTTAATTGTTCAAGGGCAGGTGGATTTAATTCACTTTGGATAAGAAAGTCTTCATGTTCTTGGCATTCTTAGAAATTTGATAATGTTGAATAACCTATGATCCCAAATATTTTGTTTCTGTCTTCCAGGCAACCTGCTTGCACAGAAATATGTTCATGATATTCCAAAAGAGTCATTATAGAAGCAGCTGTTTCACATTCATATTTAACAATACGGTTTTTTTTTCCTCTCCCGCTTGGTATTTGCTTCCAGAACCTAATCCCTGATGGCATTCCACAGATAAGCCTTCAGTGCACTCCTGCCCATCAGGCTAGCATTTTCAGTGAACTATCTCCTACCATTATGTCATTACCTATTTTAGCCATATATTTTAAAATAAGGCAAATGGGGTTTTCTAAGAATCAACCTACATTTGATATCCTTTTTCTTTATACAATTCCCACCTGGCAGCTTTATAACAAAAATCCTGTTAAGTGGTATAGATATTAATGGGAGGCCTAGCTAGGGAACCAGAAAGATTACGTATTCTTTCAAGATCATGAAAGCAAGCATTTTGATTCTTGTTTGTATTTTTTTAAACCATTTTTTTCAGTATACAGTATATGTTTGCTTGTAAAGTGAAGATTTTTAAACGAGTATACAAGTACCTTTTCCCACTAAAAATCAAGATTTTTGAAAACCTCAAAGGAAGGAAAACATAGCATTTCTGGAATGAAACTGGAAATTTGCTAAATGTACCTTCCCATTTGTTTCTGTGCTTGAAGTGAATATGTTTACAGGAGCTCACTCCACAGCCACGAATCTGGGATTCTTCCTAACTGTCAACCAGATAACTATTGCATTTTGTTAAATTTAGCTGCTTTCTGCTTTGCAAAAGATTCAGTAGAAAATGAAGCTCTATAAACCAATGGACCTAATTAGTTATCAGATGTTCCTAATTTTATTTTTTGACTCAGATATTACAGCTCCATAGAATATTATGTCTGCTCTCTTCCCAGCAACATAATTCTATTGATCTGCATACATTATTTTTAAAAAACTATGTCTTTTTTAGAATTCCATCCTTAACTGGAAACTTCATCCTACAGCAGCCCTGTTTCTTCTATGAAATGCAAACAAAAGCAAAATAAACATACTATTTATTTATCAAATTTATATGCTGTAGTATACATCTTTCCGATATGGAATTCGATAATAAGATAATGACGGAGACACATTCTTTCCAATGGAAAACTCATTGTACCTCCTTGATCTCTTAGGGATTTTGATATAATCAGTCATGGTAGCCTTGATTCTCCTTGAAGGCTGGAGATTGGAGGCACTGGATTGCAGGTTTTTTTTCTCCATGATCAGTGACTCAATCTGAGGCCTTAGCTTTGCAGGGTTTCTCAGGGTTCAATATCTCCACATAATTGTGCTGGGCCAGATTGTATGCAATGGTAGGGGCTGAGGTATTGATATAGGGATAATATTTAGTCATATATCTTGATCTTTGATCAACAAAGCTATGGTATTGTTCTGACCCAAGCCTCGTTCAAATCAAACACAAAGTATTATAAAAGCAAACCTTTTTAATGCATCTGTGAGAATTCTGTTCATTCACAGCAAAAAGTCATTAAAACTAATTGTCCTAGATAAGAGCAAGCCCTTTCAAGATTGTGAAAGGCTGCCAAGAACACAAGATTAATTGCAGGGAAATATCCAAAACCAAAAGTCTCCAAATACAAACCAGAATAGACAGAACTTGGAGTTGAAAGAACTTCTTTGCTTCCTGCAAAGAACCCAACCCATGAGGGCTGGCTTTTATCCCTTATGGGAGGAGCCATCACCTTTCATCCTTACTCCTGAGTCCCCGTGCTGCT
The DNA here is from genome assembly GCA_033807585.1 of Hydrophis major. Classification (NCBI taxonomy): domain Eukaryota; kingdom Metazoa; phylum Chordata; class Lepidosauria; order Squamata; family Elapidae; genus Hydrophis; species Hydrophis major. The sequence continues at coordinate 166,616,335 of CM066331.1, read as the reverse complement.
GAAGCTGCTCTTTCCTTCGAGCAGCCCTGCGCATACATGCACTGGGCACAGGCTCCTTGGAGTCCTCTGCATCACTGTTGCCAGACTCCACAAGCTCTGAAGGCAGCACCCCACTCTCCGATAGTCTTGGCTCCATCCCTGCATTACATGCAGGCCCCTCATCCCAGCCCTCACTCTCAGAGACCTCGGCCATCTGCACCTGCTGCCAGCGAACCACAACAGGTATTGTGGAAGTTGTTAGGATCTGGATGGAGTGAGAAGTAGAGGCTAGACTTAGTACAATCTTAGCACAAATTAGAGGTTATGAATTTAAGAACACTCTATCTCTGGTGAGCTTCAAATTTCAGGTTTTGATGAGGTTGTACTTTTCCAAATGGTATTGGAAGTCCTTGTGAACTTGCAGCTGTTGTTCAATGAGCAAGTGGCGGCTATGGGCAAGAGGATCTTTGTATAGCTCCATTTTAATAAATCAATTGTGCCTTTCTGGGATTAGCATACCCTTGTTGGGATCAATCATACATTAATCACCTTTTATTTGGATAACCACAACACAATAATGGCTCATAGGTGGGACAAGTAGTTATGAGCATAACTTATTAACCCTTGTAATACTTTGTGAGCTGCACTGACTACCAGTTGACTTCTGGGTGTAATTCAAAAGGTTGGTTGTCATCTTGGTTCAGAACATGAATATTTATGGAGTGACTTTTGTCCAACTGTTTCTGCCTGTCCTATAGAATCTTCAGGGTTGGTATGTTCTAGTTCCCATCAATAAAATAATACTAATTTATGACATCTTAAAGACCGATTCTCTTCTATCACTTCTGCTTTCTGGAATAGCAGATAGATAGATAATCAGAGTTGGAAGGAACCTTATAGGTCATCTAGTCCAAACCCCTGCCCAAGCGGGAGACCCTACACCATTTCTGACAAATGGCAGTCCAATCTCTTCTTGAAGGTCTCAAGTGATGGCACTCCCACAACTTCCGAGGGCAAGCTGTTCCATTGGTTGATTGTTCTCACTGTCAGAAAGTTTCTTATTTCCAGGTTAAATCTCTCCTTGTTCAGTTTCCATCCATTATTCCTTGTCTGACCTACAGGCACTTTAGAAAATAGCTTGACCCCTTCCTCCCTGTGGCAGCCCCGCAAATATTGGAAGACTGCTATCATGTCTCCCTTGGTCCTTCTCTTCACTAGACTAGCCAAGCCCAGTTCTTATAATCGTTCTTCATATGCCTTAGTCTCCAGTCCTCTAATCATCCTAGTTGCTCTTCTCTGCACTTTTTCTAGAATCTCAACATCTTTTTTATGATGTGGTGACCAAAACTGGATGCAGTACTCTAGGTATGGTCTTACTAAGGCTTTATACAGTGGTATTAGTACCTCACTTGATCTCGATTGTATCCCTCTGTTAATGCATTCCAATCTTTTAGGAAAGCTTTTTTGCAGTCTTTATGATAAAACATCATAAATGTTAATTGTTTCTATATTCCCCCAAAGTGGTGACTTGAGATTTAAAAACAAAATAAAACATTGAGATTATTGGGGGGGGGGGGCTTGGGCTGGTTTTATGATATGTTTTTAATTTTTTGTATGTCATCCTGACTTGCTTTGCAGTTAGGCAGTTTATAAATCAGATTAATAATCAAAAGACACTGAAAACACAGTTGGCTGTACATTACAAATTGGATGGGAGACTCATTCAAAAAAATGCTGGGTGGTAGAAATTGGCAGCACTAGATAGCTATGCTGTGCAATTTTCCCTACACTCCCTAAATCAGGCAGTTGGAAAAAAACAATCATTTTTTGTCTCCTTGGTTAAAATGTGTGGAATGGGAAGAAATACCATTCTGTTCTTTGCTTTAGACAGAAAAATATATTTAGTCACTCTCATGAGCACCTATTCTGTCATTTTATCCTTTGGGAATAAAAGTTTCAAAAGGAAATTATATACAGTATATAAAAAAGATAGAAGATTGCTACGGGAAAAAGGCACTGTCTGGATACATTGTAGCATTTGATGAAGGATGTACCATAATCACACAATAAAATGTAATTGTCATTTTTCCGACGAAAAGTAAACTCCTGTTTTTCAAACTACACATTTTGATTAATTTGATTTGCAAAGTAATTCACGCTTTACAGGGTAAAATATTCTGTACTAAGTCTGCCAGATCAAAAGAGTATAATACTAAATTTATTCTTCATGATTGAATTATACCATAAAATGTAGGGAAGAAACTTAGAGAATTAAAAAAGTATTGATTTCAGTGTTTAGAGACACAAAGGTTTATTTGGAGAAACTATGCAGAGATGGTTACAAAAACATATTTTAAGTCCCAGAAACAAAGAAGATATTAGGAAGAATTCAGATTGACCCTGTCTTAACTTCCTGGGGTATAAGCAGGAAAGAGGAGAAAATGCAATTAAGCTTTTAAAATTCTATTGCTATAGCCTGTATCAATAAATACATTTTCAGTCAAAGTTGTAGTTAGTTTCCTAACTGGGCCTATCTTAAAGGGCTGATAGAAAGCCATTATATTTCATTGTATATAGAAGGAAAATTTTTAGATGTTATGTCAGGATTCCTTCATCATTCTATTGAGAAAACAAGATCCACTGTTCTATTCTTCTCAGCCATATTCCATTGGATAACTTGACCAAGACTATGGATTTCAGAGAACAAAAATATCCTTGCTACAAAAGCTGAAAGTAAACAATCTTGTTTATACTTTAAACAACAAATATGCAGGGGTGGGATTCAAATTTTTTAACAACTGGTTCTGTGGGTGTGGCTTAGTTGGTGGGTGTGGCTTGGTCATGACTGGGTGGACGTGGCTTGGTGGTCATGTTATTGGCTGGGCGTGGCCAACTCAATATCACTCACATAGCGAATAGGTGCGAACTGGTAGAATCCCACCCCTGCAAATATGTATATAGGTATGAGACAAATCTTTTAAAAATCTCATCTGGAAATAGCCAAAGAAGTACAATTGTTAAAAGTCATATAAATTGTGGAATAAAGTTTTGGATATAAGCTAAACATTGGATGTCTTTATCCTTTATAAGGAGAAAAAGTAATTCTAGAAAAAGCATATTATTTGCTCTTAATTATTATCTCCATATAACTCCAAACAGAATAAGCATAGTCAGTAAGCAAAATTAGTTCCACAATGAAGGAAGAATTTATAATCAAAACAACTGAATTAATAGCTAGTTATTTTAAATTATTTTCTGTAGAATTTTAATTTCAGTATGTCTCAAGGTAAATTATTTATAAGCCACTTACTTAGTTAATAAGATGGACAGTGTATAAATTTGATAAATACTACACATTTTAAAGATATAAACAGTTGAGCATATATCTTAATAAACTCCACTAAATGCAATATAGCAAGATCTCATCTATATATGTAATCCTATCCTTCTTTATGTGAAGGTGAGCTTTTTTGAGCTCTGAACTGTTTATGTAGCTTAGCATCATAAGTAGCCAGTCTATATAGAAACGTCATGAGTTACTTTTGGTCATCAGATAATACTTCCAGGCACTGAGAGTGGTTGGAATGTAAATAAGTGAAAACTGTGATTACTGTCAGGCCTAGCATCAAGTTAGAAGAGGCCCAGGTGGGAAAAATGTCTGCTGCTGATCTCTTCTTGTTGCAATGCATGAAAGTATTGATCTATATTTTTCATATATTCCATTTGCAGTGGCTTCTACATACAGGGACAAAATTTGCCTAAATGCCAAGAAGCTGGAGCATGGCAGTTAGAATATGAGCTTTTTTTTAAGGATTTCCAGCATCTTAAAACAAAGGGTTTAAATATTAACATGTAACACAAATTGGCAATGATGCATGGAACCACTTAAGATACAATTTCCAGGCATTACAGAGCAGCAACATAGAAATATAATTCATAAACATAAAAGCTGAGTTAACTTATGCCCAAGAACATTAAGCCAAAATAATGTCAGTTTGCCATCACATTCATGTTATATAGAATTATCTTTTACTGTATGGTAAATGTTTTGATTTTTCTTTGGTAATTGCTTTATTACTGTAAGTTGGAGATTTAATTTGGTTACATAATATTTGTCATATTTTGTGAATCTTGTACATCCAGATATGTCTCCAAGAATGGGATATTTTTCTCTAGAAGTAAAACAAAATGTTACATTATTTACTGCATGCATCTAAATTCAGTTGCTTTCCCTTCAGCCTAAAAAAGTACCAGCTTTTTTGTTTACATTTTTTCTTCAGTTCAATTGTATCTAATTCACGGAGACTGCCTAGAGCACCCTGTGGTTTTCTTGACAAAAGTTTCTCAGAAGTGGTTTGCCATTTTCTCCTTCCTTTTTTTTTTTTTTGAAATTTTATTTGGATTTTCACAAAAACAAAATACAAATAAAACATCTTTTTTGAAAATAGCAGGGTCCCAGGTTATCACTTCTTCATACAGACACAAAACTCAATTTCATGCTCATTTTTATATTCTGTTCCATATCTTATTACCATTTTATATTTTCTACATAGTTTTTCCCCTCTTCTAATTTCCTCAACTTTGTTTTGATTATCTCAATTCAAATCATTATATGTATACTTTTGTCTGTCCTGTTACAATTTCACTTTATCTTTTCTTATTAAACAAAGTTTTCGCTGTAGTTACCAATTTGAGTATGACACCTTTATATCCTTTAATTTTATCCATTCAAACTCTTATTTAACCTTCAATGTATAGCTTTAAGATTATAGCATTCAATAAAATACATAACTTCCAATCGAATTCTGCTTGGTACATTCTTAAAATAGACACTATATTCTTAAAAAGAAAAAAATTATATATATATGTAAATAAAGCACAAACATTTCATTCCAATTCAATTCTATCATTAATATTCATTAAAATCTTAACATCTTTAACATTTCTTTTCAATTAAATATCATACTTCCTTGGGAACACTTATAAACTTTCCATAGTTAATTCTTTTTTTCCCCATATTTCTCACTTATATTTTTATAAATCATTACTAATGATTAAAAATGTTCCCCTTTAATTCTCTCAATCATTTTAATTCATTTATTTATTAACAAACATCCCACTGCATTACAATAAATATTTTATCCATCATCATATTTTCTAAAGTTATTTCTATTTGTAATATAACAAAGCTATCTTATCTATCTTTGCAGAATCCCTTTTACAATTACATTTTCACCCATTATCTCTAAAAAACTTATGGTTACAATCCTTATATCTTTTCCCTGTTTCTCCATTTCTTGTTTCTGTCTTTTACAACTTTTTTTCCTTGCCTTCTTCCCGCTCTTCTCCATCCCCTTTTTACCCCCTCGTCTCTCTACTTCTAACTCTCTCATCTGTAATCCTCTCTTCTGTTGCTTTCTAATATTATACTTATCTTTCAAATTGTTCTTCTTTTTGGTTGTTTTTTCTAATCTTAAACCTTTCACTCTCTTCCCCCCTTTTCTTTTTTCCCCCCACTTAAAATTATTTGATCATTAAAGATGGCTTCTTCTTTGTCCCAATCTTCCTGTTCTGCAAGCATTTCTTGTTGCTTCTCATAGTTCCAGATCTCCATTTCTAAGAATTGAAACACGAAGCCAAAAGAACTTTTCCCTTCTTGTGCATCTTCTTTCCATTTTTAAAGTTCCATTTTCAGTTCTTCTAAGAGTGATACCATTTTAAAAACTTTTAAACAACCACCCGGTTAATTTTAGTCATCTAGATGCAAAAACCAAAAATCACCAAGTAATCCAAATAATCCAAGGCTGTTTCTACTTTCTTCTTTTTTCCACTTTGTCTTCCTGGGGTTCTATTATTTTGTTACCAAGTTTCCATTAAAATGTATCTTTGAGGAATCTTGTTAAAATTTCAGTGTAAGTTCCTTTTAATTACAGTTCCATTCCTTACTTTCAGGCAGTCTCCTCCATTTTTCCAGATCCCGCCCTTCTATTCTTTTTTTTTTCTTCTTTCCAGCTTTTAAAAACTTTTAAATGTCCAGAAATCTTTATTTATCCCTTTGACTTTTATTTTCAGTTTAGATGCCTATTAATGTCAAAGTGGATTTTTTTTTCAGTCTCTTGCTTAAGTCTCTTAGCTGTCAGTATAAGGAAGAGAAGAAAAAAAACCTAATCCTTTCCCTTCTCTCTCTCCTTCGCAGCTTCAAAATCTTCTTTGGGAACAATGTTGTTAAGTTTAAATTCCAGGGTACCTTATTTGTTGTTTTTGCTGTTTGACCCAGTCAACCAAAACTTTCTCTTCTTATCTTCCTCCTGCACATTCTTTTCCGGTCGAGTTCTTCTTTGTGGTGGCCATTTCTGACCACTGCTACAACTGCCTTCGGGAAAGGGAGTAATGGCCAACTGGGGAGGAGAGATGCAGCTCTCCTCAACCCTGCAGGCAGTCTCCCCACTCTTCACCACATCTATGGGGTGTCTTAGCCAATAAACCAGCCAGCTCGGGGCGCTCCAGCAGCGAGCATGGATCGAAGCCTCGGAGAGACGAGGTTTCGGTCTGTCGCCGAAGAAGCTCAAACCGGAAGTCCATTTTCTCCTTCCTAAGGTGGAAGAAAGTGACTGGCCCAGGATCACCCAGATGGCTTTGTGTTCAAGGCAGGACTAGAACTCGCAGTCTGCCAGTCTGGCTAAGGCAGAACTAATGGTCTCTCAGTTTCTAGCTTCATGCCTTAACCATTTCACCAATTGGCTTTCTGCTTACAATACTGTATAATATTACAAAATTATAACACTGCTTCAATACGGTATATTATTCCTGGCCTGGACTTTAGTATTATTATATAATTGGAGTGAAAACTTTGGAGAGTGCCAGAAAGAAAAAATGTTAGATTACACTTTATGAAATTAAATCCTATTGCTATATTTCATTTCAGATATTAAAAGAGAGAAGGTTACTTTTTCTGTGGTTCTGTTACTTTGACTATTTGCATGGGGAAAAGATGTATGGAAGTCATAATAGCAGTTACTAATGCAATAAATCTCATTGGAACTGACTTAAATGGTTGTATGTTGTCAGCAAAATGAAATGCTTAAAAAAAGGATTATTTTTCCCTTTAAACTTTATCATATTAAAGTTTTATATTCAGAAGCTACTCGTCTTCTTCCCCAAATAACCAGTTTCTGCTCAGTGTTACAACAAATTCTCTATGAATATTCTTACACTGTCCTTTTTCATTGCATATTGACAAATTAAGAGTGAAGACCTGTTGACCTTAGCCAAGTACACCATGGGTGGCCTTGAAGAAATCATAGTTACTCTCATTCTGGATGTAAAGCAGCTTTCCTAAACTTTTTACACTCTAGATATGAGTTGATTATGGCCTAATTCATATATCGTGCTAAACAGTGGTTTACTTGACCATGGATTATTGAATAAATCACACTTGGCTGAGTTTACACGTTAAGCCATAAAGTGTGGTTTACAAATTACAGTGCCTTGATTAACCCGATATACTAAGCTAACCTTAAACAAAACACTTGTTTAATAGATACAGCATAACATATAGCCCAGATCTGCAGTTCTCAGCAGCTTTAACTCTAGTTTTTCATTCACATTTCAGGTATGGAAGCCTACTGATGGTTTTGAATCAATTGTTTTCCTTAACATTATTTGTCTCTTGTTATGGGTTAAAAGTGCTTTTTGCTTCTGGACAGAATATACATACCTCTAACAAGCAAATATCCATCTGGGTGGTGCAGGTAAAAGTAAAGAAGTGATGCTTGCTAAAGTTGAGAGGAAATATAAAATTGGCAAAACAATTGCACAATAGAGCATTTTACCTAATAAACTGATGATGACAACAAAATACATTGGAGATTATTTTCTTCTTGGGGACGGGGAGAATATGTCATAGAACACACGGTGGTTATTTCAACTGAAATGAATAGAACTGATTCTGCATATTCTTATTGCAACGTGAGAAAGGCTGTCTTTAAAATATCACAAGCATTCTTGGAAAAAGTCAAATGTTTCTGAATCTGAAAAAAGGGCTTTATTTTTTTTAAAAAAAAACAGAAAATAAGCCTTAACAATAGATCTTTGTTGAAAGGATACAGACTGCTGTACATGATCCACTACTCATGGGATTGTATTATTTTGAGTCAGCTGGCTTGGGAAGGAATACAAGCAGAGATCTGTACAGCAATGATTGCTTGCTGAGGTACTAATTGGAACAAATTGCCCCTAGGGGTACAAATGAGAACAAAAGACTGCAACTTGTCATCATCTTTGCGCTATTGAATCAAATGTCTGTTTATAAAATATTCTACTATAGTCTGAACTAATGCTGAAACGGTTAAAATATCAGACTAGAAACTTGGAAAACGGTGAGTTCTAATCCCACCTTAGGCACAAAGCCAACTGAGAGACCTTGGACCAGTCACTTTCTCTCAACCATAGGAAGAAGGAAATGGCAAGCTACTTATGAAAACCTTGTCAAGAAAACTGCAGGGACTTGTCCAGGTAATCTCAGAATCAGGCATACTTGAAGAAGAAAAAAATCATACCATCGTAGTTCAAAATTGTAGACAAGTGACTATCAATTTTTATTACTTCAATTACATTATGTTTATTTGTGGATAATGTATGAAACAGACCATTATGATTTGTCAATATATCATAGTTGACAAAAATCATGATTTAGTGGCTTTGTGATTTCAGACATTGTTTTATTCAACAAACCTAGTTGAAAATAGTAATGGTTTGCTGTTGTGCAGTGTAATGTTGGTAAATGAGGCACTTTGCATGATAAAAAAGAAACATGATTTTGGATCTGAGTATCTTATAGAATCTACTGAACTCATATTTATATGGCTAAATAAAAGTCTTTGATCTTTTAAAAGATTTATGTGAAATTGTTTTCTAATAAAGATAACATATTCTCTCCCACAAAATAGCTTAAATGATCAATAAGAAGGAGAGATATTAATATAATAGATAAACAGAGTTGGAAGGGAGCTTATAGGTCATCTAGTCTAACCCCCTGCCCAAGCAGGAGACCCTACACCATTTCTGACTAATGGCAGTCCAATCTCTTCTTTGAAAATCTCAAATGATGACTCTCCCACAACTTTCGAGGTATATAATCTGGTTCAATAGGCAGTTTAATAAAATGTACAGTGCATATTGTATTATACTCTTGACACAGTGGCAGGTAATCTTGGAAAGAGATATAGGAATAGTTTAAATAATTTACCTTTCCAACTGCTGATATGTTGTACACCATAAAGGATCTCTTCAACCTGAAAAAGTGACTTCCTAAGATCGTTACTCGTAACGATGACACATACCTTTACTCAGAACCACTCATGGGAAGACAGTAAGCTTGTTGAGTATAATATTATTTTAAGAAAAATTGAGTTGATTTGTGTAGGTAGATAAGAACTGAAAAGGTCTATTCTAGAGGCTGCTGTTATCAATCCTTCTACTTTACGACTTCTGTAAAGCTAAATCCAGGACCTCTTGCATAGTTTAACCTCTTGCATAGTTTTGTCAGACCCCAATGCTGAGAGTTGGGTAGTATATAAATTTAATCATTTGTATTTCATCACACAATAAGCCAGATGTTTTGACTAGATTTGGCATTTTTATTCACTTATCAAGTCCTTCTTAAGGTCTTGGGATAAGCTATTTGTGCTGTAAAGAATGAAATTTAAAAGAAATTTCCTGATCTTTGCACACATATCAGTTAAATATCTTTCACAAAACAGACCATACATAATGTACTCTTTTTAATGAGAATGATGGCAAATTATTGAGCCTGTAAGCAAACCTCCATTTAGCAAAATATACACACAGTATTTATTGCAAATATAAATATGTCCCTTATTGAATACATAATGATCCTAGATTCAAGTAGCAGATAATTATTCCATTTCCTTCAAGCCCTCTCATGTATTTGCATCACTTTATGCAGGACTTCTGATCTGCTAATGTACTCTGGATCCCAGTAGCTTGAGTAATAAAGTAGCCCACATATGGTAATAGTTAATAAAGATGACTTAAAATAAGAAAGCCATGAAATCTTTCTCAGCAAGCAGATTAGTTTTACCCATGGAGGGTAAACTGAAGGAGCTTGCTGAGTCTACTGCTCCATAAGGAATTAATGGATCTCAGGTGGCTTTGAAAAGAACTGGCTTGATTCCAATAGTCAAACTTAAAGCATGTTCTCAGAGGGACAATTAATTTATCTTTGCAATAGAGTTGGTTTACTTGCATACAGTGTGCAACTTGATGAATTATAAGAAAACAATAAAATGTTTGTTTCTCAATGTTGCTAGGCAACATATTACCTTTAATTTTGTTTCCAATCATTTTAAAGTACTACCAGGACATACAGTATTAAAGAAAACAAGACATTATCATTCTTGTCACAGACAAAATGAAGCTTTGAAGAGCTATTTGTCTGGAATCTGCAACTCTTACACTGCAAAAACATATGGACTACTATACAACTCAATCAGGGCAAAGCAATAGACACAATTTACATAAACTTCTATAAAGCTTTTGATTCAGTGGTACACAACAAACTACTCCTAAAACTAAAATCTTATGGTATCTCTAGACACCTTCGTAACCGGATAGAAGCATTCCTGTCAAACAGACAACAAATGGTCAAAAATTGGAGCGTCCTATCAAATTCTGTACCTGTCAAGGCAGTGTTGTGGACACTGTCCCACAAGGTAGTGTTATAGGACCAACTCTCTTTATACTCTACATAAATGACCTCTGTGATCACATTAAGAGCAACTGCGTTCTCTTCGCTGATGATGAAAAGCTATTCAACACCTCCGACAATACTGCTACCCTTCAAAAAGAACTCGACTGTGTATCAGAATGGTCAAACAAATGGCAACTTCTCAACAAATAAATGCTCTGTCTTACATATTGGCAAAAATAATCAGAAAATAAAATACAAGCTGCATACAGTCAAGACCTTGTTGATGATCCCAATTCTGTGAAGGACCTTGGAATACTCATCTCTAATGATCTAAGTGCTAGAGCCCACTAACTACATAGCCAAAAAGGCATTAAGAGTTGTTAACCTAATCCTACATAGCTTTTTCTCTGGTAATATCACACTGCTAACTAGAGCATACAAAACATTTACTAGACCAATACTCGAATACAGCTTATCAGTCTGGAACCTGCATTACATATCTGATATTAATACAGTTGAGGAAATCCAGAAATATTTCACAGGAGTTCTCCACTCCTCTACTCATTGCATAATACCTTATGCCACCAGACTTGAAATTCTAGACCTAGAAAACCTAGAACTACACTGCCTTCGGTCCATTCTAAGTATAGTATATAAAATTATATATTGCAATGTCCTACCTGTCAATTAATACTTCAGCTTCAACTATAACAATGCAAGAGCACACAATAGATACAAACTCAAGGTAAACCGCACCAACTTGATTGCAGGAAATACGACTTCAGCAACAGAGTGATCAATGTTGTAGTAGCCATTGAGATCCTGTAGATGGCATGAGCAGCATGCTGCAGTGTTACCTATATGGGCCTCTTTATATGATCTCACTCTTTCGGCTTGGCAAGTCCCATGCCCCGTACCTGACACAATAATCTCATTTTACTAACCTCACCACTATTCTTAAGGATTGGTTGGGGGTTTCTCCAATTCTAATGCTGTATCTATGCTATTCTTCCTTGATTGTAAAAATGGTATAAAAGTAAATAAATGCCTCGTATGTGGTCAGACATCTTGGCACCCTGCACAATGACTGGTCTTTGAAACCCATCAAATGTCTGGAATACTCTACCTGACTCTGTGATTTCTTCACCAAACCCCAAAAACATTAAGGAGACTGTCTACTATTGACCTCACCCCTTTCCTAAGAGGTCTGTAGGTGCATGCATAAGCGCACCAACATGTCTACCGTCCCTATCCTATTATTTTATTTTTATTTTTCTTATATATATCCCTTTCATGTATTCATAACTGTGTTATACCTGTTATCTTATAATAGCTTGACAAAATAAATAGAAGAGTGAAAGTTCTTTAAAACAATTTTGATAGAGCACTTTAAGTACTATAGTCAAAGTTAAGTACTATATATTATATGCAAAAATGAAAAAAAAAAAAAAGATTTCCAAGTCAGTATTCTAGCATGTATTTGCCCAATTATTGTGTCTGTAAAATCCATATAACCACTAAATGGCAGCAAATAGTTAGAATTCCAGTGCTTTGCCTCAGAATTCTTCAGAATTTTGAAACCCAGATATGGTAGCTCTGGTGTCCACACATCAGTTAAGCTATTGTTTATTTAACTATAGTTTATTGAGTCTACATTTGGCAGTATTCACATAGTATACTGTCATGAATCGTAACCACTAAAACATGAGATCAAACAATACAGCAATCCAAAATTAAAATACATGCTTTGAATTTAATTTTTATGTTGTCCCTCAAAAAGTGTCAGTAATTTCTTTTGCATTCTGTTTTAATTCTTGTTCAGGAAAGAGAGATACATGAAACTACTTGGCAGGTTTTGAATGGCAAGTATTGTAATGCTGTGGAGGGTTTTTTTTTTTTTCCATTTCTTACAATCAATATTTCTCATGATTTTCAAAATACATATACAGTAATAGGGCTGTTCAAGGTTCAAAGAAGAACTTTTATGGACATTTCTAAATGAGACAACAGGAAAAATGACTATTGGGTATATTTGCCACCTTGAACGATTTATAAAAATAATAAAGGCAGAAAACAAATAAATAAAAATTTCTAAAAGCTCAGTGATTTGAGGTCACTTTGCATCATGTCTTTTCTAGCTTTTCAGACAGCTGTTCAAGTATCTAGCAGAAGCTCTGAACATGCACACCATAAATTCAACTCTCCTGGTTGATGGAACTGATGGGTGAGACCTCAAGGCAACAGCACCTTGATAAGGAAAACACTTTGCTTCATCACTGTGATTCATCAGCACCCTAGCATTGAGGAAATGCTTACCTGTTTTGCATGAGTCAAGTGCATATTATCCCCAAAACAGATCTCTGCTGCTCATTGTAATGATGAAATAATCACTGAATGTTCATTTGTTACATGATGCAAAGCTGAACTTCACTCTTTAAAATTATTGTTGTATTTATGGTATGAGTACATAGCATATTGTTGATTTACCTTGGTTTTTCCCTTAAAATACAATATTTTTTCTTTGTATAGTACATGACATTTCTGATCAGTCTGACACACCAATCCAATTCTCTGTATATATACATTCAAGTGATGCAGTACAGAACTGATTTTACGAACTGAATTAAGTCCCTTAAATTATAGAAGTAGTCTGTGTCACTTGGGATAAAAACAGCAAAGTGTCTCTCAAGAAAAGGTTATTTCCTGATGATGGATGGATACATAAAGTATACTGTATGGCCAACATTTATGAAATAATAAAATTTATTTTTAATAAATTTAAAGAGTTTGTTGCTCCTTTATTTTTTACATGCCTAGCCAGATTTTGTTTTGTCTTCAAAACAAAACATTCAAACTTTGCATTTGTTTCTATCAAACCCTTTAGAAATTCTGTAATAGACTTAGTAATTAGGCCTTCCTTAGGGAATGGAGATTGCTAGTTGTCCTCAGATAAACTGTACATAAGAAGACAGTCGTTCCATATAGGGGCTCTTCTGCTGACATTAACTATGAGAACCTCAGTAATGACATTCCAGTCTCTATTTATGTTTCTTTCTGAACATACCCTTTAATAGAATGATTTGCAAATGTTCTCCTATTGCTGACGCCAAATTCTAGAATTAAGACAGCTTTCACTCTTGCATATGAAGGCAGAAATATTGCCAAACTGATACACACTTGTATTCTAACTAGCAGCCAAAAAGCAATGCTGTAATTTGTATCACAGTGGTACACAGCATAAATCCTTATTAAACAAGTAGATCCCTGTATAGTCAACTAACTTTGGTTATAGTAAACCAGAATTTAGAGCAGTATTGAACTTAATGCAAGCTTTCTGTTCTGTCCTAAATTTACATACTCGAAATCCCCGCGCTTTGATTGGCTAAAGCGCGGGGATTTCTGATTGGCCAGGCGAGCCGCGCCGATTGGCCCGATTGAAGTCTCCCGCGATTGGCTCACTCCAAGAGCGGGAGACTTGAATTGCTGCCATTGGCCGTGGCCGCCGCAGCGAAAAGGATAAAAGCCGCGGGCTTTTTCCTTTTCGCCGGTTCGGTTCACAACTGTTAAATAAAGAGCTTGAAACGTAGTCACCGACTCCTGGCGTCTTTTTGCGGACACGACACTGGCGACGAGGATGGGATCCCGACCCTGAACCGAACCCCGTGTCCGACAAGAACCAGTTTCAGCACCGAAATGGCGAAAATCGCACCGCCCACCCCCTTCAACCCCGCCACCGAGGACTGGGAATCGTTCTCAGACCGTTTCCGCATGTACCTCGAGTGCACCGGAATGAAGGATGCCCCGGGCCCGCTAAAACGCGCCGTTTTCCTCACCCATTGCGGAACCGAAGTTTTTCAGATGGCCAAAGCATTGGCCAAGCCGGCCGACGCAACCGCCATGGACTGGGACGTCCTCGAACCTATCCTGCGGCACCATTACGCCCCCGAGGTCCCCATCCTGATACGGCGCAACGAATTTTACTGGCGGGACCAGAAACCGGGCGAAAAATTGAGCGATTTCGTCGCCGAGCTACGGCGCCTAGGAGGGCTCTGCGAATTTGAAGGTCTGAACAGCCTCCTAAGAGACCGGTTCGTACTCGGCCTATGGGACCCTGCACTCCAGAGCCGGCTTATGGCTAAGGGCGACATCAGCCTAGCAGACGCCCTCACCGCAGCCGCAGCCGCAGAAGCAACCCGCACTTCCGCTGACAGCATGCGAAAATCTGACGCGAAGGGCGGAAACAACAACCCAGCAAGGTCGGCCGACCCAAAAAACGAATCAACCGCACACTACGGAGACTTCCAGTCTGCATCCAGCACGTCAGAAGACGAGGAGGACATACATCGCGTGCAGACAGGGCGCGGCGACCAATGGAACCGAAGAGGTCGTAGGTCGAGGACCAACTGTGCCGGTTGCGGCGGCGACCACCCCAGATCAGAATGCCGATTTTTTTACTCTATCTGTCGGCATTGTGAAAAAAGGGGACACATCGCTAGGGTTTGCCGCCAAAAGAAGACTCGCAGTCCACCCAGATGGGACCAACACGATCGTAAGAAGGAAAGCCCCCCGCCCAGGACCAGAGATCGCCAATCGGACGGCCGGTGGGACCGAATCCAGTGATCCTCAAGAGGCGGCAACAGTCGGCGCAAGGAAGAAACCCACCAGACGGTAACCATCGGCCACGCCATCTCCGACGGTGCCAGAAAGGTACACGTAGAAGTCCATATTGAAGGCCAACCATGCAAGATGGAGGTGGACTCCGGGTCCTACCTCTCCATGATTGCATGGCACGAGATAAAACGATTAGTGCCCACCCTCCATAAGAGGAACATAAATGCCCAAAAACTTATTATAAAAGACTACCAGGGAAACCGCGTCCCGGTAGTGGGCACCAAGAACTTTAATGTGACTTATAAGGGCCGAACCGAACAACTCCCACTCACGATCGTCGATCGCGACCGCCCAAGCCTGCTGGGTCTACAATGGTTCGCCCCGCTCGACATCGCACTAACGGGAGTCAACCACATCGCCGACAACGGCTGGGAACAGCGGCTAGCCCAGGAGTTCCGGGAGGTCTTCGACGGAAGCCTGGGCAAGTACCAAGGGCCCCTTATCTCATTTGACCTAGACCCTAGGGTTCCCCCCAAGCGACTAAAACCCAGGCGGGTACCATTCGCCCTAAAACCTAAGATTGACGAGCAGATTGACAAGCTCGTCAAACAGGGGGTGTTGCAGCCGATAGACCATGCCCGATGGGAGACCCCTATAGTGACCCCGGTCAAGCCAGACGGGTCCGTGAGAATTTGTGGGGACTATAAGGCCACCCTAAATGGCGCGTTGCAACAGAGCGCCTACCCCGTCCCAATCGTGCAACACCTACTGCACTCACTGGGAGGGGGCAGGGTCTTTGCCAAGCTCGATCTCGCCCAGGCATACCAACAGTTGCCGGTCGACGAAAAAACAGCGGAAGCCCAGACCATCGTTACCCATCGGGGGGGGCCTTCAAGTGCAACCGACTCCAGTTCGGAGTCAGCGTGGCACCAGGCATCTTTCAGAGCCTGATGGAACGTTTGCTGCAGGGCATCAAGGGGGTGGTGCCCTATTTCGATGACGTATTAGTGGCGGCGCCAAATGAAGCCGAATTAGAAAACCGACTCAGGGAGGTCTTAACCAAATTTAAAGTAACGGGACTTAAAGTAAAATGAGAAAAATGCCAACTATGCACGGAGCGAGTGGAATTCTTGGGCTACCTTCTCGACCGGCATGGCATTCACCCTACAATTAAAAAAGTGAAAGCTATCAAAGAGGCCCCCACCCCTAGGTCTAAGACTGAATTACAGGCTTTCTTGGGTTTGCTGAACTTTTATAATGTTTTCCTACCCCAAAAGGCAACGGCGGCGGAGCCTTTGCATAGGCTCCTGGATAAGGCGGCAACCTGGACTTGGGGGAAACGGGAGCAAGCCACCTTCCAAAAAACCAAAGACCTCCTCCCCTCCGACGCCGTCCTGATCCAATTCAGCGAAACCTTGCCCCTGGCCGTCACTTGCGACGCATCACCTTTCGGCGTCGGCGCTGTCCTCAGCCATACCCTCCCTGACAAAAGAGAAGCACCCATCGCGTTCTTTTCCAGGACTCTAACCAAACCAGAGCGGAACTATAGCCAGCTGGACAAAGAAGCCTTGGCTATAGTTGCCGCCGTTAAACGGTTCCACGAATACCTTTATGGCCGCCCCTTCATCATTGTGACGGACCATAAACTGTTGCTGGGCAACATTGCAGGAAATCGAGCCACCCTGAACATTTTGTCGCCCCGGATGACAAGGTGGTCCGAGTTCCTGGCAGCCTACAGCTACGAACTGATACACAAGCCGGGTAAGAAAATTTCGCACGCGGACGCTTTAAGCCGCTCGCTTTTACCAGACTCTGATCCTGACCCAGCACCAATGACTAACACCCTTAACATCGAAAACCTGCCCAACCTACCCATTACCGCGTCAGACATTGCTCGGGAAACTATCAAAGACAGGCGTCTGGCGCGGATTTTACATTGGGTGGAAAAAGGTTGGCCTGAAAGGGACAATGACGAATCCGTTAAGACATTCAGAAACCGCCAGACCGAACTCTCACTGCTTAAGGGGTGTATCTTATGGGGTGACAGGGTGGTCATCCCGGACAGACTGCAAGGGAAGGTCTTAGAGATGTTGCATGAGGGGCATCCTGGCATCGTCAGAACTAAAGCCCTGGCCAGGAGTTACGCTTGGTGGCCAGGGATGGACAAGCAGATAGAGGCATGGGTAGCTAAGTGCCAACGATGCCAGGAGACCAGACCCAGCCCACCCGCAGCACCCATCCTGGAGTGGGAAACACCAAGGGGGCCCTGGTCCAGAATCCATTTAGACTTTGCTGGTCCCACAAATGGGCATACCTTTCTAATAACAGTTGACGCTTACTCCAACTGGTTGGAGGTAAGCGACATGAAATCTACTACCACGGAGGCCGTTATCAAAGAACTTTGCAAACTCTTTTCCACACACGGCCTCCCAGACGTCGTCGTCTCCGACAACGGGCCCCAGTTTACTTCCCTCGACTTCGAGAGATTTCTGGCGGAGAGGGGCATCTGCCACGCATTAACAGCACCGGCGCATCCGGCGGCGAACGGTAGGGCGGAATGGATGGTACAATTTACCAAAAAAACCATCCGGAAAATGGACCACGGGGAGATCAACAACAAAATTAATAAACTTCTCTTTATACAACACATCACCCCGAACACCACTACCAACAAAAGCCCAGCCAAGTTACTAATGGGTAGGAAGCTCAGGTCCCCGCTCAACAGGTTACACCCAACATATAACCCGGAGCGGCCCCCAGACTCAAGTACAAAATACCGAACATTCGCACCCGGCGACTTAGTGTACGCGAAAAACCTGACGGGGGACCCCCTATGGATCCCAGCCGTCATCACCCAGATCACAGGCCCACGGTCGTACCGGCTCCAAACCACAGATGGGTGAGCCTGGAAACGGCACATTGACCAGCTCAGGTCACGAGCAGCAACAGAGCTCAACCCCCAAAACACGAACCAAGGGGGGAGGGAATACCCGAATAAACAAACGCAAGAAAAAATAAACCAGCAGTACTTACCGGAACGCAGCCATCGCGATCCCCCACCGGAGAAGAACCACCTAGCCAGCTCAACCGACTCGGAGAAACCAAGCGGGAGCGGCGAAACCCGTAGCTCAACCAACCCGGAAGGCCCAGGTGGGAGCCACGGAGAAGGAAGCGGCCCGATCATCCAACCGGTTCGCACAGAAGAGGGAGCAGCCAAAAACATGACCGCTCCGGCCGAAATCCAGCTTGCAAGTGAGTTGCGCAGGTCAAGTAGGACTAGACGGAGCCCCGCCTACCTACGCGACTACGCAACGTAAGGACTATACCAAGAGGGGAGGGGTGTTCTGTCCTAAATTTACATACTCGAAATCCCCGCGCTTTGATTGGCTAAAGCGCGGGGATTTCTGATTGGCCAGGCGAGCCGCGCCGATTGGCCCGATTGAAGTCTCCCGCGATTGGCTCACTCCAAGAGCGGGAGACTTGAATCGCTGTCATTGGCCGTGGCCGCCGCAGCGAAAAGGATAAAAGCCGCGGGCTTTTTCCTTTTCGCCGGTTCGGTTCACAACTGTTAAATAAAGAGCTTGAAACGTAGTCACCGACTCCTGGCGTCTTTTTGCGGACACGACACTTTCCATAGGGTTATTGTATTAGTATGCTATAGGCATAGTGTAGGCAAACTATATAACCTTAAAGATCATAATTTTTATGATGACTCAAGAATCAGTCCGATCTAGTAGTTAAGGCACTAGGTGGGCTAAACTTCAGGAGATTCTGTATTCTAGTGCCACCTTAAGGTATGAAAGCTGGATGGGTGAATTGGGGCCAATCATTCTCTCTCAGCCTACCAGCTCTCTCTATTTCACAGGGCTGTTGTTGGAGTGGGTAGAGGAGGAGGAGGTCATTACCCACCTTAAGTTATTTAGAAAAATAATAAAGGTGAGATATATCTGCAAAAAATGCTTTTAGATCTTTGATATCTAGAACTACTTCAGTGAAGATGGTATGGAAGTAAAAAAAAAAGAATCACTTACAGGTTATGTTTATTAGTAACTTTATCTTCTGAAACATTTACTGAGAAAAAGAAAAAAAGAAACAAACAACTTGTTATTAATTCAATTTGAAAATAAATGGAAGCAGTTTCTCTGAAAGAACTATATGATTTCCCTCTTTACCTCTTCTTATTTTTTTATCCTGAGTTGAATTTTATGTTACAAATTCCACCACCATCTGATATTCTAGAAAACATCATACAAAAATAGGAATGAGAAGCATTGTTTTTTCCAGTTTTCCATGTTTTCATTCATTTAGTCCTCCAAGTGTATGGGAAGCTTATGCAGTAACAATGATATCACCAAAAAAATGAAGCATTTGTTTTGTCTCATTTGTGGGTCTTTTTAAAAAAAATGTATAAACAGAAACTTAAACACTTTACCTTCCCATATGCTCCTAAAAATCATGATTTGACACTATATTTGAATGTCATTATTGTGAGGTACTTTAGAGGCAAAAATGGCACCTCAAGATCACTCAACTATACATTCTGTTCTACTTAAAACCAGTAGTTATGTCATTCAAATGCTCAACATTTAGAAAGAATATTGAGAAATTGCTCTTGATTTTTCTTAACTACTATTATCACAAAGAACAGCAGGCCTGAAATTTTAAACACCTAAGTAAAACTAAAATCATAGTAATCTTCTATAGGAACTGAAATAATTATGAAATAAAATTAAATATTCCAGAATGTTTTCCCTGTCTTTTCTGAGTCCTTAGGGGTTTCATAAAAGGAGTGCTTGTCATTGTACTATGCATTTTAACACACACCTTCAGCAACATAACAGGAACAATTTATATTTTAGCCTGTCATGAAAACAGCAGCACATAAATGTAGTTCAGTCTGGATTTTTTCCCCTAATAGCTACATAGTTGGAAAACTATGCAACAATTATACAATGAAATTAAACACATGGAACCTGCATGGTAAGTTTAAATATTTAAGTGCCTTTAAAAAGGACAAAATAAAAAAAAATATTACTATCATTTATAAAAGTTGATAATTTATAGAGAAAACTGACAAATCTACCTTACAGTAGAAAATCTATATTATGTCCAAGTTATACAGGGAAGAGCAGGATGTAATGAGCAGCAGCTAAAGAAATAGACTGGCCCTATTTACAATAAAAATGATTTAAAGTGGTCCATGAAAATGTTAATAAAAGCACATTTTCCAATAAGTGTCAGGAAGCATAACAGATTCGGAAAAATGAAAGGAGTGGACTTTGAAAATATATTCTGTGCCTGGGTAAGCATGCTTTATAGTATGTAAGTCATAAATTGTCTTGCTGTGCAGTGTGAATCCAAGCATTGCAGTAGACTAGTTTATGGACTAATTGAATATGAGGAATATTATTACAATTGTAATTTTTAATGTATGATAATTGCACAAAACAGTAGTCCAGAAACAGGCTAAGTGATTGTGAGAAGGGAGTCCTTGATCAAAAAAGAGCACACCTGGCATACCAGATGAATCCTAGACATGGTGGTCACCTGCTCTTTGAGCAGATGTCTGTCCCAGAAGCGCCCCTCCCAATTGTGCCTTAGTCCCATTTGAAGAAGTGTGTCGTGTCCGTCGGGAAAGAGACCAGGAGTCGGTGACTAGGTTTCAGCTCTTTATTGGTCCCCGGAACTGAACTGGGTTCCAAGGGAAAACTTTCAGCTTTTTATTTCCAAGCCGCGGCGGCCGCGGCCAATGTCACCGCTTTGAATCTCTCGCGATTCGAATCCACCAATTGCGGGAGATTCTTAGCGGGCCAATCAGCGCGGCTCGCCCAACCAATCAGATCACCCCGCGCTTTGGCCAATCAAAACGCGGGGCTTTCAAGAATGTAAATGAAGGTACAGAACACCCCTCCCCTCTTGGTTTGGTCCTACGTAACGTAGTCCTGTAGGTAGGCGGGGCTCCGTACTTGTCTACTGGACCTGCGCAGGTCAGTCGTAGGTTGGTTCCCAGCCGGTTCGGTCGGGATCTCCGTGTCTCTCGGCCTCGTCATTGGAACTGCCTGGTATGTCTTGCCGGGCCGCTCTTCGCAGCTCCCTCCCGGTCTACCCGGGTTGGTTGAGCTGCGGTTTTCGCCGCTCCCGCTTGGTCTTTCTGAGCTGGTCGAGCTGGCCTGGCTGTTTCTTCCTGGTGAGGTTTCGCTCTGGCTGCTTGCTGGTGAGTATGGCTGGTTTCTTTCTTCTGGGGTTTGGTGTCCGGGGTATTCCCTCCCCTCTTGGTTTGTGTTGAGGGGGTTGGTTGTGTCTTTTGTAGCTGTCCTCGATCTTAATTGATCGATGTGGCGTTTCCATGCTCGTCTGTCGGTTGTTTGTAAGCGGTACGAGCGTGGACCTGTCACCTGGGTTATGGTTGCTGGTATCCATAGTGGGTCTCCGGTTAGGTTCTTCGTGTAGATGGCGTCGCCTGGTGCAAAGGATCGGTGTTTGCTGGTGGAGTCTGGGGGTTTCTCTGGATTGTATGTGGGGTGTAGTCTATCGAGTGGGGATCTTATTTTCCTCCCCATTAGTAGCTCTGCCGGGCTTTTATTTGTTGTAGTGTTCGGGGTTATGTGTTGTAAAAAAAGCATTTTATTTATTTTGTCCTGGATCTCCCCGTGGTCTATTTTCTGGATGGTTTTTTTTTATGAATTGAACCATCCGTTCCGCCCTTCCGTTCGCCGCTGGATGCGCCGTGGCTGTTAGTGCGTGTCGTATGCCCCGTTCCGCTAGGAATTTTTCGAATTCCAGCGAGGTGAATTGGGGCCCGTTGTCCGACACGAGGACGTCTGGGAGGTTGTGTGTCGTGAAGAGTTTGCAGAGTTCTTTGGTCACGGCCTCCGTGGTGTTGGTTCTCATGTTGCTTACTTCCAGCCAGTTGGAGTAAGCGTCTACGGTTATTAAGAATGTGTGTCCCTTTGTGGGCCCGGCGAAGTCTATGTGGATCCTAGACCAAGGTCCCCTGGGGGTTTCCCACTCTAGAATTGGTGCCGTGGGTAGGCTTGGTCTAGTTTCCTGGCAACGTTGACACCTTGCTACCCAAGCCTCGATTTGTTTGTCCATCCCTGGCCACCAAGCGTAACTTCTGGCCAGGGCTTTTGTTCTAACGATGCCTGGGTGCCCCTCGTGTAACAACTCCAGTACCTTCCCTTACAGTCTTTCTGGGATGACCACCCTATCCCCCCATAGTACACACCCTTTTAGTAGCGAGAGTTCCGTTTGCCAGTTCCGGAATGTTCTGAAAGTCTCGTTGTTGTCCTTTTCCGGCCACCCTTTCTCTACCCAATGCAACACCCGCGCCAGACGTTTGTCTTTATTAGTTTCTCGGGCAATGTCTGACGCGGTTATGGGTAGATCAGGCAGAGTCTCTATGCTGAGGGTGGTCGTCGTGGGTGCTGGGTCAGTTTCTAGTTCGGGTAGCGGTGAGCGGCTTAATGCATCCGCATGGGTGATAGCCTTACCGGGTCGGTGTGTGAGTCGGTAGTTGTAGGCGGCCAGGAATTCGGACCACCTTGTCATTCTAGGAGATAGAATGTTCGGGGTGGCCTTGCTCCCTGCGAGGATTCCCAACAGCGGCTTGTGGTCAGTGATGATGGTGAACGTCCAGCCGTAGAGGTACTCGTGAAACCTTTTCACTGCGGCGACGATAGCCAGGGCCTCTTTGTCCAGCTGACTGTAGTTCCGCTCCAGTTTGGTGAGGGTCCTTGAAAAGAATGCGATGGGTGCTTCTTTTCCGTCAGGAAGAGTGTGGCTGAGGACGGCGCCGACGCCGAAGGGTGATGTGTCACATGTGACGGCTAGTGGTAAGGTCTCGTTGTATTGGATGAGGACGGCATCCGAAGTGAGCAGGTTTTCCTGAAGGCAGTTTTCGTGAAGGCGGCTTCCTTGCATTTTCCCCAAGTCCAGATAGCCGCCTTGTCCAAAAGCCTATGCAAAGGCTCCACCACGGTCGCTTTTTGGGGCAGAAACACATTATAAAAGTTAAGTAGTCCCAAAAACGCCTGCAGTTCCGTTTTTGACCTGGGTGTGGGGGCCTCTTTGATAGCTTTAATTTTGGTGTCGGTGGGGTGGATGCCATGCCGGTTTAGCAGGTACCCCAGGAATTCGACCCGCTCTGTGTAAAGTTGGCACTTTTCCCTCTTCACCTTTAGCCCGGTTTCTTTGAATTTCGTTAGCACCTCCCTTAGGCGACCCTCTAGTTTGGCCTGGTTGGCTGCCGATACTAGTACATCATCGAAGTAGGGTACCACCCCCTTGATGCCTTGTAAGAGTCTCTCCATGAGGCTCTGGAAAATTCCAGGCGCCACGCTGACTCCGAACTGGAGTCGGTTACATCGAAAGGCTCCCCGGTGGGTGACTATGGTTTGCGCCTCTGCGGTTTCCTAGTCGACCGGCAGCTGCTGGTATGCTTGGGCCAGGTCGAGTTTCGCAAAAACCTTGCCTCCCCCCAGTGAGTGTAGAAGATGCTGCACTACTGGGACGGGGTAAGCGCTTTGTTGCAAGGCACTGTTTAGGGTAGCCTTATAGTCCCCACAGATTCTCACTGACCCATCAGGCTTGACTGGGGTGACTATTGGGGTCTCCCACCAGGCATGGTCTATAGGTTGTAGGACCCCTTGATTGACGAGCTTGTCAATTTGCTCGTCAATTTTTGGATTGAGTGCGAAAGGTACCCGCCTTGGTTTTAGGCATCTCGGGGGAACGTTTGGGTCTAGGCTGAAGGATATAGGGGGCCCTCAGTACTTGCCTAGGGTGCCGTCGAATACTCCTTGGAAGTCCCGTGCCAGTTGCTGCTCCCAGTCGGCCTCGGCGATGTGGTCGATGCCTGTGACTTCAATGCCGTGCGGTGCGAACCATTAAAGTCCCAACAAGCTGGGTCGGTCTCGATCGATGATTGTGAGGGGAAGTTTTGCGGTGCGTCATTTAAATGTTACTCTAAATTGTCCTGTTCCGACTACCGGGATGCAGTTTCCCTCTCTGGTTCTCCAGTCCCCTCCTTTGGATGGTAGGCACCAAGTGTTTTATTTCCTGCCAGGCGACCATGGAGAGGTAGGACCCAGAGTCCACCTCCATCTTGCAAGGTTCGCCTTCAATGCCTACCTCCACATAGACCTTGCAGGCGTCGGTGGTTGTTGCATGGCCAATGATGACCGTCTGGTGCGTTTCTTCCCTCTGCCGGGGCTCGCCATCTCGTCGGGCTCGTCCGCTCCGGTCCCAACGGCTGTCGGCTGGGTGGTCTCTGGTTCTGGGCGGTGTGCTGTCCCGTCTCCGCTCACTGTGGTCCCACCGTCTGGGGCTGTAGTCTTTCTTAAGTCGGCAGATGCGGGCGATGTGACCCTTTTTGTCACAGTGCCGGCAGACTGCATCGAAGAACTGGCATTCGGCTCTAGGGTGGTCGCCTCTGCAACCGGCACACGCGGTCCCCGACTTACCACCCCGCCAGCTGCGCTGGTTGCGTCCTGCCTATAGCTGGTGGATTTCCTCCTCCTTGTCCGAAGTATCAGAGGTGGAGTGGAATTCGCTGTGGTGGGTGGTCATTTCAGGTTGGGCCTCGGTCACCCGTACAGGGTGGTTGTTCGCAGTGCGGTCCCCGGCGTCCGGTCTCCGCATGCGGTTTGCTGACTGCCTGGTGGCTTCGGCTGCGGTGGCTTCGGTGATGGCATCGGCAAGGGTGATGTTGCCTTTGGCCATCAGTCGACTTTGTAGGACGGGGTCCCGAAGCCCGAGCACGACTCGGTCCCGCAGGTCCTCGTCCATGTTGGAGAACCCGCATAGTCCTCCTAGGCTCCGCAGTTCTGCAACAAAGTCACTGAGGCTCTCGCCTGACTTTCGTTGGTCCCGCCGATAAAACTCGTACCGTTGGATGAGGGTGGGCACGGTGGGAGCGTAGTGCCTTCAGAGTAAGGGCTCGAGGTCATCCCAATCCATTGCAGTGACGTCAGCGGGTTTCGCTAGGGCTTTCGCCATCTTGAACACTGCGGGCCCGCAGTGTGTCAGGAAGACGGCTGGTTTCTTCGGCCCGGTGGCATCCTTCATGTCGCTGCATTCGAGGAACATGCGGAATCTGTTTGTGTAAGATTCCCAGTCCTCGGTAGTGGGGTTGAAGGGTGCGGGTGGCGCGATGCTGGCCATCTCGTCGGGTTTGCTGGCTTCCGTCGGACATGTGCTTATGGGGTTCAGGATCAGGATCCCACCTTCGTCGCCAGTGTCGTGTCCATCGGGAAAGAGACCAGGAGTCGGTGACTAGGTTTCAGCTCTTTATTGGTCCCCGGAACCGAACTGGGTTCCAAGGGAAAACTTTAGGCTTTTTATTTCCAAGCCGCGGCGGCCGCGGCCAATGGCACCACTTTGAATCTCCCGCGATTCGAATCCACCAATCACGGGAGATTCTTAGCGGGCCAATCAGCGTGGCTCGCCCAACCAATCAGATCGCCCCGTGCTTTGGCCAATCAAAACGCGGGGCTTTCAAGAATGTAAATGAAGGTACAAAACAAAGTGTACATCAGAACTAAATATTATTATAACCCTGGCACTGGAAAAGCTGAAAGTATTGTTTTGAGTGCTTAAATTAGTTAGAAGAGATGTATAAATGAGTATTTTTTCCGAATAATTTTTAGAATAAAACTGCCTTGACTTTAAGATAAAAACTGTATAAGTAGTTTTGTTTCAAAACTTGTGCAAGGTTTTTGCTTTAAATTAAGTTCCTTCAAGAGGGTTACTGAAAGGTGAATATGTTTGATAAATCTGAATATTGTTTGCTGCTAGTCTAATTCAAAGCCTTATAATTTATAAAACTGTTGCTATGATACAAGTTACAGTTCTAATGATGACTCATTTTTATGCAGCATCTACAAGTTTACACCCACCTTAGGCAGCATGTAGTAGCATTAGAAATACCTCAATAAGTTTACAGTGTAATTCAAATTGTAGCTGCATAATTCTTGTCAAAATCATTGAGATCACCATGCTCTATAATTTTTCATTTGGGCAATGGTATTTTGATTCACATTTGAATGCATTGAACATTTTGCTGATGTAGGCAAATACATTTCAACACATGATGCTATATCTTTCATACTACCACTTAGATAAATCATCTGTGTCTATAATCTGTGTATGTATAATTGATATATATGTATGTATGTGTGATTGTTACACAAATGGTATATTTTGAATGAATTTTTGACATGTATAGGGACTCGCAAAAATAACATCTATGCATTTTGTATCAATTCAGAAACCCAACAGCAGCCTTAGGTACCTGGAATCAGTCAGCTGTATAGACTATAACATATTTCATTTTTAGTCAACATGCTAAGATCTGTACTCAGCATGATTATGACAGAGTGCTGTTGAGATTTTACAAGAAAAGTGAAGAATGTAGATAAGGCAGTATCTTTTTTGGACTACTTAATCCAGCTCAACAACTTCAAAATCTCATAAAGAAATATTTCCAATATTTATTATCTTTATAACTGGATGATCTAGATTTTTAAACAGGATGATCTGAATGCAAAATATATGCTATAGACTAGTACTGAGCAACAGACCTTTACCAATATGATCTATACCTGGTGACAATAGATACAGTACAGATTCTCTTGAGAGATTATTTGAATTAGAACTCTTGCAAATTATATTCAAATAGAAGTTTCTAGGTGGTAGATAGAAATGAAGTGGAAAGACATTGGATAACACATATTTAACTGAAAACAGGATAAATCGCACAAAACATAATGTAGCATGTTAGATGAAATAATGACATATTATATTTTCTCCCAGAATAATCAGTTTAATAAGGATGGATATTTTCTTTGTGGATTTGTATTGGCATCTCACAATGTTAATGAATCAGGAATAAAGCATAACAAGTATTAAAAGTACACAATTTTTAACTAAGAATATTAGCTAGTTTATTCATACACAAGTCTGAAAATGCTATCATTATACATAATAGAATATAATTTAAAGATGTGTATGACATTATTATTAGTAATACCTTCATACCTGATGAGCCAAAGTATTAAATCAAAGATATTTTCATTACCATCAGAATCAGAGAGAGAGGGAAGGGGGGGAGGTAAAGTAAAGGGAAATAAAGTAATATTGTAGGCAAACCCATATTTTTATCATTTATAAAGCATGATTGTGGATTGTTCCTATGTTCCTGACTTAGTAATGGATAAGGAAATTGCAAACTATCAATGAGGAAGTTTCAGAAAATATTGCTCAGTCCAGGCCTCAGAAAGAAACTCAAAATAACTCTGCCTCAATTTTGTTTAGTATAAGATGAAGCAGAGTGATTTGGCAGTCTCAATATTCTTGATTTCTTATGATTCTGTCACTAAAGATCCATCTTTTGAGCTATGGAATTGAGCACCATGTAGCCAAAGAGAAATAGCTTCATCCTGTATATCACATCATCTTACTTATCATCCATGGATAATTATACACTAATTATTCTGATTGGATGCTGAGTAATGTTTCATAATTTATGCTAATTTTTAGAATTTATTTTTCTGACACTGGCATCAGTGAGATTGAATTTAATTGTATTTACTCCAAAGGAAAAATACCCAAATTTAAGAGGCTCACCCTCAAAAAACAAGAATTAGACATAAAAAGCCCCATAGCTAAGATATTCCTTCTTGTTAAATTATGAGGGGAAAAAATCCTTTCCTTTCATGTACATATTGACAGCTCCTGTCTTGATATAACTTTACATCCTCTAAGTTCATGGTTAGCGTTTTTCCCCCCATCACATGTCCTATTTTCAGCACTTTGACAAAATGGAGCAGAATTTTCAGCTGAAGGTGGGTTTAAAACAGGGCTGAGGGCAGAAGACTGACACAAACAAGATGCATTTTGCTGTATACTAAATTTAGAAGTCCTTATTAGTTAATATTACAACATCTTAGTCTGTTTTTCTCTTAGCCAATAGGAATGTACTATTCTTAATTTTTAAAACATGGTTTATTTTAGGACAGAACAGTGATGTTACAATAAAAATAATATCATCTTATATGCAGCAGTTTTATCTTTTTTTTATTACAGTATTTATTATTTTATTTAGTTGTATATTTATTTAAAGTATGTATTATTTTAAAATGGCAAAATTGCATTCCAGAACAAAAATATTATGGACCTTTATTTATTATTTATATTACTTTTGTTATTGCAAAATGGAAAATATTTATATATTCCTGCACTAAAGCATGTTCTATTATAAGTTAAGCACAATTAATATGATTAGTGCTTCACAAATAAATAATTCTTGGCTTGAGTAACATAAAGGAATCATTCAATTTTTTTCAATTTGATGAAATTTCACTTTTTTCAAATTTGGCAAATTTCATTATCCCTATGTAAAAGTATTTAATAAAGCCATCTTTTTAATAAATCCAATGAGTTCATTATTTGAAAAACACATGTGGTAAATATTTATATTTTTCTTTTGTACAAAGACAACTCCTCTGAACTCATGTCATAACATTGTTATTGTTGTGAATTAATAAAAGTGTTTGAATAAAGTTGTTGAAACTTTAAAGCAAAGTGCAGGGTTCTGGCCCTGCACTTCTGATTGGCCGATAATAGCGATATCGGATTGGTCCGTTCAGGAGAATCTGATTGGCTATTAACGAGCTCTTCTCATTGGTTAAAAAGAGCTAGTGTTCCTGTGTTTTCATCGGCTAAATACCCAAGAGCTTGCCTATATAAGGGGGCTGTTGAGGCCGTTTGAGAGAGCTGTTGCACCATGTTAAATAAAGAGTTGAAGTTCACTGTTCGTCGACTCGTCTCCGCTTCTTGCGCCACGCACCGAACATAACAGTTATTTAAAATGTTGTCTTCAAAAGAAGACAGAAAGGAATTGAAATGATTCAAGCCACTGTAAAAATACAAATTATCCTTCTATACAATTACTTAATAATTTATTTGTTATATACCACTTTTATCAGATCTTTAAGACCAATTTGAAGGATGCCACTACCGGAAAGAAACAGGCGGTATTCCTAACTCATTGCGGGCCAACCGTATTCAAGATGGCCAAAGCACTAGCGAAACCGGCAGAAGTGAAGTCCATGGACTGGGACGTCCTCGAACCCCTGCTAAGGGCCCACTATGCACTGACCGTACCAACGCTCGTGAGAAGGCATGAATTTTACCAGAGAGATCAGCGGAAGGGCAAAAGCGTTGCAGATTTCATAGCGGATCTCCAGAATCTAGGAGGCCTGTGTGGGTTTGCCGACCTTGAAGAAGCCCTGAGAGACAGAATAGTTCTGGGACTAGATGCACCAGGCATGCAGAGTAAGCTGATGGCAAAAGGCGACATCAGCCTTACAGATGCCATCGCTGACGCTACTGCAGCAGAAACAACCAGGAAGTCAGCTGCTCAAATGCACCGCACCCACCCTTCACTTCGCTAACTCGCCAGTGAAGTTTCACCTCACTTAGAAGAATCAGCAACGACAGCCCACCACGAGGACCTCGAATCGTCATCAGAAAGCGATGAAGAAGAGGTCAACCAGCTCTGGTCTGAACGAGACCAACGCCAGAAATCGCAGTACCAATGTGCTGATTGTGGGGCAAACCACCCCCGATCAGACTGCAAATTCCTCGACGCGCTCTGCCATGTGCGCGGGAAAAGAGGCCACATCGGACAGGTCTGTAGAAGCAAGCAAGGACCCAGCCAAACCCCGAGGGGGGCTAACTACCGCCAATCTACAGGAAGCCGTCCTGCAAAGCGAGAACCCTTGAACCACCAATGGAACAACCACTCCTACAGAAACAAACCCCTACACCACTCAATGAAGTGAGAAGAGGCACACCAAACTATTACGATTGGTCACGCCTCATCACTGGACGCCAAGAAGATCCGGGTCAAGGTGGACATCGAAAACCAGCCTTGTATGATGGAAGTCGATTCAGGATCGTCCCTTTCGATGGTTTCCTGGAAGACCCTCAAGCAACTCATCCCTACCATCTGGCGACAAGACCTCCGGTTCCAAAGAATCATACTCAAAGATTATCAAGGGAATCGAATTCCAGTCGTGGGATCCAGCCAAGTCCGTGTCTCTTTTAAAAATCGTACTGCATCTCTACCCTTGTCTGTAGTCGACAGGGATCGGCCTAGCTTGTTAGGCCTCCAATGGTTCGCTCCACTTGGAATTGAGGTAGCCGGCATTCACCGAACCAGCAGCAACGACTGGGAAGAGGCTCTCGTCCAAGAATTCCAGGACGTCTTTGCAGACAAACTAGGCGAGTACAAGCGGACCCTGATATCATTTAACCTGAACCCCAAAATAGCTCCCATCCGCCTTAAGCCTCGTCAAGTCCCATTCGCCCTTAAACCAAAGATTGACGAGCAGCTTGATAAATTAATAGCCCAGTGGGTGTTAGAACCAACCGACCATTCTCCCTAGGAAATCCCAATCGTGACACCCATCAAGCCGGATGGATCGTTAAGAATTTGTGGGGACTACCGAGCCACCCTGAATCACGCCCTGCAGCAAAACGCTTACCCGGTACTGGTGGTGCAACACCTTCGCCATTCCCTGGGGGGCGGAAAAGTCTTCGCTAAACTAGATCTAGCCCAGGCATACCAACAACTGCCTGTAGACAGAAAAACGGCAGAAGCTCAAACGATCGTTACGCATCGAGGTGCATTTAAATGTAACCGACTCCAATTCGGAGTAAGCGTTTAAATGTAACCGACTCCAATTCGGAGTAAGCATGGCCCCGAGAATCTTTCAAAGTTTGATGGAAAGACTATTACAAGGGATAAAAGATGTTGTCCCCTATTTTGATGATGTTTTAATTGCTGCTCCGACTCAAGAAATACTAAGGGAGCACCTGGGGTTGGTTCTTCAGAGATTTAAAGACTCAGGTCTCAAAGTTAAGAAAAACAAGTGTCAACTATGTACTGATCGAGTAGAATTTCTAGGATATTTAATAGATAAACAGGGCATTCACCCCACCGATAGCAAACTTAAGGCAATCAAAAACGCCCCAAGACCCCGAAATAAGGCGGATCTCCAAGCGTTCCGAGGCCTTATCAATTTTTATAACGTCTTCCTGCCTCACCGAACCCCTACATCGATTATTAGACAAAAAAGCAACCTGGGTTTGGGGGCACCGAGAGGAACAGGCGTTTCGACAAGTAAAAAACTTATTGACCTCCGACACTGTTTTGATGCAGTATAATGAGACCTTGCCTTTGACTGTTACTTGTGATGCATCACCTTTCGGAGTGGGCGCCATTTTGAGCCATGTTTTACCAAACGGAAGTGAAGCCCCTGTTGCCTACTTTTCAAAAACGCTATCAAAAGCAGAACGCAATTACAGTCAAATCGATAAGGAAGCTCTTGCTATTGTATCTGCTGTTAAACAATTTCATGAATATATTTATGGGCGAGCTTTCACTATAATAACTGACCACAAACCTTTACTGGGAATAATAGCAGGAGATAAGCCAACCCCTTATATATTATCTCCCAGAATGACTCGCTGGTCAGAATTCTTGGCTGCCTATAATTATAAGTTGCAACACCGCCCGGGGAAAACCATTCCCCACGCTGACGCATTAAGCTGTGCACCACTTCCAGAAACCATTGACGACCCTGCTCCGACCGTCACAACACTGTAGATCAAGATACTCCAAAAACCGCCGCTGACAGCTCGCAATATCGCGATTGAAACTAAACGCGATTCCGTTCTAGCACATGTGCTCAGTTGGGTAGAACGTGGATAGCCATTGGACCAAATCCCTGACAATTACACCCCCTTCAAAAGTCGACAGATGGAACTGTTTTCCCAGAAGGGCTGCATCATTTGGGGCGATAGAGTCGTTGTCCCAGAGCGATTACAGCGAGCGGTACTGAGAACCTTGCACGATGGCCACCCCGGCATCGTGCGCATGAAAGCACTCGCACGAAGCTATGCGTGGTGGCCGGGCATAGACAAGCAGATCGAAGCCTGGGTAAAGACTTGTTCCAAATGCCAGGAAGTCAGCAATGCCCCACCGAAAGCAACCCCAACAGAATGGGAAACACCCAGGGGACTATGGTCCTGTATTCATCTGGATTTTGCAGGACCTACAAATGGACACACATTTTTATTAACAGTGGATGCCTACTCGAACTGGCTCAAAATCCATGAGATGAAAAATACAACAACCGAATCAGTCATCAGGAAATTTGACAGATTATTTGCAACACACGGATTACCGGACGTTCTGGTATCTGACAATGGGTCCCAGTTTACTGCGCTTTCTTTTGAACAGTACCTGGCGGACCGCGGTATTTGCCATGTGCTAACTTCACCGGCGCATCCTGCAGCTAATGAAAGGGCCGAGTGCATAGTACAATTCGTCAAAAGAACTCTACATAAAATGGACTATGGCGATATCGAAGACAAGATTAACCAGATATTCCTTTTGCAGCACATCACTTCACACAGCGTCACCAACAAAACTCCCGCTGAGTTATTGATGGGACGGAAACTCCGCTCCCACCTGAACTGACTACACCCATCGTACGAACCTGAAAAATCACACAGATCCAGCGGAAAATGCCAAAATTTCCAGGTAGGCGACTTGGTTTTCGCGAGAAACTTTTATGGCGACCCATTGTGGGTTGAGGCAACTGTAATCCAGGTAACCGGACCCAGATCATACCAAGTGAAATGTCGCGATGATAGAATATGGAAGCGCCATATTGATCAGCTGCGTTCAAGGCTGCAGTTGGGGGTCTGCGATTCTGGTGATTTCCAAACTGAGGAGGGAGGAGATGCTGAGGAGGCTGAGTTTGGAACGGCAGAAGGCACAAGCAGAGCAAACGACCGCTCAGACTCAACATGTGAAGAAGGATCGGGGACAGGAGTTAACTCGCCTCAAAGAGATATTGAGGACATTAATGGGAACGGAAGTTTAGATACAGAATCAGAGGCACCCTGTTCACCAGATAATGTCCTACCCCAACAAGACTCTAGACAAATACCGGGAGGACAGCGTAAATCAAATAGACAATCAAAACAACCTGCCTACCTCAAAGACTACGTTACCGCACCCCTTAAATGGAACCCGGGGGGAAGGGGTGTTGTGAATTAATAAAAGTGTTTGAATAAAGTTGTTGAAACCTTAAAGCAAAGTGCAGGGTTCTGGCCCTGCACTTCTGATTGGCTGATAATAGCGATATCGGATTGGTCCGTTCAGGAGAATCTGATTGGCTATTAATGAGCCCTTCTCATTGGTTAAAAAGAGCTAGCGTTCCTGTGTTTTCATTGGCTAAATACCCAAGAGCTTGCCTATATAAGGGGGCTGTTGAGGCCGTTTGAGAGAGCTGTTGCACCATGTTAAATAAAGAGTTGAAGTTCACTGTTCGTCAACTCGTCTCCGCTTCTTGCGCCATGCATCGAACATAACAGTTATTTAAAATGTTGTCTTCAAAAGAAGACAGAAAGGAATTGAAATGATTCAAGCCACTGTAAAAATACAAATTATCCTTCTATACAATTACTTAATAATTTATTTGTTATATACCACTTTTATCAGATCTTTAAGACCAAATAACAATATTGTAGCTATAAAAGCATACAATGAACATAAAATATTTAATAAAATAATTTCCACTTCCATCGTGGACAAGCTGATATGCTGTTGTCTAATTGACCTCCACCTTATTAGTGTCTTACCAAATAATATAGCCATCCCAGATGTTGCTTTTCTAGTGTTTATGTCAGTTGCAAAACTTGCATCTGCATAGGCACTAAGACTCAAATCACCCTTTGGTTCTATATACAATGCATGGTTCATTGTTCCTTTAAGATATCTTAAAATTCTCTTTAATGATTGCCAATGACATTGATGTGGATCCAATTGCTGATATATGATAAGCTACCAATCAAAGATTGATATATGGACTTATCAAATTTGGGACTTTGATCATCAGTTTGGCAAACTTCCTGATCCATTGGAGTCTTTGCCAGTTTACAAAGTTCCATTTTATACGTTTTAATTAATTGGCAAATTTTATCTTCTTGAGATATCTTAAATCCATTTTTTTTGTTTTGTTAATTGTCAATCCTAGATACTTTTTAATTTCACCTAAATGCTTTAATTTTATCTTTTTAGCTAATAATGATATAATCTCATTAGCTTCATTATTAGTCTTAGTTATCAAAGCAATATCATCTGTAAATAATAACAGTAATGACACCGTTCCATTATTTTCTCTTTTAAACACACATGGGTCTGCTAAACCAGATTTAAAATCTATATTGTTTAATTCTTTCACAATATATTGGTTCCACTCAAAGCCAGATTGTTTCAACTCGTAAAGACTCTTTTTGAGTTTCCAACAATCATTACTATTTACTTTATTGTCTTTTATAATAATTGGCTTTTTCAAATTTATAGTGTGCTGCAATGGTGCATGCAAATAAGCAGTTTCTACATCTAAATGGTTAATTACATAGTTTTTTTTAGCTGCCCACACTAATGCTGCTCTCAAAGATGTTGCTTTAAGACTTGGTGCGAAAACTTCATTGTAATCAGATGCAGTTTGATTAAATCCTTGAGCTACCAACCTAGCTTTATGGGTAACAGTCCCATCATTTCCAGTTTTTACTTTAAATATCCATTTGCACCCAATGGATTTTTCTCCTGGAGGTAATTTAGCATTTTCATATACTTTCATTACCTTTAATGAATTTAGTTCTTTTTCCATTGCCTTTTGCCAATTCTCCTGATCCTTAGCAGGATACATCCTAAGTTCATCTACATTAGTTGGAACATTAGTTACTTGGCAAACTATACTTGCTTGATACCTATCAGGTGGTCTAGTTACACATGTAGTACGTCTAGATATTACAGGACTTACAGGTGGACTTTCATTTACTAACTCTTCTTGATTATCTAACTCTTCCTGATCAACTGTTTCTTCTTGTTCTGATCCTATTTGTTCTTCGTGGACTTCTTCTTTTATTGGACTCTTCTTATAACAATTCTGATCTTTCTGCCTTTTGTAGGGTTCAATAATTACTTCATTATTTAAATCTTGCTCTAATCTTTTCCATCCTACATGTTCTAGGAATTTTGCACTAGCACTGGTATAAACTCTAGATGTACCTGGTTCCCAGAATCTATAAGATCTATGATTAGATTTATATCCTACAAAATATAATCTTTTAGCTGTATGTTGTCTTTTGTGTTTGAGTTGTGTAGGGATATGCACCCATGCTGGTGCTCCAAATGTGTGCATGTAACTTAAATCAGGTTTTGTACCATGCCACAGTGTGAATGGTAATTCACCTGTTGTTGAATTAACAACATTATTTAATATATGATTACCACACATTATTGCTTCTCCCCATAAATTGTCAGGTAATCCTGAATCAGACATCATAGTACGTGCCATTGACTGTAGTGTTTGGCCTCGTCTCTCTATAAAGGCATTATGTTGTGGCCTGTATGGTGCAGACTTTTTATGTTGAATACCTAACATTTTAAGTCTATTCTGGAATTTATTATTTGTAAATTCTGCACCATTATCTGTTATAAGAGTTACTAATTTCTTTTTAGTTTTCATTTCTGCAAATTTAATCCAATTAAAGAGATTTAGATACGTTTCAGTTTTGCTCTTCATTAAATAGCAAAACCCATATCTAGAATAGTGGTCCATTATACTTAATATGTATCGAGCTCCTCCTACACTTGGTTTTTTCGGACCTATTAAATCGGCAAATATTATCTCTAAAGGCTCTTTGGTAGTAAATCCATCACCTCTATTATCCGGTATGACTTTGCTTTGATTGCAAGCAAAACATTGCAAATACAAGGTTTCAAACTTATTCCTTTAGATAGTTGAACAGTTTTCTTAAGCATTTTAAAATTTAAATGCCCTAGCCGTCAGTGTAACAAGTGAATACATTCATCATGAGGTTTCTTATTATCATAAACCGTGTTAGCCACCTTTAAACCATTATCATTTAACACACATAATTCACCTCTTAAAGATGCAGTAATTTTCTTATCTTCTTTTTCAATTATGCAGTTATCTCCTTTAAAGGTAACTACATATCCTAGTTAAACCAAAATCCTAAGTGAAATTAAATTAAACTTAAGTTGTGGTACATATAACATTTTTACATTCTCTTTTATGAACGAACAATATGCTATACCTTGACCTTTAGCTTTCAGTTTCCAGCCATTGGCTAACGATATCTGCTGTGTACTCTGGGACATTTTAATAAAATTTTTGTTATCATTTGTTATACAGTGGGATGCTCCACTGTCAACCACCCATAAATTATTTTTTACAGCTCCGTTACTATACATGGCTAACTCTAAATTTTTATTTATCTTTTGATGACTTTTAGTATTCTGGCCAGCATTCTGGCGCTGTGCTTTTTTACAAAATCTTGCCAAATGTCCTCTTCCTCCACAATTAAAACACTTTTTAATTGCGTATGCAGTAGGAGATTCATTATCTTCTTTTTGAGGTTTCTCCCTCCTTAACTCATCTCTTTCAAGTCTTCTTCTTGCCTCTTCAATCAATCTGCCAGTTATATCAGTTAAAGTTAGACTTTCCTTAGGCAAAACTTCAAGGGAAGTGACGTAGTTATCAAAACTTTCATTTAGTGATGATAGAATTATGTAGACTTGGTGTAGTTCAGAGAAAATAAGCTCTTTCTCATGCAGTTCTTGAAAAATGCTTTTTGTAGAATTCAAATGACTCAAAATATCACCATTCGTCTGGAGATGCGTCCTGAAAAGCTTCCGTGTTAGATTTATGTGAGCACCAACGTTATCTCGGACATAAATCCTCTTCAGCTTCTGCCAACACCCAACAGCCGTTTGCTCTCCACGGATATGAACAAGTTGCTGGTCAGACAGTGTTAGTCCTATTATGCAAATAGCTTGTTCATTTTTCTGCATAAAGTCTTTTATCTTTAGTCTATCTTCCTCAATCTCTGGATCCCATTCCTCTACGTTTGGTGGATTTTCAATTATGTTCCACAGACCTTCTCTATGTAGAAGTAGACTACATTTCATAGACCATGATACATAGTTTGTTCCATCCAGCTTGGATATAAGGGACAAACTTTGTAGATTGACTTGTGCCATGTTTTCTTATATGGATATAAAACTATAATTAATAAAACACAGCTGTCTGTTTACTGTAATGTATAACAACACAAACTCTCACTTTTTACATAAATCTGTTTTATCCTAGTTAAACTGACTTTGCAGGCTCTGGGCCCATAACCAGTGTTAAGCCTGGGTTCCCCAACCAGGGTTAAGGAGACAAGCTAAACAGAATGTGCAGCGTTAGTCAGATAGGCACACAGATAAATGAGTGAGATATGTTTGTATGTTTGTTAACATACAGTAAAAATAACAGATACGCTTGTGCTATCAAAAATATAGTTTATTCCACTTAGAGTTATGTAGCATAGTCAAAATAACAGTCCATTAGTCATGTATCATTTAGTCAGTCCATTCAAGGATAATCAGTTAGCAAAGTCCATGTAGAATATCCAATGTCAGTTCACTTACAATAAATCAACAGTCCTTTCTCTCTCCCGTTCGAGTTAGGAAAAAACGCAGTCTTCATCCAGTAATTAGGGATCATCAAGCCAGAGAGAGCAAGCTGCAGTACCTTGCTTCTTTTATGGTGCTTTCACAACCGCTCCCTTAATTACATTCCTATATTTAAAGTTGCAGACACTTTAACTTATAAACCATGATAACATATTTATTATTTTACCTAAACCAGTTAGGGTAAACAATGTTATCCCTAACACATCCCATCAAGATAAAGAAGCAACATAATTTGCTTTGATGAGGCCCTTCATGCTGCCCACAAATCTTGTCTGCCACTTGTAATAGATAGGAGAAACTCCTGCACATGCGTAGCACACACATACAGTACAAGCAACACTTTTTGCAAACATAGAGGAAACTGTGTGAGAAACCTCAGAGCAGTGTAAAGCAGAGAAACAGGACTGTTTCCATTTTAGAAGACGAAGTACTGTTTGGGAGAATGCATTCTTTCAAATCTTTATCAAAGCAAAGAATTCTCTGAAAGATCTATTGCAGAAATCTGAATATACATATGTACTGAATGTTACATTTTTGTCTCTTTGAAACCAGAAAAAATGTTATCAAACGACTGTTGAAACCCACGAACTCTTTAACTATGGTATTATTGAAGTACATGGAACTCTCTTAAACATTTTATAACAAAATAAGAGTTGGAAGGGACCTTAGAGGTCTTCTAGTCTTAACTCTCTGCTCAGGCTGGAAGCCCTATATCAGTGGTGGCTAACCTTTTTTGACTCCTGTGCCAAAAATTGTGCGTGTGCTTGCATGGTCACACTTGCATGCCAGCATCCAGAAGGCAATGCATGCTCCCCCACACCCCCTACGCATGCGCATGTAATCTGTACCCACCCAACCCCACTGCCCCCTTACCTGCACTGCACCTTACAGCTGATTCTTGGCCTCCCAGAGGCTTGAGAAAGGCTTCTGCAGGCTTCGCAGGCCGAAAACTAGGCCTGTTTCATCACTTCCGGTATTTTCAGAAAACCAGGAAGTATGAAACGGGACTAGTTTTCGGCCTGAAAAGCCTGCAGAAGCCTTCCTCAAGAATTTGGGAGGCCAAAAAATGCCTCAAACTGGCCGAAAATCAGCTGCGAGGTGTGCACATGCGCAGTGAGGTAAGTTTGCCTGCAGCTCATGTGCTGCCACAAATGGCTCTGCATGCCACCTGTGGCATTTGTGCCATAGTTTTGCCATCATAGCCCTATATCTTTTCAAAAAAATGGTTGTCCAATCTCTTTTAAAAACTTCCAGTGTTGGAGCATTCAAAACTTTTAGAGACAAGTTGTTCCACTGCTTTATTGTTCTGTCAGGAAATTTCTCCTTAGTTCTAGGTTGCTTCTCTGCTTGATTAGTGTCCATTCATTGCTTCTTGTCCTGCCTGCAGGTGCTTTTGAGAATATGTTGACTTCCTCTTCTTTGTGTCAACCCCCTTATATTGCAACACTGCTAACATGACACCCCAGTCCTTATTTTCATTTAACTAGACATACCCAATTCCAGTAACCATTCTTTAAGTTTTAGCCTCTAGTACCCTAATATTCTTTGTTATTCTTCTCTGCACTCCTTCTAGAGTCTCAACATCTTTTTTATATTGTGGCGATCAAAACTGGATGTAGTATGTGGTTTTACCAAAGCATTATAAAGTGGTATTAACACTTGACGTGAACTTGATTTTATCCCTCTTTTAATGCAGCCTAGGACCGTGTTGGCTTTTTTAGCAGCTGCAGCACAGCTGGCTCATTTTTAAGTGATTTTCCACTAGGACTCCAAGATCCCTCTCACAATTACTACTATTGAGCCAGGTACTACCTATATTGTACCTGTACATGTTTTTTCTTGTTGAAATGTAGAATCTTACTTTTCTTACCATTGAATTTCATTTTGTTAGATAGGGCCAAAAGTTGAAATTGTCAAGATCCTTCCATATCTTAAGGAGTATTGGCTATTCCTGCCAGTTTGGTGTCATCTGCAAATTTGATAAGTTCCCCATCTATCATCTAAATCATTGATAAAGATATTGAAGTGTATTGGGCATGACAGAAACTTGGGGTACCCCACTGCATACTTCCCTCCATGTAGATGCCGTTCCATTGGGGGCTACACATGGAGTGCAGTTGGTCAGCCAATTATAAATTATTAATTTAATGGAGATGAATAGTTTAGAAATAGGAAATACAACTACATAAATAAAATGTGGCTAGTTATCAAATTATTTATAATATTAAATAAGAATGATTCAGACATTAATAAAATAATCTGCTTGGTAGAAGTTTAGCAAAGCTCAAAAAGCATATGTTCATATGGAACATGCATGGATAAAAGCTCTGCTCTGTGACATAGTTTATTGTGCCTACCAATGTGAAAAATTGAAGTTTGCTTTGCACAAAAATAAATCATGAGTTGTTCCATTGGCTCCATTACTGACTAGGCCATTTTTACAGGGTTGTATTTTTATAATATTATTTATTACTGTGACTTTTAGATTTTTATTTAAGCATGGCTGTTTAATTTATTGCTGTTGACTGGCCAGTCCCCTTTGGCTTTGAGGGAAATGGGTAGCTGTATAAATTTGATAAATACATTTCATTATAAAATTAAATAATGATTAATTGTATGTTTGCTCATCTAGTTAATAATTCCTCTTTCTGTCATATTTAGTGATAACTTTTGGAAGGACTCCATTCACCCAAGTAAACTGGGATAAATCTATATAGCCCTGAGGCTTCAAATTGTACATGTTAGTACAAAATAGCAAAGTGCCTAAACACAATTTTGTTTAATTGTATATGTAAGTTAGAATCAAACAATTTAACAGGTATAATTATGCAATATTAGGCCTGCAAATCAAATTTTGATTTGCTTTATGCCATGGAGATTTCAATTTAGCCAACAAGAAATGATTTCTCGATGAGGCATTTTGTGTCATTGTGTAGCTTTCTCTTAAGATGCTGCAAATTTATATAATACTATTGTATGGAACTAGACACCCCAACATCAATTTTTATCTATTGTTCATGGCATGAAATTACTCTTGTTCCCTTCCCTTGAATGGGTAGTTCAAAATTGTTTTATCATTCTTTATCTTGGGGGTGAAATTCTATGACTGTTAATAATTGTGCCTAAATGTATATTGTGCTTCAGACTGATGCAGGGATATCCCCTTCCTTCTGGTTACTAGTGAACTGCCATGCAGCCATTTGCTCTCACCATTAGCACTTTGCCATCCTCAGTTCTTTTCACACATCTCCTAGTTGTGATGCCAACTTGTTTTCAACAAATGAAAGAAGACAATAGCAAACCTGTGCTATTTTATGGGGGTGTTTCATTCTTGTCTAACAATGTTCTGAAGTAGCAACTTCATTTTTTCCACATTACAATGTCCAGAAAATGAATGATGGTAAACTGGACTTTTTTTTTTAATTGCCAGATTAATAAGCCTTAAGTCTCTCCCAGGAGCTGCAAAATCCAGAAGTTTATGTAAGAGTTCAAGAAAGCTGCCAGGAAGCACTGGGACACATCTACATTTACATAGCACCTCCCCAAGAAACATATTTTAGGGTTTTGCAATTCCCTGAAGCATTTGAGGTGTAAACAGTTCTATTTTTTAGTATGTGATACAATGAAATATCTTCTCCAAATAAATGTAACTGTCAAATGTTTTGAAGAAATGGCTAAAACTTTTTTACTCCATAGAAAATATGGGATGACTTGTTGATATAACTTTTGCAGATTTTATTTTAAAAATATTAAACATAAAAGAAAATGTATTTTTATATATAGGATTAACAGACTAATCCTATATATATTTATTTCAAGCAATGTGCTGTTTACTTTCAGTATAACTCAATTATTTAATTATATGTTCTGTTTTAAATCAGAAGCCTGTTTTATTTTGATCAAAGTATTTTTATGGACTAATCTCTTCAAATTATTCTCTGTAAAAGGCACATTCTCACAAACAACATACTGAAAAGATTGGAGTTTTAATCTTAAAAGTTTAAATTTAATTTCACAATAGAAAATAGTTTTTCTTTAAGATGTAATATTAACAATTTAAGAACAATTTCTAAAGCAACAAGGACTTGTACATCAACAAGGAAGAAAACCTAATTTACACTTTTGAAAAATACGCAGTTTTGGGGAGCAAACTTTGAACACTACAGTAAATGTTAATAGTGGGCACCCGAATCACATGAATTTCCTCCTGTAGTAAATAGAATTGCACCTCCATCGTCTGCAGGGTTATGTGTTTTCGTTTCCAAATGTGATTTGCTAATTTGTCCATTCATTGCTGCACGGAATGAATTTGTCCATTCATTTATTTTGGGGCGATGAGTGCCACTTTCTTTTGAAATAAAGTACAGGAATATACAATATAATTTATTGTGGTAACTATATGGAAAAGAAATCCTCATTCTACTCCAGGCTATCAGAGGAAAAAGACACAATGAAACATTGCTTTAAAAGGAAACCCGCGAAATAAAAATGTCCCACAAGCTTTCCACAGAGGAAACTTGCTGCTTTACTTCTCTTTTTACATAGCTCTGTAGATAAAGAGAAACTATAACGCGGATGATTAAATTTATATCATATCCTTATACATGAATTTATCCCACGGATTTTTAAGCTTTTATATTCAACGAGGTGCTTTGCGGGGTTAAGGTTCTTAAGCTTTTTCCTCAGATAACGTCGCATAGTTCAGTGAGCTGAAAGTGTCTGCCTTATCGCGGTGACCTTTAAGATACCTCGAGACTATCCACAGCTTTGCTATCCAAGAGCAGCGGGTTTTCCCACTCGGTAAAAGGTTCTGTGAGGCTGCGCTCCCGACCGCCTTAACAGCAACCCCCCTCGAGATCTCATCGCCAACGGTCCATTAAAAGTAAACTTCACGCGCGGCCGCCGCGTCTCTTCTAAAATATCGCGAGATTCTGTTAAGGAAGCCGGGCGCTTCACTTTTCCCTCTCTTTCCTCTTAGCTCCGCTAGCCGGCCGAGCGCGAGACAGGCGCGCGGGCAGCGCAGGGCGGCGTTTTGTTGCGCTGGGAGTGGGGCGGGGGAGCAAAGGAGCGAGCATTCGGCCGCGCGAGGTTCTGTGGGATACAGGCGGTGCTCTGCTTCTCCGCCTCCTGCTGGGTGCGGAGCGGCTCCGCTGAAGCAAAGGAGCAAGCGAAAGGCAGGGAGAAAAGGGACGAGACCCGACTAGGGCATGAAGATGGCGGACGCCAAGCAGAAACGGAATGAGCAGCTGAAGCGCTGGATCGGCTCCGAGACGGACCAGGAGCCGCCCGTGGTCAAGCGCAAGAAGACCAAGGTGAAGTTCGACGACAGCGCCGTCTTCCTGGCTGCCTGTTCGAGCGGCGACACCGAGGAAGTGCTGCGCCTGTTGGAGCGCGGCGCCGACATCAACTACGCGAATGTGGACGGCTTCGCGGCACTGCACCAGGTCTGTGTCTCCTTGTCCCATTTCTCCGGGACAGGGCTTCAAGAGCTTCTGCTGGGAAGGAGGAGGCTCTGCCGCCCGGGATGAGATTGAGGCCTGCTTCTTTCTTCCACCTAGGATAGTCTGGCTAGGGTGCTTCCGGAACTTCTTGCCTTTGGGCGCCTTGAGAGGAGGGCTGTGGCCCGGCGTCGGAACCTGCCTTCCTGTCCCCCCTCCCGACTTTTAGTGGGGAGCTAGCCCGGCTGTTGAACATCCTTCTTTGGGTCCCAGGGATGTTGGGTTCTGCTGGCTAAGCTGTACCTGCTGATAAGGCCGGGCCTTGCCTTTCCCCCAAGAGACAGGAGCATTTGGTGGTCGCCTTTTCTTTACTTCGCTGCCCTAGGGCTTTTCAGAGAGACTTAGTTCTTCTAGAAAAGGGGGACAGATGAAGAATGGAGAACTCCCCCAAGCTTTTCTTTTTTACAGGGCAAGGAGGACGAGGCGAGTCCTTTCACGAAGGAGGTAACTTCGTGAAGTGATGGGGTGATTACCATTGCTAGAGTGGGAAAATTTAGGGGTTGTCCTTAATAGCTGGCTGTTTTGCAGATGAGTTGAACGCCTAAACACATCCGTACTAAATGCTGTTCTTAATTTGTTAAAGTTGCTGCTTGGTGTTTTTTTTTTTCCCCTGGTGGTGACTACATTATGGAATATAAACTCGACCCATTACTCGGACCTTTTCTATTATTTATGGAAAGTTATAAAATCATTACTACAAATTAAAATAGTTTTTTCTCGCAAGAGTTCCAAGAATGACAGTTGAGGAAGGATGAGAAATAAACTGATTCTGAAATGTTCTCAAAATGGATGCTTTGGGGACATTTAAGTTTTACAGGAGTCTGACTGGAATCTCAGATGTTAGCCAAATAAGGACAGACTGTGGCAATCCCTAGATAATGTTGGATGCTTGAGTTGATGTAGATTTTATTAACAGACCAGGAGAAATAACAACATTATAAACTCACTTTGTGTATATATGTATTTATATCTTAAAAAACAAGTTAATTACTTCAACAGCTTGATTTTTGTTTAACAGGGTTGTAGTCTTAGTAGTTCCTTAAAGATGTAGTAATTAGGATATCTTTAGAGACTAGAAAAGGTGCATTTTGCAGTATACTAACAAGTATTGCTTTATTAAGCTATGAAACAGATTTCAGTTTAGTCCCTACTTAAAATTCTTGATGATGACACTGGGAAGAAGAAAGCTTTCATGGATAAGTTGATTCTAGGTAGTTGAACACATATTATATATGTTGTGCCCTTAGTATTATGCAAGATTTATAATGGATCTTGTCTTTTGAATTAAATCTACTCTTCTTCTGATATAATTTAATTAGTTTAAATATATATACATGTCATATTTACAAAATGGATTGAACAGTATTCTAGATTGCCACTTTTGTTTTAAAGCTAAGTAATGATGTACTCATTTTCCACATGGTAGTGTTAGACTTTATTAGCTTACGCAGTACTGAGAG
Source organism: Hydrophis major (assembly GCA_033807585.1). Taxonomy (NCBI): domain Eukaryota; kingdom Metazoa; phylum Chordata; class Lepidosauria; order Squamata; family Elapidae; genus Hydrophis; species Hydrophis major. The sequence continues at coordinate 166,571,446 of CM066331.1, read as the reverse complement.
AAAGCCCACTCTAGAGTATACATGTAATAGAATTTCATATTTGGTCTTTCTTGCTAGTTAGGATTTTATTGAGAAAATTATGTTTCACACTTTAAACTCAGAGAACTTTAGGGTTAAATAAGGTCTAAAATAGTGTTGCTATGTATCTTTTTGAGATATTAGATACATTTAAAATAGATTTTTAACATATAATTAATCCTGGATGGTATCCCAGGATGGTATCCCAGGATGTAAAAATATTACAAATATACCCCCTCCAAAACAGGTACTCCTTGGCTTCTTCTACAAGCTCCTCCAAAGACAGGAACTCAAGCGGCTTGTGGGGGGGAAGGTAGTACAGTATTACAAATACTCTCTCGTTATGTCATAGAAGAAAAAAAGTTTTGTGAATATGAAGAAGACTAAAAAAATATTACAATACTTGGGATCTATATCATTCTTATTCCTCAAGGATTCTCAAGAAATTAGCAAATTTATGCAAACCTTAAGGCTGAGGAACTGGTGTTACATTAAAACCCGTGAGAGGAAAAAAAATGGGGGGAAAAACCTTTTCTCCCCTTTTGTGACATGAGCTTGGCAGGCTTTTGATAAGATAGTTTTTTCTGTCTTTGCCTTATATCCTATTATTTGGTTGCATAGTTTGGTACATTTGGAATTTCATGAATGATGTACATTATTTATTAAGGCAATGATGACATACATTATAAAAATTGGCCTAGCAATAACAGAATTTCTGCTATCTTGCAAAAGAGGGATAAAGAAGACCTAATTCAAAAGGCAGAGTCATTCAAGTCAAGTTGGCTACATGACAAAACACATGTGTACATTTGTGTTTTTTTACAACAGTATAGAACTAGTTTGCTGTTTCCTTCTGGGTTGTTTTTTGACTTCCTAGAATAGTTGGCAATCCTCCAACCAAATGTTAACTTGATCTAGCCTTGTTTAATTTTTTTTTAAATAACATGAACTTTGTTAAGCTCTACTTTCACACACAGGATTTCAGAATGTAAGGGATTCAAATAAGGGATTCAAGATTTACTATTTTAAAACTCAATTACAATCTGGCATATAGAAGACATAGTGATTAAGAAAATGATACCTGACTACAATTGAGATAGACATATATTCAGGGAGATAGCCATTTACGTTTAAACTGTTTAGCACATTCAGTGGTAAAAAATGCTGTGAATTGTGCCTTGAAGCAAAGTGTTGATGGTATAAAGGCATGTATTATAATGCTTCCTTAGAAAACAACTATTATATTTGTCCCAGCTGAAGTTCTCTTTAAGAGCATTGTGTTATACTAGTCACTAGGTTGGAAGCTACAGAAGCAAAGAATGTTTTGGGAATGTATTGTGCAATAATTGTAACCTATTTCTTGAAAAAGTGTTCTGGGTTTGCAAATACAGCTGAGATTCTGATTAGACATGAACAAGACTATCTAAATGGTTAGATTCTGAGAAAAATGTAAATGAATTATATGTTAATATATAATATTAAATGTTATATTAAAATTTCCCTTTTTGAGCTTCTCTGTGCCTATATGCATTAGGCTGCATGAGACTCTGTTCACATTGCTAAGTCAGTGTGCTTATCCATAGTTATCTATTTCAAGTGGGTTTGCAAAAAAAAAAGCCAAAAGCAAATAAACCTTGTTGGAGCTTAGCATTTTTTATGAACTAGACCATGTTCATTGGCAGGATAGATAATAGTTTTGTTTATATTCATTCCAATTTGGGACTTACCCTGTATAGATAGCAATGCTGAGTCAGTAGAAATGGAACAGATTAGAGTGATACTTTGAAACATTTGAGCATGAAACAGTAAAATAACAATTCATAGTTTGTACAACTTGCTTTATAATTAACATGTCAAGCTCTGTTTTTATTTATTAAATTTAGATTGCTGTCCATCTCACATGAAATTTAGATTTTGTATGTTGTGATAAGAAATCACAGGACCCCACTATTACAGTTTTTTTGATTTTTGAATACTTAATGAAAAACATATCACCTATGCAATTATTTCATTTTGTGCTGTTTGCTATGTATATGAGGAGATAATAAGATGCTGGCTGCTTTAATGGTGGTAGCATACTAATGAATTGCATTTGTTTAAAAAATATTAAAGCTAAATGTTTTTGCTTGTAAGTTATATTGATTTGAAATAGTATGTATATGTTACACTGATTTATATAAGTTAAGGTTATAACTTAACTCTATATCCTGCAGAGTTATTTTCTTAACTCTACAGGATATCTACTACAAAATATCTGCTATTAAGACTCAATAAAGCTTATCACTAATCAATAGCCTTCATATAAAATTCTGTTAAATATGAACTTATATGTAGTTCCATTGAGTCTGATAACTACAGCATTACGGCTTAAGGTTGACTCAGCTTTCCATCCTTCTGAGATCAGTAAAATGAGGACCCATGCGCTGACTTTGTAAACTGCTTAGAGAGGACCCCTTAGAGAGTGCTCTAAAGCACTATGAAGCAGTATATAAGTCTAAGTGCTGTTAACTATATCAAGAATCATATACAGAGTTCCTATTAGTTCTTCTATTGCAATAATGTCTGTTTTACATAAGACAGGATAGGAATAAGTGAGCAGTTCAGAAAAAAAAAGAATGGGGAGTTAGTGTTGGGAGTACTCTTTCTGTGTGTACCTATAAAATCATATATGGAATTGTGCTATTTTAAATATCAGCCATCTTCTTCATAACAGATTTTTTTCCCCAAAAGTGAAAAAGTAGAGTTTCTAAACCTTTGGTTTTATCTTATAGATTAGGTACTCTAGAAAAGTCCAAATACTAATATATTTGTAAAGAAAATTTAAATATTAATTACTGTAAATAAATTATGGAGGAATAATTTAGTTTTGACTGTGCAGTTTATTCTCAGAGTAACTTTATTCTAATGGTTTAAGCATGTATAAATATAGCAGTAGAAAAATAAATGTCAAGTTTAGATTTTTACTATTGACATTTGTATTATTTTTCATTTTTAATGTAATAATAGTACCGTGTTTCTCATATAATAAGGCCGAGTCTTATTTTTTTTGAGCCCCCCAAAAATGGCTAGGCCATCTTTTCGGGGGTGACTTAATTTCCCCCCTTGCATCTTTGGGTGGGCGGGCGGCGACGGCTTGGATGTTGACCTCGGCGTTGGTGAGGCACTTAGTATCAGGGTCAACGCAGGCAGCACCATATCTGGCTATGCAACAAAAGTACTTCCTAACGGCAAGCCCCCCCCACCACCATTTTCCCCAATTTCGCATGTTTTAATATAGGCTTTAATTTGGGGGGAGGGGCTTAATTTCATTTCATGCCTATAAAACATGCTGGAACTTCCTGTTGGGGGAGGCCGTATTGTTGGAGAAACAGGGTAGTAGTAGAAGCAGAAAGGGCTGGAGGTAGATACAGCCTTTTAAATTAACTTCCAAAGTGTCTTATTTTACCTTATATATGTATCCCATCTAGAAAGTGTCCATCTCCTTACAGAACAATTACCGGTATATGCTTTGCTTTAAATGTGTACCATCAAAATCTTCATTGGAAATTGGAAACTGAATTAATTTTCATTTATCTCAGGATTTCAGCAATTTTTTTTACTAGTTTTAAGTATGAGTTGGATGAACACCTTGGTTTTAAAGCTAGAAAAAATAATTCTATCATTTTAGAAATTATGTCCAAATGTCCAAATGTTAGGCTTTAAAATTATATTTTTCAGCAAAAGTGCAATCTCATTTTTAGAATGAGATCTTATTGCTGTATTAAGTAAGAATGTTTTTTTTCTGTCATATAAAAATAATTCAGAAACTTATTTTGCCCCAACTACAGCTTCAGGGGTCACAAATTATTTTACTTTTACTTTTTATATTTTATTTATTGATTGATTAAATTTGTCTGTGCCCATCTCTCATCAAGCAATTTAGAGCTGCTTTTTCATGATCTGGAATGGAGAAGACAAGGTAGTTTGGATGTTCCAAGAACTTTTAGGTATACTAAAGTTGTAAGGTAAAACAACAGGTTCTTTGAGGGTAAAAAAACAATGGCTTTTGTAAGATTGTAATATCAGAAAGGTCTTTCTATTGAATGAAGGAAAAATAGATGAATGTTTTGGCTTCTACAACCACAGAATAACTGGAAACCCATGTTAACCAAAGCAATCATTAATTGAAGAAGCCAAAATTGGATGCTTTCAAAAGACTATATTGTAAACCATGATTTACTAAGGCTGTGTTCGTATGTTATGCTAAGCTAAAAGCAATAAGAAATATACCATGGCTATAGACAAATAAAATAAAATCAAATAATTATCTGCGTCTATGCATATTTAGGGTGGGCTAAATAACTTACAGTCATTTGCATCTCAGTATATATATAGTAGAACTAGCTGATTTGCAAGAATACTGATAAGTCCTTGCTTAATGGCAGTAATTGGGATCATCAGCTCTGCATTTGCAGCAGTCCCCATTGCTGTCATTAGGCAAATCCTGCATAGTCACAGCATCCTGTAGTCACATGATTGTCATTCATAACCTCTTTCTGGATTCCTTTGCTTGTAGACTTTGCTTGTCAGAAGCCAGCAGAAAAGCCTTGAAATGGCAACCTTGTGGCCATGGGATGCTGTGATGTTGTAATTGTGAACTAGTTGCCAAGCATATGAATCACGGTCATTGACTGCAGAAACACTGCAATGGCTGCAACTGCAAGCTATCATAAGTTTACCTAATTCCACACTCTTGCAACTTTAAACAATCACTTAAACATTTACATTAACTCCAAAATTATTTCATGTTGAAAACTGAATAGCTGCTCAAGAAAAGCAAGTAATCTGATTTCATATTCATAATGGAAGATTTTAAGATGGATATTTCAGGGAATATATACAATGAAAATTAAAGTATAATAAACTCATAGTATGACTGAGAAAAGTAGTACGCTTCAGCAAACGAATCAGTTATTAAAATGCCCACAGTTTGTATACAATACTCATATAGTCCTACAAAAACAAGGATGAATGTAGGCTGATACATAAAGCTAGCACAAATGTGTCTTGATTCTAATATAAAAAGAGGCACACTATAAAATTTTCTTGAGATTATAAGTTTACGCATGTTGTATAATCCTGGTGGACAAATAAGTATATGTACATTTTTCTTCTATACAGATGCAACAATGTTTCAGAAAAATATTTCTTGGTAGAACAGTTCATATATCTTTTTTGGTTTGGAGAGAAACTTAAATTATCTTCATGTTCTATTATACATCAAATATATAGAATATGTGAAATGTAGATGAAAAAATATGTAGAAAGAGAAAATTCAAAAGAAAAGACATGTCTGTCATCATTAGTAATAAGTATAGTGTTACAGTTTAGTTGTGTTCATTAATACTAACTTAGGAAGCAGTTTAATTTACTAGTTCAGTGTAAATGAATCTTCCAAATTATTTCAAGAAATGTAAATTCTAAATGGAACACTGCTAATTTAAAGGTTCACAACTTTCTTCAATTATTTGCATATATGCCACACTATTGCATTCAAGTATTCAAAACCTTTACTACCATAACTGTTTTGCTGATTTTATTAACCATAAAAAGGCAACTCTAAGAGAGTTACAAAGCAGTAGGACTTGCAGTAAGCAGTGCATGTTCTGATGTTATCTGGTAGGCGGAGACATTCCAAGTTGTCATGTATTGCTAGATACATTCCTGAAATGACAGTCAGTGGAAACTCTGGCGTAGAATAGAGGTTTTCCTCAGCTGTCACCATCTTTAGTAGCATGTCAGTATATTGTTAGAACAACAAGGAAATATATTTCATTTGTATTTGTGGCCAAATATCCTTGAATAGCAAGAAAGTAATGTAGTAATTCTGAGCATCACCAACAAATGTAGTTTCTTATGTTCTGAGAACTCCTTGGGGAGATCCTGTGTGTAAGATTGGGGGGGGGGGGGGAATCAGTTAGCCTCTTTGAAAGAAGGAGAACAAAACACAAACTTGTTATACCACCAGATTCCATAAAGAATGTATTAATGAAAGTTTCAGTGTATTGGAGATTTTTCATGTAACATATGTCATAAAATAAGTATAACACTGCAATTCTAGAATCTAATGGTTAACAGATAATCAGAGTTGGAAGGGACCTTGTAGATCATCTAGTCCAACCCCACGCCCAAGCAGGAGACCATACACCATTTCTGACAAATGGCAGTCCAATCTCTTCTGAAAGTTTCAAGTGATGGCACTCCCACAACTTCCAAGGGCAAGGTGTTCCATTGGTTGATTGTTCTCATTGTCAGAAAGTTTCTCTTTAGTTCCAGGTTAAATCTTTCCTTGTTCAGTTTCCATTCATTATTCCTTGTCTGGCCTACAGGCGCTTTAGAAAATAGTTTGACCCCTTGCTCCCTGTGGCAGCCCCTCAAATATTGGAAGACCTCTATCATGTCTCCCCTGGTTCTTCTATATGTCAGTAGTAAGTTCTAGTAGTAAGTTGCATTTAGTGAGGCTTAGTTCTAGAAAAATATATGGGCAGTAAATATTTATTGATTGATTATATATATATATATATATATAATTACATTGAACAAATTCACTACCATTTACAATACAAATGAACCCAAAATACAATGCTAACTAGAAATTTGGGTAAACTGTTGTCCACAGGAGGCAACCATGTACCCAGTCTCCATTAGGTTCTCACATATGTGGCAAACAGTGACCATCCATATCCAATTTCACTGTGAGGAGGCAGTAGTGAAGATATCTGGGAGCCAGACCATATTGACCTTTGAATCTGGAAGCCAATATAATACCTGCAATACATCTGTTGCAGCTTTTATTTACCAGCAGATGGGTTGCTGTATTTTGCATGATATAGTTTCTAGATAGCCTTGTGCATTGTAAAGCAGCCTCATGTAAATAAAGGCTTGAATTAATGTTACTAGACCTTCCAAACCAAATAGGCAACAGCTGGTATTTCAGCCAAAATGAGACAAAGGAACCCATGGCCATAACATCTATCTGCAAATCTAGCAATAGCTGTGAGTCCAAAAAGATGCCCAGGTCACAGACTCCTCCTGAAGAGGAATTCTCCCCATCCACAATTAAAGCCAAAGCAGACAGAGGGCCAAATGGTTTCTAGACAAATAAAAACTATAAAGTTGCCTTGAGCATAGTAAAGTTCCAATTCCATGTAACTTCTTGACCGAGCAGATCATGTTGCTTGTATTAATGTTTAAGTGGTTATGATTATACTCTTGTAATTACTTTTTTGATTGAAATAAGTAATTGCTTTGGATAGTAGAACACCAAATTCAATGCTTTGTAATATGGATCATTTATTGGTTAAAAATACATTGGTAAAATATTGATAAATATGTTTACATTTTAAAGTTTTCATGCTTTTGTAAGACTTTCCCCTAAAGAATAGTAAGTCACAAAATGAAAATAATATTATTGCTCATCTGCTGTAGATATATTTTCAAATACATAAGAATATAAAAAGAGCTCTCAGAATAGAATAGAATTCTTTATTGGCCAAGTGTGATTGGACACACATGGAATTTGTCTTGATGCATATGCTCTCTGTACATAAAAGAAAAGATACATTTGTCAAACCATAGGCCAGTCTATTTCAACTTGTATCAAAGTTCTGTATATGTAATTGCTGGGAAATTCATAAATTTGCACTGGAGGGCAGTAACCTTCTGCTGTCACTAACCTTATTCCCAGTGGCCAGTTTTTAAAACTTACTGCTTTTGATTTAGGAAATATTAAGCAACTATCATTATTAGAAGCTATTGTTGGTCTTATACTGCATGAATTTGTTCCTTTTAAACTGGGTGTCATTGCTACAAGTATTAGTAGTGAATTCCACGATTTAAGTATGTGCTATATAAAAATATTTCTTTTGAGTTCTTAATCTGCTTGTTTTATGTTTCAGTGAATGAGTTCAAAATCTATTGTTGTAAGAATGAGAAAAAAACATTGTTCTCATTTCAAGTTATCTATGTTAACTATCATGCATGCTTTTATAAAATCCTGTCATGTCTATCCATTATTCTTCTTCATTTCAAGCTCAAGCCTCAATTTCTCTAACTTTTCAGGAAACCTATCTCAGCCTCCAGATAATTTTAGCTTCCTTTTTGTCATTTTAATCAGCTTTGTAATAACTTTAAGATGGGTGATCAGAACCATATGAGGTACACCAATTGTGATATGACAATAGATTTATGCAAGGGCATTATTATATCAGCACTTTTATTTTTAATTCCATTCTTAATGATTCCAAGCATGGAATTTGGCTTTTGTATAACAGCTGAACATTTTCATCAGATGGTCCACTGTGACTCCAAAACCCTTTTTTTTCATGTCATTGCCTGCTCAGATTCTATTATTTATATATGAAATTTAAATTTGGGGGAGAACAGTATTAGAATGCATACAAAGTGAAGGAGTGAGAATATAATTCACGCAAATTACAAGTTTAACCTGTAAAACAGGGGTCTTCAAACTTGGCAACTTTAAGACTTCAACTCCCAGAATTCCTCCTCCAGTCATGTTAGCTGAGGAATTCTGGGAGTTGAAGTCCACAAGTCTTAAACTTGCCAAGTTTGAAGACCCTTGCTGTAAAAGAAGATTGAGTAACAATAATTTTCCGTAGAACTGCTGCGAGCATCCAGAGAGTGGGAGGTGCTCCAGTCTTCACTTCTCACAGGCTGAGCTGAAATTGAGGAACGCCCTCCTCCTCCACGTGACTCCTCCATGCGTTCCCCCAGTTTTAGCTCAGCCTTCGAGAAGACAGGCAGCTTTCTCCGTTCCTTGGCCGTTTCAGGTGTCGTTGATAATTGATTCAGGTTTGATTTCCCTTTTCCTCTCCCTGCAAGTGTAGTGCGGTCCCAAATTTAGTTTGCGGAGCGATTTCACTCCCAGGAGGGAAGTAAGAGGTTTGGAGCCTTTCGCCCCCCCCTCCTCATCTATCCTCTGCCGTTCCAAGCGCGCTGGGCTCAGCCGCTTGGCCCTGCGCTATATTTTTAAACGCGCAATTGCGTCTTCCCCCCTAGAATGCCTCAGAGGAGGCAGCGCTTCCTCTCCCAGCTCCTTTCTTCTCTTGCTTGAAGTTGCGGTGGGCTGGTGCGCTTCTGAGCTGTGCGCTCTGAGCCGGGCGGCCATTTTGGGCACGCCTCGTGGCTGGCGCCATTTTGTTTTCTGATCAAGTACGGCCTTTATTTTTTTTGGAATTAAGAGTGAGCTGCAAGGCCCTTGTAGGCCCTTAGCGGGACCGTCAAGGCCGCGTGGAGCCTCTGATTTTACCGAGAGAGCACTGTGGCCCTGTGCCTTGTTGTCTCTCTTAGATTTGATATTGTTGGCTTTCTTCCTTGGCCCGCAGCTAGTTCAGAGGCGCAGGCACGTACTCCCCATTGTTGTTGGGGGCTGCCTACAGAGGCCCCCTTTTTTGTCTTGCCTTTTTATATATTTGCTTGGCCTTAGCGTTCATTTGGTCTATTTGGAATTTAGGTATTTTGCTGTACCTTCTTGGGTCTATTTTGGTTTTCCTTACTTGAACCTGACCCTCATTTGTATATAATTGCTAGTGTATATATTCAGGCTTTTATTTTAACTTGATATAATTTTTTCTGTCTTTTATTGCATAGAGTTCAAAAAAAAAAAAAAGAAAGGAGATCTTTGAATAGATAAATAGTTAGTTCAATTAATCTCTGTTCTAGAATAAAATTTCTTTCAAAAAGGGGGACGTGACCCAATTTTAGGAAAACCGGTTTACGTAAGTAGGCCGAACTCCTAGGCGTGCCAACCGCCATTTTCCTTTTCAATATTATGGCAGAGGCTAATCCTACTGGCTCTTCTCTGAAGGCCAAATCTAAGATGCACTACCTTCGCAAAAGGGACAAGGATTCTTCCAGTGCTTCTCAAAGAGATGCCTTACGGCGTCATAAGGCCCTAGAAAGGGAGTTTAGCAAGCGGGCTAAAGAGTCACACTCTATAACACCTGCCTTTCCTTCTACCCCCCCCTGCTAAGCCAATCCTCTTCCTCTAGGGGCGGTACTTCCACCCGAGGCCACCAGCCCTCCCATGTACCAGAGGCGACATTTACGCCGACCGCTGCAGGCCTATGTTCTGAAGATCCTACTCCAAACATTATACCTGAGGACATCAGGGAATGGATGCAGTCTTCCATCCGTCAAGGCATAGCCGAAGGAATGCAGCAGCTGTCTAGACCGGACTCCCGAGGGAGGACTCCCGAGGCTGAATCTTTATCTGGAAGATCTCTTTCTGCACCAACGATTCAACATGGTCAGGTACCTCCTCACATGGATGCCCCATTCCCAGAGGGGGAGGACACACAAGAAGAAGAGGGAGTGGGCCTTGAACCGTTCGGAGAGTACGAAGGTTCTGATAGAGGTTCCTTGCAGTATTCTGAACCTTTTCTGGAGGCGGATCTAATGGAGGGAGAAATGTCGGAAGATGAGGGTCTTTCCCCCGAACAATCTGCTGTTGTGGGTCTTTTTAAACCCCATTTATTTAAGTCCTTGTTATTTAAGGCAAAGAACGTTTCAGGTCTGGCCTCTCAGCCTCCCTCTGACCCCCCTCCATCGAGTCCAGAAGGTCGTGATGACCTTATGTTCAGACAGCCGGCGGTGGCAGCGGACATTATTCCGCCCCCCCCCCCAATTTTCTCAGATCTGGTGGCAAAGCAGTTCGCCACGGTGGGTCCTTCTCCGGCCCCTTCTAGTCAGGACAAGAGGTTGTTTACCCTGGATCCGGATTTCTCCGCTATGTTAGACACCCCGGAAGTAGATGATCTGATTGTAAGACTTGCCTCCTCTTCCAATCCAACCGATGCGCTGGAGGCACTGAAGCTGGAGGATAGGCGAGCGGAGATGGTGCTCCGGCGGGCTCACACCGCTGATGCTTGGGCTATTCGGTCGGCCACAGCCGCTTCCTTCTTCATCCGGTCCTCCATCAGGTGGCTCAGGCAGCTGAAGCAACACATTCCCCCAGCTGACACCAGAGCCCATCAAGATATCGCAAAGATCACGGCAGCGGCAGAATTTGCAGCCGACGCCACCTTTCATTCGGTTAAGTTCTCATCCCGGGCTATATCTTCCCATGTATCTGCCAGACGATTGCTTTGGCTTCGACACTGGCAGGCTGATATTAAAAATAAGTATAAATTGGCTTCAGCCCCCATAGCAAAAGGAAAATTATTTGGGCCCGCTCTGGGAGCCTGGAGCCATTGCTTCTGGAAACTCGAAATAAGAAAAAGTTTCTGCCTTCGCTTTTTCGTAGGCAGGAAGCCAAGAGTTCCCAGTCCTTTCGGAGGGGCTCCTTTTGTCCCTCTTTCCAGTCATCATTCACTCCTAGATTTCAGGGCTCCCCCTCATTCCGGTCGTCTTACCAGGACCGGGGTGACTCGGGAGACAGAAGCAGGAGAGGGGGCAGCTACAAAAGGCCCTTTAGGAGTTCCAGGAGTAGGGCGGCTCGCCGACCCAGGTAGCATTGCAGGTTCTCCTACCATAGGTGGCCGCGTCAGGCATTTTGCCGACAAGTGGGAGGAATCCACCTCAGACACTTGGGTTAAAAATTCAGTGCGCTTTGGCTTGACCCTGCAGTTTCTCACTCCCCCCCCCGGAGCATTTCAGGGTTTCATCCATCTCTAGGAATCCTGCTAAGTGGGCTCTTATGGCCTCCACCATCAAACATCTATCTGATATTAGGGCCATTCAACCTGTACCCCCCTCCCAACAGGGAAGGGGTTTCTATTCCCTTTTATTCTTGGTGCCTAAACATTCTGGGGTTTGGAGACCCATTTTAGATCTTAAGAGGTTAAATCATTTTATCGTGCGCCATAAGTTCAAAATGGAGACTCTGCAGTCTGTTTTACAGGGCATCAGAGAAGGGGACTGGCTTACGTCAATTGACCTTTCCGAGGCTTATCTCCATATTCCCATTCATTCCTCGTATTCCAAATACCTCAGATTTTGTTATAATAATCAGCATTTCCAGTATGTAGCCCTCCCCTTTGGTCTAGCCTCAGCTCCGAGATCTTTCACTAAGGTGTTGGCAGCTCTTGCAGCTCACCTTAGACAAATTCCCATCCGGATCCACTGTTACCTTGACAATATCCTGGTTGTATCCCCTTCCTGACATCAGGCCGAGAGCGATACTAGCGCTACCCTCTCGGTACTTCAGTCCCACGGGTTCTTAGTGAACTGGGAGAAGAGTCAGCTTACCCCCTCCACTCGTATATCCCATCTAGGGGCTGTGATAGACTCTGTTGAAGGAAGGGTTTTTCTCTCTCAGGAGAGACTTATTAGTATCCGCACCACTATCAGGGATATCCGGTGAACTGGGAAAGCATCGTTGCTCGATTTATCCAAGCTGCTCGGGAAGCTAGTTTCTTGTATTTCCATTATTCCATGGGCTCGCTTGCATTCCAGATCTTTGCAATGGTTCCTCCTGCCGTATCAGCGTTCAGGAAGGAGCACGTCAAGGTTTATAGTGAAGGTCCCGCCGAAAGTTCTCGCCTCCCTCCTGTAGTGGACGCGACCATCTGTCAACAGAGGACAGCTATTCAAGAGCCTCAAAGGGTTGTTCTCACGACAAATGCAAGTCTTTCCAGATGGGGAGCCCACCTGCAGTCTCTCTTGGCACAGGGAGTTTGGACTCATGCGGAGCAAAGTCAACTGGTTGGAGCTTCACGCAGTGTACCTGGCCCTGTGAACATTCTTTCATCGACTGAGGGGGCGCCATGTCCTGGTCCTAACGGACAATACTACAACCAAGGCCCACGGCAAGGGGGCACCCATTCCATCCTTCTCATGAGAGAGGCCGAGCGACTGTGTCGATGGGCTGAGGCACATCTTTCGTCCATCAGAGCGGAGCACATCTCTGGAGCTTCCAACGTCCAAGCGGATTGGCTCAGCAGGGCAACACTGGATCAGGCAGAGTGGCGTCTGCACCCACACCTGTTCAGAGAAGCAGCAGCCAGGTTCGGTCAGCCCCTAGTAGACCTTTTTGCATCTCTGCTCAACGCACAAACACCAAGGTTCTTCTCCTGTTATCCCTCCAGCGGAGCAGAGAATCACGATGCCTTGTGTTGCCCATGGCCTCCCGGGCTACTGTACGCCTTCCCTCCGCTTCCACTGATCCCCAGGGTGATTCGAAAATTGATAGCTGAGAAAGCAGAAATCCTCATGGTGGCACCATATTGGCCCAGGAGGCCGTGGTTTGCGGACCTCCACAATCTGTCGGTATCTCCGCCGTGGAGGATTCCATTGGATCAGATTTCGCTGTCGCAAGGCCCACTGCTTCATCCAGAGCCACAGTGGCTACAGTTGGCCGTTTGGAGGTTGAGCGGGAAAAGATAATTGAGGAAGGCTTATCAGCCCAGGTCATTAACACCATTTTGGCGGCTAGAAGGCCTTCTACCACTCGCATTTATGATGCGACCTGGAAAAGTTTCTGTAACTGGTGCCACAAATCATTCATCGATCCACACTCTCCTTCAGTTGCACAGATCCTGGCCTTTTTACAAGATGGCCTAGATGGAGGTTTATAACCTAATACCTTAAGGAGGCAGGTAGCGGCGCTCTCAACGCTGGTTGCTGGCGGTCCTTTCGGTCCCCTTTCCCACCATCCTCGAATCAAGGCTTTTCTTAAAAGGGCTTCTAATTTGCGCCCGTCAGTAGTGCACAGGTACCCGGCATGGGACCTTTATAAAGTTCTCCTGGCCTTGACTAGATCTCCCTTTGAGCCTCTCAGAGAGGCGTCACTTCAATTTCTTACATTTAAAACAGTATTTCTGGTGGCTATTACTTTGGCTAGAAGGATATCTGAAATTGCAGCTCTATCCGTGAGAAAAGACCTGCATGTTTTTCATTCTGATCGGGTGGTTCTGAGACCAGACCCAGCATTTATGCCAAAGATCAATTCACCGTTCCACAGGGCACAGGAGTTGGTCCTGCCTAATTTCTGTCCGAAGCCTCTGCGCGAGCAAGAGAGGCAGTGGCACACCCTTGATGTTCGAAGGGCTTTGCGTATTTACATTTCTCGTACGCAGTCCATCAGAAAGACAGAGTCTCTATTTTTGTCCTTTCAGCCAAAGACGCTAGGCTGTAAGGTTTCTCCGTCCACGGTAGGCAGACGGATTAGGGCTACCATATCCAAGGCCTATTTAATTCAAGCTATTCCAGTTCCCAGTGGGGTTACCGCTCACTCCACCAGAAGTGCAGCTACTTCGGCAGCCTGGGCTACTCAGGCGTCTATTCTTGATATTTGCCGGGCGGCCATTTGGGCTTCCCCATCTCCTTTTATAAGACATTATAAGATTGATGTTTACGCCTCAGCTGAAGCATCTTTTGGCAGGCGAGTTTTGCAGCAAGTGGTGAGAGATCCTGGGGAAGTTCCAATCCAGACGGACTCCCACCTGTAGGACACACTTGCTTTGGTATGTCCCACTCTCTGGATGCTCGCAGCAGTTCTACGGAGAATGGGCGTTGGTTCTTACCTGATACGCCTCTTCTCGTGGAACTGCGTAGAGCATCCAGCCCCACCCTAATTGGTCCGTCTGTAAGGGGGAAAACCTGTTTCGGCCAATGATTTCTAGTGTTGTAGTTCACGTTGTATAATACTTAAGATTAGAGGGTTGTTCTTGTCCTCTCGTCTTCGTTAAAACTGGGGGAACGCATGGAGGAGTCATGTGGAAGAGGAGGGCGTTCCTCAATTTCAGCTCAGCCTGTGAGAAGTGAAGACTGGAGCACCTCCCACTCTCTGGATGCTCTACGCAGTTCCATGAGAAGAGGCGTATCAAGTAAGAACCAACGCCCATTCTAGCTTGCCATACTTCAGATTTTGCTGAATTGCAGTTCTTGGAATTCACAGCAAACATGGAAGGTATCAGATTGGGAAAAGTTAATAGAAGAGAAGATGAGACTATTTTATCTTGATCCAGAAGGTCTGTATTTATCATATTTTGCTACACAGTGCATATTGTGTATGTGTGTGCTTGTATGTTTAACTTGAAAGTCCATTTTTAGTCATTTTTTTGAACAGGTAGTTTAATCATGCCTAAGACTGAAAAATGGTAAAATTTTATCTTACACTATCTCTTTTAAGTAGAGTTTTCATTATTTTTCTAATTACCTCAATTGTTTATATGTCTCTGTGCTTTTAAAAGAAATTTGTAAGCTGCTCACAGAACTATGGTCATTAGGTGGATTTTGGAAACTATAAGACTAACACTAACTATATTAATTTAAATTTTGTAAAGTAATAAAAGCAGGAAGACAAAAACAGAAAGGATGCTCTGTCTCTTGCTTTTTGTATGTAGTTCCCCTTTTATACTGTCTGGTCAGAAGCTTAGCTCATCTTTAAATATCATGTTGTTTTTATATTTAGAAGCAAAATAGTTCAAATTTTTGAGAATAATTTGCAGACTAAATTTCCATACTTGCTGGATGCTTTTCATCTTCATTAAGTTTGAATTATTAGGTTCAATTCTTAACAAAAACACTGTTGATAATAGCTAGGCAAACAAGATTTCCTTAATTTTTCTGTTTTTGTTCTCAGTAATTAAGCAATGAATATGGAGTGGTTCAGTTAGAAGTTAAAACGTAACCGGAAATAATTGCCTAATTGTTCAGTATTGTATCAATCTTATTCATGTTCTTTTTCCCTTATGTTGGTATTTTATATAGAGAAGCATTATGTTATTTCTTCTTTCACTAAATATCAGATTTTCTTCAAAAAACTAAAAAACTGTACTTTGGAAAACATATCATTTATTGCTTTATATTTTGAATATTAAAAATTGATTTCAAAACAAGTAAACCATGAGTTAGGTTTTCAGGTATAAAACAAGTAGGCTCACATATTAGGCTAAGTCATTCTTTAACTTTTTATTAAATATGTCATAATTTGCTACATTCACACATTGCATTTTAAATCACAAACATCAAATTATAAATGGCTAACTTCACACATACTAGGTACAAACTAAAGAAAAAATTGTATGGCATCTAAATTCAGGCATTAGCTTGTGAAAAACAGTTATTTTGGAAAAAATGCCTTTCTGTATTGAAGCAGACTGATTTCATTAAGCTTACTTTTATTAATTTGGTGGAAAGGGTCTTCTGTTTGCAGAACATCCAAAGAGAAAGAAACTGGTGATAGATTCATAGCCTGAGGAAGGAACCCAGAACTGTACTGGCAGAATACAGTAGAACAATTACTTCCAATGATCCAGACTGGATACTTCTGTTAATACATCCCAAAATAGCTAATAGCATCTTTAGCAGAAGCATGGCATACTCAGTTTGAACTGTAATAGAATGTCTAGATCAGGGGTGTCAAACTCAATTTCATTGAGGGCTGCATCAGGGTTGTGTTTGGACCTCAGGGGGCTGGGGGCAGGGCATGCCCAGGGGGCATGGTCATGGTGTGACACGGGACTTGTGTTGGGGGTGCAGCTGTGGTGTCCAAGTGCTATGGCAGGACTTCCCTGAGACTCTCTCTCACTCTCATTATACAGGTAATCCTCGAGTTATGAATGCAATAGAGCCTGCCAATTACATTCATAACCCAAGGATTTGTTTGATTGAATGACATTAAATGAACATGATCACTCCCTGGTTTCCCCAATGCATTGTTAATCAAATGCTCAGCTCATTAAATGCATAAGAAATATCTCAGAGTGGGGAAGAGCATGTGGGGCCTAGTGTTGCAGCAGGCCACCCAAGCCCTTCCCTAATCCACTAAGATATCTCATGCTCCCCTGGAGTCCCCACAATTGCTTTACCCTCATCCTGCCCCGCTGAGTCCCCATAGACTGGGCCTGCTTTGCTAGCAGTAGCTTTGCTTTCACTTACTCCCCCCCCCCCCTCATTTCCCATGGATTACTTACTTTTTGAAGAGCTCCAGATCTCCAGAAGAGGCTGACTCACTGGCATAGAAGCCAGAGTATTTTATTCAGATGATGGCAAAGCTATAAGAATGTGAAATCTAGGGAAAACATTTTCACCAGCTTCTGAGTAAAAGACTTTGGCTGTGGCCCGGCCTGGGCCATAGCAGCCTCTTGCTTCAGGGATTGAGGCAGCAGCAGCAGTCAATCAATGAGGAGCTTGCTTCCTTTGTCTCATCAGGCTGAACTTCAAACCCTTTGTTGATTGGCTGCTATGACCCAATCCCTGAAGTAACTGATTCAAGAAACTAGCCAGTCAGCAGCAAGCAGGAGGTTTCTCGTCGCTGGCCAGACTGGCCCAAGTTTGCAGGCCCTCATAGCAGAGAAGCTGGCCTTTTATTCAGGTGGGAAAGCTGTTTTCCTTATCTCACCTTCTCTCAGTCTTCTGAATAAAAGACTTTAGTTTCTCTTCCACATGGGTCAACCACTTCTGGAACTCTTCGAAAAGTAATTGCAGTAAAGGCATGGGAAATGGGATGGGGAGGGTTGAATCCAGCCCACAGAGGCTCGATTTTGGCCTGTAACAGGCCTGGAGATTTTGGCCAGCAATGGACCAGGGGAGGCTTCTGGAGGCCCCAGTGGCCCATTTTGGCCAGCAGATGGCTGCAGGAGGCTGTCCAGGCCAAATATGGGCTGCGGGGGAGCCATTAGCAGAGGCACCGTGGGCCTTGAGTTTGACATTCCTAGTTCAGATGCACTTCTACAAATCCAGGTCTCCACCATTCTATGCTTATTTTTTCTTAACTAGATACAATCAGAGCTTTGTTTCACTTTGAAGTGACATTAAAACTTAAAATACATTTTTCTTTCTCACTATCACCTACTAAGTATCAGTTCAACCTTTCCGTCTCTCAATAGACCTATAGCCTCTTTGCCTTGTATAAAATAAATATCTACAAACAAAAGAGAGCACATGTAACTCAAGTTTGAACTGTGCAGTTGTTGGTGCTCTCTGAGTTGGTTGTTCACTTGCAGAAGTTTCATTACCCCAGCATGTAACTTCATCAGTGCTAATGCTGATGAAATCGTGTGGTCAAGTAATGAAATGTCTGCAAGCAAGCAAGCAAACTCCGCACCAACGACTCCACAGTATGTATATAGGTACAAATGTCTGTCCTGTAAATCAGGGGTCTCCAACCTTAGCAACTTTAGGACTTGTGGACTTCAACTCCCAGAATTCCTTGGTAAGCTTTGAGGAATTCTGGAAGTTGAAGTCCACAAGTCTTAAAGTTGCCACGGTTGGGAGACCCCTGTTATAAATGACTTTTATGTTACTTCTTTGAACATTTTTGACAGGCCTTAACAGAATCTGCAGTTTATCCTGCAATAAAATCTACAGTTTCTGGCAGCTGTTCCTTTTAGTTATATGCCTTTGCTTCCACATTCTTTACATATTCATTTATATTAATATTTTAGATAGTTCTATGTGTATCTATGCTAGATTTTTTAAAATGTCTTCCATTTTTCATTCTAGTAGGAATTGTTTATATTGTACTTTCAATACCTTGTTTTGCAGGATTTCCCATTTTTAAGGGACTTTTCTCCTTCAGGATTTAAATAGTTTGGCTTTCACTCATTTTCTCTGAATTCATCAAAATCTGTTCTGTAATTCAGTATACGAGTCTAATTTTTCTCTTCCTCCTACTCTTGATCTTGATCTCAGGAATAACCTTATCAAACGTTCCAGAAATCTTTACTTTCCCCACCAATTATGCCTTTTTAGTAAGGGTAAAACACTACTTTGTTGCTAACGAAGTTATTAGCAAGACAGTAGAGGAATTTGTTGGACCTCTGACCTGTTGAGTTTCCAGTTCATGTTAGGGTAGTTAAAATCTTCTGTTGTCACTATAATACATTCCTTTGAAAGTTTGATCATCTAACATCATCAAAACATCCTCATCCATATTTTTGCTGTTCAGCTAATCTTATCATAAACTCTAATAACAATGTCACTTTTGTTTATCACTTTTAAAATTCTTATAAACATACTCAAGTTATCCATGCTATGATTCTTAGATTTCTGTTTTGGTATATGTTTCATTACATTCAACACAATTGCTGCTGCTTAGTTCCTTTTGAATAAATTATACCTTCAAGGGCTACCAGTAATAAATGTTATCCTGGTAAATTTTAATAATGCTTATGACATCATATTTCTTCATCTTTGTTAGGATTTCAGATTCATTCTGTTTGTTTCCCATATTTTGTGCATTTTTGTAGAAACACTGAAATTGTGAATGGCTTTAGTACTGTAGTTTCTTAAACTGGCTTTGTTACTGTAATTTCCTGTCAGTATCTAAGTTGGTCCTCTAATCTTGTGCTTTTGTTTTTGTTTCCTACTTAAGTGCCCCAGTCCTTGATGGTATACTTACTAGGTTCCAAAACATTACACTGAGCAAAGAAGTTCAAAGTGCATCCACCTAGTCAATTCTTACTGGCCAGGCAGAAAATTGTAGGAGATTGTTTCAAATAAACAGGCCCTCTTATATCTAGGGCTTTATTTATGATGATCAACACCTTGAATTGCATCTGGAAGCATACTGGCAACCAGAGCGTCTTATGAAGCAGGGGTGTCATGTGAGCATGCCAACCATACTGGAAATAGCTTCTACATCCATATCCCTAAATCCAGAAGGCTTGTTCTTTGCTTAGGTGTTCATGAGCAAATTTTAATCCTGCCCTGATTTTCTTTCTTGTCAGCAAAGTTGACCTGGCACAAGTCCCATTTAGATCTAACTTATGCTAATTTTGTTTAGTGGTAGACTAAAGCACTTTGACAGCAGTAGTGGTGAAATTACTTATAAGTCATTTGATAAAATTCTGGGGTTTTAAAAAACTTCTTTCAGTATTTAGTGTTCTCCTCTTAGGATGAACTTGTGAAATGGTTTGGCCTGGGCAAGTTGAAAGTTGAAATCTTTTCCACTTGATCATTAATGTCCATCTGTTTGGCAATCTTTCTAAATAACTTACTAGACTCGTAGGTATCAACATCTATAACTGTCTTTCTGGAGGCACCAGAGAGCACTTGCAGTCTAGATACTATACATTTCAAGAACAAAAAGGAAACCAAATTAAATTGCTGAGGTTTAAATAAGAAAAATTCCTCTCAAATTTTAACAATGCTCTAACCTAGGGCCTTCAAACTTGGCAAGTTTAAGACTTGTGGACTTCAACTCCTAGAATTTCTGAGCTAACATGACTGGAGGAGGAATTCTGGGAGTTGAAGTCCACAAGTCTTAAAGCTGCCAAGTTTGAAGACCCCTGTAAACCATTTGCATTTGCTATTGACGTTAGGTATTTGAAACAGTGATAAATGTAGGTGTGTACTTTTTCCATATTAAAAATTGATTTTTTAAAAATTTAAATTACACAATGGATTAACATAATGCATGTAAGTAAGAATTTTGTTCTCTCTCTCTCTCTCTCCCCCCTCCCTCCCACCCCTCTCTGTGTAGGCCATAAACATGACTAATATTCCTTTATTCCTATTGTCCCCTGTGACTTTGGTTTGGCTGAGAGACAGTAACTGGCCCAAAATTATACGGCCAACTTGCATGCCTAAGGAAAATGTAGTCCCCTGGTTTCTAGGACACCACTTTAACTACTAGATAAACCTGTCTCTTACTATACCCCTATACCTCCTATATTGTTAAAATGAATACAGATGAAGTATCTGTATGTTTAAATACATTGAAAATGTCAAAAATTTTACTGGGTGTACTTTTTCACATGATTGTGATTTTTTTTTTTGTTTTGTATTTTCTAATAAAGTAAATTCTATGTTAAATACAGCTTTATGACTTTTTTTCTGGGGGGATTTCATCTGGTATTATAGTTAAGGCTCTTTAGGTTTAAGGATGAATAATGTTGCCAGAATAGTAACATATTCATTATTTGAATATGAATGCAACTAAATAACCACTGGTTTTTTGTGTTCATTTGTGAAGTACATTTTTTTTATTTTATTGAAAAATAATTATTAGCATGCTTTCATTTCTTAATTCAAAATTTTATCAGCTGCAGTGTAGAATTTCATAATATACCTATATATGTATTATAAATGTGTATATGTGTATATACACAAGCAAATATACACACACATATGAATATGTATGCGCACATATAAACAATTCTGTCTTAATTTTGCAATTTCTGATGAATTTAAGGAAAAAGTTCTTGAATAGCTTCCAAGGAAGCACAGTATTATGAAATGAACTCACAAAAATTCTATTCCGAATCTTTTGGGAAGATGGATACTAATCCTTTCCAAGAGTACATCATTTTCATCTTTTATAACTATTGGATAGCCAGTATGGAAATTAAGGAAGTTATAGTCCAATACCGTTGCTGAGTATTCCCGAGGGAGAGCTTGATATATAGTGTCATGGCATTAGTGGAGGGACAATGAATGCTTCAGTTGTTGGGTCTAAATAACTATACATGGGACAAGAGAAGATTTAGAATATGTTTTTCTTGCTATTTCTTAATCTATATAGGCAATTTATATGGCCACCCAATTTACAAATAATAACATTGAGTATCTTGCAAATGATTAAAATGTTAGAAACCAAAAAACCACAATACAGGATAATTGAGGGCAAATCATAACATGATTCCAGATCATTTCAGGACAGGGTCGTGCAATACTTTTGCTGGGGAGAGGGCAGATTTTTCAAGACCTCACTGAAATGTCATTAGTAAAGACTAACTGAATTTCAAAGGAATGCAGTTCCAAAGGATAGTAGTACTTTTTCTGAACTGTATCAGTGAAGTGGAATTTTTATCCAGTAGATGTATATAAACGAGATAAATGACATCTGTTTCCTTTGACCATGTGTTGGGCTGGGTATTTGATGTTACTTTTCCACAATAGAAATTGAAACTAAGGTGTGATCAGGATATCTGTGGTTCATTTCTTTTCTTTTTGTAATTTATTACATAATCTTGGGCAAGTATTGTTTTGAGTCTTAGTCCTTCACTTGCAGTGATAAAATACTAACTTACTGTTATTAGAATTCTGTTCTAAATCTTAAACATAACTTGTACAATATTTTCCTTAATGGCAACAGGCCTGGATTTAGGATAGATGCAGTGTCCTAGAGTCATGTGATCTCTATTTGCAACCTTTCCAGCCAGCTCTGAATATGCCGAGTCAGTAGGGGAAGCTCGATTCTCTTAATGACCGTATGATTCGTTTAACAACTGCAACAATTTGCTTAACAATCGTCACAAAAAAAATCATAATATTGGGGATGATTCACTTAATTTTTTGTCCCAGTTGTCTAATTCAAGATTATCTGTATATTTTAAAATGGATTCATCGTTGCGCTAGTCATGATGTTTCCCCAGTTCACAGAGAACCCTTTAAATTAATAAAATATAGCTTAGGATGTTTAGAACTGTTTGATTCTGGAAATTAAATTGCATTTATAAATATATGTAGATTTGTAAAACCAAATACAAGTAATATGGCTCTATTCTTATAATAATTTATTTTAAAAATATATTCTGTCTCAATTCTAACTTGGCAAAGTACATCAACATTTATATATTAAAAGCAAATAACTAATAATAATTATGAGGGGACATTCATTTAACCTAAGGCCAAATGATACTTTGGCCTGTTTTCAGAAAATCTGTAAAGTAAGGAGCTTCAGTGTATCCAGAGGAACAATGTTCCATAAAATGGAGGTGTTCATGCCCTTGATAACTGGCAGACTAATGCAACAAGAACAACAAGTATTCTACTAAGATACTTTACTGAATGCTAGTCTAGAGTTAACACAAAAACTTGGAAACTAAGTAGGAATTTCCCAGCTACTGTTATTGTGAATTAATTAAGGCAGAGTCTCTTTGAGGGACTTTTTCCCAGAGCTCTGAACGCCTTGCCTCATATAATCTTTTAATCAATTCATTCTCAGCTTTCCCTCAGCGTCTCCATTAAGAAGTCTCATCATCAGCCATACAAGAAGCGGGATTTGTAATAGTGTTCTATAGATGACTTCTGATGGGGTATATGTGATTATTCAATTTCTGTAGCTACCTATCTCAATAATTCTGGGCAGCTTACAATTTCTCATGCTGCTAGTAACTGCAGTAAAAGAATCCTTTTTTATTAGTTGCAGACATTGTTGCCGATAAATTGTAAATTATGGCTTAATGGGAAATATGAATCAAAACCATTTCCACAAAATTATGGCTAAGCACATGTGTGAACTCAGCTTGTATCTTTGGTATACTAGTTGACAAAACTTTTACTTCAGTTTCTCTTTTCATTTAATGATTTTTATTCTGTCTTGTGAAAAAAATGTTAATAATCTTACTTTGGATCAGTATCCAGTTGCTATAAAATTGTGGCTCATAAATATCCTTGGGTTACAATTGATGCTTTAAATGCCCATCATCTGAAAGGAAGAAGGCAATGGCAAACCACGTCTATATTGCTTCCAATAAAACTTCAAATAATCATAATGAGTTAAGCTTTTATCTTCGGAAAGAACAGTGACATAAATGTTCAAGGAGGTTAGTTGCAATTGAATAGTAAAATATAGACTGCAAGAAAGAATTATTTGTATAAACAGGAGGGTAACATTGTAAAGGGAGATGCACAGATTTGGTTAAAGATGGGTGGCTACATAAATGTTTTAGATAAATAAAATAAAAATAATATAGTTTTGATTAGTGCAAAGTTAAAACTTTGTTCACTTTTACAAGTAATGGAATGGCAAAGTTGTTATTTAAGAAAAGATTCTAAATAAAAATCTTCTCTAACTGCCAGCCTTTTTAATGATAAATCTCTAGTTACCTGACTGATTATTGATCATGTTTCAACAAGTTGTTGCTGAAACCTAGCAACCACATAGACAATTTTTTTTCATGACAATCTGTCCTTATTCAGGTCTTCCAGTAGTGCACTCATTGTCACTGTAACTAAATCTATTTACCTTCCTTCTAGTCATTTTCTATTTCCTCCCACCTTTCCCAGGATTAGAGCCTTCTCCAGAGTGCTAGGTGTTTGCATGATGTGTCCAAATAGGATAATTCTCCATAGAGCCGCTCGGAGCATCCAGAATGGGAGGTGCTTCAGACTCCTCTCTCACAGGCTGAGCTTGAATTGAGGAATGCTCCTCCTCCTCCACGTGACTCCACATAGCGTTCCCCAGTTTTTGCTCAGCCTCGGAGAGACAGGCTGTTCTTAGTGCAAGCTCCTTAGCCGATTCAGGATCTTTCCTATTTCTCTGCAAAAAAAGGTTTGATCTTCTTCTTTTAGCCCCTGCGCAATTGGCAGTGACCCAGGGGTGCATTCCCCTCGCCCCTAAGAGCATAAAAGCGGGTGGGCTCACAGCGCCTTCGCGCTAACCCCCCCACCCTCGATCCAATTCATCCTCTCTGCCTCTTTCCATGCCACCTCCTTAGCGGCTCGTTACTTTGCGCCTAAAGCGCCTCTGGTTTTCCCCCTACCTTGAACGCCGATCACTCAGGAAGAGCTGAATCTCTCCTGCGCAGCCCTTCTCGGCATGCTGAGCTAGCCGGAGGAGTTTAGTTCTGTCCTGAGAGGCCCTGACACTTGCTCAGCTCGCAGCCGCCATTTTGGGTGCCGCCTTGTGGTTGGGCGCCATTTTGTTTCATCGAATAAGCTGCGGTCGACCTAGTCGTCATCTGGACCCTCAGGGTCAGAGCACAGTCCATAATTTCGACAACTGCTAATACCTGACTTTGTTAATTACATTGTTGGCCCTCCTGCAGCCTCACTCGGGGCAAAGTACAGCAGCACCCCCCCTCCAGTTTTTGCCTGGAGGACAACTGCTGGAGGCCTCTATACTCCTGGCCTCAGGTGTTCATTTGACTAATTTGGACACTCATTAATCCCTGATCAGTTTTTGTTTTTCTCTTTTTGATACAGTTATACCAGTTCAACTTATTTAGTTCTGTTTATAAAAAAAATAAAAAATAAATAATAATAATTAAAAATATAAAAATATAAAAAATATCAAATAAAAGTTTATATATCCAAAAAAAACCCAAATATATATACTTTATTACTCATATCAATATATATCTCTATATAATTGTTATTATAGTATGTATTAAAATTCCAAAAGGGGGCGCGGGCCAGCTCAAAGGACACCCGGCTTTTGTTGCAGGCCGAACCCTAGGCGAGCCAACTGCCTCTAGTAAATTATATACGTTTATTACTTCTTAAAATGGCAGATGACAGTTCTTCTAAACACCCTTCTCTGAAGGCCAAATCGAAGTCTCACCATTTGCGCAGGCAGGCTAAGGAACCTTCCAAGGCCTCCCAGAGGGATGCCTTAAGGCGCCATAAGGCGTTGGAGAAGGAATTCGATAGGCGATCCAGAGAGTCACGTTCGGTGCCTCCAGCCCTCCCACCTTCCACTCCCTCCACCCCTAATCAACCTCCCCTCCTCCAGACCACTCTTCCCGATCCAGGTGCAGCTCACCCCAGGGTCATCAGGCCCCGGGATCAACAACCAGACGGACACCTGAAGTCACCTTCACTCATATGGCCGCTGGTCTGCGCCAAGAGGAACCTACAGTGGAGGTTCCAGCACAAATGAGAGCATGGATGGAACTGGCTATCTGCCAGGGAATTGCGGAGAGTCTCCAACAAATGTCCAGACCTGACTTCTCCCCGAGGGCCCCCGAACACGAATCTCTCTCCGTCAGATCCCTTCCAAGATCGGATCCTCCTATCGGTCAGGTACTCTCACAGAGGGACAGCCCTCTTCCAGAAAGGGAGCAGGAGGAGGAGGAAGGGAGCTTTGGTCATTTCAGGGAGGAAGGAGGAATCCGAATTGGGGTCATCCAATTACAGTGAGCCCCTATCGGAAGCAGAGCCGATGGAGGGGGAGATGTCTGAGGATGAGGGTCTCACCCCCGACCAACCTGCATTTGTGGGCCTGTTTAAGCCACACCTGTACAAATCCCTGCTGTTTAAGGCAAAAAACATCTCTGGTCTATACACTCATTCTCCCTCTGCCCCCCTCCTCATCGGAAGGTCCAGAGGATTCCATCTTTAAGCAGCCCGTGGTAGAGGCCGAGGTCATTCCGGCCCTGCCTATTTTTGCCAACCTGGTGGCGAAGCAGCTGGCTTCCACAGGGGCACCTCCCACCCCATCCAGCCAGGATAAGAGATTCTTCAACCTCAACTCAGACTTTACTAGTCTTCTGAATATCCCCGAGGTTGATGAGCCCATTGTTGGCCTAGCATCCTCCTCCACCCCCAGTGAGGCTCTGGAGGCTCTGAAACCCGAAGACAAGTGGGCAGAACTGGCTTTGCGCCGGGCCCACCAATCTGACACTTGGGCCATTAGATCGGCCACAGCCGCTACCTTTTTCACCAGGTCCTCAATCCGGTGGCTTCGTTAATTAAAACGTCCCCACCTCTAACGTAAGAGCGCACTAGGACATAGCTAAGCTGGTGGCTGCAGCAGAATTCTCAGCTGACGCCATCTACCAATCGGTGAAGTTTTCCACTAGAACCATAACTTCACACGTCACAGCCCACCACCTGCTCTGGCTCAAACACTGCCAGGCGGACGTTAAAAATAAAGTCAAATTGGCCACCGCTCCCATTAAGGGAGACAATTTATTCGGCCCAGCTCTGGAACCCCTGCTAGTCGAAGCAAGAAAAAATTTCTCCCCTCTCTTTTTTGGAGGTCAGAGCCAAGAGTCCCTCAGCCCTTTCAGAGAGGATCCTTCCGACCCTTCTATCAGCCTTCCTTCCCGCTCAGGTACCGAGACCCCCCTCTTTCCGACTACCCCAACCCCAGGATCGAGCCGACTCGGGCGACAGGAGTAGAAGGGGTGGCAGCTACAAGAGAACCCTTTAGGGGATCAGGGGGAAGACCCTTCCATCGTCCCAGATAGACCCCGTTCCCCTCCCCCCATTGGCGGATGTCTCAGACATTTCGCTGACCAATGGGATTCCTCTTCCTCCGATGCCTGGGTTAGAGACACCATCAGATTCAGTCTCGCCCTTGAGTTTCAGTCCGCCCCCTCTGACTTTTTCATGGCATCACCCCCTTCGAAGGACCCCACCAAATGCAATTTGATGGATTCCGCTATTCAACATCTCCTTGACATACAGGCCATCCAACCCATCCCAACCACTCAATGAGGGCGGGGTTTTTACTCCCACCTCTTCATGGTTCCCAAGCATTCTGGTGGATGGAGAGCAATCTTGGATCTAAAGCGACTTAATCGTCACCTGATCCATTGCAAGTTTAAAATGCACACCTTGCAGTCTATCCTCCTGGTTACCAGGCAGGGGGACTGGCTCTCTATAGACCTTTCAGAAGCATACTTACATATCCCAATCCGGCCCTCCCACCACAAATTCCTCCGGCGTCCAGAATCTTCGGCCAACCAGTAGTGGACCTTTTTGCATCCCCGATCAACACACAACTTCCAAGATTTTTCTCGAGATATGCGTCCCAGGGGTCGGAAAGCCACAACACGCTACGTTGCCCCTGGCCACCAGGGCTCCTATACACATTCCCCCCACTAGGCCTAGTTCCCAGAGTGAACTTGTGCCCCCCGGCTGTTCACAGGTACCCTACCTGGGACTTCAACAAGATCCTTACTTCCCTCACAAAGCACCCCTTTGAACCTCTGAGGGAGTCCTCCCTCCAGTTTTTAACATTTAAGGTGGTGTTCCTGATGGCCATTACATCGGCCCGGCGAATATAGAAAATCGCAGCCTTATCAATCAGAAAGGACCTCTGCATTTTTCACACCAACCGGGTGGTCCTTCGACCTGACCCTACCTTCCTGCCCAAGGTCAACTCGGCTTTCCACAGGGCGCAGGAACTAATTCTCCCAAACTTTTGCCCCAGACCCTCATGGGACAGGGAAATCCTTTGGCATACCCTGGATGTGAGACGGGCCCTGCACATCTACATTAAGCACTCAACCCTTTAGAAGGTCGGAATCCCTATTCCTTTCCTTTCAGCCCAAGTCATTGGGTCACAAAGTATCCCCTTCAACTATCGGTCGCTGGATCAGAGCAACTATCTCCAGATCCTACCTGTCACAAGCCCTGCCTGTACCCAGTGGAATAACAGCACATTCCACCAGGAGTGCGGCTACTTTGGCAGCTTGGGCCACCCAGGCTCCAATCACTGACATATGCCGGGCCGCCACCTGGGCTTCCCCGTCTCCCTTCATTAGGCATTACAAAATAGATGTATATGCCTCAGCAGAGGCCTCATTTGGCAGATGAGTCCTACAGAGAGTCATCGATGACCCAGAGGAGCTTCCGGCCCAGACGGAGTCCCTCCCGTAGGACTGCCAAGCTTTGGTATGTCCCACTCTGGATGCTCCGAGCGGCTCTATGGAGAATGGGCATTGGTTCTTACCTGATACGCCCCTTCTCAGCGAGCTGCGAGGAGCATCCAGTCCCACCCTAATTTCTCCGTCTGGTGGGGAATCTTGTTTCAGCCAATGATCCACTAGTTGGTTAGGATGAGTACACGGCTTTTTCTTCTCATCCTCGCAAAACTGGGGAACGCTACGTGGAGTCACAAGGAGGAGGAGCGTTCCTCAATTCAAGCTCAGCCTGTGAGAGAGGAGTCTGAAGCACCTCCTACTCTGGATGCTCCTCGCGGCTTGCCGAGAAGGGGCGTGTCAGGTAAGAACCAACGGCCATTTTGTGGTCATTTGTACCTCAAGTGAGAACTCTTAAATTAATTTGTTCATTGATCCATTATTTTGTTTTCTTTCTTTTTTTTTAATAAAGTTTTATTTGGATTTTCACACACAAAATACAAGTAAAACATCTTTTTTGAAAATAGCATGGTCCCGGGTTGAACTTCTTTACACAGACATAAAACTCAATTTCATGTTCCTTTTTGTATTCTATTCCATATCTTATACTATTTTACATTTTCTATATAGTTTTTCCCCTCTTTTAATTTTCTCAATTTTATTTTGATTATCTCATCTCAATTCAAATCATTATATTTATACTTTTGTCTGTTCTGTTTCAATTTCATATTATCTTTTCTCATTAAGTTTTCTCCTTTAGTTACTAATTGGAGTATGACTCCTTTATATCTTTTAATTACATCCATTCAACTCTTATTTAAACTTCAACATATACCTTAAGTTTATGACCTTCAATATAATACATAATACATAACTTCCAATCGAATTCTGCTTGGCACATTCTTATAATACACACTATATTCTTTAAAAAAAAAAAGAAAGATTGTAAATATATGTAATTATAAACCCTCATTCCATTCCAGTTCAGTTCTATCATTAATAATCATTAAAACCATAACATCTTTAACACTTCTTTTCAATTAAATATCATACTTCCTTAAAAACACATATAATCTCCATAATTAATTTTTTTCTTATTTCTCTTCACATGTTTTATAAATCATTAAATATTCATTTTGTTACATTTATTTATTGACAAACATTCCACTGAATTACGATAGCTATTTTATCAAACATTTTAATCATACATTGTTTCATATTTTCTAAAATTATTTGTGTTTCTAATATAACAATACTATCTTAAGTACCTTTGCAGAATCCATTTTTCCATTAAATTTTCACTCATTATCTCTAAATAGGCCCTGTTTCTCCATATTTTGTTTCTGTCCTTTATAAATTCTTTTCCTTTCTTTCTTCCCTCTCATCTTCTCCCTCCCCTTTTTACCCCCTTGTCTCTCTAGTTCTAATTATCTCTTCTGCAGTTCCCTCTTCTGTTGCTTTCTGATTTTATACTTATTTTTCACTCTATTTTTTTTGGAGTTGTTTTTCCCAATCTTAAACTTTCCATTCTCTTTCTCCCCTTTCCTTTTTCCCCCCATCTAAGATTACTTTTTCATTAAAGATGGCTTCTTTTTCTTTGTCGCAATCTTCTTGTTCTGCAGGCATTTCTTGTTGTTTCTCATAATTCCAAATCTCCATTTCTAAAAACTGAAATATGAAGCCAAAAGAAACTGCCCCTTCTTGTGCATTTTCTTTGTACTTTTTAAGTTCCATTTTCAGTTCTTCAAAAAGTAGAGCCATTTTAAAAAGTTTTAAACAATCACGCAATTTATTTTAGTCATTCAAAACAATAACCAAGAATCCAGAAATCATCAAGTAATCCAGATAGTCCCGAGTTATATCTTCTTATTTCTTTTTTGACTTTCTCTTCCTCGGGTTTTTGTTGTGTTATTTCAGTTAAAATGTATCTTTTGGAAGTCTTGTTGAGATTTTGCTGTAAGTTCTTTTTTAATTCCAGGCAGTCTCCTCCCTTCCAGATCCTGCCCTTTTATTCTTCCTCTCTCCTTTCCTGTTTTCAAAAGCTTTTAATTGTCTAGAAATCTTTATTATCCCTTTGACTTTTTATTTTCAGCATTAAATGCCTATTGATGTCAAAGTGGGTTTTTTCCCAATTTCTTGCTTAAGTCTCTTAGCTGCCAGTATAGGAAAAGGAGAAAACCAAATCTTTTCCCTTTTCTCTCTCCTTCGCAGCTTAAAAATCTTCTTAGGGAACAATATTATTGTTTTTTAACAGTTTCAGTTCCAGGGTACCTTATTTGTTGCTTTTGCTGTTTGACCCAGTCAACCAAAACTTTCTCTTCTTATCTTCCTCCTGCACATTCTTTTCCGGTCGAGTTTTTCTTTGTGGTGGCCATTTCTGACCACCACTGCAACCGCCTTCAGGAAAGGGAGCAATGGCCAGCTGGGGAGGAGAGATGCGGCTCGCCTCAATCCTGCAGGCAGGCTCCCCCCTCTTCACCACCTCTACAGGGTGGCTTAGCCCTGAAACCAGCCAGTTTGGGGCGCTCCAGCGGTGAGCACAGATCGAAGTCTCGCAGAGATGAGGTTTTGGTCTGTCGCTGAAGAAGCTCAAACCGGAAGTCCCATTATTTTGTTTTCTTGATTTTTTCTGGTTTTCTCATGATCTTCTCCAATACCAAAATCAGAAAGTCAGCACTTTTCCTGTCTTGTTTCTTCAAAGTCTAGGTTTTACTTCCATACAGTGCCATAGGGAATTTTATTTATTTATTTTATTAAATTTATTGGCCGCTCATCTTACCACAGGGTGAGACTGGATAATTGAGCAAACCAAAGAATATCAAAAAGAAGCCACAATGTGCTTCATTGATTATGGGTTCATCATGTCAAGCTGTGGAAAGAAGTCGGAAAAAAGAGCATCCCATAACTTCTAATTGCCTGCATGAGAAACTTACATGTCAGCCTATACAAATCAGGAAGCAACTGTATGCTCAATTGTCCAGCAGGCATCAGCAATGATGTCTAATGTTCCTTGGCCTTTTCTAAACCAGCATGAACATTTGGTGTCTCTTTCTCATTTAGGATTCTGCACTGGATAATTCAAAGAATTATTTTGCTAAATGTGAAAATAAGGATTTTATTTACCTATAAGACAATTTTTCTCCTGTTATTCCTGCTTCTCTAGTAAAATCTGGAAAAGTTGGTCTGTTTTAGGTCTTATCCATGAAGTACTATCAGCTAGTGGGATCTAGAAAGTCCATCTCTCTAGCTGTGCTTTCTACTTGAAACTTGTGTTGCCTTGAGGTTCATATGGCCATGTCTCTTTGAAGCTTTCATCAAGATGTAAAATTTTGGCTTTACAGGCAAGCCCTGGGATTGGGGTTTTACAATTTTCTTCTGGTATCTATTGCTGATTGTTAAAATATATTACTTTTGTAGTAGTTTTAACCCTAGCATGCAGGCTGCTAAAGTGATCTTAGCATTTGAGGTGGCAAACAAACAAACAAAAATTCTGTCAGAAAGAGTGTAGACTTTATACCTGAAAATGTATCTTATTCTTTTTTATTCATATTATTTAATGTTCTTTCCATTTTTGTGTTATTGAATGCTATGTACAATAGTATAAAATCAGACACTAATATTTGATTAAAATTTTACTGGTGATGAAAAATAAAATACTGCTCCTCAACTAACATCAGCAGTGTAGCTCAGTATTTATGATGGTAAAGTAAAAATTGAGGTGCCATTGCATTTCATTTGTCTAGAAATGAAATTCCTAATAGACTCTTTAAAACTCTATACAGCAATAAAGTTTTTTAAACAGGTGAAATTCATATTTTAAAGGATCACTCACTGAAAAGAACTCATTTATTAAAATACCTCATTTAGTAGTTGCTTCAGTACATGTTAGAATAACGAGATGAAGATCTGATCATCAGTCTTGCTTCAAGTAATTATTTGTTTTTGAACATAGTCTAGTCATAAATAAATAATCATTTATTTTATTAATATTGGAATAAATGAAGCAATTTATATAAAATAAATACTGAGTCAATTGTCAAAGAAAATGTGTTTGGATTCTTAATTCTGATATATGCAGTATTAAATACATCTTCTGAAAAACTCTTTAGCATACATTCTCAGATATGTGCAGATTAATTCAAAAGCTTAGCTAGTCTTTAAGATAGCTACCTATAAATTAAGCATGTTTTAAACAAACAATTAAAATAAGATGTTCTCCTGAGAGCCGGTCGGATCATCCAGAGAGTAGGAGGTGCTTCAGTCTGTGTCGTTGAAGGCTGAGCTTAATTACTGAGGAATGCTCCGCCCTCCATCACGTGGCTCCTTGCATTCCCCAGTTTATGCTCAGCCTTCGTGAGAGTAGGCTGTGTATTTCTACTCCTTGGCCGATTCAAGCTAATTGCTGCAAAGTCCTTTACTTTTTCATGTTTGCCTTTTATTCTTGGCTCTTCCTTAGCCTCTGCGCACTTCAGGTAGCTGTTGCAGGGGAGCGCATTTTTCGCCCCAGGAGGGATAACGAGCGGGCGGCTTTCGCGCTCCGGTGCCAATCCTCCCCCCCAATTCGGCTCCTTTCCCTGCCGCTTCTCTGCGCCGCAATCGCAGCGGCTCCATTCGATCGCGCTGATAAGCGCAGCTGGTGTCCCCCCCCACCGCGAACGCCGATCGCCCAGGAAAGGGCGAATAGTTTACCTGGCTGCCTTTCCGGGCTCTAGATGTGCCAGAGAGGTTTTTTTAATTGCTCTGAGCGGCCCATGGATAAGAGATCGTGGCCGGCCGCCATTTTGGGTGCCGCCGCGTGTCGGGCGCTATATTTAAAGGCCTCATTGGGCTGCGAAGGGACTAGCTCTAGTCATAGGCCTTCCAGCTTGTGAGAGCTACTAGATTTTAATCACAATTGGCATACACTAGTTGGCTTCCGCAGCATGCTCAGGACAGAAGCTTGCAGCTATACCTCCCGGTTGTTGCCTGGGAGCTCCAGCTGCCAGAGGCCTCGTTTCAGCCTCAGGCGTTCATTTGGCAGATTGGTGATAACTTACAGCAACCTCTGGGGCCACTCCTTCCTAGGAGCATCGAACCAGACCCCGAATTGAATATTATGAAATAATAATAATAATAATAATAATAATAATAATAATAATAATAATAATAATAATAATAATATATTAAGAAATATATATATGTATATGCATATGCATATGCATATGCATATGCATATATAGATATATAAACTTTCTCGCTAAAGGACTATTACACAGTTTCAATACTAATTGTTTTATATATATTAATAATTATAACAATATTAATTTTATAGGCTGTATACGTCTAAATTTCAAAAGGGGGCGCGGGCCAGCTGAAAGGACACCCGGCCTTTGTTGTAGGTCGAACCCTTGGCGAGCCAATCTTCTTAAATTGGTATTTTAGTCCTTTCTTCTATAATGGCAGATGACATTTCCACAAAAGGCCCTTCTTTGAAGGCCAGATCTAAATCCTACCACCTGTGCAAATAGGCTAAGGAAGACTCTAAGGATACTTCCAAGGCTTCTCAGAGAGATACCCTAAGACGTCATAGGGCACTGGAGAAAGAATTTGACAGGCGATCTAGAGAGGCCCAACCCATGCTTCCAGCCCTACCATCCTCTGTTCCTTCTACCTCCAGACACCCCCCCTCCTCCAGATTGCTCTTCCCTCTCCAGGCACAGCTCATCCCAGGGACACCAGGTCCCCGGACCAGCCACCAGACGGCCGCCCGAAGCTACATTCACGGCCACGGCCACTGGTCTGCGCCAGGAGGAGGCCGCCACAGTCGAGATCTCTGCGTACATGCAGACATGGATGGAACAGGCTATCCGCCAGGGGATAGCAGAGGACCTTCAACAGATGTCCAGACTCGCCATCAGCCAGGTTCTCGTCCAGATTGGACCCTACTCATGGTCAGGTACCTTTGCAGGGGGTCAGTCCTCTCCCAGAAGGGGAACTGGAGGAGGCCATAGAGGACCTGGATTGGTTCGGGGAGGAGGAGGAATTTGAATGGGGTTCTACACACCAAGGGGAAGCCCTATTGGAGATAGACCTGATGGAAGGAGAAATGTCCGAGGACGAGGGTCTCTCTCTCCATCCCTCAAGTTTTGCAATTCCTCCAAGAGGGTCTGAGGAAAGGTCTTTCCCCGAGGTGTCAGGTCGCAGCCTTCTCAACTGTCATTGTTTGCGATCACCTGGGTTCCCTTTCCCTCCACCCTCGCATTAGGGCATTTCTCAGAGGAGACTCTAACTTGTGTCCCCCAACCGTACATAGATACCCTATCTGGGACCTCAATAAGGTCCTGGTGTCCCTTACTAAACAACTCTTCGAGCCTCTAAGGGAATCCTCACTCTAGTTCCTAACATTCAAAGTCGTGTTCCTGATGGCCATTACTTCGGCTCACCAAATATCAGAGATAGCAGCCTTGTCGGTGAGGAGGGTCCTTTGCATCTTCCATGCCGATCGGGTGGTTCTCCAACCGGACCCTACTTCTTGCCAAGGTCAAATCAGCCTTCCATAGGGCACAGGAACTTATACTTCCGAAGCTCTACCCCAATCCCTCGCGGAAAGGGAGAAGCTTTGGCATACCCTGGATGTAAGATGGGCCCTCCGCATTTACATTAAGTGTACCCAGCCCTTCAGGAGGCCCAAATCCCTATTCCTTTCCTTTCAGCCCAAATCATTAGGCCATAAGGTGTCCCCGTCAACCATTGGCCACTGGATTAGAGCTACTATTTCCAAAGCGTACTTGTCCCAGGCTCTGCCGGTTCCCAGTGGAATAACAGCACACTCCACCAGAAGGGCAAGCCACCTTGGCAGCTTGGGCCACCCAGGCTCCAATTGCGGATAATTGTCGGGCAGCCACCTGGGCATCCCCATCTCCCTTCATCAGGCATGATAAGATTGACATATTTGTCTCGGTGGAGGCTTCGTTTGGGAGACGAGTTCTCCAGCGAGTCCTCAAGGAACCGCAGGGACTTCAGAACCAGACGGAGTCCTTCCCGTAGGACAGCCAAGCTTTGGTATGTCCCACTCTCTGGATGATCTGACCGGCTCTCAGGAGAATGGGCGTTGGTCCTTACCTGACACGCCATTTCTCTGGAGCTGGGAGGATCATCCAGCCCCACCCTTTTATTTCACCGTCTGGTGGGGTCTTGTTTCGGCCAATGAACCTTTTAGCATAGTAAGATGAGAGCACGATCTTCTCTTCACTCTCGACTTCGCATAAACTGCGGAATGCAAGGAGCCACGTGATGGAGGGTGGAGCATTCCTCAGTAATTAAGCTCAGCCTTCAACGACGCAGACTGAAGCACCTCCCACTCTCTGGATGATCCTCCCGGCTCCAGAGAAATGGCGTGTCAGGTAAGGACCAACGCCCATTTTAGAGATAAATAAGATATATTTAAGTTGGAATTGTTTTATAGAAGTCTGTCTAAATTTAATAAGTATTTGATACTCAAAATGTATGAATAAGCACTTTTAAAATAAGCTCATCAACTAAACTTCTGGCTAGTTAATTGGTATGTTCATTTTTAGTCAAAGTTACATGTGAGTTTGTTTTATACACTGGAAGAACAGTTCCCAGCTGTTCCTTATTTTTTAAAATGTGTATGCTATAGAGATTATTTGGAAAGGAAGGAAGAAAAGAAAGAAAGAGAAAAAGAAAGAAAAATTGATTATTAAAATGTACATTGTACCATTGGAAGTACTATAGACATATAAAAATGAAGTTTGATAAGCAAAATGAATTCTAAACATATAAAACCAGATATGATTTTTTACTTGATTATACACTCAGCTTTTTCATCTTTTCCAGACTAGACATTTGTATCAGAAATTTGTAATTCATATACCTTTCTATTCAGAGGGGGGGTGCACTTTTGTTGACAAGGGGTTCGCTGGTAGTTAAATAAGTTTAACAAATAAAGCAAATACCAAGGAAAAATAGGCAAGTTTGGCTCCAGTCATGTATTTGACACAGTCTCTAGTCAAACATTTTGCATTATCATCCTGCTCAGTGCAGTTTCAGATTCCCAAACAAAGTGATCCTTAATAATGGAAATATTATTAAACCAGCACTAATTGATGATATTAGGTAAAGATATTTACTATGAATAATATATTTATATAGGCTGAAACAACCAACCAACCATCCAACAAAAAAGCTTGCTTTTATGAGTTGGAAGTCATTTCTGTGATTCAGCCCTGTCCACTCTTGCATCACTATGCATAGATAATATTTTAGCAAATTCATAACATAAAAGTACTACCTGAACTCTTGATTAAGATGCACAAAATAACTATATTTTCTAGTTTTAAAATTCTGCTAGGAAATTAGCAACTGAAAAAAAAACATTGATCTAAATCACAGGTGTAAAACTTGATTGTGTCATGTGATGTATCATGATGGTTTTTGCCTTTGCAGAGCTGGGGTGGGCATGGCCCAAGCATGACGCATCCAGCCTGCAGGCCGCCAGTTTGACAGGCCTGATCTAAATGAATTCACTAATGAAGCTGAAAACAATTTTACAGATAAAATTCATTATATTTCTCTTTTATATCTCTGTCAACTATCTTTCAATATTTAGAGTTATTTAGAATTAATTATAAGATGGTTCTATTATAGTGTTTCATTTACTTCCTTCTATATCTGATTTTTTAATTATGATTTTTTAATAATTAGCTTTATATATCTATTGTTTAATCCAATTGTTGTATACTTCCCAGAATCACTTTGTGAGATAGGAGGCCATATAAATTTGATTGTTGAATGAATGAATGAATTATTTCATGCTACTTTTTGACAAGTCAGATTCTAAAAGCATAAAATGAAAATAGGTAGGGTAAGGGACATCTCTTTGGGCCTTTAAAAATCTTGCTAAGAACATTTTTTTGACATTTTAAATTTCATTGCAAAAAATATTTGAGAAGTAGAATTAGTCTATGCATTGCTTCAGAGCAAAGCCTAATACTGGTAATAGGAAAAAAGTGATAGGTCTCTTTTTTGCCACTGTGCATGAGGTCTCACATAGTATATAGTGGCTCAGTGATTAGAATGCAGTATTGCAATCCTGACCAGCTCAAATTTGATTCGGTTCAATTCATCCTTCCAGGGTCAATAAAATGAGGACCTAGATTGAAGGGGTAATATGCTGACATTGTAACTGCTCAAAGAGTCCTGCAAAACATTATGGAGCGGTATATAAATATATATGCTGTTGCTATGTTCTTTATGTGAGACGAATACTTTTGGTACTATGTATAAAAAGTTTTGTGTAAGAAAATAGCTGGACATATATACTCAGGGTGTGGATTTTGATTAATGGAAAAGAGATGTGTTATGTAAAATTTATTCTGAATAAAAGAGAAACTTTAGCCTTATATTTCTGACTTCTAAGCTTTCAGCATAATTACACTTGTTTGTGACAATCATGTCTATCAGGGCAGTTTTTATAAATTGCTGACATTTTGTGATACCATTGATATTTTCTCTCATACTACCCATGACCCAGAAAATATAAAAAAGTTATAAAAATATCTAGAAGCTCTAGAGATAGAGTGTTGAAATAAACCTAATGGACAGTTCTATATACAACTCGATGGATTCAGTGTTATATCGCTGAATCATTCTGTGCTACGTTATGTACCTTTGCATCTGCCAACATTGAAGACTCTTTTGGGACTGAAAAATAGACTCCTTATATTTCCTGGTTCACACATAATAATCTGTGTGAAACTAGTGAAGTCTTGTATTTTTTAAAAATGTCTTACATTGTTAAGTGTGCTTTATCATTTGCACTAACATGATAAACATGGGTTCATTTTGACAAAATATTAACTGAAATTCTAAGACAACATTGACAACAGGTTGAGATTCCAAGTGATATAGGCCGTTTGCTATTTAATATACAAAACTATCTGCATAAAACTGTCACATTACATTATTGGTATGGAATCTAAAACTTCTATACTATCAAATATAGCAAGAAGTGGGATAGCATTCTGTAAAGCTGTGATTATTAACTGTTGAAGAACAATACTCTTTGTCATCATAGCTGCAAAAGGCTTAACACAACTAAGATGCTTGGGGGGGGGGAGGGAATTCCAACAAATTTCATTGAATCGAATGAAGTACACATATGACATAAATACAATTGAGTGCAGTCTTGGGGGAGTATTTGATTGAAGCCTTGATCTCAGTTTCTTTTGAGGTTGTTCTGTAAAATGTTGAAGTGTCTGATACTTGCCAATAGCTTGGTGTAACCAAACATATTCAAGCAGTTATTTTCAAGTTTTTACTATTTTTTTTCTCATACATTCATGTTTGCAGAAGCCAACACCACATCCAGTTAAGAAGCCACGGAAGAGAAGTGACCTGCATCAGTACTTTGATTGGTGCTGTTGGAGGTGGAGTGTCTCACTTTTCTCCTTAGAGCTGGTCGGATCATCCAGAGAGTGGGAAGTGCTTCAGTCTGCGTCGTTGAAGGCTGAGCTTAATTACTGAGGAACGCTCCGCCCTCCATCACATGTCTCCCTTGCGTTCCCCAGTTTAAGCTCAGCCTTCGTGAGAGTAGGCTGTGTATTTCCCACTCCTTGGCCGATTCAAGAACCTTCTTCTTCAGCAGAATTCCTTATTTCTTCAGGTTTGCTTATTGTTTGCCTCGTTCTTCCTTAGCCTCTGCGCATTTGGATTAGTGGCTTAGCAGGGGAGCGCGTTTTTTCACCCCCGGGGGGATAAAGAGCTAGCGGCTTTCGCGCTCCGGCGCCAATCCCTTCCCCCCCATTCGGACCTTCTTCCTGCCGTCTCTCCACGCTGCACTCGTAGCGGCTTCATTCGATCGCGCTGATAAGCGCAGCTGGTGTTTCCCCCCCACCGTAAACGCCGATCGCCCCAGGAAGGGGCGAAAACTTTACCTGACTACCTCTCTTGGCCTCTAGACGTGCCAGAGAGGCTTATAATTGCTCTGAGCAGCCCGTTGATAAGGGATCGTGGGCGGCCGTCATTTTGGGTGCCGCCACGTGTCGGGCACCATTTTTAAAGAACTCATTGGGCTGCGAAGAGGCTAGATCTAGTCACAGGCCCTCCAGCCTGTGAGAGCTACTGTGCATTTGTGTATTTGGCAACTTGTTGGCTTTCCACAGCACGCTCAAGGCAGGAAACTGCAGCCTATCCTTCCCAGTTGTTGCCTGGGAGCTCCAGCTGCCAGAGGCCTCATCCCAGCTTCAGGCGTTTTCATTTGGCGAATTGGAGATTTAACAGCAACCTCTGGGGCCACTCCCTCCTGGGAGCACTGAACAGGTCCCCGAGTTAAATATTATTATTATTATTATTAATAATAATAATAATAATAATAATAATAATAATAATAATAATAATAATAATAAAAATAAAAATAATAAAAAATAGATAAATAATTATATATATATATATATATATATCATGGATATATGATTATAACTCATTGTCAATACTAATTGGATTAGATACCTTAATTGTACGCATACATATATATATTAATGATAAGGTTATAGTTTGTATACATCTAAATTCCAAAAGGGGGCGCGGGCCAGCTGAAAGGACACCCGGCCTTGTTGTAGGTCAAACCCTTGGCGAGCCAACCGCCTTTAGATTTGTATTCCAGTCCTTTCTTCCATAATGGCAAATGACAATTCCGCTAAAGGCTCTTCTTTGAAGGCCAGATCTAAATCCTACCACCTGCGCAGACAGGCTAAGGAAGCCTCTAAGGAACCTTCCAAGGCTTCTCAGAGGGACGCCCTAAGATGTCATAGGGCCCTGGAGAAAGAATTTGACAGGCGATCTAGAGAGGCACAACCGGTTCCTCCAGCCCTCCCTTCCTCCATTCCTTCTTCCTCCAGACACCCCCCCTCCTCCAGTTTGCTCTTCCCTCTCCAGGCGCAGCTTATCCCAGGGACACCAAGTCCCCGAACCAACGACCAGACGGACGCCCGAAGCTACATTCACGCCCACGGCCACTGGTCTGCACCAGGAGAAGGCCGCCACAGTTGAGATCCCTGCTTTCATGCAGGCATGGATGGAGCGGGCTATCCGCCAGGGGATAACAGAGGGCCTTCAACAGATGTCCAGGTCCGGTCCCCCCTCGATGGCGCCCGAGCACGACTCGCCATCAGTTAGGTCCTCGCCTAGATCAGACCTTCCTCATCTCAGGTACCTTTACAGGGGGACAGTCCTCTCCCAGAAAGGGAACCGGAGGAGGCCATAGAGTACCTGGATCGGTTCAGGGAGGAGGAGGAGGAATTTGAATGGGGGTCTACACACCAAGGGGAGCCCCTATCGGAGATAGACCGATGGAAGGGGACATGCCCGAGGACGAGGGCCTCACTCCCGATCAACCCACCTTTGTGGGTTCTATTTAATGCCAAGAACATATCTGGCCTGTCTGTACAGTCCCCCTTGGCTCTCCCTTCTCCAGCGGAGGGACAAGAGGATGCCATTTTTAGACAGCCCGTGGTTGAAGCGGAGGTTATTCCGGCCCCGCCCATATTTCACGACCTAGTCTCAAACCAATTGGATTCTACAAGGGCCCCTCCTGCCCCATCCAGCCAGGACAAGAGGTTCTTCAACCTCGAGTCGAGCTTCTGCAACCTACTTAACACTCTTGAGGTAGACGAGCCCATTGTTGGCTTAGCATCCTCTTCCTCCCCCAGTGATCCCCTGGAGACTCTGAAACCCAAGGACAAGAGGTCCGAACTGGCATTACGTAGGGCTCATCAAGCTGACACCTGGGCCATTAGATCGGCCACGACCGCTTCCTTCTTCACCAGGTCTTCAATTCGGTGGCTCCACCAACTGAAACAGCATGTTCCCCCCTCTAACACAAGGGCACATCAGGACATCACAAAGTTGATGGCCGCAGCAGAATTCTCGGCCGACGCCACCTACCACGCAGTTAAGTTCTCCGCCCGAGCAATAACCTCTCATGATACAGCTCGCCGCCTGCTCTGGCTCAAACACTGGCAGGCAGATGTAAAAAACAAGGTTAAGTTGGCCACTGCCCCCATTAAGGGGGACAAACTATTTGGCACCGCCCTGGAACCATTGCTATCTGAAACCTGGAGCAAGAAAAAATTTCTTCCTCCCCTTTTTCGGAGGCCAGAGTCTAGAACCCCTCAGTCTTTTCGGAGAGGTTCCTCCCGACCAGTCACTTTTCCCACCCAGGTATCCTAGACCCCCCCTCCTTCCGGCCATTCCAGCCCCAGGATAGAGCCGATCCGGGCGACAGGAACAGGAGGTGCGGCAGCTACAGGCGTCCCTTCAGGGGTCCAGGAGGGAAGCCCTTCCCGTGCACCAGATAGATCCCGTCCCTCCCTTCCCATCAGCGGATGCCTCAAGCATTTCGCTGACGATGGGACTCCTCCACCTCTGGTGCCTGGGTCCGGGACACTATCAGACTCGGTCTCGCGCTTGAATTCCAGCGTGCCTCCCTGACTTTTTTATGGCATTCCCCCCCTCGAGGGATCCCACCAAACGCAATTTAATGGATTCAGCTATCCATCATCTCCTCAACATACAGGCCATACAACCCGTCCGAGCGGGGGCAGGGGTTTTACTCCCACCTCTTCGTGGTCCCCAAATCCTCAGGTGGATGGAGGGCTATCCTAGACCTGAAACGCCTTAACCGTTACCTGATCTACCGCAGGTTCAAGATGCACACCCTACAGTCCATTCTACTGGGCATCAGACAGGGGGACTGGCTATCCTCCATAGACCTTTCAGAGGCGTATCTTCACATCCCATTCCAAATTCCTCAGGTTCTGCTACAATCACCGCCACTTCCAATATGTGGCCCTTCCCTTTGGGTTGGCCTCTGCCCCGAGGACCTTCACTAAGGACCTCGCGGCTCTGGCAGCCCATCTCAGGGACCTCCCGGTTCGTCTCCACTGTTACCTGGATGACATCCTCATCCTGTCTCACTCCAGACTCCAAGCAGAGAAGGATATCAGAGCTACTCTCTCTGCCCTCCAAGAACATGGGTTCCTAGTAAACTGGCAAAAGAGCCAACTGTTACCATCTACATGGCTCACTCACTTGGGGTCCGTCATTGACTCAGTTCAGGGGAAGGTTTTCCTCTCCTCAGAAAGATTCCTTAGCATCCAGAAAACCGTCAAACATATCAGACGGTCAAGAAGGACAACACTTTTAGAATTGTCTAAATTACTAGGTAAACTGGTCTCATGTATCTCCATTGTTCCCTGGGCCCGTTTACATACCAGATCCCTACAGTGGTTTCTGCTCCCGTTCCAAAGGACCGGCAGAAGCAATTCAAAGGCCAGGTCAAGGTGCCCTCAAGGGTCCTCACGTCTCTCCTCTGGTGGACCAGTCCCGCCATCAACAAGGGTCATCACTTCAAGGAGCCCCAACGCCTCATCATCACCACAGATGCCAGCCTGTCCTGATGGGGCGCTCACATCCACTCGCTCTCGACACAGGGCAGATGGTTACAGGTAGAATGGGCATGCAGTTTAAACTGGTTGGAACTCCGAGCCATCCACCTGGCCCTGCGCACCTTCCTCCCTCAGGTACTTATACTCATGGACAACATCACTGCCAAGGTTCACATCAACCAACAAGGGGGCACCCAGTCCATTCGCTTGATGAGAGAGGCCGAGCGCCTCTGCCGTTGGGCGGAGCGCAATCTCCTCTCCCTCAAAGCCGAACACATCTCAGGGGACTCAAACATTCAAGTGGACTGGCTGAGCAGGACCACGGTGGACCAGTCCGAGTGGCACATCCACTCGTCACTGTTCAGGAGGCGACCATGATGTTCGGTCTCCCGTCAGTAGACCTCTTCGCATCCCCCCTCAACACACAACTCCCCAGGTTTTTCTCGAGGTACCCCTCCCACGGGGCCAATAATCACAATGCCCTCCATTGCCCCTGGCCCACAGGGCTTCTATATGCATTCCCTCCATTAGCCCTGGTCCCCAGAGTCATCCAGAAGCTCATCTCCGAGAAGGCAGAGCTGATTCTAGTGGCACCCTACTGGCCCAGACGCCCATGGTTTGCGGACCTTCGAAACTTATCGGTGGCCATTCCCTGGAAAATCCCCCCAAACAGGATATCCCTTTCTCAGGGACCCCTCCAACACCTGGATCCTCAGTGGCTCCAGTTAGCCATTTGGAGGTTGAGTGGGAACGTCTAAGAAAGGAGCAGTTTTCTGACCAGGTTATTGATACCATTTTAGCTGCCAGGCGGCCCTCAACAACCAGAATATACAGTGTCACTTGGCAGGGGTTCTGCAAGTGGTGCCATAGTCTCCAGGTCAACCCGTTTTCACCCTCCATCGCTCAAGTTTTGGAATTCCTCCAAGAGGGTCTGAGGAAAGGTCTTTCCCCGAATACCCTGAGGTGTCAGGTCGCAGCCCTCTCAACTGTCATTGTTTATACTATCTGGGTTCCCTTTCCCTCCACCCTCGCATTAGGGCATTCCTCAGAGGAGCCACTAACTTGTGCCCCCCAACCGTACACCGATACCCTACCTGGGACCTCAATAAGGTCCTTGTGTCCTTACTAAACACCCCTTTGAGCCTCTCAGGGAATCCTCACTCCAGTTCCTCACATTCAAAGTCATGTTCCTGGTGGCCATTACTTCGGCTTGCCGAATATCGGAGATAGCAGCCTTGTCAGTGAGGAGGGACCTTTGCATCTTCCATGCCGACCGGGTGGTTCTCCGGCTGGACCCCACCTTCTTGCCCAAGGTCAATTCAGCCTTCCACAGGGCACAGGAACTCACACTTCCGAACTTCTGTCCCAATCCCTCGCGGGAAAGGGAGAAGCTTTGGCACACCCTGGACGTGAGACGGGCCCTCCGCATTTATATTAAGCGCACCCAGCCCTTCAGGAGGTCCAAATCCCTATTCCTTTCCTTTCAACCCAAATCATTAGGCCACAAAGTGTCCCCTTCAACTATAGGTCGCTGGATCAGAGCTACTATCTCCAAAGCTTATTTGTCTCAGGCTCTGCCAGTACCCAGCGGAATAACAGCACATTCCACCAGAAGTGCGGCCGCCTCAGCAGCTTGGGCCACCCAAGCTCCAATTGCTGATATTTGTTGGGTGCCCACCTGGGCTCCCCATCTCCCTTCATTAGACACTATAAGATCGACATATTTGCCTTGGCGGAGGCTTCGTTTGGTAGACGAGTCCTCCAGCAAGTCCTCAAGGAACCGCGGGGACTACCGGACCAGACGGAATCCCTCCCGTAGAACAGCCAAGCTTTGGAATGTCCCACTCTCTGGATGATCCGACCGGCTCTAAGGAGAATGGGCTTTGGTCCTTACCTGACACACCATTTCTCTTGAGCTGGGAGGATCATCCAGCCCCACCCTGAGTATTTCACCATCTGGTGAGGTCTTGTTTCGGCCAATGAACCTTGTAGCATAGTAGGATGAGAGCATGATCTTCTCTTCACTCTTGACTTTGCATAAACTGGGGAACGCAAGGGATCCACGTGATGGAGGGCGGAGCGTTCCTCAGTAATTAAGCT
The DNA here is from genome assembly GCA_033807585.1 of Hydrophis major. NCBI lineage: Eukaryota > Metazoa > Chordata > Lepidosauria > Squamata > Elapidae > Hydrophis > Hydrophis major. Next base: position 166,526,622 of record CM066331.1, on the reverse strand, counting down.
CAGCCTTCAACGACGCAGACTGAAGCACCTCCCACTCTCTGGATGATCCTCCCGGCTCAAGAGAAATGGCGTGTCAGGTAAGGACCAACGCCCATTTTGAGTCAAGCATTAAATTGAATTGCTCTTTCAATTCAACTGTATAACTTCCCCAAATAGGAGTAATGTACAGCACAGGCCTAATTCATGTGTCATCTGTTAAGTGACATGAGACTTACTTTTGTTATGATTATGTTTAGTAAGAATATAGGATTCTAAAGTTCAAGGCAATCATTCTTTTTTTGAAAGAAGTTTCTATTTACTCAGTGCTCTTCAGAATTTTTGAACATTATACTTTCTCAATTATTGCAACTTTATAATTTCCTGCCTCAATTTTAAGAAACTTCTGAGAGATACGTAAGGATTCAATAACAGTCAGTGATAGACAATTTTTTTCTATTTTTTGTACCTATTTAACTTGTGGTGGAGATAATATGTAGGTTGAAACAAGCGGTAAGTGGGATTACATTTTTTTTAAAATCTCAAATCCCTCCTTTCTTTCCCCTAAGCATTTGGTATCAAGGGAGATAGATAACTTTAGCTGAGGTCTGAACTGAATGCTTGTAATAGGGTTTGAAAAATTGTATGACTTAGATCCGCAGGTCCCCTGTTCTTTGCATTAAGCAGATTAGTTCTGTTTTCCTTTCCTGTATGGACCTCTCTTTCATAGTTATTCTTACTGTAGAAAGCCTTAAATTAATATAATTCTACATCAGTGAACGAACACAAAATATGATAAAACTGCTACTGCTGTTATAGTATTAAACAGGGTGTTCCTCTACTTTCAAATCGAATGCTCCCTATCCATTTTTGATCACTTCCAAATATTCTTTAAATTGAAAAATTTTAAATTATATTATTTTCATACTGTACATTTTTGTGCTAATAGGTAGACACTTGAAGCTAACTTTGTTTTAGCAAATATAGAGTTAATGTATTTGAGCATTTTACATGGGAATCCCAGAGCCTTATATGGTCAACTTAGTTTGCACTGCAGTGAATTGAAGGCACCCATCCAAAGTGAGAGAAATTACAGTTGCTTTTAACCATATAATATCTGTTTGCTAATCTTCTGCATAAGAACTGCAGCATTCTAGAATTTAAAATGTAGGCATAAAGATACATAGAAAAATTTGTGATTCCACATACATATTAAATGCATAATAATACTGTTGTATATCAGAGTTTCTGCACTGTACCAAGTTTTGGAAAATGACATCACTTTGCATGGAGACTTTTAATCCAATTATCTCAATTCCAACTTTGTGATTTTGGCTTGCCAATAGCCATATATATGACATTTATATTCATATGGAATTAAGTCATTGCTTAGTGGACAGTTATGTAAGCTTAGTAAAATATTATGCTCCTGCATTCCCATTCTTCTTCTCCTCTTCAGAATTTTTAATTTCATTTTCAGAATATTTCAGGACTTAAAATAAACAATGTTGATTAAACAAATTAGACTCTCAACATATTACTTGATGTGGGATGTACAGTATTTAGAAATTGAGTAAAAATTGCTTTAAATCAGGATTCTAGTTTGAAATACAATATAATGTGAAATGAGATTTGTCTTCCTTTAAAAAGTTAATATTCTGCTTATAGTGGATAATATAAACACACCCTACACACTCTATACATCCCTATTAAAATGCTATTTTTCAGATGTAAAAATGTTTAACCAAAATAAACTACTTCAAAAAAATTTCCATCTTTTACATAACATATAAGAAGTACAATTCAATTGAAAAACAAACAAATCTTTTAAGGTAAAATAACAATTAAAAACTTAAAATAATGTGGCTGTATAAGTATGCACACCCTCTTATAATTAGGGATATGCTTGTACTCAGAATTAACCAATCACATTCAAAATGATGTTAAATAATAGTCTGTACACACCAGCCATCAATTAAAAGACTGATCAAGCCCATATAAAATTCAGGTGTTCTAATAGGATTTTTTTTGACATTTACTCAGTTGCTTCTTATAGCAAAAAACATAGTATATTTTGTTCTAAATAGATGTAATCTCTTGATTTTTTTGAACCACTTTAAAAGTATGTTTCTAGTTTTGTTTCTACCTGTACACACAGGTAGACGGTAACTTATTATCACAATTGAACCCAAAATTTCTGTTGCTTAAGCAAGACAGTTGTTAAGGGAGTTTTTCTCCATTTTACGGCCGTTCTTGCCACAGTTGTTAAGTGAATCACTTCAGTTGTTAGTAACATGATCGTTAACTTATGACTGTATAACTGTAACCTTGTTGCTTATATCCTAAAGATTTTGATTGACTGCTTCCTAGTATGATTTGATTGCTTATTGTACACTGTGACTATTATGAAGTAATGTATCTTATGATTCTTGACGATTGTATCTTTTCTTTTATGTACACTGAGAGCATATGCACCAAAACAAATTACTTCTGTGTCCAATCACACTTGGCCAATAAAGAATTCTAGTCTATTCTAGTCTATTAAGTTAAGCTGGCCCTCCACTCACTCACCCATTCACTGACTTCAGTGAGAAAGTCGCAAAAGGTGATCACGTGACCTTGAGACATAGCAACTCTCATATGCCAGTTGCCACGTGTCCAAATTTTGATCACATCATTATGAGGATGCTGCAATGATTGTAAGTGTGAAAAGTGTGCAAAAAAGGTCATAAATCATTTTTTAAATGTCTTTGTAGCTTCAAGTAGTCATTAAGTGAATGATTGTAAGTTAAGGACTATGTGTACAGAGTCTAAATTAAGTCTAAGCTTAATTTGAACATCATACAAATCATGTTTGTTATATGATATAATTAGAATTACTTCATGGTTTTTCATTATCCAAACAAATCAGAAAATTGTGTTTGAAATGAGATTACATATTTTGATTTGCAAGGCTAAGTATTGTCAGACTATATTTCTGGGCTATGATGATAAAGGTATTTTTAGAGATTATTAAAGCAAACAAATGGAAAACAAAATTAGGGAAACTGCTCTAAAGAATTACTTGTCAGTTGTGTGAAATACAAACTATGGATTATTAACTCTGGTTATTAAAAATTATAGTTTATTTTGAATCTTGAATTGATGGTTTAAAGGCAAGGAGCATTATGACTTAATTTTAAAGCTGTAGCTTAATGATTTTAACAAAAGTTGGCAGTAAATATGAAATATTTATAAAACAAATTTAAATAGTTGTCCATCTATCAAAATGAACTTTGGGTGCATAATTGCAAAAATTGATGCCTTTTTCTCTCTGAATAAATTAATTGTATAGAGTTTCTTCACAAGCAGTTTTTGTCATTCTTTCAAAAGAATTGCTCATTCCCTAAATCAAGTATTGAGATGCTAGAGGCAATAGATTCATTTGTGTGTGATTGATTTAGGCTGTTTTTTTGGGGGGTGGTGATGGTGGTGGTGGTGGTGGAATCCTAAAGGCATTACAATTAGAAGATAACAGTATAGCATACAGCATTGTTGGATACCTATTTACCTGAAGGGCGAAAGAACAAATAATTTCATATGGTGTGTTTTTAAGCTATGTATTTTGCAGGAATTAATTTTGATAACCGTAAGTTTGTTATTTTAAAGAATTCCTTTGTGAAGTCTGTGTCTGCCTGCTTGTCTGTTTATCTGTCTGTCTCAGTGCATTTCACAGTACAGTGAAAATGCCAACATTAGAAGTTGGAACATGCAGCTATTGTTGGAGAATTGTGTTGACTAGAGTCTGGGCACAGACCCCTAACATTAAATATTTAAATATTTGTGCTGAAATCTACTAAACTATTAGTTTTGTTTTACACACAAAAGAAGATCAAAGATGCCAAATCCATTGAAAGCTGGTAATCTTTTTAGATTTGGAGCAATTTAGAAAATAGGATGGAGTACTTGCCAAACACCTATCTTTTTGATCTTCTTTCTATAATAATGGAAAAAAAGTAAAATAGAATTTCAGAATTTGCTGAATACATTGGTGCATATATAGAAGGTTTTCAGAGATGAAATTATAAGACAAGACAACATCTTAAATTGTATTATCTAATTCAAATTTAAAAGCTGGTTAAGTTTTTTTTTTTTTAACTTTAAAATTTAAATTCCCTAAAGGAAAATTGACTCAGAACACAGATTTATTATTTTCCTTGGGTGCCACTGATTTGGTATGATGTCCTTTAGTATGTGTTACTTTCTCTTACTCAGTGATAGTTTAAATCTGAATGTCTTTCTTTTAAAATCTGTAAATTGCCCAGAGTTACTTAGATAGTGAGGTGGGGTTTTAAATAAATAAAAATACAAACTAGTTATAGAATCTGGTTTTTATTTCTTGCAAACTTGTCAAAGAGTGACGATTATTAGGAGAAAAGACATAATGGATAATTTGAATAAAGTTTACTTATGTTTGATTTTAGATAATTTAATCTTCCTCTCTCATGTATATTACAAAGTGTAGACTGTTTCCAGGATATTTAAAATTTCTAAAGTTGCTATCAAGTTAACATAGAAATTACCAGTCAATTATATATGTATATAAAAGTAGCAGGTTTCAAACTGAACTGGAATTAGCAAGGCCTTTTTTAAAAAAAAAAAATCAAGACAAATAAAGGAAGCATAGATGAATTAATGCATCATGCATCAATATGCTATATATGTAAGGGACTGTTTATTTTGCTTCTTTGGTGACAGACAAAACTTCTTTTTCTCTGTTTTTAGACTGATATTTGGCAAATCTCTTGTGCAGCTCTAACTGTTTTTCTCTGTTTATAGGCTTGCATAGATGATAACATAGATATGGTGAAATTTCTTGTGGAAAATGGAGCCAGCATTAATCAACCCGACAATGAAGGCTGGATACCTCTACATGCGGCTGCTTCCTGTGGATATCTTGATATAGCAGAGTAAGAATGTTTATCTTTATTTGATATAACTTTCTAAATGTCTGGTGAACTTTTAATACAGTGAATGCCAGTTAAGAGTTAACACAAAAAATATTTCCAGCAGTCTGTCAGGTATGAAAATTGGGGTCTTCATAGCAAGGAGACACAGCATTCTCCAGATGAGCTGTTCAGAGCATCCAGGCATGGGAGGTGCTTCTGTCTCTTGATCAATAGACTGAATTGATTTCTGAGGACACTCCTCCTTGACGCTCCTCTTTAATGTCCCCAGTTTTTGCTCAACCTTCGTTCGAACAAGGCAGGAACTTCCCTTGGCTGGAATTTAGGAAAGAGATCGAGAAAACAAAAGAAAGAAAGAAAAAAACTATTAAAAAAGTCAGAATGCAGCCCCTGGCTGCCTATGATTGTCACGCTTCTTTTCAGACCTGTTGAGAGCTCCTGATGTTGTTTTAACACTAGTTGGCTGTTGGAGCTCTCAAGTCCTCAGTGAGGGCTGGAACGGCGTTCCGAGTGCAGGCTCGAATTTTGCACTTCAATCTAGGGCCAGGATCACCAAAATAGATCAAAGTGCCTGTTTTATTCAAAATAAGGCTTATTTCAAGTTGACAGGCTGCCAGGCTACAAGCAAAGGGCCGTTGTGGCGCAATGAGCACAGGCTCGCGATCGGGCCTAAGAATAAAAGGCAAAAACAGCCAGAGGCTTATCCCCCTTTTAAAACACCTCAATTAAAGGGTTAGGTATCAGCTCTATCACCCCTAACCAGCACAGTGATTTAGAGTCTTCTAATTGCCGAGCTCTTTCTGGGGTATATTTCTGCTTATTGAACTATTGTGTGCCAAAAATAACGGCTGGTGCCATTTTGTTAAGTAGCTGATAATTGCAATTGCCCTCAGCAAATTTGAAATGCTTTTAAGAGGCATTCAGTGCTTAGCCTAATTAAATAGGCTGGTGTGAGGAAATAAACCCTAACAGGGCTGATCTTGCAGGGGTTTCAGCAACGAATCACAAAAACTAAAAGTTTGCTGAAACAATTAGTTGGCAAACCCTCACATTCAAATCGAATCAGCAGAACAGCAGCTAGCACCCAGGCCTGTGACTGCTTGTGCACTAAAGCTGTTGCAGGCCCAGTGTCATACAGTTGAACTACTCTGGGCAATCAAGGTGTATCTAAAATGAGTTTCAATTTTATTTCATTTGGCATATAACAACAACAACAATAACAACAACAATTTTTAAAAAGGGGTTAAATCATTTACATTGGAGGGATCCCTGCCCATTCCTGGAGCAGGCCCCTAGGCATTCCAACTGTCTCTTAATATAAGCCTCACTATATAACAGCTCCTGTATCCTGGGGCTGCAATGGCAAGTGGCAGTTCTATCGGTTTCACTGCCTCAAGCTCTAGAGCGGCAGCCAGGAGAGCCATGACCAGAACCCAGAACAAAACAACAGGTTCAAAGAAGCCTTCCAAGGCAGCTGAGCAACATGCCAAGAGACGCCAAAGGGCAATAGAAAAACATCTGAAAAAGTGCCTTTGTGAGGCAGAAAAGAACAAACAAACAACATCTCCTAGAACCACCCCTGCCCTAGAGCCTAGAGCTACCCCTGCCCAAAGCTCCACTCCAGCTCCTCCCCGGATCTGTCAATGCAATCCAGGGGCAGCAACAACTTGCCAGACCAAGCAGACACTTCAACTGCAATACCTGCACCACGGAGGGTCCCTGAGGCTAGATTTACCCCCACAGCAGTGGGACTTTGCACTTTGCGGAAGCTCTTCCACAAGAAATTTCTGCACAGATGAGAGTTTGGATGGTTTGGATACCTATTAAACAAGGTATTGCAGCAGGGGTGCAACAAACCTTCCTGGCAAGGTGACGTCAAGCAGCCCCTGACCATGATCTTCAGTTGCTATGGGGGGGGGGAGCGGATTTTCCAATATCTCACATACCCGTTCAGGTCATGCAATACAGGGAGGACCAAATAGTTGAGTTGGAACAAATTGTGTCAGTGTCCTCTCAAGACAATGATTCGTCTTTGTCCGTGGTAGAACACCTAGAGAAGGATATGTCAGAAGATGAGGGTTTAGCCTTTGATCAATCCACATTCACAGGGCTGTTCCGCCCTCACCTATTTAAGTCTTTATTATTCAAGGCAAAAAAACCTGCACCCCTTGACAATCCAATCTCTACCTCCTAACCGCCCTCAGTGCAGGAGGAGTTGGATGAACTTAATATTTTCACAGCCTGTCACTGAAGAGGAGATCATACCAGTCCCATAGATGTTCACTGATTTAGTTCAAAAACAGTGGACCACAACAGTGGACCACATTATCCCAATCCAACGGGATATGACAAAAGATTTTACAATCTAGCGCCGGAATTTTCTAACTCCCTGCTAGCCCCCAACGTAGATGTGGTAGTTCTAGCATCTTCCTCCACTATACCTAGCGAAGCGGAGGAAACTCTCAAACCAGAGGACAAAAGAGCAGAATTTACACTTTGCAGGGCCCATCAAGCAGATGCACAAGCCATCAGAGCAGCTTGTTGAGGTAATTCCCCGTTAAGAGAATGAGTGCATACAGGAAGACGTATTTGAGAGTAGTGTTTGAATAATACACATACACAGCACACAGATACACTGTACAGTAAATGTAGGTTTTTACTTCCAGAAAGGTTTAAGCAAAGTTCAAAAACAAGCAGTACAAAAGTCATTCACAGGTAAATCAGTCAGGTTTCAATCCAGGGATAATCCAGTAACAAAGTCCAGTGTCAAAAACAGTTCAGTATCAGACTTACATCAAATCCAGAATATCAGTCAATTAGGAAAAATGGAAGAACGGCAATACTTTCCAACAGAAGGAAACAGAGATACACTCACACTCTCTTCTGAGACTAAGACCAAACAACCCAAGTTTCTGGCTCCATCTTATGGCCGTTTGAGAAACCACACCCAATTGCATGCTCTTGCATTCCCTTAAAGAGACAGTATTAAAATGTCTATCCTGGTTTATATATTTCTAACCCAAATACCTGTTAGGTGACTTATATTCCTAACACAGCTACAGCCGCCTTATTCTTTAACAGATCTTCCCTAAAATGGCCCCATCACCTGAGAGATTCTTCCTTCATCAAACACCAGGATGCATCAGGACATAACCAATTTGATGGCTGCTGCAGAATTTCCTGCAGATCTAACATTTATTTTGGTAAAATTCTCCTCAAGAGCCATAGCGTCCCAAATCACTGCAAGATTCCTACTCTGGCTCTGACATTGGCAAGCAGACACCAAACAAAAGTGGAAGCTGGCTTCCACCCCTTTTGAAGGGGACAAACTGTTTGGTGCTAACCTGCATCTGCTCCTGATGGAATCTCAAATAAGAAAAAGATCCTCCCTTCCCTTTTTCACAAGACTGACAGTAGACCTTCCCAGTCTTTTTGGAGGGGTTCCTTTCACCCCTTCTATCAAGGATCCTATTTGCAAAGATCACAAAGGCCTTTTGGGTATAGACAAAAGACAGCAGGCAGGAAGATCTGACTTCGGGAATAGAAATAGGAGGGGGGGTAAAACAAAAGGTCATTTTGTGGGGTAGGAAAACAAGTCCTTTCATTGCCCCAAGTAAAATCATTCCCGACTCTCCCATAGGAGGACGATTAAGGCTATTTGTTGATCAATGGGAATACACTACATCAGATGCTTGGGTCAGAGAGACCATAAGATCAGGTCTCTCTCTAGAATTCCTCTCCACACCCCTGAATTTTTTTATGATGTGCCCTGTTTCAAGGGATCCTACCAAAAGGACTCTTATGGAAACCGTAATTCAGCATTTTCTGGAGATCTGTGCAATCCAACCTGTGTCGTTGAATCAACAAGGGAAAGGATTTTATTCACATCTATTTGTGGTCCCCAAAAGTTCAGGGGGGTGGAGAATAATTCTAGACTTAAAACGCCTGAATCGCTTCCTGGTTTACAGGAGAGTTAAGATGAGCTCCTTGCAATCAATCCTTCTCGGTATCAGACAAGGTGATGCATTAACGTCAATAGACTTAACAGAGGCATATTTACATATTCCTATCAGACCCACATGTAGCAGATTCCTGAGATTCTGTTATAATAACCACCACTTCGAGTATATACCTCTTCCATTTGGCCTGGCTTCAGCCCCTCAGACCTTTACAAAGGTTCTGGCGGTGTTAGCAGGCCATCTTAGGATGGTTCAGCTAAGTGTTGATCTCAATGACATATTAATTTTGTCATCGTCCAGCTAGCAGGCTGAACTAGATACTTAGGTCACCCTACAGGTTCTCCAACAGCATGTTTTTTCAATAAATTGGGCCAAGAGTCATTTGACACCATCAGCTCGCCTCCTGCATTTGAGAGCCATCATTGATACAGTGGCTGGGAGAGTATCCCTCTCACCGGATAGATAGAATAGCATTAGGCAGTTGGCAAAAGAGGTTAGGACTCTGACGAATATCCCTGGCCCAATCATCCAAACTATTAGGTAAATCATCTCATGCATTTCTATTGTTCCCTGGGCCTGGCTTTACGCCAGAACTCTTCAATGGTTTCTGCTCCTGTATCAACAATCAGGAAGGAGCAATGCCATGTCCAAACTCACTGTTACATCAAAGGTCCTCATATCGCTTCACTGGTAGACCACAACAAACATCAACAAGGGCTGTCTTTTCAAGGACCCTCACAGACAGACTATCACAACAGACGCAAGTCTGTTTGGATAGGGGGCACACTGTCAGTCCATTACAGCTCAGGGCCGCTGGTCCATGACAGAACAAGCTTGCAGCATAAACTGGCTGGAATTGAGGGCAGCCCATCTGGCCCTCCGCAAATTTCTACCGCTGATTCAGGGACAACATGTCCTCATCCTAACCGACAATGTAGCCAGAAAGGCCCACATAAACAGGCAGGGGGGCACACATTCAAAATCTCTAATAAGGGAGACAGAGAGACTGCTGCTGGGCAGAGAGGAATTTGATCTCCATTAAAGTGGAACACATCTCAGGACAGTCCAACATCCAGGCAGACTGGTTGAGCAGGGCCACTGTCGACCATTCCGATGGCACTTGCACCTGAGACTGTTCCAAGAGATGTCACATTGGTTCGGCCAACCGATCATAGACCTCTTTGCCTCACCCCTCAATGCACAGCTCCTGAGGTTCATTTCCAGATTCCCAACACAAGGAGCGGAGGGAGTCAACGCTCTGTGCTGCCGCTGGCCTCGAGGTCTCTTATATGCCTCCTCTCCCCTCCCACTGATTCCCAAGGTGGTTCAGAAATTTCTAGAGGAGAAGGCAGAACTATTGTTGCTGGCACCATACTGGTCCAGACATCCGTGGTCTGCAGATTTCAGAGATCTATCAATCACAGATCCATGGAGAATCCCACTGTACAGAGTCTCACTCACACAGGGTCCAATTTAACATCTGGACCCACAATGGTTGCACCTAGCTGTATGGAACTTGAGTGGATACGCCTGAAAGGTGAGAAGCTCTCCAATAAAGTCATCTTAATGATACAAGCGGCCAGATGTCCTTCAATGAACTGTATATACAACACTACCTGGAACATCTTCTGCAGGTGGTGTGACAAGGTGAAAATAGACCTCACCTCTTTATCGTTGGCTCAAATACTGGACTTTCTGCAGGAAGGTTTGGACAAAGGACTCTCACCAAACACTTTGCGTAGACAGGTGGCGGCCTTAGCATCAGTCATTCCCTGTGGGGACCTATGATCCCTCATTACCCGAGGATATGCAGCTTCCTCTGTGGGGCCACTAATCTGAGACCCCCAGTGGTCCACAGATACACCACCTGGGATCTAAATAAGGTCCTCACAGCACTCGCAAAGCAACCTTTTGAGCCTCTAAGAACCACGAATCTCCATCTACTCACATACAAGGTGGTGTTCTTAGTAGCGATAACATCTACATGATGAATTTCTGCGCTAGCCACCCTGTCAGTGAGACAAGATCTCTGCAATTTTCATTCTGACAGAGTTGTCCTTTGCTTAGATCCAACCTTCATTTCCAAAATTACTTCGGCCTTCCACAGAGCGTAGGAGTTGATATTCCCCAACTTCTGTCCTAGACCGTCTCATGGTCTAGACTCTAGAGCGACAATGGCATTTATTAGGTGTACGACGTGCACTCCGAATCTACATAGACAGGACTGCCTCTTTTAGACGCTATTTGTCTCCTTTTCAACCTGCTACTCAGTGACAGTTGGCAGATGGCTGCGAGCCACGATTACAAAGACTTATGAGACTCAATCATTGCCTGTACCTACTGGTATTACAGCACACTCAACTAGGAGTGCTGCAACATTGGCTGTTTGGGCGACTCAAGCGTTGATCGAAGAAATACGTAAGGCGGCAACATGGTCTCCATCGTTGCCTTTCATAAGGCACTATAAGCTGGACGTTTTGCTTCTGTGGAAGCAGCGTTCAGAAGAAGGATGTTGCAACGGGTCCACACATAAAAAGGGGGGACTCCAAACCAGACAGAGAACCTCCCGAAGGACACGCCAGCTTTGGTATGTCCCATGCCTGGATGCTCTGAACAGCTCATCTGGAGAAGGGGCGTAGGGTGCTTATCTGATATGCCCATTCTCTGTGAGCTGTGAAGAGCATCCAGCCCTGCTCAGAGTCTGTTTGGTGTGGGTCCAATTCTGGCCAAGTCTACAGAGCAAAGGTGAAGGAGAATGATGATGAACTTATCACTTTGACTTTGCCAAAACTGGGGACACTAAGGAGGAGCCTCAAGGAGGAGTGTCCTCAGAAATCAGCTCAGCCTATCAAATGAGAGACAAAAGTACCTCCCATGCCTGGATGCTCTTCACAGCTCACAGAGAATGGGTGTATCAGATAAGCACCAATGCCCTTTCCCGCCTCCCCTAAGCACAGAAGATAAAAAGTACAATTAAAAATTTATATTTTTATGTTTGCAATGAATAACCAGATATAATAGTTTCCTATATGATGAATTTTGTATTATAGAAATGAACGTTAGACTCTTTGTTTCTCCTATACACTAAGAAGGTACTGCTATAAATTCTTATATGAATGGAATCTGATTATAACTAGATTTAAGGAAAAAGCTATTAATTGCACAGACAAAGAATGTGGTGTCTGAAACAGCTTTGCCCAAGATTTAAGCTTCTATGTTGTATTGTGTTGGCTATCCATATGAAGAAGAATGGATTTGAGAATTTGGATTAATCAAATCTATAAGACTTGAAACAATGTTGAAACCTAAGCTGAGGGTGCCCATTACTGGTGAATGGAATATACCAGCTCCCTACAAGTTTAGTAGTAACTATACATTTTGTAAAAAAATGGATGTTACAGAAGAAATGGAACATTAATTTTTAAAAAAAATTTATTAGATTTTTATTTTTTAAGCATGCATCAATATCAAATCAAAATGTTTAACATTTAATTAATTTTCCATATATTTATGTTTACATATATTCACATACTATACTAAGAAGATATAAAATGATCATATGGTAAATGAACCTGAAAATTTTATACATTTACAATATAGAATATCTCATCAAATCAGATACATTCTTTTGGGTAATCCAAAATGTCTTAAATACAATTTTTGATGATTAAGTCTTAAAATTAAACATTGCTTTCACTTGTCTGAAAACACAAGATTAATACAATATATGTTTCTGGTCTGAATTTAAAATGTTTAAAAGTGTCAATATTATACTACCCATAAATCTAGGTTTTGAAACTGATCTGGTAGTTGAGAAAACAATCCAGTTTAGCTCAGTTCAAACTAATTTACTCTTCTAAGGAGGAAGAAAAAGGAGCACTCATTGCTGGAGGTGGTTGATGGGTAAGAACACCCCTATGGTCCATGGCCTTATTTCTAGTTATAGATAGCTTTTTAAAATTGTAATTGTTTGTATATTTATGTTTGTAAATCACCCAGAATTACCTTATGAATGATAGGCATATAAATTTAATAAATGAAGTAGCAAATGAGGAAAAAAAGATAACAGAATAGCATCAGATAAGTTGGATATGTTTCATTGTCTGCATCAGATTGTAATGTTTTGTTTAAAATTTAAAAGAACTCTAAAAAGTACCATACAGAGCTATGGAAAGAGAACCTCTTAAATATTTACTTCATAATTTTACTATTATAGTGCAATTTTGCCTCATAAACATTCTTTTTTTTTTTTTTCAGGATCAAAGTTTAGACTCTTACCAGCCCTATTTTGCTTAGGTCTAGAAAAAATACTAGTAGAACTTCAGCAGAGTATATGGGAATTAGACTTTCAGATAGGCAAGCCAAACTTTCCTATCTTCGATACAGATAAATTGCTCTCTCCTCTTAGACAGACCACAACTACTTCTATAAAATTCTACATACCAAAGAAGGGACTTTTCCCTAATCCATATAGATGTTCTATGTGTCTTTCAGCCATCCCAAGACGAATTAATACGATAAAGATGAACTAATTCTACTTTATTGTAATAGAATCTGGCAAGTCTGAATGTACAAACTTCCTGTTTTCTGCATTCACTTTTAACTGCTTGATCCATTAGGGCAGGTTTTTCTCTGACCATTACTTCCCTTCGTTCTCCAGAGTCATCCACACATTCCATTGATTATAGCCTGCCTATTAGAGTGATATTTAGCTAATATGCTAACCTTCCATATGAGTTTGTTTCTCACATTCTTTCAAAGTGCCCACTGTTCTTATATTGGTAATCAGAGCTAATACACTCACTCCTGAGTTAGATAAACTCCACTCATGATGAAGAGATTGAAGCATTTTTTTAAAAATAAAGTTTATTGAGTTTTAACAAAACAAAACATCTTATTTGAGTACAGCATTGTTTTGGGTTATCACATTTCAATACAGACACAATTTCATATGCATATTCATCTTATGTATTCATCTTCATATATTATTACTCTTTTTCCAACTTCTCACTATTTCTCCCTTTGCTTCTCTTAATTTTCTTTTATGGTATCTCATTTTCTTCTTATTCAATTGTATTTCTTTTACCCAAATTTCTATATCTTTTTATTCATTGTACTTATACTTTTGTCTGTCTTGTTTACAATTTCATATGTTCTCTTCCAACATTCTTAAGAAGCAAAAGTCCCCCTATGATTGCCAATCGAAGTGCAACACCTTTAAATCTTATTGTTATTATATGAAATCTCATTAAACATTGAATTTGTGCTTTCTAAAATTGTAACATTCAAATTTCTAATATCTATTTTATATCATGTAGATCTCATCATTCAGACTCTGCTTGGTACTTCCCTTGAAAATGTAAAAAGAAAAATTCTAAAAACATAGCACAAAATAGTTATTCAAAATCATTCTAGTACTGGTATGAACCTTGTAAATCTTTCAAGTTTCTTTTCAATATCAATCTTTGAGAACAATTGGAATATTTCCCTCCCTTCTTCATTATTACTTAACTTTTCTTTATTTCCTGTTTTGGTCCCTCATAAGTTCTTTCCCTTTCTATCTTCCCCCCTTTTTCTCATCCCTTTTTTTATACCCTTCTCTCTCTAATTTTCCCTTCTGTAGTTTTCTTTTCTGCTTCTCCTTGCTGTTATATTTCTTTTTCATACTATTTTCCTTTTTGGCTGTTCCCTTTGATCTCAAAACTTTCCATTGATTATACCCTATTAGAGTGATAGTTAGTTAATGTGCTAACCTTCCATATGAGTTTGTTTCTCACATTCTTTTAAAATGCCCACTGTACTTACATTGGTAATCAGAGCTAATATACTCACTCCTGAGTTAGATAAACTCCACTCATTATGAAGAGATAGAGGCATTTTGAGAGTGTTTCAAAAGCAGTAGCAATTATTTTATTCATATCTTTGGCTTATAAAATAATCTAGTGCCTTCAATGAATAATTAACAATAAGGCTTCTTCCTTTTATGTCTGTATGCACTATTACTTAAGATGTATTAATGCTGAATAGCATTTTTAAATTCTGTAATGTGATCTTGGACTGTAAATAAATAAATTTAGATTACACTAGTTTATTAGTAAATACTCTGCTTGGATGGTTTTCATCATTAAAACACAAGCCTGCATTTGCTTATGTATAAGTATTTTTTATAATACATTAATTCTATGATTTAAGTTATTCTATTTATGTAGCTTAAATATGAAGTTCATTGTATTAATAAAATTAAGTATTAATTTGGAAAAGTAAAATTACTTTCTCCATAGAGCTGCTGCGAGCATCCAGAGTGGGAGGTGCTCCAGTCTTCACTCTTACAGGCTGAGCTATAATTGAGGAAACGCTCCTCCTCCACATGACTCCTCCATGCGTCCCCCAGTTTTAGCTCAGCCTCGCTAAAGACAGGCAGCTTAGCAGTTTGCTTCTTGGCCGATCCAGGTTTTTTTCTGCTTCTACATATTCAGGTTTGATCTCTCCTTTCTCCTTGTTCCCTGCGCACTTGGTTTCATTCCCAATTTAGTAAAGGAACGGTTTCTCGCCCCTCAGGGGGGAAATAGGGGGATTTGGAGCCTTTTGCCCCCCCACCCCCCCTTTCATCTGCTGTTTTTTTCAAGCTGTGCTGCATCTAAGTAGCGGCTTTGGCTTGTGCTTTAGATAGCGCTACGTTGCGCCTTCCCCCCATGAA
This sequence comes from Hydrophis major, assembly GCA_033807585.1. Classification (NCBI taxonomy): domain Eukaryota; kingdom Metazoa; phylum Chordata; class Lepidosauria; order Squamata; family Elapidae; genus Hydrophis; species Hydrophis major. Next base: position 166,511,044 of record CM066331.1, on the reverse strand, counting down.
CGCCTCAGAAGAAGGAGAGCTTCTTCTTACAGCCCTCGGGTTCTCTTGCATTCCGGCTTGCCTTTTTGTTATTTTTGAGGGCTTGTGCGTCTCTGAGATATTTGCGCCGGGGCCGGTGGCCATTTTGGATGCGCCTCGTGGCCAGCCGCCATTTTGAATTTTGTTATATTCTGATTGTGCTGCAAAGATAGTAAAGGCCCATAGTGGGACCGACAGGCCGTGTGGAGCCTAGAATTAAAGGGTAGTGTGGTTCTGTGCCCTGTTGCCCTTCCTTTCAAGTGCTAGTTGGCTTGTTTTGTTCCGCAGCTCGCTCAGAGGCGCAGGCACATACTTCCCATTTTTGTTGGGAGGCTGCCTCAGGAGGCCCTTTTTCCTGTGAATTTTTTTGTGCATATTTTTTCCTTTCCTGGCCTCTGCGTTCATTTGGCCTATTGGATGATTAGGATTTAGTTCTAAATTTCTTCTTTTTATTATTGATAAAGCAATAAATCAGCATAACTTAAAAAAACTGATTATCATTAATCCTTTTGTTTGGATTTGATTGGCACCCTTTTGGGCTTTGCCCACTTAAAAAAACATAAATAAATAGATAGGTACAGAATAAAACAATTTTATCCAAAAGGGGGACGTGGCCCAATTTCATGAAAGCCGGCCTACGTTGTAGGTCGAACTCCCAGGCGTGCCAACCGCCATTTTTTTCTTGTCTAAATATCCTTTTTGGTGTCATGGCAGAAGGCAATCCCAGCGGTCCTTCCTTGAAGGCAAAGTCGAAGACGCACTATTTACGCAAAAGGGACAAGGACTCCTCCAAGGCCTCTCAAATGGATGCCTTAAGGCACCATAAGGCCTTGGAGAAGGAGACAAACAATCTAAAGATTCATATTCTGTAACCCTCGCCCCACCCTCTATCTCTACTCAACCCCCTCCCCTGCCAGGACAACCTTCTCCTTCCAGATGCTCACCCGCCCGAAGTCACCAGGCCTCTCACATGCCTGAAGCAACCTTCACACCAACCGCCGCGGGTCTACGTCCAGAGGACCCATCCACAACCATCATTCCGGACAGCATTAGAGAGTGGATGCAACTGGCCATCTGTCAAGGAATAGCAGAGGGGATCCAACAGCTATCCAGACCAGGTTCCCAAATGATGGCGACTGAGGTCGAATCTATGTCTGAAAGATCCCTCTCCAGGCCGGCATCACAACGTGGTCAGGTACCTTCCCAAGTGGAAGCCCCTTTCCCGGAAGGGGAGGAGGCCCAGGAGGAAGAGGAATTGGGTTTTGAATCCTTCAGGGAAGAGGAAGGTTCGGATAAGGGGTCTCTACAATATGCTGAACCCTCTTTCAAGGTAGACCCCATGGAAGGGGAGATGTCAGAGGACGAGGGCATTGCCCCTGACCAACCGGTATTTGTAGGCTTGTTTAAGCCTCATTTGTTTAAGTCTTTGCTATTCAAGGCAAAGAATGTTTCGGGCCTAACTTCCCAGTCTCCCTCTGATCCATCTCCAGCGACCCCAGGGGGCCCAGAAGATTCCATATTCAGACAGCCGGTCATTGAAACTGAGGTTATTCCTACCCCCCAATCTTTTCCGACTTGGTCGCGAGGCAATTGGCCTCTGCGGGTCCCCCTCCCGCTCTTTCCAGCCAGGACAAGAGATTGTTTAATCTCGACCCGGAATTTTCTACCATGCTAAACACTCCTGAGGTAGACGACCCCATAGTGAGACTAGCATCATCATCCAATCCCACTGATGCTCTGGAAGCACTGAAGCCAGAGGATAAGCGAGCAGAAATGGCGCTGCGGCGAGCGCATCAGTCGGATGCTTGGGCCATCCAGTTGGCCACAGCTGCGTCTTTTTTCACTCAATCTTCCATCAGGTGGCTCAGGCAGTTGAAACAGCATGTCCCCCCGTCAAACACCAGGGCCCATCAGGGCATTGCCAAACTCACGGCCGCAGCGGAGTTTGCAGCCGATGCCACGTTTCATTCTGTGAAATTTTCATCTCAGGCCATCTCCTTGCACATTACTGCCCAAAGGCTACTCTGGCTTAGGCACTGGCAGGCCGATATTAAGAATAAAACTAAGTTGACCTCAGCTCCCATATAGGGGGGAAAATTGTTTGGCCCAGCACTAGAGCCATTGCTGATGGAGAGCCAAAATAAGAAGTTCCTCCCATCACTTTTTTGCAGGCAAGAGTCCAGAGGGTCCCAGCCCTTTCAGAGGGGCTCATTTCGCACCTCCTTTCAACCATCCTTCACCCCAAGGTATCAGAGTTCCCCGACGTTCCGTTCGGCCTATCAGGACTGGAGCGACTCGGGAGACAGAAACAGAAGGGGAGGCAGCTACAGGAGGCCCTTCCGGGGTGCAGGGAATATGGCGCCCCATCGTCCCAAGTAGAGTTTCAGCCTCTTATCCCATTGACGGTCGCCTTAAGTATTTTGCCGACCAGTGGGAATCATCCACTTCGGATGCCTGGGTTAGGGACACTGTAAGGTTTGGCCTCTCTCTTCAGTTTCAGTCTGTTCCTCCGGAGCACTTCATGGTTTCTCCCCTTTCCAGAGACCCGACTAAGCGGGTTCTCATGGCAGCCGCTATCAACCATTTTTCTGATATCAAGGCCATCCAGCCCGTGCCGCCTTCACAGCAGGGAGGGGAGTTCTACTCCCTCCTCTTCTTGGTCCCTAAACATTCCGGGGGTTGGAGGCCCATTTTAGATCTAAAGAGGCTCAATCGCTATATCGTTCGTCACAAATTCAAAATGCATACACTTCAGTCAATCTTACAGGGCACCAGGAAGGGAGACTGGCTTACATCCATTGACCTCTCCGAGGCATATCTTCACATACCCATTCACCCCTGTTCCAAATATTTGAGGTTTTGCTACAACAATCAGCATTTCCAATACGTGGCCCTCCCCTTTGGTCTCGTCTCGGCCCCAAGGACCTTCACCAAGGTGTTGGCAGCTCTGGCGGCCCACCTCAGACACTTCCCTATCTGCATTCACTGCTACCTTGACGACATTCTTATTCTATCCTCTACCTGACATCAGGCCAAGAGTGACACTAAGACCACCCTCTCAGTGCTTCAGGCTCACGGCTTCCTCGTAAACTGGGAGAAGAGTCAGCTTAACCCTTCCACCCGTATAGCTCACTTAGGAGCTGTGATTGATTCGGTTGAAGGGAGGGTCTTCGTTTCCCACAAGAGGTTCAGCAGTATCCAAAAAGCTATCAGGACTATTAGACGGACTAGAAAGGCCTCATTGCTAGAATTATCCAAGTTGCTTGGAAAGTTCGTTTCATGCATATCAATTATCCCCTGGGCACAGTTACATTCCAGATCCTTAACAGTGGTTCCTCCTACCTTATCAACGTTCCGGAAGGAGCAACTCAGGCCTCATGGTGAAAGTTCCTTCAAGGGTTCTTGCCTCCCTCCTCTGGTGGAGAAGACCCTCTTCCAACAGAGGTCATCTTTTCAAGGAACCCCAAAGGTTCACTCTCACAACAGACGCCAGCCTCTCCGGATGGAGGGCCCACATGCAGTCGCTTTCAGCCCAGGGAACTTGGTCAGCAACCGAGTGGCGCTGCAGCATCAACTGGCTGGAGCTTCACGCGGTATACCTAGCCCTGCACGCCTTCCTCCCTCAGGTGCAAGGGCGCCACATACTGGTCTTAACAGACAACACTACAACCAAGGCCCACATCAACTGTCAAGGGGGCACCCATTCCATCCGCCTCATGAGGGAGGCCGAGCCGCTCATTGGTCCGTGGGCAGAGGTGCATCTCTTATCCATCAGGATGGAACACATCTCGGGAGTTTCGAATGTCCAAGCAGACTGGCTGAGCAGGGCCACACTGGACCAATCGGAATGGCGCCTACACCCCTCTTTGTTCAGGGAGGCAGCAGTGATATTCGGTCAGCCTCTGGTGGACCTGTTCACATCTCCACTCAACGCCCAGACACCAAGATTCTTCTCGTGTTACCCCACCAATGGGGCAGAGAACCACGATGCCCTGCGCTGCCCCTGGCCCACCGGACTTCTGTACGCCTTTCCCCCCTCCCGTTGATTCCCAAGGTGATTCAGAAATTAATACTCGAAAGGGCGGAAGTCCTCCTGGTAGCCCCATATTGGCCCAGGAGAACGTGGTTTGCGGATGTTCGCAATCTGTCAGTGGCCCCACCGTGGAGGATCCCCCTAGACAGGATCTCACTGTCCCAGGGACCTCTTCAACATCCAGACCCACAGTGGCTTCAGTTGGCCGTCTGGAGGTTGAGCGGGAAAGGCTAAAAGATGAGGGCCTATCGGTCCAGGTCATCAATACTATCCTGGCAGCAAGGCGACCTTCGACTACCCGCATTTATAACGCAACATGGAACACCTTTTGCAGGTGGTGCCATAAGGCGTCCGTCGACACGCTCTCTCCTTCAATTGCACAAATTCTGGTCTTCCTACCAGACGGGCTAGATAGGGGCCTCTCCCCCAACACCCTGAGAAGACAGGTCACAGCCCTGTCAACGGTGGTCGCTGGCAGTTCTTCTGGCTCACTTTCCCACCACCCTCGCATAAGGGCTTTCCTTAGAGGGGCTTCCAATCTGCACCCCCCAGTGGTTCACAGATACCCTACCTGGGATCTTAATATGGTTCTTATGGCTTTAACTAAACCTCCCTTCGAGCCTCTCAGGGAGGCGCCACTTCAGTTTCTCACATTCAAAATGGTGTTCCTTGTAGTGATAACATTGGCGAGAAGGATATCTGAAATAGCAGCTCTATCCATGGGAAAGGACTTATGTGTCTTCCACACTGATCGGGTAGTTCTCAGACCAGACCCCACCTTTATGCCTAAAATCAACTCACCATTTCACAGAGCACAGGAATTGGTCCTGCCTAATTTTTGTCCAAAGCCTTCTCGAGAAAGGGAAAGGCAGTGGCACACCCTCGATGTTCGAAGGGCACTTTGTATCTACATCTATCGTACACGGTCTATCAGAAAGTCAGAGTTGTTGTTCCTATCTTTTCAGCCAAAGATGCTGGGCTGCAAGGTATCCCCGTCTACTGTTGGCCGCTGGATTAGAGCTACCATATCCAAGGCCTATTTGGCTCAGGCCCTTCCTGTTCCTAGTGGGATAACCGCTCACTCTACAAGGAGTGCAGCCACCTCGGCAGCCTGGGCTACTCAGGCGTCGATTCAGGATGTCTGTCAAGTGGCCACCTGGGCGTCTCCGTCTCCTTTTATATGCCACTATAAAATTGATGTTTACGCCTCAGCTGAGGCTTCCCTTGGCAGGCGAGTCCTTCAACAGGTGGCAAGAGAACCAGAGGTGATTCCGGACCAGACGGAGTCCCTCCTGTTGGACAGGCCATGCTTTGGTATGTCCCACTCTGGATGCTCTCAGCAGCTCTATGGAGAATGGGCATTGGTACTTACCTGATACACCCTTTCTCGTCGAGCTGCGTAGAGCATCCAGCCCCACCCTAATTGGTCCGTCTGGTGGGGAATCCTGTTTTGGCCAATGATGTGTATAGTTTATAGTTGAGACTTGTATAATAGTTGACATGAGAGGATAGTGGTGTCTTCTTGTCTTCGTAAAACTGGGGAACGCATGGAGGAGTCACATGGAGGAGGAGGAGCGTTTCCTCAATTATAGCTCAACCTGTAAGAGTGAAGACTGGAGCACATCCCACTCTGGATGCTCGCAGCAGCTCGACGAGAAAGGGCGTATCAGGTAAGTACCAACGCCCATTTTTTTAGTTTTTTTCAAATTGCATGTATTAGCTGCTTTTCAGGATACATTGAGCTTCAGATTCAAATGCATTTGCTGTTCCTTGATTTCATGAAAAGCATAAGGAATAATGTTGTGCAAGTGAATACTAAATGAAATGAAATTTTGCTGATCTTTTTGGTGATGTTCACACTATCAGGTATAAGGATTTGTTTGAGTACCAGAAGTGCCTTTGGCATTATGACTTAAAACAACATAGGAAGAATAAAGACCTTTTAATTTTCTTGGACCTCTTGATGGACTTTGAAGCTTTAATTATGCAGTAGTTTTAGATATATTGCCCTAGTTGGGACGTTTCACTCATGATTTGTTTACTGATGTTAACATTTACTGCTTTGCCAAATGGTGTTTCTCTGATATTTATTTCTTGCCTCCTTGCCTCTGTGCTGTGTAATATCTGAATAATTTGTTTTTAGTGGCTGTGATAGATGGAATGACACAAATTTTCAGTTTATCCCTTCAATCTGATCAATTTAAGATCGTTGAATCAGTAATTTATTCACTCAATGATCAGTAGAAGAATAAAATAGATACAATGCAAGAAATCAAATCAAAATGAATTAAGGTAAATACCAACATAAAATGTTGGATAAGTAATGATGTATGGTAGTAATATGAGCGGCATAGTGGTCTATTGGTCAGGACACTCACCTACCTCTTGGAAGATAGAGAATTTAATCTTAGGTAGCAGCAGATACTTCTCTTCTAGGGTACAAAGAAAAAATATCTGCTATAAACTCTGCTTGGCATCTGGCCAGTAAATGCTGAGCTCTATTCAATCACCCTGACTTTACTCCAAATTAAAGGATTATAGGGTCGTATAAAGGGAGTTTTTATGTATAGTAATAAGCTTTACAAATGTGATTTTTTTATTTTTAGTATGTAAAGAAAAAATGAATGCTTTTTAAAACAAGTTATATAAAGGATTGCAGATGTACATATTAATATATTAATATCTTAAATAAGAAACAAGTGAAAACAAATTAGCCTTGAACAGTATTATATCTTATTTTCACTGCAGTAATGCAACATTTGGCTGCCATGCAGCTAATAGTGGGCTTTGTGTCTTCTGATAGAATAATTCTATCTTCCTGGGAATTTATTTATTAAGGACAGAATATAAATAGACATAATACTACTGTAAAATTTACAATGTAATAATCCATGTGAAATGGTTATGATCTCATTGCCACTTACATAGACAGGTGAGCTCAATTAATGGATTTTAGAATGTCTGCCTTTTAGCAAAGCAGATGGTAAGCTATTGTGTCTGGCTTTGAAGAAGGTTGTCCTTGGCCTCAGGAAAAAAAGGATCTCTAAATATTTTTCTGGTTCTCAGATGCTCTTGTTTATCTATTTTTTTGTGATGTAGACATTTATTGTTAACTTTAGCTTGAAATGTCATATATTTTATTCTTTGGCTGAGTAGGTATTTAACTTGGAATGGTGCCGAAAGCCAACAGTGCAAATTTTTGCTTTGCAAGGCTATCTCTGCATCTTAAATGGGCAAAGCTACAAAACACTGGATTTTTCAGACCATTAATTCATCACCATCTTCCAGGCCCTTATCAGGATTGCAATAATTTATTTTTCAAATCTTAGCAGGGCATTTGCAGTTACATTGGAGGCAGTGAGAATTGATCCCAGAATTTTTGTTTAGACTGATTCCTGGACATTCCCACTTGTGTATTGCAGAGGATTTTGAGCTAACAATTTGGCCTCAGATTTGCCACAGTAATTTTTGTCAAATCCAACAATGCCTGGTTTCCTGAAATTGTCTTTTGTATCTTATCAAGTTCTGATGAACCATTATGATGAAGGTATTTTAGGAGTAGAATTCCAAGGCACAATTCTCTGGAATCCAGTACATGTCTCATCTCCCCACTTTTATCTTATCAAAAGTTATGTCATCTTGTGAAAGATGCTTGCAACATAAATACTGACCTCTCATGGTGATGCTAAATAAAATATACTTCATAATTAAAAGTCGAATTGTGAATGTAAAATGCAAAACTTTCCTTCCCATAGACTCCTGGGTTGATGAAAAATTCATATTCTGTTCTTAGGATTATAACAGTGTTATTTTAGTTGGCAATTCAAAACAGTTCTGTATGTTTTTTGTGTACAGGAATTCCTATTACGTAGAAACTAATAGATAATTTATGTGTTGCATTTCTTAAAGATATTTGCTAACTTGAAATTTAATTGCTTGCAGCTGTCTTAGTAATGTTAATACATTAATGTTTAATTGCTATTCTTGTATGGCAGGGCTCAACATTTCTCTTGCATAGAAAAATAACTTCTGAAATTTACTCATAAAATGCCTTACAACACTCTGATCAATTGATTCATTTTAGAATCAGCATCCTCAATAGTTCATCAGCAACAAAATTTCACTCATTTTCTGTATTACCAAATATACATTTTCCCTCTGCAAAGGGATGATTGTCAGCTTGTCATCATGAGAAAGAGTGGCATAACTATGCCCTGACAGAAAAGAAGGGTGCAGCTGTAACCTTAGCCTCATATTGTAAGATATACTGTATTTTTCTAAGAATAAGATGCACTTTTTCCACCCCCAAAAATGGCTGGAAATGTCTGTGCATCTTATACAGTGAATGTTGCTGAAGCTCCGCCCACCTGCTGGCCCCCACCCGCCAGCCTCTGCCTCCCAGCAGTTTGCCTTCTTGCAGCAAACGGCAAACAGCCTGGTCAGCTTCAGCACAGCCTGATTAGCACAAGCAGATGATTGTCGGTTGGATCGGCCTCCCAACGATCAGCTGGAATGATCACCATTGCCTATGACCACCTGTGCATACCCCATTTTCAGCCTCCGCATCCCTTTTTTAGCCTCCACAAGCCCTGTTTTCCACCCATACCGATTCCCACTGCTCAGAACAGGCTGAAAATAGGGAACACAGAGGCTTAAAATGGGGCATGCGGAGGCTGAAAACAGGATGTGGAGGCTAAAAATGGGGCATGTGGAGGGGGCAATAGGCAAGGGTGATCCCTGAAGCCTGAAACAGCTGATTGTCAGGAGGCCGATCCAACTGACAATCATCTGCTTGTGCTAATCAGGCTGTGCTGAAGCTGACCAGGCTATTTGCTATTTGCTGCAAGGAGACAAATTTCTGGGAGGCAGAGGCAGACTTTTTTCTTGTTCTCCTCCCCAAAAGCTAGGTGCATCTTATACTTTATCTATACAGTATCTAACTTTATAGCTAATTGTGGATTTAGAGAGATAGCTGTCTTTATCCCTAGGTGTGGAACTATTTCTAAGATGAGCTCAACTGAGATTGGTGACTGCAAAAGTATTTTTCTTTTGAGTATACAACATGTGAGACAGTTTTTATTTTCTGCTACCAATGAACTGGCACTTTATTTTCCCCTCCATCCTTCCCTTAGTCCAATCATCTAGTTTGTCTTCATCTCATTTGTTATACCCATGGAAACGATGAGGAAGAAATCCTGACTTCTTTGAGCTAATAGTTACCGGCCAAGAGACAGATCCCCCCCCCTCGCCCCAGCTTATTTTTGCCCAAGTATGGTCATGAGCTGTAGAAAATAATTTGAGGTCACATACAGCTGTGACTTTGAGTCCTCTGATACTACATGTTCTCAACACCTGTGCAAGTTCACATAGATTCTTAAATGAGTTCTGGAATATGTTGACCTTTCAGTTTAATTCTAGGTTCAAGACAAATTTCAGCCTTTTCCATTGTTCCTCAAATTTATCCAGCCAGTATTTGTTTTGTAACTTTCGGGAACTCTTCTTTATGAGAAAGCAACAAAAGAGAGGCCTTTTTTCTGGAAAGAGGTAGCACAATATATTAGCACAATACATTTCATGAGGGAAGATTTGCTGTAATATGTATGTTATTCTTGAAGGTTTTAAAAATAAAACTGATTTGGAAGCAGGTAAAATTATTGGGAGGAAAACAACTTGAAATTGTTAGCTTCTCCATTTTTCATAGTCAGAGGGAAGGTTGCTGTAATATGCATGTTCTATTCTTGAACCTTTTAAAAATAAAAAATTCCAACTTATTTGTAAACAGGTAAAATTATTTGGGGGGGGGGGAAGAGAGCTTGAAATTAATTCCAATTCTTGGAAGTTAATCTTGAGAACTGCACATAGATATTCAATGAGAGAGAAAGATGATATATTGTTTATTATTTTAGCTGTAGGGAATGTGGTGTGTGTGTTTAAAATCTTATGTGGCAATACTATTAGAGCAACCTGAAAGCCTTTGAAAGCTTTTAATTCCAATGTCTGAGGTATCCTTAATTGCCTGTTTAAGATGGGACTTGGAGACATGTGCTTTACAGGTAGTCCTTGACTTATGATTGATCCCAAAATTCTCATCTACACTGTGCCGAGAGTCCAGGATGGCTTAGACTCCTCCCTATTATGTCATAGAGCTGAGTCTGCCTTGTATAAAAAGCCAGCCTCTGGCCAGATCCCCAGCTTTGACTCAGCTCCTTTGTCTCAATCGAGCTTCGTGTCTTGGAAGCAGTTTGTTATTGTTGCAAAAGCACAGCAGAAGAGCAAGTAGGAGCTTTCCTTTTGTCAGTTGTATGGGTCGGAGAATCCAAAGCATGGTCTGTCTCCTGTGTTCTTGCTTAAAGATGGTGTCAATCAAAGTTTAGTCCAGCCCTCTTTCCACTGTGCATGCCCAGTTTTTGACTCTGTCTTCATGCAAAGAGGACATGAGGAGAGAGTGCTCAGAAAGAAAGATAGAAAATATAATAATAATGCTTTGGATTCTTCGAGGAAAAAAAGAGGAAAAAGAGAAAGAGTGAAAGTCAGCAAACCATGAGTAAATGAAAGAGCCAGGATCTCATACCAGGCCGGGAAAGCCCCACATAGCTGCTTAGTGCTTAAAAAGGCAAGCGCTTAAAAGGGCAAGTGGCAGCAGCCTCAGTAAGAGCGGGCGGGCTCTCGATTGGCTAGCAGAGAAAGATGGCTAATTAAAAGCCTCTGGCACAATTCTTGGGGCTCCAATTGAGCTGTGCCAGCTAGAGAGCAGGGATCCACTGTCTGACAGCGTCGGGGACCCGGCACTGCCTTAGGGAGGCTGTGGACAAAGCAGAGCTGTAAATCCTCCTGAGCTAGTTCGGGCTGCAGCGGTAAGCAGCACTCACTCAACTCAGGGTTAGACCCATCCATTTATAGTGCTATCTAAATGACATTCTAATCTTGTCATCTTCGGTTAGTCAGTCCGAACTAGATACCCCGTTTACTATTCAAGCTCTTCAACACCATGGGTTTTCTATGAACTGGGCTAAGAGTCACTTAACTCCATTGACTCGCCTAATTCATCTAGGAGCCATTATAGATACTATGGAAAGAAAAGTCTTCCTTTCCCCGGACAGACAAGAAAGCGTCAGACAACTAACTCAGGAGATCAAGACCCTTAAATGGGTACCCCTGATCTGGTTATCTAAACTATTAGAAAAACAGATCTCCTGTATTTCTACTGTTCCCTGGACCCGGCTGCATGCCAGAACCCTACAGTGATATCTGTTGCTCTTCCAAAGGTCAGGAAGAGACACTTCCAACTGATGAGTTCTAGTACCACCAAAGGTCCTCAGATCTCTCCGCTGGTAAACTACACCTTTCATCAATGGGTTCCCTATTCAAGGAACCCAACAGATCTATCATTACGACAGATGCCAGCCTATTAGGATGGGGAGTGCACTACCTACACCACATGGCACAAGAATGTTGGTCTGTTCTCGAACAATCATACAGCATAAACCTATTGGAACTCAGAGCTGTCTACCTGGCTCTTCGCAGTTTCATTCCGGTAATTCGGTCCAAACACGTCCTGATTCTAACAGACAATGTAACAACAAAGGCTCATATAAACAAACAGTGGGGTACCCACTCAGGCTAACTGATGAGGGAGGCAGAGAAGTTGTACCTTTGGGTGGAGAGGAACTTGCTGTCCATCAGGGCAGAGCCTATCTCCAGTCTGTCCAACATCCAGGCAGACTGGCTGAGCAGGGCCACAGTCGATCAGTAGGAATGGTAGTTACATCCATCACTGTTCCAAGAAGCAGCCCTGAGATTTGGACAACCAGTGACTTCACCTCTCAATGCTCAACTCCTGAGATTCATATCGAGGTACCCAACCCAGGAAGCAGAGAATATCAATGCCCTTCGATGCCGCTGGCCACCAGGCCTACTGTATGCATTTCCCCCTCTTCCAGTGATCCCCAAAGTGATCCAAAAGCTTCTGCAGGAGAGAGCGGAGCTGCTGCTAATAGTACCATACTGGCCCAGAAAGTCGTGGTTTGCAGACCTTCGGGATCTGTCATTAGTGGAACTATGGAGGATTCCATCGGATAGTCATTCTATCTCACAGTCCAGTTCAACACCTGGATCCTCAATGGCTCCACCTTGCCATATGGAGATTGAGCAGCGATATCTGAAGGGTGAAAAAATTTCCAACAGGGTCATTTCCACCATCCAGGCGGCCAGACGTCCATCAACAAATTGCATTTACGATGCCACTTGGAACATACTTTGTAAGTGGTGTGCTAATTTTAATATTGAACCCACTTCTCCATCAGTGGCACAAATACTGGAGTTCTTGCAGGATGGTCTGGACAGAGGTCTTTCGCCCAACATATTGCAAAGGCAGGTGGCGGCATTGGCTTCGGTTATTTCCTGGGGTGATATTTAACATCATCCTCGTATTCGTAGTTTCATTCATGGAGCCACGAATATACAGCCCCCTGTGATTCACCGCTATCCAACTTGGGATCTTGACAAGGTCCAAACACGTCCTCTCTGCTGTAACAAAGGGACCCTTTGAGCCTCTGAGGATGACGAGTCTCCATTTTCTGACATACAAGGTAGTCTTTTTGGTTGCTATTACGTCAGCAAGACAAATCTCTGAACTAGCTGCATTGTCAGTAAGAAAAGACCTATGCATATTTCACCAGGACAGAGTGTTCCTCCATCCAGATCCAACGTTCATGCCAAAAATTAATTCCACTTTCCACAGGGTGCAGGAGTTGGTGTTCCCGAGCTTTTGCCCAAGACCAACTCACAGACTCGAATGCCAATGGCATCAGCTTGATGTGACGCGCCCTATGCATTTACTTAGATTGTACTGCTGGATTTAGGGAAATGGAAGCTCTTTTCGTTTCATTTCAACCTACCACCCAAGGGCGCAAAGTTTCACCTTCAACAATTGGCAGGTGATTGAGAGCCATGATTACGAAGGCGTATGAGGCTCAGTCACTTCTTGTACCTAGAGGCATAACTGTGCACTCCACACAAAGTGCAGCAATGTCAGCAGCATGGGTCACGCAAGCTCCAATAGACAAAATTTGTAGGGCAGCAACTTGGGCCTCTCCATCGCCCTTCATCAGGCACTATAAAATTGATGTGTTTGCGGAGTTCCCTTGGCCCATCTTTCCAGACTGCTGGGGAAACTGATCACCTGCATTGGTATCATCCCGTGGGTGAGACTCCACTCTCGGACTCTCCAATGGTTCCTGCTCCCTTTTCAATGAGCGGGCACCAGCCACTCTTCCTCTAGGGTGCAGGTCCCTCCGCAGATTCTACGCTCATTCTGCTGGTGGCAGTCTCCTGCCCTTTGGAAGGGACATCCATTCAAGGAGCCGGACAGATTGCTGCTTTCCATGAATGCCAGTTTCCAGCACTAGGGGGGCATTCTGGAAGGTGAGATGGCCCAGAGGTGTTGGTCACTGGCAGAAGGGTCTTGCCCGATAAACCTAATACTCTCTGCTACCAGGTGGTGGTCCTGTTGACCGTTCTCCACTGGGATCAATTTTCATCACTGTCCCATCATTCCTCTGTGTGTAGGTTCCTAAAAGGGGCCTCTAATATCTGCCTACCAGTGGTCCACAGATATCCCACATGGGTGCTTCCCAAGTTGCTGCAGGCTTTGATAGGGCCTCCATTTGAACCCCTTAGATCAGTGTCACTTCAGTTTCTAACTTTTAAGGTGGTTTTTCTAGTTGCCATTACTTTGGCTAAGAGGGTGTTGGAGCTTTCAGCTCTCTCTATTAGGCAGGACCTCTGTTCCTTCCATGCCAACAGGGTGGTTCTTCGATTAGACCCTACCTTTGTCCGAAAAATTAATACCTAGTTCCATAGAGCCCAGGACATTGTATTAACAATCATAAATGTGAAAAATAGTGATTAGTCACTTTTTTGTTATAACTTTGCTCACTAAACAAATGGTTGTAAGTAGAGGATTAACTGTAGTAGCAATAAATCCAGGTAAAATTTACCAACAGTAATGGAATTGAAATGCCAAATGGCCAAACCATCAAGAGCCATCAGGATGAAGCTTATAAGAGTCTGGTCAGTTGGAGAATATGAACCATGGACAAAGTAGATCAAAGTCCCAGGAAAGTATATGCCATACAGTTTAAAATCTGCTGTGTACCAAACACTAAATTGCCCAGAAATATGTGAACATTCAAAAAGGTACACTCTGATGGAATCTAGAAGATGAGCCTTTTCTGCTATAGCATCTATTCTTTGGAACTTCTAGAAATCTCTTAAAATGTATCTTTTTTTCAGGAGGTTTGCAATCTCTTGGAAGAGGGAGCCTGCAAAGTCATTGTATTATTTGTGTGATTTTCATGCATCATCTTGTGATCTTATTTATATTTATGTTTAATTACTTTTAAGTATTGTTTTAATTGTTTTGCTGGATGGTTGTATCAGGCCTTCCACCATTGTATTTACAATGTGACCTGGAGGGCTTTCTGTGCCTGGTACTCCCAATCTGGGTTGGATCCTGCAGTGGTCTTGGTTGCCCAGGTGCTGGATTTTCTCCAAGAAGGACTGGACAAAGGGCCTGTCACTCAACACATTATGACAGCAGGTGTGTACTTTCCGGGGGGGGGCACGGAGGCCTTATTCTGGCATCTGACCATCCACAGATTTATTAAAGGGGCAATGAATCTTTGACCTCCAGTGATTCATCGATAACCCACATGGGACATCTCTAAGGTACTACATTCGCTGACTGAGGCTCCCTTTGAACCACTGAGATCTACTTGTCTGCAATTTTTGTTGTATAAAGTGACCTTCCTGGTAGCCATCACCTCAGCCAGATGGGTTTTGGATTTGGCTGCACTTTCTGTCAGGACGGAACCCTTTATCTTTCACCCCAAAAGAGTTGTTTTGAGATTGGACCCTTCATTCATGCCAAAGGTGAACTCATGGTTCCACAGGGTCCAAGAACTTATATTGCCTGATTTTGGTCCAAAACCAGTCCACACATTTGAAAAGAGATGGCACACTCTGGACATATGGAGGGCCCTTTGTACACATATAAAATGAACTTCCCACTTCAGGAAGTTGATATCCCTTTTTGTTTCATTTCAACCCTCTACCCTTGGTTGCAAGGTCACTCCATTGACAGTGGGGCAATGGATCAGAATATGCATCTCCAGAGCCTACCAGTCCTCAGGACTTGAAGTACCTCTTCACATAACAGCCCATTCCACAAGAAGTGCAGCCATGTCAGCAGTGTGGGCCACTCAGGCTTTTCTTGAAGAGGTTTTCCAGGTGGCCACTTAGGTCTCACCATCCCTGTTCATCAAGCACAATAAGCTAGACTCCTTTGCCTCACCGGAGGCAGCCTTTCGATGGAGAGTTCTTCAAAAGGTCTACCCTTACTAGGGGATCTGGACCGAACTAAGCCTGCCCATAGGACAGCCAGCTTTGATATGTCCCAATCCTGGATGCTATCTCCACCACAAAGGAGAAGGGGCATTGGTCTTACCTAATACGACTTTTATCTTTGCGTGGAGATAGCATTTAGTCCCACCCTAATGAGGGTCTGCTCCAGATCCAGTGGAGCACAACATCAGCAAGAAAACACATCAGTTTGTCACTATTCCTTTGCCAAATTCTGGGGAACATTGGTAATGGAAGTGTCCTCACAGACTCAATCCAATCAGATAGCAGCACGAGGTCTACCCAATCCTAATCCTGGAAAAAAGCAAATGGCTTTGATATTCCTAGATGCTCAAAAGGCATTTCACAATGTGAACTGGAGATTTATGTTATTACTATTGGAACAGATGGGTTTTGCTAAAAAATTTACTCAAGCAATAGAAGCCATATATAATAAACAGATAGCAAAGGTAATGATGGAGGGGGAACTTACAGATTTTATTAATATAAGAAAAGGCACAAGACAAGGGTGTCCCCTATCTCCTTTGCGATTTGTGTTGACCTTGGAAGTGTTGAATAGAAATATTAGGGATGATAAAAGCATAAAAGGAATGAAAATTAAGAAGGAAGAATTTAAACTACAAGCTTTTGCTGATGATTTAGCTTTTATTCTGGAAGACCCGTTAGAAACAGCTCCAAGGTTATTGGAAAAGATAGAGACATATGGTGAGATGGCTGGTTTGAAAATAAATAAAGATGAAACAAAGATTTTGACAAAGAACATGCTATTGAGACAGAAAGAAGAACTGGTAGATCTTTTGAAAATCCAAGTTACAAATAAGGTTAAGTATCTGGGGATATATTTGACAGCAAGATGTAGCACATTAAAAGAGAATAATTATATTAAACTCAAACAACAGATAGCTACAGATTTGAAGAAGTGGGAAAACTTGCAATTGTCATTAATAGGGAGAATTTCAACAATCAAGATGAATATTTTACCCAGAATTTTATTTTTGTTCCAAACAATACCAATTAGGCTTGGAAAAGACTATTTTGAAGATTTAAATAAAATCATGTTGAAGTTTATATGGCAAAGTAAAAAAGCGAGAATAAAGCTAAAGCTTTTGCAAGACGCTAGAATTAGAGGAGGTTTTGGCCTGCCTAATTGGGAATTGTATTATCAAGCTGCAAGTTTGATGTGGGTCAAAGAATGGATAACATTAAGAAAGCATAGATTGTTGACATTAGAAGGGCATGATTTGCTGTTGGGCTGGCATGCTTTTTTATGGTATAAGGGAACTAAAACACAGGGTTATTTTAGAAGACATTATATACGGGAGTCTTTGTGGTTAAACTGGGAGAAGATAAAAAGACAATGTTATTTGAAAATTCCAGTTTGGTTATCGACTATTGAAGCATTTTCCTATCCTATAATTTATAAGAAGGAACAAACAGTTAGATATGGGGAACTCTTGGATGAAAAGGGTGAACTTAAATCGATCCAAAACTTAGAGGATCAAGGTATAAGGATGAATTGGTTTTGATATGCGCAAATACATTCAAAGTATGATGAAGATTCTAAAACGGAGGGATTTTATGATAAGCAGACTGATTTAGATAAGATCTTGATGGGTACTGATGAGAAGGTGATTAAAAAATTGTATGGTTATTTATTGGGAATGAAATTAGAGGAAGAGCAAGTCAAAGAAACTATGATTGCTTGGGGGAAGAATTTTGGATATGGGATTGATCTAGAGAAATGGCAAAAATTGTGGTCTCAAAATTATAAAATGACAATGTCAACAGCATATAAAGAAAGCTTGTATAAGATGTTTTACAGGTGGCACTTTCCCCCGACAAGAATAGCAAGAATGTTTAAGAACAAATCTGAAAAATGCTGGAAATGTCATCAGATACATGGCTCATATTACCATATGTGGTGGACTTGTGAGGACGCTAGAAAATATTGGACTAAAATTCGCATGTGGTTGGAAAAAATGACAAAGAAACACATAGACTTGAAACCAGAGATGATCTTATTGGGAATTTTACCTGATATATATAGTAAAGATTTGAAATACCTGATTGTAAATGTATTAACAGTGGCTAGGATTGTATTTGCTAAAAATTGGAAGAATGAGAAAATACCATTACAGGAAGAAATTATTAAGAAAATATTGGAATGTGCTGAGATGAGTAGATTGACATTTGAAATTAGAGAGCAAGAGGATAAACAATTTTATGAAACTTGGGATCTTTTTTATCAATGGCTAGATGATAAAATACGATAATAGAATATTTAGAATGCTAGACAGTAAGGAATATCTTTATTTTGCTATTTTGTTTTTACTTTGTTATTTGACATTATATTTATAAAGGGTTTTTTAGGATTGATTTGGTATGATTATATGATTATATGATTTGTTACAGAATAAACTGGTTAAAGTATTGTTATCTCATAAAGCATGAATGATTAAAAGTATAGTCAAAAATTTCTTTTTTCTTAGTGATATTAGGATATATAAGTTTGGAATGACAATATGAGTTGTTATGTAACATAATTGTAATTGAGACTACAAAAGGAATGCACAAAACTGATGAACCAACTGACACACTGGATGTACATATGAGAGTTGATGTTTTAATGTTTTGTTTGTCTTGTTTGTTTGTAAAAAATTAATAAAATCTCTTTCAAAAAAAAAAATCAGTTCGTATACACAAAAATGTGTATGATCTTAACAGAAACTATAGGCATCTAACTTCATATAATGGTCATTCTCACAAAATGACTTTACATGAACCTAGTAAATTTGTTCCCCGTAATCTCCCAAAATGTCCTTTAATACTTAGCAAATATTTTTACCTTTTCTAGGGAAAAATACACACATGTACTATTTTACTTTCCAATGATTCTTTTAGAGTTTATGAAATATTTTGAAAAAGAAAGCCACATTTCAGTCTTTCCAGTTTGCATTATGCTAGTCTTCCATATGTTTATTTTTAAGTATAACAATACTTTAAAAAATATCAGAAAAAGCATACTGCATGGGATACGCTAAGTGTGCTGTTTACTGTCACCACTTTAAGGGCCAGAATCTACAGGATATAGAAGAATTGTAAACATAATAATTTAATTTAAGGGGATCTTAAGGACCCAACTATATTGAGATAATCTTATTAAAAGCTTTTACAAATTTTCCCCATATGCACAGATTATGCTTTACTATTTTATGAAAAAAAATCTATACTTACATCAAAACTATTCAGCATATTTGTCATTTTTTCTTCTTTCCATTAACAGATACCTGATTAGTCAAGGAGCATATGTAGGAGCTGTAAACAGTGAAGGAAACACTCCATTAGATATTGCTGAGGAAGAAGCAATGGAAGAATTGCTTCAAAATGAAGTGAATCGACAAGGTAAACATAAAAAATTAGTGCTTTACTATGTGTAATGATTAGGAAATTCCATATTGTGAAGAAAATTAATGATACAAGAAAATTAACTATAGAGCACTAAATTATATGGATTCAAAATCCATATAACAGCATTCATTCTGTATCAGCACTGAAGATGAGTTTTCTGTAACTATTTTCTTTTGTGTCTTTCTCTGCAGCTCTTTCTTATTTTCCTTTTCTTCCCAGTTGGTTTTTCCTCCCCATTTCTATTCTGCTTCTTTGCTCTGTTTTTGCTAGGAGCAGGAATAGGAGACAAAATGGCATGTAGTTATAAACCAGATGAGTTAAATTAATTTTTGCAAATAGGGTGCTCATTTGATAGAAATTAGTTTTATGAAAACTGACAGTTTTTTCTGTGCCCACATGCTGGTCTTTATTGGAATCCTGTCTGTATCCAATATGTTCTTATACATATACATATACATATACATATACATATACATACATACATAAATATATATACATGTACACACACATATATACTTGTACATATAAAATACATATACATAAAATATATACATATATATTCAAGTGTATCACTTGGATATCTTTTCTAGAGGTTTTAATTTTGTAGAGGAACTATGAATTAACATAGCATTTTTATCTGTATATTTTGGTGGAGGTGTAGAGAAAGGCAATGCTGAATGTAGGCTTCTTTTCCCTTTGGGATATAACAGTATGTAAGAAAAATACTTTGAAAAACTATGTTCGTGTTCCAGATAGCAAAGTATTTTAAAATTTGGAAATTAAATGATTTTCCCCCAGCTTGGTTGATAAGATGGGAGCTTAGCCATTGACATTTATCTTCTAACATTAAAAAAAATGATTGAATTGCAGTCAGTATTTTTTAAGATAAAACACTGAGGAAAAATACACAATATTTCAGATTGGTTATTGACATTACAATACATGTTTGTATTGAGTAAAATAGGAAAACTGTATACAATTCTTTAATAGTTGAGACTATGTTTAGTGTTTTGAGCATAATCTGATCATTTAATTAAAATTCAATATTTAAAAATATTCCTTTCTGTCACATAAAAATTACTGTGATAATAACTTACAGAACTCTGTTATGGCCAAACTAAAGATTTTCTGGTGAGAAGAACTGTAATGCTGGGGCTTTTAGCTGTGCGCTTCTAATCTAAATGACAGTAAAAGAACCACTTCAGCTCTGAAGGCAGGATAGCATGTTTGCTAGCAGCATTTGATGTGGAGCATTCCTAATACTGTATCACATAATGAGAATATCCATCCAAATATAATAAGTGGGAAACCAAAACAATTGTTTTGAAGACATTACAAATATATTATAAACGTAATTTCATTTAAAATAGTTTAATAAAATGTTTGTTTGAGAAATCTTTGAATTTTAGATATTAAAACATGCCAGTTTCCCACAAATATAATGTATAAGAGTCAATGCTGTTTTTACCAGTACTGTAAGTGGGATTTTGGAGCCTTGCTTATTTTTGCTTATTTAAATACATCTTATATATAAATAGAATAATGGTGCTTGAAATAGTGGAGAATATTACAGTCTTTTATGATTTGATATAAGAGATAACAGTGTTTTGATCTGAGGTAAAAATGTAATGTCACCGTGAATTGTCTATTGCATTTTGACATATTAAAGTGATGTTTTAACATCCTGGCAATTAAAACTGTAAAGCACCATTGGATACAACCTGAACTGGTTTCCTATTTTAGTCCATTGGTAAGAAAGATTAATCTGACTACCAAATTAACATGCAAAGTATGTGGACCATTGGAAAAAGTATTTTCTTTTAATTGTTTTTATTTAGTTCTGAGACCTAATAAATAAATGAAGAAACTTAGCAATATTCAATGGTTTGATTTATTTTTGAAGCTGCAATATCTATTTATGTGCATTTTTCTAGCTATTTTCCTTTATATCCTAAGATTGACTGCTGTTCTGTTCTGGCTTTTTAATCTTTATGAAGTAATTAGGTAATTTTAAATGTGATATTTATTATACATTTGTATTTTACCTGTAAACATAATAATTAGATGGACATATTAATGCAAGATCAAAAAGCTAATTCAATGTTTTATATACAGCTTCAGTAATGTCCAATGTTTAATAAAAAGAGATTTAGAAAGAAAATGCATGTTTTGAAAAAAGGGAGTGACAAGGGAGGCAGAGGCTGCTGCTACTAGTTTTTAAAATTTTAGCTTCAGAAATAATAAGCTCATGGTGGATGAGTACATGAAAGGAAACGTTGAAGTTTCCAAGTTTTTTTGTTAAAAGAAATTAAGATCTTGGAAAACATCTATAAGAAACTAATTGCTAACATGGAAACTACTGAGATTGCAAATCTTACTTTGGATCTTAGACTGTACAAGTCTTGTTACCTACATTAAATGCATATTTGTCTGGACAATGTGTTAGAAATTAACCTCAGCTTGTATCTCCAGTTTGTAATTCTGTCTCACCTTGTTATTAAGTATCTTGACCTAACCTAGTCCTGCTTGTTGAACGAGATCCTATATTGCATTTTAAAAATGTAATTGTCTATATAATACCTACCTTTTTAGAGAATGATATTTGTGTGAACTTTGTTTTCTGCCTCAAACTGCAACCAAAATGTTGAGGATGATCACTTCTACAGAATAGATAGAACTGGAGGGGAATTGTCCAATGTTTTGTTTAGAGGTTGATGAATTTTATGCAGTTTAAATAATAAGTGTATAGGTTTTAAAATGAATATATTTCTGTTCTTTTAGGGGTTGATATAGAGGCAGCTCGGAAAGAAGAAGAGCGAATAATGCTTAGGGATGCTAGACAGTGGCTTAATAGTGGTCATATAAATGATGTTCGGCATGCAAAATCTGGTGGTACAGCTCTTCATGTAGCTGCTGCTAAAGGGTATACGGAAGTCTTAAAGTAAGTTGAACTTCTGAATGGATTCAGATTTCACATTTAAAATTTGCTTTGAACGCTTAGATTTACATATATAGTTTTAAATGCTTTCCTAATCATTACAAATAATCAGTCAATGCTGAAATATTAACCACATATCAAGTCAAGAATGAATGAATATGTTCATTCATTCATTCATTCACTCTTAATTGTTAGTTTAATATCTTGAAAGTTGGGTATGAGGTATCAATTAGCATACTCTATTAATGCTTCACAATAGCTTAAAATTGTGGACCAAGGAAGGGCAAGACAATATTCAGGTCATATCTATTCTTCCATTTTCTTAGATATTTGTGGAGTTACCAGAATCCATCCTCCCTTGTTTTCACTCTAAATTAAGTGAATCTGCAATGTATGTGATGCAATTTGTGATTTTCTACTTAAGTTCAGTGATAACTTACAATTTCATTGTTTGTGACAAATCTGAGAAGTTCATATTAACATTCTCAAATTATTCTTTTTGCCACAAATCTTTATAAGATTTTACATTCTAGTTTATTTTCACTTTTGGCATATATAAAAAATAGCTAAGCAATTAGAAATGCTGCAGTTTCTTTTTTCTGCAACTATTATTTATATGCAAATGTAGCAGTAAGCAGAGAATCACAAGCAAATAAAAAACCAGCAAATAGTACTAATAATGAAGACAGTCTTTAGTTCCTTTTTTTCTGTGTTGAGTGTCGTGGGAGATAGAAAGTTCTGGCTCTTGCTCTTCTAGCAGCCTCAATCATTGTTAATTGATGTTGTAGTGTGTCTTTGATATGGTCTCTCCATCTTCTTATGGGTCTGGCTCATGTTCTTTGAGTTTCTCTTTTTGTATATGCCTTGAATGGTATGGAATCCCAGATCGTCCAAAAATTATAATGACAATAGTGACAGTAATAAAGATAATATTACTAGTGATGAATGAATAACAGTAATATGGTGGTAGTGATCATAAATTAATTATCATTCAGTTACCACAGGTGCTACCCCTCAGTCATGTGATTATCATAGTTCTGTGATCACTATTTTAGTCAGTATATGTTATCCCATGCCTACCTATTGTTTACTTTTTTCTTCCCATGCAGACCAGAGATGTTGGAAAGGAAGGGACTCCAAGAGAGTAAATGAGCTCACAATGGGGAATACACATTGAAAGCAATCCCTATGTACCTTTTTATAATCCCTTCCTCTCCTCTCCATCTCTCCACTCTTTGAGAGGCCATACAAGATATTTCAGTAGGCAGTCTCTACCTGAGTCATTTCCCCCTCTTCTTCTTGAAGAATGAAGAGATTGGAAAGCAAGACAGAGAGTATTAACTGTTCGTCGAATGTGTTTGTGACTGCCAGTGAATTGCTTTCAATGTGTATTTCCCATTTTAATCTCTTCCTCTCCATTAAATGTAAATATAAAAAAAAATACATTCTTACTACTTATACCAGTGCCCAAGTGAGCATTCCAAAGAGCGGGAGAGTGGTTAGGAAGCAAAAAAAAAAAAACAGTCAGAGGTGTCAAATTGATTAGCTTGTCAGTTTTGACTATCCTGGCACTGCAGAGATTGAGTGGGAAAAAAGATAGCATAGTTGCAGCCAAGTGATTTTCCACTTAGCGATGAAGTTGCCAGTCCCATTTGCTGTCTCTAAATGAGGCCAATCTGTACTCATAATAATAGCAATGTAGGGTATGATAGTTGTGATGAAAATATTAATAGTAATAATGAAAACAATAGTGATGACGATGATACTAAGTGATTGAGAGGGCAGTTTTTGACACAATTCTGAATATGAATGTACAGAGATCTGCAAATGTCCTCCTTGTAGTATTTCTTGAAACACTTAAAATCTTTTAGTTCAGTCATATTACTTGTTCTAACTTAATAGGCTGTTAATACAAGCTGGGTATGATGTAAATATTAAAGATTATGATGGATGGACACCACTTCATGCAGCTGCTCATTGGGGAAAAGAAGAAGCATGTCGAATACTAGTTGAAAACTTGTGTGACATGGAAACTGTCAATAAAGTGGTAAGATTTCCATTTGACTTAATTCACAGCTTCTAACTATAACCAAGATATAATTTAATGCTTTCCTTAACATTTGAGCTGTATATCTGAATTATAGTAAGCTGAACCTATGTTATTTTTTTTAAAAGGTTTTAAGGCAACTTAAAACTTATGCAAATATTTTATGGTATTTGCTTTACCACACTTTAAGTTTTCACTTGTGAGTTTGCTACAGTCCCAGATAAAATTATATATACATTTTTTTCAGAAATTCTTTCACTTCATCATTTTACTATGCAAATTTATTTCATTTCATACTTCAAACAAGCATTCTTGTTCATGTTGCCTCTTAGCAAAATGTCCTATGCTTTGATGGCATTCAATAATATTCTTTGCATCTTGATTCAAGTAGTTTTGACATCCTTTTTTTTTACATCCACCTTTCATTCATTCTAGTGGAAGAAACACCTTTGTAATTTCTCTTCCTGCACTCATTTTATACTCTTACTGCTTTCTATTCTTTTCTTGTATGTTCTTGCTTCCAAAGATGTACTCATTAGGCTACCAAATAATAGTCTTCTTAAATGTAGTGTCTTTTATTCTTGTATCTTTCACTAATATTATTTCTTCATATACAATAAAATCAAGTTTTTATTCATTCCTAGGTCATTTGTAATCGGTGTTTTAACCAGGTATTCAAAACAACCCTTTTTTACTCACCAGCTACTTACTATTCTCATTTATTATTTGATCAAATAGGCCATTTAGTTTTATTGTATTCTCACATCTTATTTCTACTTATTCATTAATGTCATTGAACATAGATCAGCCACAATATATGGGTGGGTTCAGGAAATAACTCTCTGAGAACACCAGTTTGTTTGTTTGTTTAACAAATTTATATAGCTTCCCAACTCACACAGAGGTGATTCTGGAAGACTTGCAACATTTAAAAATCCACCATATAATAAAAACCCATAAAAATCTCTATTTGACCCCCATAGAAACAACAACACAAGCAAACCAGCCACTTGATTGGCTCCATCTTCATTTGTGGTCCCCAGGACTGCTGACAAAGCCATGCTTTTGGGGCCATTCGAAAAGCAAGAGGATGGGGATCAACTGTATCTCAGGGTGAATGATGTTCCATAGAGAAGGTGCTGTTACTGAGAAGGCACTTTTTTGTGGACCTACCAGATGTACATTCCTAATCAATGGGACATATCCTGTTTCCCATCCTGTTGGACTGGGTGCATGTAATAGGGAAAAGGAAATTAAATTTTGTATTAGGGATTCATAGATCTAGTTTTCCATATATTGTTTTTTATGTTTTTATATGATTTTTTAAAGAATTTTTAGCTTTTAAAATTAATAATTCTTTGTATTTGACTCTTCTTATGCTAGTCGATGGCCATAATGAAGTTTTGATTTGAAGGGAGAGCCAGTCCTTCAAGTAGCCTGGCCCAAAGTCATGTAGGTGCTAATCAGCACCTTGAACTGTACCAGGAAGCAGATCAGCAGCCAGTGTAGCTCCCACAAAAGACGTGACACATGCACAAATCTAGGCTTGCACAAAACTGTTTGGACTGCAGCATTGTGAATCAATTCAAGCTTCTGGCTATTCTTCAAAGGCAGCCCCATGTAGAGTACATTATAGTTGTCTAGATAAAACTAAGGCATAGGTGTGAAGGGCATGTTGGTCCAGGAATGAGTGAAACTGGTGGACAATTTGAAGTTGTATAAAGAATCTCCTGGCCATGACTGCCACCTTCTCCTCAGAATCCCCAGATTATGCCAATATATATATTTTCTTTGTGGATGATGGAAAAACTGATGATGTTTCAGAACAAAACTTTAAGCTGCACCTCTGATTTTAATTTCTTTAGAATGTATTCATGGCTTTTATAAGATTTTGTGATCAGAGCTACAGTTAACATGATTGCTAATTTTCACTCTTTTTTTGGTTCAAATCATGGGAGGGAGTTTGGCAGGTACTTCAAGAAGCAGTTGAGGATACATTGGCATCAACAGCCAACAGATTTAATAGATTTCCTGCTGACAAATTCTTGCTCTTTGTGGTTATTAGTTTAATTGCACCATAATCTGGGTTTTTTTTCCTCTTCTGTAGGGTCAAACAGCATTTGATGTAGCAGATGAAGACATATTAGGCTATTTAGAAGAGCTTCAAAAGAAACAAAACATGGTAAGCTCTTTCAGTGTGCAAGAACAAAATGTGAACCAATTTGAAGCTTCATATTGGAATATATAGAACTAACACAAAAGGACATCTGTGTTCATATTGAGTTCAAATTAAGAGCTGTTTAAATAGAATATTTTAATAGCCATTGCACAGAATGTTTTGCATATACTAAACTTATGTCTTGGTAATGTTTTGGACTTTTGAGCATGCTACTAAAAAAAAAAAATCTGGATTTCTGTATTTTTCTTTCTGAGGCCACATTTACTTCCTACTTCAAATAGCATGGAAAGGTTTGTATTTATTTCTTGTTCTCAAAAGAGAAACACAGCTTGGTCCTTTAGCTTTACAAGACATCAGGAAGAAGTTTAAACATACATAGTAGCATTAGTCCATCTTATTTCCAAAGCTTTCTTTAGCTGTCAGCTATAGCTTGTGGCCCCATATTAAGCGACAGCAACATATGATCTGTTTCTGCTCATGGAGTTGGATATTAACTTCCAAGACTCCATTTTCTAAAAACTGCCTATTCTTAGCTATTTTGAAGTTACAGAGATCGTTATATTACTACTGCTAACAAATACAAAAACTTCACTTTCATAATAGTTTCTTTTAACAATACTTCTGGATCCTTTCTAAAGCAGTACTTAATGAAATTATGTATTAGTTGTGAGCTGGAATTATTTTACTTTTTTCTATTTTATTTAATTTTATGAGATGGAGATGGTTTTAGGACAGTTTGTTTGCTTCAGGTCAGTGTTGCTTTTTATGCTGAAAATTAGTTTTGAAAGATTAAAGGATTTTACTTTTTGAATTAATAATACTGGAATATTCCTAGTAAATTTTACTTGTAATAATTAAAAATCTAATTAAGTATTTTAACTTCTGTTAAAGCTTCATAATGAGAAGAAGGAGAAGAAATCACCTTTAATTGAAACAACAGCAAACATGGACAATAATCAGTCTCAAAAATCATTTAAAAAGTAAGTAGCTAAACTAAAACTAACATTGGGAGAGGGGCAAAAAAGGATTAGGATTGCACAAGTTTGAACTAGAATATGCCGTGGATCAAACAAAGTATCAACTGATATTTAGTTTTTTCCCCTAAAAGTAATAAATAAATATTTATAATATCAATGTTCCAGTAAAGATACTTTGATCATTGAGCAAGACAAGAATCCATCAAACATTGAGTCCTTAGAACAAGAAAAGGGTGATGAGGAGGAAGAAGGAAAAAAAGATGAATCCAGTTGCTCTAGTGAAGAAGATGAGGAAGAAGATTCAGAATCTGAAGCAGAAACAGGTAATGTGGAAAAATACTTTGGTTACCTTTTTATTTATTTTCACTTCATTTTAATTTATTGTAACTTTTGTTTCTTCCTTGTGTTATGTTTGCTGCTGCCATAATAATATGATGCTGAGGGACAGGTAGAAGGCATTAAGTGATTTTAATTTTTTAGATAAAGCTTCTACTGAATGGATCGTTTTTTATATCTTACTACATTTTACATGTTCTTAAAACATATTTACATAATTTTTGAACAGCTCAATTGGCTTCACAAATAGGTAATTAGGAACTAGATAACTGTATGAAAAACAAGGTGCTATTACATGAAAACAAAATGAGTAAGAAATCTTGCAGCAAGAGTAGAAAAATCAAAGATTACATGCACTTACATTATCATAAAGAGACTTCTATAGTAGTGGATTGCATTGATTTTGCAAAAACATGTAGCATTGCTAAAGTTAGCTTGTTTAAAATTGCTTCCTCAAATCACTTAAGGTCAAATGTGGCCTGAAAGATAAGTGAGCAATGGTGATGCATGTTGAGATTATTTTGTTGAAAGTCTCAACAAATGGATGTGGGAAATATATGCTTCAAAGTGCTCTATTTATGCAAATTACATTGGTCATTTCTTTATTTTGTAGACTAATAACTTGATTAGTTGTTTTTAATCTTAATAATAAAGAATAATCTATCAAATGCATACACAAAATACTGGATATGCTATTTTTTAAAAAATACACAAGCAGTTTGCAGTGAATATACTGAAAGCTTAGCTTAGAAAATTATTTCTAGCAGTTTAGTAATTAATCTATAGCTAAAAATATATTTAAAAAGTAATGCATAATTGGCCTTTGAGATATTTCTTGCTAAGGCTGTGCTTTGGAAAATTAACTTTTGTTGTGGCAGAACAATTTCAACCTTGTAAACTTCTACAAAATTCATTTATGATTTTGCTGTGTAGAACAATCTGATTAATTTTAAAATAACAAACCAGAAAGATATACTTTTAGTTCACTTAATTATAGTAATATAATATTGAAAATCTTGATGAACTATACATATGAATGACTTAAAGGTTCCGAGTCATCACTTCAGCATTTCTTGAGTTACATGACTTTCATTGCTGTGTTTTCTTTGTTCCTACTATGCAGTCTTGTGCCAGGAAAATATGACTGTGACACAAGAATTAATTTATGTAAACTTGGAGATTTTAAAATATCAACAGGACTTTCATCATACTTTATTTGGCATGCTAGAGAATTTAACTTTTCCCTGAAGCTGAATCTCTACGTTCCAAACTTGTACTTTCTTTTTTCTTCCAATTATTTATTATAAGGTAGATTCAGAGGTCTATTGTAAGTACTGGTACTTGGAAAAAGATTATAGATGGATTAGAGGCCTACTGTACTGTCTCTTTTGCAGAATATGTATATAGACAGGATTCAATACATCAATATTTCATTTTTAAATGAAAAGCACTGGGAATATTATTTTTTTTTAAATGTGCAGAACATGAAAAAGTAACTCCCTAATTGTCAGGTTTTCACTCTCCTCTAATGTGATTCAGTATCCATTCACTGAGACTAGATTGTACTTCAATTTGTTGAATACTTGCTTAGTTATTAAAATATATTTACCGTTATATATTGACATATTGACATATTGTATATAATTATACCCCATATAGTCAATTATTTTTCTGGATGTCCTTGTGAAGAATTGTAAAACATGAAAGAGTGCCTTCTCAACTGTTGCATTTGGAATTGAGAGTCACATTCCACTTTGCCCGACTCTCACATCAGAGATTGACAACCATGATTTGTGGAGCATAAATTGTTTCCAGTCATGTTTTTGCAGCTCATGAAAATTATGAATTCCACTACTGATATTTGATGATATCTGGAGATTATTAAAAAGCATTAAAATAGTACATTAAGATTCTTTTTTAAAATAAATTTTACTAAGTTTCCAAATTTTAAAAACATAAAATAAAACTTTATACATTATTATCAACATCAAGACATCTTTTGCATCTCTTCACATTTTTCAGTATATGTATTTACTTATTCCTTTACCATTACATCTTACTCGTACTATAAATCAATATATTTTATCCTTACATTTCAATCTTCTCCATGGTATATTTACATATTTACATATTCCCTCATTCTTTTCCTAATTGCCATTTTCTTTTCTTTTTCTTTTTAAATCATTCATATCAGGCATCCCAGGCCCTATAATAAATTGAATCTTCTCTGTCTTTTATTTTCATCGTTAGCCTGTCTATCTCTATACAATCTATTATTTTTTTTATAACCATGCCTTCTGGTGGAATCCTTTTTTCCTTCCAGAGTTGTGAGTACGAAATCCTTGCAGCTGTTAATATATGTAACATTATATCTATCTGTTTTATTGCATTTTTGTGTTATTATACCTAATAAAAAAGTTTCTGGATTAAATGCAATTTTCTGATTTCGTGATTTCTTCTATCCATTGTCTAATTGATATTTCTGGATATGTGTTTCTTGAAGGCATATAATATCTAAGTTCAATTTCTGTAGTTTAGTTATCGTGTTTTTCCTCTTAATTTGTGAATTTAAACCCTTGATGTTAATGGAAATCAATTTGATTTCTTCTGCCATCTTACTCTGTAGTTGTTTCTTGTTGAAGCTTACTTGCTCTCGTTTGGTGTCTCATTCTTACGCCTTCTTTTTCCACTTATTCCTGCTCTCTTTCCTCTTGTTCTGTTTCTCTTTCCTCCACCCAATCTTCTTCTTGGCTCCTACTTTCCACTTCCTCTTTTCTGTTCTGCTCTTCAACGAATTCCCTCGCTTTTTCTATACTGTCTATTTTAATTTTTTTTATCCTGCCATGTTATTAACATTCCCTCTGGGATGAGCCATTTGAACAGGATGTTATTCTTATTCAGTTAGGCGGCCAGGAATCTGTATTTCTGTCTATGTTCCCTTATTCTTCTTGGAATTTGTTTCAACATTACAATTTCTATTCCCTTGAATATCAGCGATTCATCTCTTGTCACTTTGTATATCTCATCTCTCAGTTATTTCTTTGAGAATCATATATGAACCTCTCTTGGAAGTCTAAAACATCTTGTATAGTTGGTATATATTCTATATACCTCGTCGATTTCCCTTCGAACTTCTTGGCCCTCTTTTTGTAACGCTTCTGCTATGAGATCTGCCATTAATTTGGGCAAGTTCTCCCCCCTTTCTTCTGTTCCATTCTGAAATCTGAAGAGGAAACCAGCCTTTTCCATCTCCAAATATGCAAATGCCTCTTCTAATTTCCTGTTCTCTCCCATTAATTTCTGTTCTATTGATTCTACTTTCTTATCCGTTTGTTTGACCTTTGCCTCCACTGCTTTCATTTTAGGTTCCATCTTTACTACTGTTTGCTGGATTGTACTTATCTTCTCATCTAGTTTCCATATTTTACCTTTCATTTCCCCCATTTCAGTTTTAAAGTCTGCGTGGTTTCTCACCATCGTTTCTTGTATTGTTGTTAATACCATTTGAATTGTTTGCATATTTGAAACCTGACTCTCCTTCTCAGGATTCAGCATGCCCTCTATCGAACGTTGTCCTGCTGGTGATGTTGATTTTGGGTTGGATGTTGTTTTCTTCCCAATCTTAGCGGTAGTTGTCATGGTGGACATCTTAGGCTTCCCAAATCTACCTATTTTCTTAAGAAAATCTTTCAATATCATCATCCGTTGTATCAGTTCCCTTCTGCGTTTTCTATGTTTATCTCTTCCCTTTTAACTTATTCTAATCCCTTCAGTTTATCACTACATGGTCTAATATACTTAATAATGTCTCTCCTTAATTTTATGCACACTTTATATGTATATGTATGTATTTATACAACAGTGTAAAACTAAATATCGTTATTATTTATAATCTATGATAGTCTGTAACCCTCTTAATTTTCTGATCTTATTTAATCTTTTTAATAAATTAATTAAGTGTAATTCTAAATATAATAGCTTATATAGTAAACATATAATTCAATAAATATAGATAAATATGTGTTTTATTGTTTTCTTTTCTTATATACTATATCTTATAACTTTCTTATAGTTCAGTTAAGTCTATGAATCAATATATAGCCATTAATTAGTTATACATCAATTAATTAATTAGTTGTTATCCAAGGAATCAAATTATGGAAAGATATCAAGGATATATAGGGTATAACAGTTATAAAGAATGTAGCAATCTATGAAATAGGATACATAAATTAATTCTTCTTGCAAGCAATCAGCTATATGTATATATATATTGCTTTAGATTTTTTTTTCAATACAGTTTTAAATTGAATACTTAGAAACTATTCAGCTTTCTTCTTCTTTCTTCCTTCTTCTTTTCCCTTTTTTCGCACACCATCACATTACTTTCCTCATTTCTTGTTTCCTCAGTCATCTTTAACTACTTAGTCACTTTCACTCTCAAATTGCACAGTCACAGCTTTCTATCAAAATGGTTCCACTCTCCATTCAACTACAGTTCTCCATTAAAGTTCCAATTGTTCTCTCTAATGTCTCTTTTCTGCTCTACTAGTAATCAATCCAAATCATAGAAATTTTAAGTTTTTATTCAGAGTCTCAGTCTTTTCTTCTGCGGTGCTCTCTCTCAGCTGTCAAACTGTTCTGTTTCCTCCTCTCCCTTTCGCTCCGCTATTCCCCGCCAATTAGCCGCTGTATTGACTCACTCCGGAGACTTCCTCTGTCAACGTCTTTCACAGGGCTCTCTTCTCTCACCTCTTAAAAACTGTCCCAGTCTGCCGTTCTTCTTCTGATGTCTTGCGTTGATTCACTTTCCTGCTTCCCAATTGCAGCTGGCTGTCACAGCTTCTGACTTGCCATAGATTCTTTCGTGCAGGATTCAAAGGGCTTCCCCTTGTCACAGTGGGAGGTTGCTTTCCTCCACTCTGCTCCTAGGCTTCCCCTTCCAATTCGCGTGTCTCTCCAAGCTTCACGGTGCCTCAGAGCTTCCAAGCACAAAAAATCAAATGCAGGATTGAAGAGATCACTCTCCTGCTCTGCTCCGCTGTGACCTCACCACCGGAAGTCCAGTACATTAAGATTCTAATAGGCTCAAAAAAGTTAAAATGTCCTAAAATTCTGTATCATTTTCTTTATTAAGGCTGTGTACGCTGTGAACTTGATGAAGAAAATAATTCTACTCATCACCATTAGCCTATGTTTCTAGACATTTATTCTTGTGTTTATAGACTTTTGCACTATTTTTTGTGCACTGTATTTTATCATTTTTGTATTATTATCTTAAATGCTTATTGTAAATATCTGTCCACTACTCAGAACTTAGCAGATGAATACATTAATTAAAACAACACTTTTCTTATTGCATTCAATTGTTAATGAGTACTAAGAATGATACAATATTTTAATCAGTTTTTAATAGCAAAATATAGTTTTCTGCTATAAGAATATACTGTGGGAAGTATTCCTCTCATAATTTTTTTCTCCTCTCCTCTTCCTCAACTTGCAAGAAAGTTGGAATCTTGTTTTCTGGTTTAAAAGTAGCCACTTCAAGTAGTCTGTGACTTATGATAGCTTATCACTTTTTATAAAAGTACACTGTCACATGACCATGTTGTTTAGTGGCAGCAATTCCAACAGTCCTGGTTGCCATCATTAAACAAAGTTTATGCAGGTTATTAAGTGAGAACCAATATGACCACAATTTCTAGATTCCTGTTGGCTTCTCTCATTTTTGTGGGAAGCTGACAGAGAACATCAGAAATAATGATCATGTGACCATAGCTTGTTGCAACATCATAATTGTGAAATGGGCAACAAGCATTGGCTTACAATTTTGTGATGGCAGGGATGGCCAGAACCATGAGAATTTGTCATAAATACTATTTGTTGATAATTTTATGAGTTACAATAATTAGAAATAAATTTCTTAACAAAATTAACTCTTTAGTTTTGAGGTTTATGGTAAATGCCGTTTGAGAGAATGGGATAGCTACAGACAGTACAACATTTATATTATATAAACTGTGAATGATTTTTTTTACAGAAAAGAACAAATCTACAGTCAATAACTCAAGTACTACCAATGTGCAAGCTTCTTCAATTGTTGTAACAACACCATCTGTTCCTACTGGTCAAGTAACACCTACATCCCCTCTTAAAAAGGTAAAATATGCTTTTATTCACTTAGTACTAACATTTAACTATATGTAATTACATATCTATTCAAAAGGCAAAATTTTAATCATTTTTTTCAGTCTGATGATATAAGACACTTTGCCCAATCTGGCACCTACAAGTGTATTAGTAACTGCAGCTGCCAGAATTTGCGGACATCATAGCTCCTCAAATTAATTCTGGGAGTTGCAATGCCAACACTTCCCACTTTCCTGTTGGGAAGCCTTGACTTCCATTGAGAGAAGAAATACCAAGTATTGTTGAATTGTCACTGTGAAGTAAAGTAATCCATAACTCATAGGCCTACAGTAGGCCCTGGCTTTTTTTTTTTTTTTTGTCAGGAAGCAGATCTGTTGCTTTTCTGTTTCAAAGTAGCAGAAAAGCAGGAGCCTGGAATAGATTATTGGATGGAAGAATCTCCATTCTTAGTGTTGATGCTTCTTCACTCCCTTTAGCAACTGGGAAGCAATCGTCTTCAGAAGAATCACTTAGATGGACAATGATGGTGGCAATGTTCCTGTGCAGTGGCAATGTTTAAATAAACATGTGCTATATGTGAAGAATGTGCACACATAAGTTCAGGGGAAATTTTGGTGCCTAATGTATACAGTTGTGCTTAAAAGTTTGTGAACCCTTTTGGATTGTCAATTTTTTTTTTGAAAACAATGATCTAAAATGGTTTGTCCTACAATTAGGTAAAAGAAACCTAGTTAAACAAGAGAGTCAAAAGTAATAATACTGAAAATAATATCGAAGAAAATGACTCAATGCTATATATTTGTGAATGGTAAAAGTATGTGAATCATTTCTTTCAGTAACTGAAATGCCCCCCTGGAGCAGCAATAATTACAAGTAAACATTTCTGAAAACTGTTGATCAGTCCTAAAGTCAGCTTGGAGGAATTGTAGCTGATTTTTTCCTTACAGAACAGCTTTAACTCAGGGATGGTGGTGGGCTTCCTCATATAAACTGCCTCCTTAAGGTCCTTCCACAACATTTTTATGGGATTACAGTCAGGAGTTTGACTTACCCATTCCAAACTTTCTTCTGCTTTAACCATTCTTTGGTCATACGACTCCTATGCTTTGGATTGTTATGTTGCTTCATGACCCTCTTTCTCTTCAGCTTCAATTTATGGACAGTTATGCTGACATTTGCCTATAGAATATGCTGAAACATTTCATAACCCACAGTTCTATCATTGAGGGCAAGTTGACCTGCTCCAGAGGCAGAAAAGCTCTCCCAGATTATGATACCACCACTACTATGTGTTTGACACACGGGATAAGGATCTTATGTTGGAATGCAGTGATTTGTCTTTTGCCAAATGTAATGCTTTTCATTCAAGCCAAGAACTTTATTTTGGTCTCATCTACCCATATAGCATTCTTCCAATAGCCATTTGGCTCTGCCATGTAGTCTTTTGCAAAGTGTAGATAGGCAGCCATGTGCTTCTTGGAGAGTAATAACTTTCTCCTTGCAACCCTACCATGCACGTTATTATTGCTCAGTATCTTCCTGATAGTGGTCTCACAAACACTAATATTTGCCAATGCAAGAGAGGCCGTTAGTTCCTTAGATGTTACCTTTAAGACCTTATTCTTGGTGTGATCTTGGTTGATCAACCACTCTAGGAAAGGATGACAGTGCTGCTGAATTATCTCCATTTTTACCATCTGCCTAACAGTGGACTATTAGATTTTTCTAGCATTAAGAGCATTTGCAACAATATTTTGGAGGTCCTGTAATCACTTTTCTTTAAGCATGACACATTTCCACAAAGATGTGTTGTAAAGATCTGAGTGATTCTAATTTTCCCTATGAACTAATTTATAATCCTGGAGGTTCACATACTTTTGCCATAAACAAATATGTAGCTTTTGTATTGCTTATATGTTGAAGAACAAGAATTTGAATTACTTACCAACTATAAAAAAATGAAATCTTAAATGTTATAAATTGGGCTGAACACTGCTTTTTACTGTGCTTTATGCATTGGCAATAATTAAGAAATAGTTACCATTTCTTTCTATAATATTTTTTAGTTTCCCAGTCTAACATACAATCCTTGGTTTTCCTTAATTTCCTTTGTCCAAATACAAAGGAAGATTTGTTAGATGCTGGGTATGAAAACTACTGTGTCAGTTCTCAGCCTGCTCAGTTTAGAGATCTGTCAATTAGTTAAAACTGTCAGTAGATTTGAGAACACTTGAAAAGAAAAGAAAAACTCTAATGAGTAAGAATTCTTGATAGCCTTTACCAATGGTCTCAGCAAATTGCAATAACTCTCTAGGAATATGGTGTGCTTCAGATTTGAAGCTGAAAATATGTTTCAGAGCATTTCTTAGCATGCTTACTGCATCTCTTGGCATTTCTGTAAAGATGTGTCTATCTGCACTTGCATGATAACTTTGCAGTCCAAGGGAAAATATTTTTAAGCAAAGGAAGCATGTTCACACCTTTTCTGAAACTTACATTGTTTTGTCACTTTCTTACACTGAACACTTATTTTCTTGGGAAGCACAGCTATTGTATATTCCTTAATAAGGTGCTGATACATATAATCTAAAGCATCTTTTGGGTTTAGATTCAGAACATAACACATCAGTACTTTTCTATATATTATGTGAATATGGAAAAGCATAAATTATGTTAGCTAATATGTAACATAGCAGTAGGTTTCAACTATTTCCTCATCTAGTTGCAATACTAAGGGAACTTTTATCCACGCCTCTGTTAACTTGATCAAGTAGTGGTGATATTTAGTGAAAAAGAAAACAGAAAAAGAAAATGAGTATCAATTTTCTTCGACAACTCTTTTTCTTTTTACTTTCCTATATTGCTTTTCTCACCCTTCCCTCTCTTCCAATTCCTCTTTATTCCTTTTCCTGTATGGTTGAACAGCATTGGAAGTACTAAAGTGGATTCTTCATTCAAGAATGTGTCTAGAGTCAAGGGATGAGGAAAAACTTTTGTGAATCCTTACACCAACATTTTAATATATTTTAGTTCTATAATTTAATAATTAATTCTATTGTCACTAGGGACTTTTGATGGAATAAATTTAAACAGTATCTAGTGCATTTTTGTGAAAAATAAACAGGGTACAATTGCATGTAGCTTTTTAAGGCAAACACCTTTTTCCTTCAATCTTTATATCTCTTTTGTGTGTCTTGTCCCAATTGGCTTTAGTATGACTCTCCCTCTCCTCTCATGCCTGTGATGGACTCTGTAGATCCTACATCATGGAGGCAGGGCTTACATAGAACTGGCATTATTCTTGTGTCAAGTAAAGGTGAAAAGTCTCTGGTGAGGGCATTGTATGTTTAGCTTCTGTTTCCAAGTTGCCAAATAACAACTGCTAACTCAAATGTTGACATTGTAATTGCATGATTTTAAACAGTGTTATTTTGAATCATGGCAAGTATGTATTCATAGTGCAACATTTAAAGCTAACCTTTGAAAAAAAATAGTTATTTTGAAAATTTAACTTGCTCAGGCAATGGTTCGAAGCTTTTCTTTCTTCTCCAGAAATATAAAATATGTATTTGAAAAAAACTCCATAAAGCACAGAATTATAGAATTAAATTGATTGAAAATTAGAGTGTCTTATGTGACCTGTTTATAGACCCAAAGAAAAGCTCAAATTCTTGAACTTTGACAGAAGCAATTATTGTTTGCATTCATCCCCATTATTTGACCTTATTTTCTCAGCTTAAAATAAATATTTTTGTTATAAAATAAAGCATCAAACAAATTATTCTATGGACTACCAGAAATACTGCATTCATACACTATGCAAAGCCACATTAATGGTTTAATGTTGCAGTCCAGACCCCTGCATTTTACTCATGGACTATGATACATCATAATCACAGTTCAGTGTAATATATGAATCCAGACAATATTGCAATATTATTGGACAAAGGAGATCCAAAGTCCCAGCATCTTCATAGTTATACCTTAATCATTAAACTTTTTCATTGCTGCTGATTGGCCAGGGAGGAACCCTGCCTTTCATTTTTGGAAGGAGGATAAGAGTATTAACAAAGCAATACTTTTGAAGATGATACATTTTTACTATTGCATTATTTGGAAAGCATTCCTTGGATGGGGAATAGTGGGTAGCAGAACATTTTAAAGAGTTTTTTTTAGTTTTTAGATTACTTTATTGTTATTGCACCTCATACAACAAAAACATCTTCAGTGCACATCATGACTATGACCATGAAAATAAACACAAACACACATCCTTCACTGTTCACACATTGAACCGGAAACCCCCGACACCACACCAACACTTTACTATACAGCAGAATAATTTTTTAATAGGTTTTTTTCCCTTTTTTAAAGGAGGCTTGCTAGAATTAGTTTCCAGATAATCTATATGGAAACCAATTTTATGTAATTTTGAACCAGGCTTCACATAGTTACTGTATATGATCCTCTGATGGTCATCTATAATGTTTATTTTTGCATCTTTAAGGTTTTATAAAGATAAGTGGAAGAATGCAAAGATTAATTGCTATATTCCTTAAATATAGCATCCATGTTGTATAAATGTGGTTTGAACAAGGCAGAGTTCTAATCTTCATAATCTCCGCAAAGCAAAAAATATAGTTGCTTGCCTGAACTTCTGTTCTCTAAGTGTGCATTGTGTGATTGTGTATCGTACCTTCATTGTGTAACATAGAAACTTATATTTTAGCCAATATTCTTTGTTTTGGTATAAAAGATGGTTGCAATGTAATTAAGCAGAATGATGCTATTTCTCTGATTTATGTATACTTGTCAGTGAACAGAACAGAAAACCTGTTGTTGTTGAGATTCTAGAATTTCTTGTTTACTGGTCTGTGCATGTCCCTTCTTAAATGTTTGACTGCACAGTGGATGCTTGGAAGCAAGCTTATAAAAAAGCAACTCTGTGTTTTGCAGTTTCCAACTTCAACTAAGATTTCTCCCAAAGAAGAAGAACGAAAAGATGAGTCTCCTGCTTCTTGGAGATTGGGTCTTCGAAAGACTGGCAGTTATGGGGCTCTGGCAGAAATTACAGCTAGCAAAGAAACTCAGAAAGAAAAAGATTCAACAGGTGTTATACGTTCAGCTTCAAGCCCTAGATTATCATCTTCATTAGATAACAAAGACAAGGTAACTTTTCCTCCCAAATTTGCATCATAATTAAATTATTGTTAATTAAGTTACTCTTGGTAGTGATTTCAAACCAAAGCAGTACATGTTTGAATGACAACCAGACTATGAAAATGCAGACCATATTTTTATGCCCATAATTTATGGGTTAAGGTCTTTACTGGCATGAATGGTAAAGTCAGTTTGAAACATAAAACCTCAGTGACGAGCAGGGCTTCCAGTATCTTTCTGTGTATTTTTCTTTGATTCTTGATTAGTACAGGACAGACACGGACTTTAGAGGATAATTAGGACTGCAGAAAAAACAAACTGCCTTCTATTGAGGACTTATATACTTCACGAGTCAAAAAGAGGACTGTGAAAATATTTACAGACCCCTCACATCCTGGATATAAACTGTTTCAACTCCTTTCCTCAAAATGATGCTATAGAGCACTACACATCAGAACAACTAGATACAATGACAGTTTTTTCCCAAACACCCTCACTCTGCTAAACAAATAATTCCCTCAACACTGTCCAACTATTTACAAAGTCTGCACTACTATTACTATTAATCTTCTCATCACTCCTTAACACCCATCCCCTCCCACTTGTAACTGTATGACTGTAACTTTGTTGGTTGTATCCTTACGATTTATATTGACTGTTTCCTAGTATGATTTGATTGCTTATTGTACCCTATGTCTATTAAGTGTTCTATTTTATGATACTTGACTCTTGTTGAAAGTATGTTTTCTTTTATGTATACTGAGAGCATTTGCACCAAGACAAATTCCTTCCGTGTTCAAACACACTTGGCCAATACAAGAATTCTAATTCTAGTATATGCAAATTTGTGTCTTGCAAAAAAAAAATTGTGACATCTCTTCCATCTCTCCCCAGATATCTTGTTACTAATATGCATACAAAGTTTTTATGATTTCTTTCAATGTAATAAAACAGTCTTATTCAGAAGTTTGAGGGTGTAGTTGAGGTTTAGCAAGTAATCAGCTTTCTAGATTTTAATTTTATAAGTATTTTAAAGTATAAATCAGGAGGAGTCTGGTACTATATTTTTAAATTTTCATTTTATGAAAAGGTGTAAGCTTTTCTGAACTACAGCTCACTTACTCTAATGCCTGGAATAGCTAAATTGATGTAGCATTTAAATTAGGATTTCAGTAGGGGAAAAGAAATAGACTAGTTATGCAGATGCAGAAAGTAAGTATCCTATCAACTATTGCAATTTGTTTAAAACTCATTGTGTTTATTGAGATCTTCTGAGATAGTCATATACATTTGATAGACAAGACAGACAGAAAACACGCACGCTGAGTCCAGAAATTTTTGAAGCATGTGAGCTTAGCAGTTTCGTGCTCATTCATGCTGATTAAGTTTCTTTGTTCTAAACTGGCTTCTTTGAAGATCTATAATGAAGTGTCCCAGAAGGTTGAAATGGTTTGATATTATTTTCTCCTTATTCTGGGACCCAATGTTAAATTTAGGTACGTTAATTCTGTTGTTCAAAATCTGGCTTGATTGTCTAGTTTACTGGCATGGGCAGCATGGGCAGCTGATGATGGTACTTTAGGGGAAGAGCATGAGATACACAGTCTCTCGATAAATTTCATGAAGAACTTAGCTTACTCTTCTGTAAAATTGATTGGAAGAAATTTTAAATTTATCATGGAAAATATTAAGAGTGAATATACATATTGCACGAAGGAAATTTTAAAAAATAAAACTTTAAATTGGTTGTAACTGAAATATTATTTCAAAAAATTCTTTTAGGAGAGAGATACAAAAACAACCAGGCTTGCATATGTGGCACCTACAATACCAAGACGGCTGGCCAGTACATCAGATATTGAAGAGAAAGAGAATAGGGATTCTTCAGCCAGTATAATACGTGGTAGTGGTTCTTATACTAGAAGAAAATGGGAAGAAGATGCAAAGAAAAATATCTCAAACGAAGGTACCACATCACTAAATTCAAGCTATCAGAAAAGGTAAATAAATAACACTTTATAATATGAGGTATTTTCCAGAATGATTAGCAGAAAGCAAGAATGTAAAAGAATATTAACATTTTTTCTTTCAGGACCATATGCACTAGAAGAGTGGTAGCTAACCTTTTTGGGCTCCTGTGCCAAAAATTGTGTGCGTGCTTGCGCTCGCTGTTTTGTCACTTCTAGTATTTCTGGAAATACAGGAAGTGACAAAACAGGCCTATTTTTTGGCCTCCAAAGGCTGTAGAGGCTTCCCTCAAGCCTTTGGGAGGCTGAAAAAGGCCCGAAAATCAGCTGGGAGGCATGCGCATGCGCAGTGAGATAAGTTTGTCTGAGCTCGCATGCCCGCACAAATGGCTCTGCGTGCCACCTGTGGCAGGTGTGCCATAGGTTCGCCATCACGGCACTATATAGTGTTTAATTTTGAGTATAATTTAACGAAAGAGAAATTTAAAGAACAGCAACATTTAACTATTTTAATATATTTCAATATACCATTGAATAATATATTTAGCATATGGAATATATACTGAATACATAAAAAGAATAGTTTTCCATAAATGAAAAATAATAACTTCATTACTACAGTGATTTCTGTAGGTTGATTTTGGTCTTATCCCCCATCTTTTGGTATCGGCATATTCACATATGAGATGTTGGGTTGGAGGTATTATTCTCTCTAAGGTGTTTCTCTGGGTTTGTATTTTTTTTTCTTTTCTTTTGTCAGGAATCATATTAAATTTAGAGTTGTCTTTCTTTTGATATTAATAACTAAAAGGCACATTTTATGTAATTTACTGGGTATTTTTAAAAAATAATCTTCCATAATGTAATGAACTAAATCAGGGGTCCTCAAACTTGGCAACTTTAAGACTTGTGAACTTCAACTTCCAGAATTCTGGGAGTTGAAGTTCACAGGTCTTAAAGTTGCCAAGTTTGGAGACCTCTGAACTAAATAAATGTAAAAATATTGTCTTTCCTGTTACTGGAAGCAATAATAGAAATAGGATTGCCTTTCATTGATATGAATGTTTAGGTAGGTATCAGTTCTTCACTAATGAGTTTGTTTAATAATTTTTATTACTTTATAACCACTATATAAGTTACTAATTTTTGGTTTCTTAAAACATGCCTTTTAATGGATGTCATTTGCTTGCTTTTACCTGCATAGTTGTAATTATATTTATTACTAAATATATAAAATAGTATTAATAATTATATCATTGATAAATATGCCACAATATTGCATTGATATATGCAAGCATGTTGTTTTATTGGGGTAAGCCTATGTAATCATCTAGAAGAGGGGAAAAGTAGTAGTAATATATTACAATTATCATTTTTCCTTTTAGTGGATTTAATTGGCATTTGGTCAAAAAATCATCAGCGTAAAAATATTTCAATTTTTTTTTATTTGGTAGCAGTTCCTTTGGTAGAAGACAAGATGACTTGATTAATACTAGTGTTCCAAATACTACATCTATATCAACTGTTACCTCTCTCACTGGTCTTCAGAAAAATCTGCTTTCTAGTACAAGCACTGCTGCAAAGGCCACAACAGGTTCAGCAACATCAGCCATGCAAAGCAGGTGAGATTAATGTGAGCTTTCCTGCATAAGATGCTGGGCCTGCAATTTTGTGCTGATTTTGTCCTTACAGGTAGATTAAAAGCATTTGAGGCCAGAGTAATACCACATGTACACTTAAACCAATTTTCAACTCAAGTTGTAGTAGTGCTCTGATTCTAAGACAAATTCTTTTTTTCTTGGTGTAATTCACTTATTTGCACCTTAAGATATTATGGATTTAATACACTGGTTTCTGTGGGTTTTGAATATTCCTTAAGTAAGTTGCCAGATATATTGATCTCCAGGATGATTTCTGGCAGTCTTCACCTTACTACCTGAGAGACCAGAAAAAAGCTTTTAAATTAACCCTTTGTAATTCCCATATCTGCTTTTTTTTGGGGTGGGGGGGGGGGAGGAGAGAATATTCCTTTAAAAAAACCCTGTGTTTGTGTATGTATTTAATTAATCAATTTATATTGCCTCCCATCTCGTATTTCTCACTCTGAGTGGCTCACAAAAAATAAAAACAAAAAACTACACCAAAACAATAGAGTAACTACAAATTCAGAGCCATTAAATATTTTTAAAAGACCATCCAACAAAATCCATAGCAGAGGTGTTCTCATACGCATCAAAAACATCAATAAGGCTACTGCACAGGCTTTGCCCCACTTCTAACTCCTCACCTCTGATGGCAAAAACATGTTTTCAGGGCTTTATGAAAACAGCAGGGTCGAAGCTATTCTGATTTCCAGCATGGGGTGCGGGTGATCATGTTCCAGAGACATGATAGAAAAAGTGTTCTTTCAGATGACATTTCTTGGTATATGGAACTCAGAGCATGCCTCTCTTGCAGGACTTGATAGGATGGGTAAATGTAATTTGAAGGAGGTCCTTGTATGTGTTTGTGATTAGGAAAAATAAAAACCATGGTTATATACTGCTCTTCTGCCCCTTTCATAGCATTATTTGGGATATGTGTGTTTATTCAATTATGATAATATTATTTAGATACGATCGAGGATAACTAATATTTATTCACTGACCAAGAAGTGGAAAGTTCAGGTAGTTTATCTGAGTTCTTTGCACTGAAGATTATCGAAATTAAACATAGCTTCAACTGAAGTATTTATTTAACTATTAAATATGAGGCCCAATTTGCTATCAAAAGCAACTCTGATAACAGATAATCAGAGTTGGAAGGGACCTTGTAGGTCATCTAGTTCAACCTCCCACTGCCCAAGCGGGAGACCCTACACCATTTCTGACAGATGGCAGTCCAATCTCTTCTTGAAAGTCTCAAGTGATGGCGCTCCCACAACTTCCGAGGGCAAGCTGTTCCATTGGTTGATTGTTCTCACTGTCAGAAAGTTTCTCCTTATTTCCAGGTTAAATCTTTCCTTGTTCAATTTCCATCCATTATTCCTTCTCTGGCCTACAGACACTTTAGAAAATAGATTGACTCCTTCCTCCCTGTGGCAGCCCCTCAAATATTGGAAGACTGCTATCATGTCTCCCCTGGTCCTTCTCTTTACTAGACTAGCCAAGCTCTGAGCATCTTACAGTGAAATAAAAATAGAAATATAAAACAATTATAAATTTAAGAATAATTGAAATTACAAGGATTAAGACTAAAATTTAATCACAGGTTCAAGCGACATGCGGGGTATTGTCTTCTTTGTCACTGCACCAACCACCTCCAGTCTAAAGCATCTCCAACTGGCAGAGTATTGCTACATGTTAATATAATTTGACATTTCTTTCAGTGTATTATTTTAGCCATATTATGTTTAAATTTCAGTGCATGATTTTATATATGATCCCTGGCTCAAAATCCAAATAATATTCACATAAAAAGAATTGCAATGCATCATTGCATACTAATAAAAAAATGAATGGTGCAGTGGCCTAGAGATGCACCTCTCACCTTACAATCAGGAGGCTGTGAATTTGATCCTAGATAGAGAGAGATATTTCTCTTTCTGCGCACGATGAGAATATATCTGCTGAATATAATTCTGCATTGGAAACAGGAAGGGCATCTGGTCAGTAAACACTCAGTTCCACTCAGTTGCCCAGACTCTGGCCCGCATGGGATTATGGGGATTGTTAAAAAATGATGATGATGATTGCATAATAATAATATCAGTACTTGAGAAATAAAGTGAAAATATAGTCCAGTAAAATTCATTTGGAACATTTGAATAGTTTTAAAGGACAGCTTAGCAAGTTTGCATTTTTTAAAAAATCTTTCTTT
Source organism: Hydrophis major (assembly GCA_033807585.1). NCBI lineage: Eukaryota > Metazoa > Chordata > Lepidosauria > Squamata > Elapidae > Hydrophis > Hydrophis major. Next base: position 166,466,552 of record CM066331.1, on the reverse strand, counting down.
TGTTGTTTTTGTTGGGATCATGCAGTACCTCAAATCGTTTATGGGCTGACGATAGCACTGAGAAAGAAAAAGACCATGTTTCTACAGCACTGACTGTTCCTGTTGCACCCTCAATTGTAAATACTGGGGTTACTACTACTGCCTTGACTACAACTACTACTGGTACTGTGTCACCTTCAGAAGTCAGGGAGAGACGCAGGTGTGTAAATATTATATAAATATTACTTTTCTTGTATAGATAGATATTAGTATGCTTCTTGCTAAATATACATACAAATCACTCTTCAGTTATACTGTACTTTTCTAAAATAAGATGTTATTTGTGGATATTTTAAAATTAAGATAATGAGTGGTGTTTTATGTTTCCATTGTCATGGTCTTTCATTATTTGTAGATTTTTGAGAGGAATTTTCATGAGAAGAATTTATTTTTCCTTTATAAGTATTTGATTGATTTAGTAGCTATTTAAAAATTCTACAAAATAGAAATGCAAAAAAATTAAAAAAATAAGAGATTCTCCAAATTGAACTAACATTTCAAGGTAGTATTAAATCAATCCTATTATTAAACTATTATTAATATCAATCAAATTTCAAAAATTAACTAGTGACTGGTAAATTATAAATAATAAGTCAGCATAAAATGTAAGCGTACATTTCTATCATAATATTTTATTATTTATAAATGGTTTTTGAAGTTGAATTAAATTATATCATAGCCTTGTTCTTAAAATATGTGATTTTTTATAATGATGGTTACTTCATTTGCTATTCATTTGAAATGAAAATGTGTGTGTGTGTGTGGTTTCCAATTAAAAGACATAAAGTGTCATGGTAGCTGTACATGGTAACTTTGTAGAGTGTATAAGAATATTAGAATTAGTAAAGTTACTTACAATATTAGTAAATTAGTAAAACAAGGGATTATGGGGTCATTAAAAGATTATGATGATGAGAATTAGTAATGTTTAAAGGAAGAATTTTGTTTAAATAGTTACGTTCATAGTATATTTTTAAATAAGCAGTGTTAATCAATAAACATTAATTTTAAAATCTAATAAATGGTGTAGTTGCTACTTATGTAACTTTCCAAAATCATGTTTGAAACTGATGGTGAATTTTCTGATGGTTGAAAAGTTACCTGCCCACAATGATATAGCCCCATCTTTTAGCTGAACGGTTCATATGGCTACTTTGAAGCGCTGCTCCCCAAGTCTACTTGCAAGTCTACTTACTTGTGTGGAGGATCTTGTGGGGTGATTCTGGGACTCTTCCTACCCCAGGAGAATCATATAAACTTATGGAACTCAGTTTCCTTGTTTTTAAATTAAAAAAGCTTCAATCCAGAAAAAGCTCCCATTCCCAGAGCTTTTTTCTGGACTGGGTCAGTCAATCATCTTCACACAATTGCTGTTCTGTGTTGGGAGGTTAGACAAGGCAATCTCTAAGGTTCCATCCAATCCAGTGAGTCTGTGGAACCATTCTGAAGTACAACAAAAATACATGTATGCATGTAAATTGTGTGAGTGTGCATGTGCTGAAACTTCAAATACATATTCGGAGCTACAATTAACTTAAGATTCTACAATAGAATTCATGCCTAAATAAAGAATGTAAAATGATGAAGTAAACAGTAAATATAAATATTCTTAAAGGTTTTTTCTCAGCACAAAGCTTACAAAGGAATACCTTTCATTAAAAAAAGGAAATGGAAACTCAATTGTTATGAAATATATGTAAGATTAGGTGCATGATGCATATAATGCCTATTTCTGTTCAAAGCTTTTTATATGTAAAAAGCCAGTTAATGTAAAAGAAGGGCTTAAAAAGCAAGTAACTTTAAAATCTAGGCATTTGATTTGTTCATCACTCTCACTGGCGTGTCAAGATGCACATGAACATTTCACCGAATCAAATAACCAATTTAAGTTTCTAATTTTCAAAGTATTTTTATTTTTTAAAAAATAATGTGTTGTAGGTGTCTTATAAGACTGAACAATGATATCACAATTTAAAGTTAGCTGGTAATTATATATACCAGATAACCTGTAATTATATATACCAGATAACCTTGACTTATAACCATTCATTTAACAACTGTTTGAAATCAAAACAGCACTGAAAAAAGTGATTTAAAACCAGTACACATACTTACAACTGTTGCAGCTTCCCCACAGTCATGTGTTCAAAATTCAGGTGTTTGGCAATTGGCATTTACTTATCATGGTTGCAGTATCACAAGGTCATGTGATCGCCATTTGTGACTTTCCTAGGCAGTTTCCAACAAATAAAGTCAATGGAGAATCAGATTCGCTTAACAACCATGTTATTAACTAACTGCAGGTGACTCATTTAACAACTATGGCAAAAAGTTAGTAAAATTGGGTGTGACTCACTTAACAATTGTGTTACTTAACAATAAAAATTCTGGTCTTATTTGTGATTGTAAGTTGAAGACCTGTGAATTATTTTCATAGTACTTAGGGATAAAAATAGTGTGTCGAGCTAAATGTGTGTGCTTAATGATCATGCAAACATCCTTTCGAGTCTAATTAAAGAATTAGAAATGCAACATAGGCATTTGCAGCCTTAGCACTATTTAACCAAGTAATTTAAGGAATTGTGCATCCATGTGTGTATTGTATGTGTGTGTTATCTAAAAGTTCAATTATTTTATAATTGATCTTTCATTTCAGGTCATACCTCACTCCAGTTCGGGATGAAGAATCAGAATCCCAAAGAAAAGCTAGATCAAGACAAGCTAGGCAATCCAGAAGATCCACACAGGTACAGCAATCTAACTATCTCACAAATGGTGGTATTGTGTGATTTGTATTTTTTAGTTCCTGGCAAAATATACAGTATATAAAAAAGTGATGGAATTTTATAGTGATCTGGAAATGTGCTGTTTGTGAAGTCCTTGATGCTGTATGAGCTTTGTTGTTTTCCCATAGACATTTCATTATCAGAATAGATAATATGTTCATTACACTGCACAGCACTGAAGATACTGTCTAGACCAGGAGTGTCAAACTCGAGGCCTGTGGGCCGAATCTGGCCCACAAGGTGCTCAGATCTGGCCTGTGGGGCTGTCTGGAAACAACAAAGGATTGGCCCACGGTGCCTCTGCCACCAAAAATGGAGCTCGGGGGGGCGCACATGGAAGGAAAAATAAGGAAGGGGGAAAGGAAGAAGAAAGAATGAAGATGGAAGGAAAAAGAAGGGAAGGAAGGAGATTATAATGAGAGTGAGGGAGGGTCTCAGGGAAGTCCTGCCTTAACAGTTGGCCACCACAGGTGCCCATCCCAACACGAGTGATGTCAAACTGGCCACACCCACCATGGTCACTCCCACCCCCAGCCCTCCAAGGTCAAACATACCTGATCCAGCCTTTACTAAAATCGAGTTTGACACCCCTAGTCTGGACTGATCACAAAAAAGTCTGCAAGCTAACAAACAAGCTCAGAAAGCATCAAGGATTCCATATTTCAATTCTCAGCTACATTTATAATCTCCTATTGTATTTGTCTTATCATATTAATCACATTTTTTAAACAAAATTTTAATCATCTTTTTTTTTAAATGTTGCCTTAATTTCAATAGTTGCTGATATTTTACCCAATTATAGAAAAGGATGCATTTGCAAACTAAAAGAAAAATAATGAAATTGATTATTGGTTAATAATCTGATGTGGTTAAAAACAAAACCCTTCATAAGGGAATTTGGAACAGGAGGGAATAGCTAGAGTAAATAGTTATAATTGTGTTTTGAAACACTTGATTTGTATCCTGGCTGCGCTTCATTTTGTCAATATTTTGTATTGTGTTTGTTTTGCTGTTTGAATTACTTTTCTTACCAGCTGCCTGTGGTAGGGGTATCATTGAAGAGAGGTTGTAATAATTTTAATATGATCCTTCTTTTCTTTAAAATTAGCAGGAAAATTGTGCTTATTTTCTGTAATTTCATTAAACTTGCTTTTTTTGTATGATGACATTTGGAGATTTGCTTCCTGGCCACATAACCACTGAAAGCCTTTAGATAAAATTAGAAGATAAGGTAAAGAAAGGAAGTTGCCTTTTGGTCCCCCATGTTAGAAGCCCTTGACAGAGCAAGGGAGCTTTGCCATGAAAAGAATTAGTGGTAACTACCAAGGCCTAAGTCTCCAAATTTTATGTACCTCTTCTCTCTGCTTACCAGTCAGCAAGCAGGTTATGGAAGGTGAAGGGAATTCAACGTGATTTAGCACAGAGACAAGGAATATTTTTTTCTTAAGTTCACTTCAGGTTTATTTGTTTCCTTATATTTATCCCATTTTTATTATTTTTTATAAATAACTCAATGTGGCAATCATATCTAGTACTCCTTCCTCCTCCTATTTTCTCCACAATAATCCTGTCAGATGAGTTGGGCTAAGAGAAAGTGATTGGCTCAAAGTACACAACTTGCTTTCATGTCTAAGGCAGGGTTTTAGCCTGATACCATAGCCACTAGACCAAACTGGCTCTCTATTAGTCTTAATTAAATATTAATCTTATTAAACTTATTACTGGGGTAGAAACATATTTCGGTCTTTCATTGGGATCTCCTCCATAGTTTCTACCCACTTTTTTCTCTTCCCTTGGGTTTTCCCTCATAAAATTAGATTAAGGACATACACCTCTCTTTTAACTGATTTGTATTCTATGATTGCTGGACTCATGAGCAGTGTAAATACAATAGATTAAAATATAAAAAATCACAAAAGCCATGTAAAATCAATCATGATGTTCTAATTAAATAACATTATTCATATTCACATTAGTGTTTCCCTGAATTTAGCTAGATATGCCTGTGTACAAATTATAGGATTAACACAAATGTTGAAAATTTATGAATTATATTAAAATAGGAAAAGGATTTTAATCTTGTACCATTAATGACATTCTACTATTTTTCAGAAATGTGTATCCTTAATTGTTGGGCAATATAGGCGTATTTAGTATTTCTGTCAGAGAGAGATCCCTGGACTGTCACTAATTAATTAAAAACTTTATAATAGTGCTTGAAAATCAAAACATATTAAATGGTATAATGGCAATAAGTTAACATTAGGATGATTATTTTCTAGGGTGTTACATTAACTGATCTCCAGGAAGCTGAAAAAACAATTGGTAGAAATCGTCCTACACGAACTAGAGAACAAGAAAATGAAGAAAAAGAAAAAGAAGAAAAAGAAAAACAAGACAAAGAAAAACAGGAGGAAAAGAAAGAATCTGAAACTAAAGATGATGATTACAGGCAAAGATATGCACGAACATTAGAGGAGGTATTTTATATTTTATATTTAAATAAATATTATGATGATTCTAAAACAATATAATGATTTTGATAAATGTGCCTATTCTGATTTTCAAAACTGATGTTGATTTTTTTTTATTGACAAGCCATATCATCGTTATAGAACTACATCTTCAACTGCTTCATCAACTTCTTCACTAGCTACTTCTTCTAATTCTTCAAGTCAATTGAATAGACCAAATAGCATTATAGGTATAACTTCTGCTTACTCAAGAAGTACAGCAAAAGAAAATGAGAGAGGTAAATTTTCTTTTATTTCTTTTTCTTGCTTTCTTTCATTACCAATAAAAAAACTGTCCTTCAAAAGTTTATCTGAGAGGTTAATGAATTATTAACTAATAAAGCATATAGAAATCTTCTTACAGCATTACAGGCTAAATACTTTTTTTCGTTAAAATATTTTTAATTGCGTCCAAATAGATCAAATATAAATTTATTCCTAGTTCCCATCAAGTGCCATAGGTTTCATACTTTAATTCAGGCGAGTGGTGGGAACTTTTTTTAAAAAAGCATTTTATTGTGGCTGAAGCTAAATATTGTGTCACCTTAACAAAGATTCATTTTTCAGCCCTGAAGACTGGAACACTGAAATAAACAAGTACCTGGATGTTTATCATTTCTTAAATTAATTCAAGGGTAAAGACACTTATAAAATGCATGATGGCAAAGGAATGTAATGTGCTTTGTGCAGCCATGCTTAATAATTATTGTACAAGTTAATAAAAGCATTTTGAAGCTGAACAATCAATTTGAAAGTTAATATTTGATTTTGTCATTATCTTAAATTTATTTGTACCAATGGATATTTATTATTTTGTGAAAACCGCATAGAAAAGAAAGCAAATCTAACTAGCTTAAATGCAAATCTTTCTCCAAAGAGTGTTGCACGCTAAATCTTGATGCTTCTGGCTAAACAAATACTTATCTAAATAAGTGTGCTCTGGATGCTTTAATGAATTTGTGTTTGTAAATGTCATGATGTACGCAAACATGTTAAGACTTTGATAGCCAAGGTTAAATATATACATTATTTCACTGTGAAGATAGAATTGGCTGAAATGAAGAATTATAAATAATGAGAATAATGTGGTGTTAAAAACTATATATTCTTTTATCAAAAACATGTAAATATTCTTTCATAAAATTGGATGCTGTCTTGGTTTCAGGAGCTGCAATAGAAGGTTATATGTTATATCAGAATGCTTTCAGAACATCTTTAAATCATTAACGTTTACTGCTTATTTAGAAACAGACAAGAAGGAAGAAGAAAAGGAAGAAGATAAATCACAAACAAAATCAATAAGAGAAAGACGGCGGCCAAGAGAAAAACGAAGATCAACAGGAGTTTCTTTTTGGACTCAAGATGTGAGATTATATTAAGCTAATCCTTAAATATGCATTTTGAAACAATTTAGAAGACTTAGTAAGATGTTTTATAGTAAATGTTACAACATGATAAATTGTGTGTAATCTATATAGTAGTTTAGCTATTGATCATCAATCTATTTGCAAATGATAGTTCTTATATGAGCAAAGCTGTAAATTATACAATTTTTCAAGCAATGTTTAATTTGGTTGGTAACCATTGCCTTAAATAAGTGTGACTTTAAAACATTATTTAGAATATAAAAAGTTGTTCTAAAAGGTGTGGTATTAGTTGTAACATAAGAATGATAAGAATGAATTGTTGCAAATTATTGGATTGAAATTTAGGCAGAACATATACCATGTTTCTCATATAATAAGGCCGGGTCTTATTTTTTTTTGAGCCCCGAAAAAATGGCTAGGCTGTCTTTTCGGGGGTGATTTAATTCCCCCCCGTTGCATCTTTGGGTGGCGGCAACGGCTTGGATGTTGACCTCGGCATTGATGGGGCACTTCTTATCGGGGTCAACGCAGGCAGCACCATATCCGGGTGTGCAACAAAAGTACTTCCTAATGGCAAGGCCCACCACCACCATTCCCCCCATTTTGCATTTTTTAATATAGGCCTTAATTTGGGGGAGGGGCTTAATTTCATTTCATGCCTATAAAACATGCTGGGACTTCCTATTGGGGGAGGGCGTATTGTTGGAGAAACAGTATTTATTTTCATTATGGATTGTAGATCGTATAGTAAATTTATGTGCAATAGAAAATCCTCAGTTAAGTAAGAATTTTTGGACAGAACTGAGCTGCTTATAAATGTATTAACAAAAATTCTAAATATGAGTTTGGATTACGTTAACATTTATATACATTTATTATGTGCTCTATCAAATCCTGCATTCATGTGTCACAATTTTCTCAGCTGTGTTTACCTTATGCCTCAAATATCTGCTCAGGAGAGTCTTCCAACAGCCTGAACTAGATTTGAATGACACATTGAAAACTGCATGGAACATTAAATTTAGACATGCAGAAATGTTCACTCTGCTAATAATCAACACAGTACATCCTAATGTTAATGAAATCTGAATAATAAGAATTCACTGAATAGTGAATAACATTGTATATTTTATTAAAATGGATTTAAATTATAAAATAGATGTCTGATAAAATAAATCATGTCAAATGTTATAATAATGAGGATAAATAATTGTTTCTGGTCAGAATGGAGAAATATGACTTGTAAGAAAGTGAGATGGCAAATCTAGAATAGTGCTAATATACCCACAACCTGTACAGAAAAGGAGTGTAGATTTTTAAAAAGCTTGCAACTTATATTGAAAGTTGTCTTACAAGCAAGAAAAGAGAAAATTTTAAACTTTTTTTCAGAAATAAAATATATTAGAAAAAGTTACAAATAAGGTTACAACAAGCCATTTTAGTAGCCTCTTCTCTGATAAAATGTGAATTAATCACAATGAATTTTCTCTGTTAGAGTGATGAAAATGAACAAGAACATTTGTCTGATTCAGAAGAGGGAACAAATAAAAAAGAAGCACAGGTAATTTTTATTCTCCTTACATTAAATTACATTAAAAATCCTGTATTTTTCCAAAAGTGTTAGTCAAATAAAGTTCCTCCTGCATTTAGATTTGTGCCAAAACCAGTATATGAACAGAATAGGCATACTTGCATTGTTTTTGCACTGCAAATAAAGTACAGGTGGGTCCTTGATTTATAACAGTTTGCTTAATGACTCTTAAAAGTTACAATGGAACTGAAAAAATGACTTATGTCCGTTTTTCACACTTGCAACCGTTGTAGCATTCCCTTGATCATGTGATCAAAATTCACATGCTTGGCAATTGACTCATTTATGACATTTACAGTGCCCTAGGGTCATGTGATCATTTTTTGTGACCTGACAACAAAGTCAGTGGGGAAGTCAGATCACTTAACAACCACATTATTAACAACTGCAGTGATTCACTTAACAACTGTGGCAATAACTATTTTAAAATAGGGCAAAACTCAATTAGCAAAAGAAATTTTTGGTTGTGATTGTAAGTCGAATTATGTGTATCCTGCTTTTCTTTTAATCTAATTTTATTATGAATAATTGGTTAATTGATTAATTTAAGTCTAACTATTGTAGATAATGAGTTAACTGAGGTCAATTATTATTGCTATATATATCCCATAAATTAGAAAAGATAATTAAACAAATATATCCAGACAACCAAAAAGCTACCTCTACAGTATTTTATCAATAGTGTAGTCAAATGTGATGGGGATAAAAGTTAAATGGGATTTTTTTTTGGGGGGGGGGAGGGGGGGCTATATAAGACCCAGGAGGAATGTTCCTTTTTAAAAAAAAAAAAAAAAACATAATTCACATACTTCTATCCTGTTTCTTTTTGTTGGCAATCCTTATCATACCATCTGGACCAGAATTATAGTGTCTTAGAACAGCTTGTGAAGAGGTTTTAGGGATGTACAAAATGTTCTGAACTGAATCACTTGAAATTGAAAATATCCCATTTCAGAATTGAAACTCCTAATTTTGAATGTCAAAGAGATAATAAGCCTTGGAAAAATATTTTAAGTTTAAAACCAAATATTACACTAAAATGTAATAATTTCATGTTCAAAACACTGAAATGTGGATAGTTCAAATTCAAAACATACTGCATATGCCTCTTCATTCCATTTAATGGATATACATCATCATAGTCGAAATGTTTATTATCACAACTTTCATAGTTATCATGGCATGAGGTATTTCTGGACATATTAGAAAGAAATGTACCAAAGCATCAAAAAAATCTAAATAAAATTTAAATTTAAACCACAAATTTATGTAATTAGGTATGATGCCAAAGAATATAAATGAGTAAAAAAACAAAACAGGATTCAGAGCCAGCTTGGTTTAAGTACTGCCTAGAACCCAGGAGATTATGACTTCTAGGTCTATCTTAGACATAAAAGCAAGATGGGTGACTTTGGGCCAGATACTCTCTGTCAGCTCAACTTGCACAAAAGGCAGGAGTTTTGGGTATGGCTCTACTATTGCAGTTAATATTCCCTGTCTCCTATATTTTTAGTTTTTTTAATATCATCTATATCTAGCTTGCTTTTAATTAATGAATGTATGCTACCCAGAATCATTTCTTGTGACAAGAGAAAATTTAACAATTCATATTTGATGACTAAGATTTATTGTCTAGAATTGATCAAAATATGTATTTTTAAAAGACAGGATAAAAATATAACAATAATTTTATTCAGGGGCTGACTCTTTGCTGTGGCAACCCTGCTTACTAATTCATTGATTTGGACATAAGAGCAAATACCAAACAGATGGGAGCAAGACACTGTAAATGCAAACCCTACCATGGGATTAATCTACCTTCAATCTTGAAAGATATCTATGCCAGTAATTCGTCTTCAAATACAGGGTTTTCCTGTCTACGCTGGGGTCTGTCAGGGATGTGTCCTGTCGATTGCTATTTAGTACTACAATATGTACTATCATGAAAAAAAAATCACAATAGATGCAGAGTTGAATTTAACCAGGAACGGTTCATGTTCACTAGAGTTTTAGATCTTTAAAGATGCTTTGGTCCTAGGTCCTTTAAATAGTAACTTTCTGAGCTATATGACGAACTAACTTTGCATTGGAAAACTGAAAAAAATGCTTTGCCTTGAGTCAAGAAGTATTTTATTATATTATTTTTTTAAGTAAAAAGATATCACTGGGCATCCCAGAGACTTTTTCTTCCACCATTCAAACAGTCCTTGTTAATCTTACTTAAATGGTACGTTTAATAGAATCTATATTTTTTTCAACTGGTTCAGAAGTTGTGTTTTTTTCACTATGTTAATGTTTTCTCATTAAATATAAGTGTAATATACTAAACTTAATTTGTTTCTTCATTTTTCAGAGCGACAGCCATTCAAGGTATGCATTTTCCTATTTGGATTTCTTTATTAAATAGTATCATAAAATTATTATATGTGTATTGTAATGCTATACAAGCTTTAAGGAAACAAATATACTCCATCAAATTTTAATTATGCATATTATAATAAATCCATCTAATTTAAACATGGCAATATTATTATGCTCTAATCCAGACATTTGCCTTGTAGGACCATAATCTTCAAGGGATTATAAAATGTTTTATTAGTACCAAGCAAAATGATTAATTAAATCTGATAACAGTAGTTTATTATACATAATTCATCAAGATTTTAATTATTGCTATATAATGTTGTCAGACGTATAATTGTATGATACAACACATACTTGGATACTTTATATCTTTAATTAGTCTTAGATAATGGATTGCATTTTGCATTATGAAATTTCGAAGCAAAGGAAGAAGCAATAGGAAAAAACTTTATTTTCAGGGGAATTGTTGCAATTGGTTTTTTATTTATTTATTTTCAAAATACATATAAACATTTACATTTGAACAGTTCTGTGTCAAGCCTTACTTATATACTTAAATACAATGTTTACAATTCTTCTCCATATCAAACCTTGTTTCTCATAGCTAATCATATATATAACATTTCCCAAACCTCATAGAACTCAGACTCTTCTTTCCCTTTTAATTTTCTCGTCAGTCTGTCCATCCCGGCACAATCAAATATTTTATTTATTATCATATTTTCTGAAGGTACATCATCCATTTTCCAACTTTGGGCATAGGCAATTCTTGCTGCTGTTAATATATGTTGCACAATGTATTGGATATGTTTCTTTGGGTTTCCAGTAATCATCCCTAACACAAAAGCTTCTGCCTTAAAATTCAATATCCCTGTAATTTTTCTTATCCATTTTTTCAATTTTCCCCAATATTTTTTAACTTTGGGGCATTTCCACCACATATGATAGTATGTTCCATCTGTCAGCTTACATTTCCAGCATTGCAGTTTCATATCAGGATATATTTTGGCCAATCACGCCGGTATCAAATGCTATCTATAAAACATCTTAAGTAGGTTTTCTTTATATGCTGTTGATAATGTTAATTTGCAGTTCTTGGTCCAAATTCTCTCCCAATCTTCTAGCTGTATGCTATGACCTACATTTTGTGCCCAGGCAATCATTGGGCCCTTAACTACTACTTCCTCCATTTCTACTTGGAATAAATAATTATAAATTCTAGTGATAAATTTTTCTTCTTTACCAATTAAAATTTGATCTAATTTTGGGGATTCTCTTTCTATTCCAAATTCCTCCATATCTTTTTTATATCTAGTTTTTATCTGCATGTATGGCCACCAATCCACAATTATACCTTGTTCTTTTAATTTTTCAGTTGTTTGTAAATTCCCCAGATTGTCTAATAGTTCCTTGTATCTAATCTTCTTTTTGTTCTCTATTGTATTGGAATAATTCACTGCTTCCGTTGGTGACACCCAGTCTGGTAATTTGATATAGCGCTTCTTCCTCACTTTTTCCCATGTTGTTATTAATGAATCTCTAATTTGATGCCAGTAAAAATACGAATGGGTCCTTTCATGTTTGTCCCACAAAAAGCATGTTATCCTTTATGGAGATCATGTCACTCTAATACTACTATCTTCTTATTATTTAAATTTATCCAATCCTTAATTCAGAGCAGTGAATTAGCCATTTTATAATGATATTAATTTTTTTGGTTGTAGGACTTGAGATGGGTATTAGCATAATATTTTTATTTTGACACAATTAAATGCAAAAACATAAGAATTAAAATAAATTCCCGTTTTGATTTGTATCCCAAGAAATATAGGAAGGCACATTCAAGAGTCACATTTGGTAAATGAGCAGGGCTTTATGGCTTTCTTAAAAGCTGGTGATAATGGGACTTCCGGTTTGAGCTTATTCGGCGACGGACCAAAATCCATGATCGTGCACGGTTTCAATCCGTGCTTGCGGCCGGAGCTCCCCGAGCCAGCTGGATTTGGGGCTAAGCCATCTCGTAGAGGTGGTAAAGAGGGGGGAGGCTGCCAGCAGGGTTGAGGAGAGCCGCATCTCTCCTCCTCAGCTAGCCATTACTCCCTTTCCCAAAGGCAGTTACAATGGTTGGTGGTCAGAAATGGCTACCTCAAAGAGGAACTCGACCAGAAAAGAATGTTTTGGTTCACCAGGTTAAACTTAAAAAGCAACAACGTAAGGTACGCTGGAATTTGAACTATAAAAAATAACATTGTTCTCAAAGAAGACTTTGAAGCAGCGAAGGAGAGAGGGAAGGGAAAGGATTTGCCTTTTTTTTTCTTCCCTTCCTTATACTGAGAGCTAAGAGATTTAAGTAAGAAATTGACAAAAATCCACTTTGACATCAATAGGCTTTTAAGCTGAAAATAAAATGTCAAAGGGATAATAAAGACTTTTGGATACTCAAAAACTTTTAAAAGCAGGAAAGGAAAGAAAAGGGCGGGATCTGAAAAAATGGAGGAGACTGCCTGGAACTAAAAGGAATTTACAGTGAAACCTTAACAAGATTCCTAAAAGATACATTCTAACTGAAACTTTGTAACAAAATAATAGAACCTCAGGAAGAGAAAGTGGAAAAAAGAAGCACGAAGAAATAGCTTTGGATTATTTGGATTACTTGGTGATTTTTGGATTTTTGGCTATTGGATTTAAATAACTAAAATCAGTTGGGTGATTGCTTTAAAAGTGTTTAAAATGGCATCATTTTTAGAAGAACTGAAAATGGAACTTAAGAAACAGAAAGAAGATGCACAAGAAGGAAGAGGTTCTTTTGGCTTCATATTTCAATTTTTAGAAATGGAGATCTGGAACTATGAGATACAACAAGAAACGCTTGTAGAACAAGAAGGTTGGGACAAAGAAGAAGCCATCTTTAATGATCAAGTAATTTTATGTGGGGAAAAAAAAGGAAAGGGGAAAAGTTTAAGATTTGAAAAAACAACCAAAAAAAGAATAGTTTCAAAAATAATTACAAATTAGGAAGCAACAGAAGAGAGGATCACAGAAGAGAGAATTAGAAGTAGAGAGACAAGGGGGCAAAAAGGAGAGGGAGAAGAAGAGGGGGAAGAAGAAAAGGAAAAGAAGTTATAAAAGATAGAAACAATATATAGAGAAACGGAAAATGTATAAGGATTGAAAGTATAAGCCTATTTAGAGATAATGGGTGAAAATTAAATTGAAAAAAGGATTCTGCAAAGATACATAAGATAGTATTGTATGAGAAATAGAAATAATTTAAGAAAATATGAAACAATCTATGATTAAAATGATGGATAAAATACTTGTTGTAATGCAGTGGAATGTTTGTTAATAAATAAATGAAATAAAGTGAATGAGAGAATGAAATTAGGAAAGGATGGAAAAATTTTAATTATTAATGATTTATAAAAATATAAGTGAAGAGAAATATGGAAAAAATTAATTATGGAAAGTTTATAAGTGTTCACAAGGAAGTATGATATTCAATTGAAAAGAAATGTTAAAGATGTTAAGATTCTAACTAACATTAGTGATAGAATTGAATTGGAATGGAATGAATGTTTTATTTACTATTGTTATATATATATATTTGGTTATTCGGGTTTTCTCCCGCGTAAAATTGGAAGTATCTAGGCAACGTTTCGATGAAGTCTCATTCATCATCTTCAGGCTTGTGTCTTCGGCTCTATGCTTCTCAGAGTAATGTAAGCTTGCAGCTGCTGCTTCCTTTTAACTGCTGGTGGGGGTGTGACTTGATTGGGTGGGGGCTTTGCTGTGTTCTGATTGGGTGGGGGGGTGTTCTGATTGGTTGGGGGATTGGCTGGGGGGGTGTTCTGTTCAGGTGGGGGCTTGGTTGTGCTCAGGTTTGTCTTAGTTGTCTTAATTGTCAGGAGCATGCCCAGGTGTTGTAGGGAGGTCATACAGGCATGTGGAGGCCACACACAGTACTGAGCTTTGGACTTGTTTTAAGGATATTACATCAAACTTGGATCAGCCTGTAGTGTTTTTTTCCACTTTAATTTTGAGTGGAAACTCCAAATCCAGACCTCCATGAGTTGCTAAATTTGATTTGCATTGATAATTTTTGTGTGATTTTGTTGTCAGCACATTCAACTATGTAATGAACAAAGTATTTCATAAGAATATTTCATTCATTCAGATCTAGGATGTCTTATTTTTGTGTTCCCTTTATTTTTTTGAGCAGTGGATAGATAGATAGATAGATAGATAGATAGATAGATAGATAGATAGATAGATAGATAGATAGATAGATAAAAAGAAAAAAGAAAGAAAGAAAGAAAGAAAGAAAGAAAGAAAGAAAGAAAGAAAGAAAGAAAGAACATAGTGTGTATTTTAAGAGTGTCCCAAGCAGAATTCAATTGGAAGTTATGTACTATATTGAATGTTATAATATTAAAGGCATAAATTGAAGTTTAAATAAGAGTTGAATGGATAAAATTAAAAGATATAAAGCTGTCATACTCCAATTAGTAACTACCTGGGAAAATTTGTTTAATGAGAAAAGATAATATGAAATTGAAACAGGACAGACAAAGTATAAACATAATGATTGGAAAGACACTGAAACTTAGTAAAAGATATATAATTGAATTTAGATATGAGATAATTAAAAGTAAAGTTGAGAAAACCAAGGGAGGGGAAAATTATGGAGAAAATATTAAAATAGTAATAAGATATGGAATAGAACACAAAGATGAATATGAAGTTGAGTTTTGTCTGTATGAAGAAGTGATAACCTGGGATCATGCTATTCTCAAAAAAAGATGTTTTATTTGTATTATGTTTTTGTGAAAACCCAAATAAAATTTATATTAAAAAAAAGCTGGTGATAATAAAGTGTATTGTATGCATATATCTTGATAGTGCAAAGGAAAAATAGTATTTTTTAAAGATAATTATACGTTTACTTCAGGAGAAAAAAAAAGAAACACTATAATGTTCCTTATTGATTTCTCTGATCAATTTGTTTTCTTTGCATTGTTTTTCTTTTCAGGTGATATTCATTTAGAACTTTGATGATAGAAGCAGTTTAGATATGAGTTCAAGTAAGGAAAGAATTGGGAATGAATTAAATAACCCTTTACCTTTCATTTCTGGTGTTATTCAGTTTGTATTTTCTCTGAAAACACTCCCAAAAAAGAGCGGTAGCAATAGGAAGTATTGCATCTGTGCTATTTATTCTACTGATAACAAAAAGCAACACAACTTTGTTTTATTAATTGCAATAAAACAAGGTAATTTGTTTCTGAGTATCATTTCAGCATGCTAGGTAGGAATAAGCACAAAAAAACTGAACATATTGTGTTTTGCCTAAAGGAAACCATGGGTCTTTGTGATGCATGAATTGAGCTATGAATACTTCAATATTTTTGAAGACTTCATTATTTATTTATCTCTACTTTATTAATTTTATAGATAACTCAAGGTAGAGAACCTTTCTCTTCCTATTTTCCTCACAACAACCACCTGGTGATTTAGGTTGGACTAAGACACAGTGACTGATCCAAAGTCACCAGTCGTCTTCCATGCATAAGTCTGGACTAGACCTCGCAGTCTCCTTTCACAAAGGTGCTTTTTTCAAGAGACTACTGGACTTTCTGGTTTTTCTTTGAAGACATTTTATTTCTCATCCAAGAAGCTTCTTCAGTTCTGAAAAACCATGACCTGGATGACTGAGAGTCTTTATAGTCACCGTCTCCTGGGGTTCTAACCTGGTGCCTTAACCATTAAACCAAAACTATCTCTTTTCATTTCAAAGATATGACACAGGGTCATCTGGAGATCGCTATGATTCAGTACTAGGACGGACCGGTTATAGTTACTTGGAAGATCGCAAATTATACACCAGTAAACTAGAAAAAGAAGATACAGCTGACTTTAAAAAGGTATTTGATTGTGATAGTAGTAGCACATCATAACTTTTCTATTGTTCTGAAATAATTCTAGATAACTTGATATACACATATATGTCTCCAAATTAAATAAATTACTGTATCAAAATAAGGACATTTGGAGGAAGGAAAATATTTGGTTATTTGTGGGGTGGGGTAGCATTCACTTGATACAAGGGAGAACTGCTTTAATTGTTTAAATACTGTTTATCATAAAGAGAATTGCAGAGAATATGATATGGTCCAATTATGGATCCTTAATATAAAATGTCCCTGCCATTTAAATTATTATTACACAATAATAATGTATTTTATGTAATTATTTTGGGAAAAACTCTATTTTCAGGCAATATAGAATTAGCTTGCAAGTTTGAAACAATACTTTATTTAAAAATGTATACTTTTTAGCTTTATGAACAGATTATAGCTGAAAATGAAAAACTGAAAGCACAGTTGCATGATACAAATATGGAATTAACGGACCTAAAGCTGCAATTGGAAAAGGCAACCCAGGTTTGTACATTTGAACTTTCATTGGCAAATGTATTAAAGAGAATCAAATATATAATAGTACCGGTACAATGAACAACATTTTTAATGAAATCCTGTATTGCTTTAAGCTTGCTTGGTAGGGAGGAGTAATTCAGTATATTGCATATAACATATCAGAAAAGCTGAAGTGAGCTTTACTCTGTTTGCATGGTATGTTATAGCCATACTAACTTTTTAATGTTTGGTTTGGAAACAAAATACACAAATAGTTAAATACCTTTTATGATTAGGCAATCTTATAAATGGCTTTACTTTTATGTATGTGATTTATTCATAAGTCTGTTTATAAATTCACATGGCATAGGAAGGGATGTAATCTGAAGATATATTGAGTTTATTACAGATTAAAGATTGAGGGAATTAATGAAGGATGCATGGTGATGAATGCTTGGGACAGACCATTTTTTGGTAATCTCAAAAAAACAAAGTTGGAGAAAAAAATGGAAGACAAGATGAGAAATAACCCTCTCCTTCTTTAATGATGGCAATTCATTCCTTAAATCAGATACTGGTTGCTACTAAGTGAATATATGACTCAGAGAAAGACATGCTGCAAAGATCACTGGTTGCTGCCATTTCATTTAGATAAACTTTTCTCATGCAGTGTTCTGTACCTAACCCATTTTTTACCCTTCCCAGGGTGGAGAGATTGTTTAAATAACCTATCTTGCCCGAAGCCGTTCTTTTCCACAGCCCACTGTTTCCTGAAAAAGTGCTAACTGCAAGTTAATAAATTCAGTTCTGTGATCTTAGTTGATTAGAACCCTCCAGTGGGGTTGTACTTCTGCCTGAAACTGACTAAACCGTAGTCAATTTTACACTGAAGGCTCTTGTTATGCACAACATTTGGTCCTAATATGCACATTGTGGTCTTTTGGAAAATGATTTCTATTATTATGGTTCATTGCACAGTCAGCCAGATGATCAGACTGGATTTGGCATTTTTATCCATCTATCGTCCCTCCCAAGAACATGAAATAGGCAGATATGGATGTTTGATAGTGTTATAGGTATTGTCACAGGATAGAAGGTGTTCTGAGTAAAGCTGCTTTTTGCAATTGATGGATGGTGAATTTGTCAATGTGGATGAAGTTCAAGTGGTGCTCCGGTGGTTTTGGATTGCATCCAAGGTGCTTATTACTGTGGATACTACCTTTGCTTTCTTTTGCCACAGTCGTTCTGTTTCTGTTTGCAGAACTTTGTATTTTGTTATCTTCTCCAGTTCTTTTTCTACTATTTTGCTGTCTCTAGGTATTAACACATCCACTATCCAGACTTTTTTTTGTCTTTCTTATCAACAATTGTTAAGTCTAGAGTGTTATGTGGTAGAGGTGCTTGTCTGAATTCTAAAGTCACATAACACTTTAGTGTCTTCATTTTCATTACTTTATTTTATGGTGCCATCATTTCTTGTTTGCAGGCAAATTGTATCTTGCAGATCTTCTAATGTAGAGGTCTCCAACCTTGGCCACTTTAAGACTTGTAGACTTCAACTCCCAGGATTCTTCAGCCAGCAAAGCAAAGCAAAGCAAATCTGGCTGAGGAATTCTGGGAGTTGAGGTCCACAAGTCTTTAAAGTGGCCAAGGTTGGAGACTCCTGTTCTAATGCACCATTATTGCTATTTTGTGTTTGTTTGTAGTCAGTCTGTGCAGTCTTCTTGTCCACTGTTTCTTCAGATTATTATTATTCATTGCACAGTCAGCCAGATGTTCAGACTGGGTTTGGCATTTTTGTCTACCTATCGAGTCCTTACCAAGGACCTGGGATAGGCAAATCTGCATATTTGATGGTGTTAACAGATATCACCGCAGGATGGAAGCTGCTCCAAGTAAAGCTGCCTTCTACAATAGATTGATAGCAAATTTGTCAATGCCTATGGTGTTCAAGTGGTGCTCCAGTTGTTTTGGGACTTCACCCAAGGCGCCTATTACTATTGGTACTAACTGGTGGGAGCATAAAATAGAAAAAGTCATAGAAAATAAAAAAGTTAAATTGCTCTGGGATTTCAGAATCCAGGCAGACAGGCACCTGCCACATAACACCCCGGACTTAACAGTTGTTGATAAGAAAGACAAAAAAATGTAGATGTGGATATGGCAGTGCCTGGAGACAGCAGAATAGAAGAGAAAGAATTGGAGAAAATAACAAAATACAAAGACCTACAAATAGAAATAGAACGACTAAGGCAAAGGCAAGCAAGGGTAGTACCAATAGTAATAGGGTATTAGTATTATTATACTTGCAAACAGTCACTAAATGAGTAGCTTCTAAACAAAGTAACTGTACTTCAGCTAAGAAAGAGAAAAGTATAAATTCTGTATGTAAAAGCCTATGTGGCTTAATTCCCAGGTATTTCTAGAACTCTTCTCTAAGTTGAGCTTGTTCACCTTGTTTCTTCAGTATCTTCTTTTAAGAAGTTGATGGGAAAAGGGTTTTGGGTGGCATTACCTTCTTTCTGTATGTGAAAATGAAAAAAATATTTTATATATTTTAAATGTTGTATCAGTACATTAAAATAGTCATTTGTAATTCTCATAGCAGATAGAATTTATTTTTGTGGGCTTCAAATGACATGGTGTTAAAGTATAAGAATTGTGTATATAACTCTTGTTCCAGAGTGCAAAACTAACAGGAATGAGTAGTACTCAATGCTCACCTACATAAGAACGTTTCTACATTCAGAAAAATAAGCATACATTGGCCTTTGGAAGGAGAGGAAGTTCATTGTTGCTAGTGCATTTGAACCTACTTCTCCTTCCAAGGGCCAAGCCATTGTTTGATCCTAAGCAGCAGTTAATGCTGATTTGTGGTCCATATGGGAAGTGTCCACCTGGAATTCTGGTGACCATGCTACTGCTCACAAAAAGTTGTTAAAAATAATAGTAATGCAACAACTTATTTAATTTTCCCTAATTTCCCTTCAAATGAAATTTGTTGTGAAAGCATGCACTTATGTATTTCAGAGACAGGAAAGATTTGCTGATAGATCTCTGCTAGAAATGGAAAAAAGGGTAAGCTTTTTTAATTTTATTTTTTATCTTTATTGTTGTTATAGTGTAAATGTTACAAAATAATAATTTGAATTGGAAAAGAATAGGGATGTACAAAATGCTTCATTCATCAACTGTATAACAGGTTTTGGATGATCTTTGACTGAACTGAACATGCAGTTTTAGGTGTTTTGGTTCATACATGGAATAGAACATGGCTGTTCCTGGGCAGAGGCAGTTAATAGAAGGAGAGGAAAAACCCAAGCAGCAGTGCTGAGATGGTTAAGGGGGAAAAAAGACAAAGTACATGCTGCTCACATTTCCCCCTTTTTTCCCATTCCCTCATCTTCTCAGTACATTCCCTTTTTCCTTCCCTTTATCTGTCACTACTACTGATACCCCAATGTAAAATATTTCACTGACATGGTCACCACACTTTTTTTAGAGTCCCTCCTTTCCTCCCCTTGGCTAGCACTGATGTCCAGGTGCATTTTTGAAATCCTATCCATCACACTACATTCCTAGAAGCTCTTCCATGAAAGTACTTCTCAACCTGGAATGTTCCTGTTGACTTTTCTTATTAGCTGAAATGAATATAGAGTACGTTCTATGATATGGTCAATACCATCCTAAACCAATGGAGGGAGGGAGGAAGAAAAGATAACAAGATGATGATGATGATAAGCTGATAAAATATGCTGCACTGGAATATCAATAGCCACAGGAAAAGAGGGTTGCAGTTAGTGGGCCTGTGGCATATGCTATTTTGGCATCTTCTGAAGGGAGAGAGAAGATGATGCATCAGGCTTCACCCTATTCAGATTTCATTTTGTCTGAAACCCCAAATAATTCACTTCTGCTGAATCATGAAATGATTTGAAAGACATTTGGAGAACTTCTAGAACCTGGAGTTCCAAGTTCAAAACAGATTTTTTTCCATTTCACTCACTCCCCTAGAGAATGTATGAAATTATTCAGATATCATAACTAGATAATTTTGTAATGATGTTAGTTAGGAATTTATTATGTCAGAATTCTAAAAAAATGTTTTTTTAGAAACTTTGTGAACAATATTTCTTTCCCAATGAAGTATTTCTTACCATAATTACAGAGTGATAAAATATGCTGAACATAGATTAATGTAACATATTCATTTATAGGATTTGTCAATTGTATTTGTGTTCTACAGACTGTATAAGCAATTGCTTATGCTTAGATAAAATTCATATGAACAGTGATTTTGGCCAACTAACATTTAATAAATCTCATGAAGCAATATCAGCAGAAATAGCTAGGATCATACAGGGATGACGCAGTCACCAGCATGATTTTTAAAAGCACAGTGGGCTGGACCAGGGATTTTAAAACTTTTTCAGTCTATAGCACCTGTTGTTATAAAACAGGATCCATGATCAATTGGCCAGTATTAGGAAACTGGCAATAAAGCAGAGCTTATGCTGATGGTGGTTTATATTTACACAAATGTATATATTTCATATATTTCATATTTTTCCTTTAGTCTCATGTAGAACTCATGTAATAGACTCATGTAGAAGTTCTCTGTGAATCCAGTTTGAAAATCCCGAATTAGATAATTACAATATAGAACCTTTAAAAAAATTAATTCCAGTACAGTATGTAAGGTTCAATACACCTGGCTGACAGGATAGCTTTTTAGCCTAAAAAATGTTTTCCATTTATACCTCCAAGATACACATAATATGTATTAATATAGAAAATACTAGACAGACAGACATTTTATTTCAGCCATTGACCAATACAATTATATTCAATAAAACAAACAAGAAACTATCCCTAACAACAAGAACTATTAGCAACTATTTGTGGGCAAAATATATCCTATGTAGCAAAATTTTGCTACTTTTAGAAAAATAAATTATCCTGATTGTTTAACTTGTGTAAATAAAAGTTACCAGAGGGCTCCGGAAATTTAAATAAAGGATTTAAATACAAAAGAACATGAGCTGTAATTTCTATGGTACCCATATCACAGGAGTAGAATTGGTTTTCATACGGGGTTTGTTATGTTTCCCTTCCAAGGTAGCTGTGGGTAGTATAAGCCTTATAAATTTGTAGCCTTTTTCAGGCTTATGCCAATTAACTCACAGTTATTTAACATATCACTGCTACACATGAATATATTTTAGTAACTCATTTTTTACCGGTTTGTTAAGTAACCAGCAAATTTAGAAACTAATAACAGTGAATCATTAATGTATTACATTACTTAAGTTATTTTCTAAAACTGGGGAAAATATGCCAGCAAATTCACTTAACTATGATTAAACTAAATTCAAATGATTTGTATCTGAAAGGTGACCGACAAGAGTCAGTATCCACGGGGCGGTATGATCTAACCAGAGTTTTACACACTCAGCTGATGCTGCTTGTTTTGCATAACACTGTAGAATGCAGATGTTCATGTACACTTTGCAATAACTTGCTTTTTCTCTTTCACATTTGAAAATGAATGATAAACACAGATTTTAGCATATGCTTTTTAACTGGGCTCACAGCATTGGCAGACTGTCAACCAAAATTTGAGCTATAAAAGCTTTTGCTTTTTGGTACGAATAGAATAAGTCAAGGACTCACATGTAATATTACTGGTACACCAAAGTGTGTGAACTAACATTTGCTTGTCTGTGGTAGCTTATGCTTTGTGCTTCCTTTAACTGAGTTCTTACCTCTTGTATTTTAAACTATAAATTAAAATTTAGGTAAAGAAATAATAGTAGACTTACAATATAAAATTATTGCCTGTATACATTTATACAAATAATTTCTTGAATAGAATGCATAGACTATGTTCAACATTTTGTTATGTTTTCTTAGTTTTAAAGTGGAATTAGTTTTTACACATCACTGGCCTTGCAAATTTCCCCTCACCGTGCTTCTGGTTAAATGTGAACGCCTTGGACTGTAGTACAATAAAATGAGAGCTATCTATCAAAATTATACATTCATTATTTCAAATGTTTCACTTTAGGAACGAAGAGCTCTAGAAAGGCGAATATCTGAAATGGAAGAAGAACTCAAGGTAAATGTACATTCTTAAAATTCCTCAAAATTTAATGTTTTTTAAAATTTAGCCATGTATCATGATTATAACGAATATTAGTGCAATCCAATATAATTTTGCTTTTGTAAAAGAACATATTGTACCACACAAATTCATTTATGGCACTGTGACTTACAGTTCTTAAAAGTATTCTTGTAGCTTAGTTTAAAAATAGTATTAATGATTTGTTTTATTCCCATTGTGAAAAATACAAGCCATTAAGTTTGGAATGTTGCTTTGAGACTGAAATCCCCATATAATCCAAATCTACCAAAAAGGGGTATTTAGTTGACAGTTGTCAGTAATTTTTATTTCTTTCTTTGTGGGGGGAAAAAAGATATTCCCAAGAAAACTCAAAAGAATATTCTGCATTGCTCTTTCGTTCACTCTTACCCCCATGGAAACAAAGGAATCATAATTTCAGCTATTTTTATATTTATTATTAAATGAATAGCCCACTTTTCTACTCCTATAAGTTCTCATTTAGAACAATAGAACAGGATGTAAAATGCAAAATATTAAAATTATAATCAATAACATTAGCATCAATTACAGTTAAAAACTTGACTAAAGAGATGCATCCTTATCATTTTCCTAAATAATAGAAGAGGTGGAGTACAAAATCATCTCCTGTTGGAGAGCATTTCATTCTCCCCTTATCCAGCTGGTATTGCAGTTAGGCAAAGCCTAAGAAGCCGAATGTTTCCTCCAAGTTAAAGAAGCAGTAAAGCTGGATGTCCTCAGTGACCTTCCTCAGTTCTTTCACTTTCTCAGTGGTTTCACATAAATATTAAATTAGCAAGATAGAAATCTGTGAGACACCATAGATCAGTGATCAGAGTATCAAGCAATAGTCTTCCAGCTGTTTTCTGGACACACACTGATAAAAGGACAAGAACTATTATAAAGCAGTGCTCTTAATACCCAGTACTACTAAGCAGCATGAAGGGTACCATGTCAATGGTATTAAAAGCTGCTGAGATTTGTATTCCATCCCCATGTCATCTAGTAACCAACAATCATCTACCAAGGTGATCATACCATTCTCAGTGCCACATTTCAGATAAAATTTCTGATTAAAATAAAGATTGAGCTTTAATGGTAGAGATTATATGGCCATAGAAAGCTTTTTCAGTTCAGATTTTATAATTGGCTTCTTAATTAGATAGAATACATTACTTTTCAAAAAAGTAAGTACCTTTGTTCAACAATAGGGCGATCCA
This sequence comes from Hydrophis major, assembly GCA_033807585.1. Taxonomy (NCBI): domain Eukaryota; kingdom Metazoa; phylum Chordata; class Lepidosauria; order Squamata; family Elapidae; genus Hydrophis; species Hydrophis major. Next base: position 166,442,117 of record CM066331.1, on the reverse strand, counting down.
TCCTCACAATTTAATCAGACTGAAGGAGCAAAAATCAGACAAGCAAATGCTGGACACTCATTTTTTCATCACTCTGTTCACATTCTCCAAGGCCACAAGTTGAAAAGAGGTCATGAAAAGAGGCTGGCAAAGTTAACTTCCTATAATTGCCCCAACATTGAATTCAAAATTGTAAATAGTAATACTCATTTAAAAGAACAATGTATGAATACATATCTTTCAATACTCCACAGTAATTGTATTGCCTTTCAGTTTATCTCAAATAACCTTAAACTCTGAATCACACACACACACAAAATCTGAATTACTGCCTTGTGCATTTAAATGTCCGCTTGAGGCATAATCTTCCAAATAAGCTTTCAATATAGATGAAATTCAGTATTAATAAGACAAAACCAGAAAATAATTTAAAATGCATTAAGTGAATTTTAGAATAAACAAAATCCCATATTTATGCAGAAATCAAGGATATGGTTTATAAAGGAGGTTGGTTATTTAATTCCTTCCTTGCCCTACTCATTTCTGAGCAGGCAGAACCTTCTTAGCCTTGCCTTCTCAACAAAAGAGCAAAATAACTCTCCAAAAGAACAAATTAATTTTCATTTCACACTGCATCCAACTGCCTATTTGTTAAGAAACCATAACTTTTGCTAATGCCCTTTTCAATTTTACATAGTTTATTTAGCACAGGGGTCCCCAATCCCTGGTCTGTGGACCAGCACCAATTCACGGCATGCTAACAACAGGTTTCTTCGATCTGCAAAAAAACCTTTCTCCATGGAACCAGTCTCTGGAGCCCAAAAGGTTGGGGGCTGCTGATTTAGCATAATCAGGCCAACAGTCAAGAAGTGAACAATACCCCAGTCAAGGAATTGTCAAACAAGCTAATAATAAACAGCCCTACCAAAGAATCTCCAAGACCAACACTGGCAGGGCAAGATACTAGAATATAAACTTAGAGCAAACCCCAGCACTGATGGTGTTACCTAGTTTGAGTAATGAAACGTGTAAGAAAATAACCAGGCTCAGATAACACTTAAGGGCCCCTCTGAACTTTTATTAGATGATCAGATTATATAATATTTATCTATAAAAATACTTATTTCTGAAAAAAATGTTCATTGTCAAATATCACAGTTCTATTTTTTTTTCTTTTATAGATGCTACCAGATCTGAAGGCTGATAACCAGAGGCTAAAGGATGAAAACGGGGCCTTGATCAGAGTGATCAGCAAGCTTTCCAAATAGAATTTGTTTACTCTCATCAGAGAATCATGGGATTGCACATAATTAGTAACTCCAGTGGACCATAGCATGGAAGTCACTGGATGCCTGGGAAGATTTCTTGGAAACTGTTGTTTTCAGATATTCTGCCAAAAGTCCTTTTACCTGGGTGTGTTTTTTTAAAAACCAGGATCATATTTTCATGTGTTAAAGCAGCTGCTGAGAAGACAAAATGACTGAAAAATCTTGTTTACAGCTACTGCATATAAGGAAAGTGTTCAAGGCCTGATAAGCCTCAGATATTTAACCAGTAAGCCTTAGTTGTACATAAACATAAAAAAGCTTTCTGCTATCACAGTTACTTTATTTTGTTGTTTCATCACTGTTTCTGGTTTTCTCCCTTATTTTGATTTTTTTAAAAAAAATATCTAAGTTTGGATTTGTGTGTTCCCTTCTAATTATTCATGTACCAGATTTTTTTCTTTGTACAGTATTCTCACAGCTTTATATATACAGAGACACACATTCTTTAGAAATACTACAGTGTAACTAACTAATCCTGTATTTTTCAGTCATCCACCCCAAAATCAGAGCGGTTTCAAGGAACCTTTGCTTTCACAGTTGTGCAATATGCATTTATTTCTATGAAAGATGCTTTAAAAAGTCAACTGAAAATAGATTATTTGAAATTTTTTGTCTCTAGCCTCAATTGGTCACATTTTAAAAGAAAAGAAAATGGACTGTAGTGCAAAACATTAGATTCTGTAACCTTCACATTAATTTTAGTAGGTACTGAGTGATGCTGTATATATTAATATATATATTGTTTGGATTTTTCAGACACACAAGATATGCTTGAATAAAAATTCTCTGTTTGCAAATACAGTAAATTAGGCTACCCCAAATTAAGTGAATATATATTCATTTTTATGATTTAAAGTTTAGAAAAATGAGTTATGGAGCCACTCTTCAAAAATATGTCTAATTATAAAAAAGCCTTTTCCTTCCCAATTTTCATTTGAATAGTGTTCACTTTAATGAAACTTAAATAGAACATATTCATTACATTTCACATATCTTTATTTGAGTACATCCAAACCTGTTGTGCTAGTCAAAGTAAACTTCAAAGGCATTTGAAAGCCCAGCCTTTTATTTTATACTTGCACTGCTGTTGCCATGTGAAGAGGACCTCGGTTTAAACCATCATCAAATTAGATCATTTTATACATTTCAGTGGCCTTCTAAAAAGTATTCCAATGAAGATAGCTTTTGTTAGAAAAGAAACAGCTTTTATATGTTCTCTAAAACTATTAAATACAGCTGTCTTATTGGCCTACAGACTAATGCCTAAAAATCACTGAACAGTTCTACCGCTAAAATAAATTGTACATTGTAAAGCTTACAGTAGCTATTGTATTATTGATTGTATACTATATTAAATGTGAATTTGTAATACTTCATTTTAAAAGGTCATTGTGTTCTACTGCCTACTTCTTGGGGAACTATTTCATTTTGGGGTGGAAAGAAGAAGGATCGGGTTGACCTAAGTTCCCTTCGTGGGCTGGGCAGATGTGAGAATGGGAAGAGGTTTTTTTTGAAGATGTTGTAACATTTTGCTCTTACTACCAAGCTCAGGATTCTTGATTCTAAGGTACAGTACGAGGATAGTTCTGGGGTATCTTGTTACAGGTTAGATCTTTATAACTTTAAAGATGGACATGGTCTTTCATGCTCTTAAGCTAATAAACAAACCAAGCAGAGAATTGTTCTATCTGAGTAACTGCAACATGCTGAGAAATGTTGTGGATTGGTTGGGCATACTGTGGATTATATTTAGTAATGTTTTGGATGCCTGTGAATGATTAAATATGTCTCTAATATTTTAGTGTTTTTATATATAGGTTATTTATTCTTTCAAAACTGGCTACTGTGTTGCATTGATTTTATTGGTAGTATTCAGCAGACCTTGCATCTGCATGAAACTTTGCAAAACCCACTATTTTGCAAAAAAAAATGTATTTTGACATATACAAATAAAATGAATAAAATAATTTCAAATGTGTGAATTTTAATGAAAATACATTTGAAAGATGTGAGTTTAATATTATTTACCATTATAATACCAGGGGGCATTTTTTTCACTGTTTCACTTTTTAGAGATTGTATTTGCACATCCATAGGCATCAGTGGTGGTATTCAGCCGGTTCATACCGGTTCTTCCGAACTGGTAGCAAGGATTTGGCGTGGGTCGCTGAACTGGTAGTAACTTCTGGCTGGCCATGCCCCCAACCCGGTCGTTCAGTCACTCACTTGCCCCACCTGCTTGATGCCCGATGCTTGCCCATCCAGTCACTTCTTAATGTTTTTTTAACCTTCTGACAATCAGCTGTTCCTATGAAGAGCTGTGCCGGGATTCCCCTCGCTTCTTATTCCTTCGCCCAGCAGGCTTCCCTGAGGCCCAGGAAGACAAAAAATGGAGGGAGGGGGCATAGCAGCACACACACCCCACCTCTCCATTTTTTGCCTTCCTGAGCCCCAGGGATACCCTCTGGGAGCAAAAACACTCCCCAGTCTCCCCTGAGGCCAGGAAGGCCCCCAAAATGGGTGGGATGCTGCAAAAAAGTCACACTCACCCAATCGCATGGCCACACCCACCTAGCCACACCCACCGAACCGGTAGTAAAAAAAATTGAATTCCACCACTGATAAGCATGTAGGTAAAGTCACAATTGGAGAAAGGGTTTACAGAATTTTACATAATTCTGCCTGCATGCACAAGCTACATGCAAAGAAGCTTCTATATTTTCTAATGGTAAAAAATGTGCAATCCTACTTGATTAAGTAACTGAATTTTGTAGATGAATTTATTAGAGGCTTTATATAGATAATTTTAATCTACACTTAAGCACCCTTTCTATTCCAACATATCAATAAAGGCTGAATCTATAATTACAATCGATTTCTCAGTGGAAATAATATTTTGCTATCTCTAATTCCTAAATAATAAAAACATAATTTATGTAGCATATTTCCAAAACCATAGTGAATATTTTTTTTTCATGTAGTTACTATTTAAAAAGCTTGTATGGCATAGGAAAAAAAGCTTATACATTGAATAGCAATTGTATTGAATTGAATTTCATAATCATTTCAGTGGAAAAACTAGTTTTCTTAATATATCAGCTAATAGAAGTGGAGTATTGTAAAGAAGCAATAGTGAATAAGTCTCAAATCCTGTGTTGTGGGAATGTTATGTTGGGCAATACGCCTGCTGATAAATGCCGTACTCAGAACACAAGGTCAGAAACTTTGCTTTGGAGGAAAATTGCCCTTAAGTAGGGGGAAAAGACATAGTTGTGAGTACTGTATAATTTAGCAGTGCATGTGTGGTATGCAGTAAACAAATTGTCCTTCTAAAACACAGTGGGCCTTTTTTAATTAAGTAAAGTCAAAGCATTTTTGTTTTAAAAAAGCAAAACAAGAAAAAAACCCTCTCTGGGTTTTTTTTCAGCAACAAAAAGTTAAATCAGCAATAACGAGCAAACTTTTTTAGTATTACTACTGAATTGTTTTTTGCATTTGTATATTATCAGACTTAGTGAGAGTAGAAAAACACCAAGTTAATACTAAAAAAATGTAAGCATGCCTGCTGTTCAGATACAGTTTCAGACATTTAAGTTCAATGTGATTTGGAAACTTATTTGATATATTCATGATTCTGCTGTAAGTATGTGAAGAACCATCTAGCACTGTGTTTTTTAATTACTGTATTTTGAATTTCCTGACTTTAGGTTTATAATTTTATAAATGCCATACTGGCATTTATACAGGTAAAATAATTTTATAAATGCCATACTGCCTGCTTTTTCATATCCCTATTGCCTCAGTCTTATTACAAAAATTACCAGTTTGACAGGATAAGGAGGAATACCATTAGTTGAAATATAGTTGTGCTAATATTGTGCTCAATAGGAATCAGTGTTGTATGGAACAACAACTATTTGATAATCTATTTAATATAATTTCAATGCCTTCTGGCACTGCAGCTCTTCTCATAGCAAAGAAAGAGATTGGTGGAATAATGTTTCTTTACTGCATAACTGATATTTACAAATTGTGGGTATCCTACTGGAATTTTACCTATGTTGAAAGTTTATGCAACACTCATGGAAGATAAATTTCATCTGCTATCCAGACTTTTAAAATCTTCTTAAATAAATGAACCCAGTCTAAACTGAGTCATTGGTATAAAGTCTGATCTGGTTCAGAAGCAGTTTTACTAACCTAAATGGTTGTGTTATAAGCCCTCTTTAAACAAGCAAAGGAGAAAGCTACCATCAGACATTGATGGACTGTGGAGTAATCCTGACTTTGCCTTTTAACTATTTGCTATGTACCCTATGTTTATATGCATTTCTTTAAAATGAATCAGGCATTGAGTAACAAACCCTTCCCTCCTCATATAAGTATATGATTCCAATATATGGATCATATCTTGCCAAAACTGGGCTCTTCCTCTGCTTTAGAATCTATCTTAAATAAATGATTAGTTCTTAAAGAACATAATTATCATTAAAAGTATATGAATTAATCAAAGTTGGATATTTCTGGAAAAGTTTGAACTTTCCATACAGTACTTTTTTAGACGTTGATACATTTCTGTTCCTGTACAAATAAATGAAATTGCCCTTGTAACTGCTTCTGCTAACAAGCATTCCCTTCAGCAACTTTAAATCGTGGCAGAAAAAGGTATTCAAAACTGGGACAGCAGGTGGCATGCATGAACTTCTTTTTAAAAAGTAGTTACATTATCACTAGAGAAAGATGTTTCAGAGTACCATAAGCAAATGTATTTATGTATACTATATCAAAATAGTTTTTTTTCCTCAAAAACAACTGTTCATTTTTACAGCATTTTAAGTCAGAATGTGTTCTGAAATTTAGCATGTTTTCAGATTCAAGAGTAGATGCAATAATTAGCAATGCATAATAAAAACGTTTCTCCACTGGTGTTAGGACTACATTTTCCAGAATTGCCAGCTGGCATGGCTTGTTTTCACTAAAAAGTTATTTGCTGTTTCCAATAGTACTTCAGCTTGTGTATGTTATACTCTCCTACTCAGTCCATTTTGTGTTTAATGACGTAGGTTACAGAGTTTAGATCTCTATAAACTCATTGTTTTGAAGTATCAGAATATTTTTGGCTTTTTCCAGACTGGCACAGTTCTTCTTATCCTCAGTCTTATGGCTTAATTCTACATTACGTGAAATATGTCTTCTGCTTTTTTCTCTTTTAAGGAAAAATCATTGTTAGAACTCTTAGAGAAGAGGCTACCCACACCCTTCTCTGCCCTCCTTTCTCCAATCCAAATTATCTGCAAACTATTTCCTTTCAAGCATGTTTGAAATATGGCATAAAGTTGGAAGAAAGAAACAAGAATTTAGAGAAACTGGTATATTTAGAAAATATTCCATCCTTCTCAACTCTGCATTCACCTCCTTCACCTTTCATTCAACTATGCACTTAATTATTGTTCATTTATTCTAACAAATATTCATACAAGTTTAAGTTCATAATCTTGCTGCATCACACACATTTCTGCACAGAGCAAAAATCCTAGTGGTGCACAAATTTTTTGGTAGGAAGTTATCATTGTGCATGTTCTTGGCTATGATTTCACCTTTTGCTTCAGTTCAAACCACCATTATAGCAACAGTATTTGCTTTTCATTACTTTTCATTACTTGGTCCTCTGCTTTTGAGGTAGCTTCATCTGATCTTTACAAAGCTTATGTGGCCATAAGCTTGTACATTCTTGAGGCATTTTCATTTGGATATCACTACTGGACTAAATGTTTCTTCTGGCAGGACAGTGTTATTCTTTATGCCAATTTGACTGATTTCAATTGAAGTAAGATTTGATAAATCTATGTGTGTCTTCAATGTCTCCAAATATGTACATGCCAGAAAATTTAATCAGAAAACTTGTGTTTTCTGATCTGTGGTAACAGTTCAGAGGGAAAATATGGGAAATATATGCAGGACCATATACACTAGAACAGTGGTGGCTAACCTTTTTGGGCTCCTGTGCCAAAAATTATGTGCACGCTTGTGTTCATGCATGCCAGCACCCAGAAGGCAATGCGCACCCCCCCACATACAATCTGCCCGTTAGCCTTTCACATCTAAGCAGTATAGATTATTTCCACAGATATAGATGAAAATATTTGCTTCATCCAAACAAAATAGGCCTATAACGGGTGTCCAACCTTGGCAACTTTAAGACTTGTGGACTTCAATTCCCAGAATTCCTCAACCAGCAAAGCTGGCTGAGGAATTCTGGGAGTTAAAGTCCACAAGTCTTAAAGTTGCCAAGGTTGGACACCCCTGGCCTATAACTACACTTGAAATATTACCCTGAAACCAAACATAAAAGATTCACTTGTGAATGGTAAGACAAAGCAATAATTAGCCCAATTTATTAGGGAGTTATTCATAACAAGGAAGGGATAGCTGACTAAAATAAGGGAACTTGTTTTACTATAACCTTTCAGTCATATAAAGAGTATATAACCTAATATATGTATTAGGTTAAGTAGCATTATTAGTCAGAAAGAAATGGTAATTCAGTAAAAATAGACATTAGGAATGAATAAATCATGATATTCCATAATTATCTAAAATGGAATCTGGACTTTGTTTCTGAGAAGACTTTTAGATGGTTACACATGCGTTATTTAATTGGCATAGTTCTAAGCTTAGAAACACACTTTTTTTTGCTAGTATCAAGTAATAATACCAAGACCAAATCTGGATTCTTATATTATGATGAATTATAATGGAGTTGCGTAGTATGGGCTTAGAATGTTACATGAAGCTATCCATTGTAATTTAATCAACCAGTCTTCAGAGAGGGAACTTGGGGGTGCTAGACTAAAAGAAATCATGTATTATATTTCTTCTACTTTTCACATTTCCATAATTGCAAAGTTTAAATAATAATTAGCTTACAGAATCAAATTTCCTATTTAATATAAAGTGACACACTTTCTTATTAAATAGGAATCTTGCATCTTGCAGTAACTAGCTTTCACGTTTCTGTCTATATTTTTAGCTTTGTTTAAACATGTGTTTGACTAAGAGCATGTCTATGTGTTTTTGTTGCAAACTGTTTTTATTTTTAACCAATCTTGCTTAAATTGTTTAATGGCTAAGCATTACAAACTGGACAAAAGGTAGATCTAGCCAAGATCAAGTTGACTGTTCCTTTAGTTACAACTTAATACAAAAACAACATTCCAGAAATTTACCAGAAAACTAATACAAAAATGTAAAAGCTCCAAGAGCAGTTAACTGAAATGGAATGGGGGTGAAAAGAGATGGAGGAGTTAGTGTTTACAAACTTGTAAAAACATGATTCTAATGGAAATTGAAAATGAGCCAATAACTGTTGGATTGATATTAATATCATGGGCATTTTCATCTTTGAAGCTAGAAGGTGGCAACAGCTGGAATGTGATGTCTAAGGCTGAGGCAATTAAACAAGTTAGAACACACCTAAATAATAGCTCCCTTGCTTGGTACTGATGCAAGCAAATTATTTTAGAAAGTTATGTCTTTAAAAAGAATAGTTACAGCTATATCACAAAAACAGATATTTGGGCTGCACTAATTTTGGCTTTAAACAATGCAATGAGATCCTGACATGTGGCCAGATTGCTTTTAGGTTCTATAACTAGGTACTATAATCCAGAGCAAAATAATTACCTGCAAAGTTAGAAACAATATAACCCTTACATATGGAAATAATTACTTCTTTTTACAGGATATGTTTTTTACTTTATATGTTATTTTATTATTTGAATCCCACTTATTATTTTTAAAATAACTCGGAATGACAAACATATTATTTCTAAAAACTTTCATATGCCACTATATGACATCTTCCTTAATGAGTTTGGGCATAATATAAAGATGCAGTAAAACTACATACTGGAGCACTGAAAGCAAGAGAGCTACAAAACGCAGAACTAAAACAGGTTGCTAATGAACACTGAGTCTATAAAGAGAAAGATTGTTAAGTCTGGAGCATGGGTGTGAATGATGGAGACGAGCCGGTAGAACAGTGAACTTCAAACTCTTTATTTACATATTGTGACAGTTCAAAAAGGAGGCTGCTATAATGTAATGTTTATTGGTAAAGTCTCGTTGTACTGCATTAGTGCGGCATCCGAAGTCAGTAGTTTTTTCACATTACGGAACGCCTGCTCTTCTTTGTGACCCCATACCCAAATTGCTTTTTTATCTAATAGACGATGTAAAGGTTCAGCGACAGTTGCCTTGTGCAGCAAGAATACATTATAGAAATTAATGAGGCCTAAGAACGCCTGGAGGTCAGTCTTTTTCTGCGGTCTGGGAGCGTTTTTTATTGCTCTCAATTTGCTATCGGTAGGGTGAATACCCTGTCAATTAAGTACCCTAAGAATTCAACACAATCGGTATACAGTTTGCACTTATTTTTTTGACCTTCAGGCCTGCTTCCTGGAATTTTCGTAATACCAGTCTTAAATGCTCCCGTAAGATTTTTGGAGTGGGGGCAGCAATGAGCACATCATCAAAATAGGGGACAACACCCTTGATCCCCTGCAATAGTCTATCCATTAGGCTCTGAAAGATCTCTGGGGCTACACTGACTCCGAATTGGAGCCACGTGCACTTAAAGGCACCTCGGTGTATTACGATAGTCTGTGCCTGTGCCGTTTTTTCATCAACCAGCAGTTGCTGATAAGCCTGAGCTAAGTCTAGTTTAGCGAAGACTTTTCTGCCCCCCAGGGAATGGAGGAGATATTGTACCACTGGGACCGGATATGGGTTCTGTTGCAGGGCGTGGTTTAGGTGGCCCGGTAGTCCCCACAAATTCTAATTGAGCCGTCCAGCTTAATTGGTGTTACAATCAGCGTTTCCCATGGGGAGTGGTCAGTTGGCTTTAACACTCCCTGGGCAATCAACTTATCAAGCTGCTCATCGATTTTTGGTTTTAGAGCGAACGGAACTCGATGAGGCTTAAGGCAGATGGGAGCTATTTTTGGATTAAGGCTAAAGGATATCGGGGTCCCCTTGTACTCACCTAGCTTTTCCTTGAAAACGTCCCTGAATTCATGGGCGAGGTCTTCCTCCCAGTCACTGCCGCCAATTCGGTTAATGCTTGCCACTTCAATGCCGAGTGGTGCGAACCATTGCAGGCCTAACAGACTAGGCCGGTCCTTATCGATTACCGTCAGGGGTAAGTACGCCGTGCGGTTCTTGAATGCAACCCGGACTTGACTGGATCCTGCGACTGGAATTTGGTTCCCCTGGTAGTCCTTCAACACGAGCTGTTGGAATTGAAGGTCTTAGTGCTGGATAGCAGGGATGAGTTGCTTGAGGGTCTTCCATGAGACCATTGAAAGAGACAATCCCGAGTCAACTTCCATTTGGCAGGGCCGATTTTCAATGTTCACATGGACTCGAATTTTCTTAGCGTCTAGCAAAGAGGCATGGTCAATAGTGAGTGTTTGGTGGGCCTCTTCCCGTCTTGCTAGACGACTCATGGGTCGGTTTCTGTAGGAGTGGTTTATTGGTTCTCGCCTTACAGGGCGATTCCCTGTCGATTGGCGGAGATTGGTTTCCTTCGAGGTCTGGCTGGGTCTGAGGAGGCTTCGGCAGACCCGTCCGATGTGGCCTCGTTTCCCGCACTCGTGGCAGGGCACGTCGCGGAATTTGCAATCGGAGCGGTAATGGTTGGCCCTGCAGCCAGCGCACAGTTGCTGGGATTCGGGTATCGGTCCCGATCGGACCGCAGGCGATGGACCTCTTCTTCGTCGCTGTCTGACGACAAAGAGAGGTCCTCATGATGACTTAAGCTGCCCTTCTGTGTTAGGTGAAACTTCGCAGACTGGTGGGTGTGCTGGAGCGCGATTTCAGCATAGTTGAGCAGCCAACTTCTTGGTCGCCTCCGCTGCTATAGCTTCAGCTATGGCGTCTTTAAGGGTGATGTCACCCTTTGCCATTATTTTGCTCTGTACGTTTAGAGCGTCTAGCCCGAGGACTACTCGGTCTCTCAAGACCTCTTTTAGGTCGGTGAAATCGCAAAGGCCTCCCAAGTTCCAGAGGTCTGCAACGAAATCGGCGACGCTTTCTCCTTTCCACTGGTTCCTTTGATAGAACTCGTATTGTCTCATGAGCGTTGGAACGGTTGATGCATAGTGGGCCCTTAGCAACGGTTCGAGGACGTCCCAGTCCATGACCTTCACTTCAGCCGGTTTTGCCAATGCCTTGGCCATTTTGAATACCGTCGGGCCGCAGTGCGTTAGGAATAGCACCCGTTTCTTCCCGGTTGTGGCATCCTTCAGATTATTTGTTTCCAAAAACATTTGAAAACGATCCATCTTGGACTCCCAGTCCTCTTGAGCTGGATCGAACGGAGTGGGTGGTACTACGCCGCTGGACATGGTTCCGCCGTTGTGCGCTTCAGCCACGTGCTTAGTTGTCTTTAGTTTGCTTGGATGTCATCCAATCCCATCCTCGTCGCCAGTGCTAAGTCTGGAGTATGGGTGCGAATGATGGAGACGAGCCGGTAGAACAGTGAACTTCAAACTCTTTATTTACATATTGTGACAGCTCAAAAAGGAGGCTGCTATAACCTTCCTTATATAGGCAACTAATTAACTATTCAACCAATAGCAAACCTGGAGCGCTAGTTCCGTTAACCAATGGGAATGGCCTGTTAATGGCCAATCAGATGCTCCTGAACGGACCAATCCGATCCTGCCATTAACAGCCAATCAGAAGTGCAGGGCCAGACCCTGCACTTGACTTCAAGCTCAAGATAACTTTATTGGTATTATTCATTCACAACAAAGATGAAATCTATAATTTGGTCATAGAGGAACAAGTAGACCTGGCATCGGGTGGGATTCAAATTTTTTAACAACCGGTTCTATGGGCATGACTTAGTTGGTGGGCATGGCTTGATGGTAATGTGACTGGCTGGGTGTGACCAACTCAATCTCACTCACATCGAGGCACGCATCTCCTCGCCTGGCCTCATGACTGGGGATGCTGCAAGAGTTGTAAGTATGAAAAACGGTCGTAAGTCACTTTTTTCAGTGCTATTGTAACTTTAAATGGTCACTCCACAAAAGCAAAGTACCAGTAAAGGAAGAAAAAAAACTCCAGAGAAGTTCCAGAGACAGGAAGTCTAGTCCTGCCAAGAATGTAATAAGGGTTAATGGAGAGGCAGTTTCTGTAAGCAGCACCAGAATGTTTCATTCCTGCATTTCTTACAGGATTAGGCCAGTAATTTCTTCTAATAACCGGTTCTCTGAACTGCTTAGAATGTTAACAACCGGTTCTAGTGAAGAGGTACGAACCTGTAGAATCCCACCCCTGCCTGGCATGTAATATTGAACTCTAATCAGGCAGAGATGGAGAGCCTGACCCTTTGATGATCTGTTCAGGGTTCCAGGTACTACAGAAACCATGAGCCTAAGATTGAAAAAGAAATTTGTGTCCAATAGGAACATTCTAGCAATAATCAATTATATGAATTTATATATGAATTTGGCCACAGGAACAAGTTGGTCTGTTGTCAGTATAGTGCCTCTCCCACTATTCGCAACAGCCCTTCAGGGACTTTTGGATTGTATATGTGAACTGGACTTGGTATTCATTGGGTAGTTCACGTTCAGGCCTCCCTAATAACAGAAATAGTAGTGAAACTATATACTTTTTTACCCGTAGCTTTCTTCAGAGTAACTCAAACTCTTTTAAGAGGATGATTAAAACACTTTAAATAAATAAATACAGAAAGCAGTACCCTAAGGAAGCAGAGTAAATAAGAAAATATTGAATCATTAATAATCAAGATTTAAATTGTATACATTCTAAGTATATTATTGCCCAATATGATTAAAAATCCTGGATGAATCTAAATGAAGTTTTCCAAAATGACAATCATATGCCTCACAATGGAGCTCAAATAGCATTGAACTGCTTTGCAAGTACTTCACCCACACAACAGACCTGAAGCGTTTTCTTTCATGGTTCTCCATGAATGCAACTAGGGAGGAATTTGTTTTTTTTACTACTGTCATTGTTACAGCATAAGCCGTATAATGATATCTCCACTCTATTCTGACATATTCATCCCTATGTACATAGATATGGTTCAAAATTCTTGATCTTATGTTTCATCTTTTATAAAAACTCTGTGTACCATGTAGCACTACAGGCTTTATTGTGGGACATAAAACACTTAAAAGCCACAATATCTAATGCTGATTATTCCAAATCTCATCCCAGTTGCAAGAAGATGATCTACCAGATTTGGGAGAGGAAAAAAAACTGTTCCAGAGCTGTCTGGAAACAATCATATAATCGGGCAGATGAACTTAAATTAGATCCTATCTTGTAGAAAAAAACATGCTGCAACAATCCAAGCCTCACCAGGAAAGTAACATACCAGCCCAAATTGTGCCAAATCTCAATTATCAGGAATGAATAAAGCAACAATAAAGTTGTTTCTATTATATAAAGTCTATGTTTCTATTTTATTAAAATAAACCCTCTATGTGCAAGCCTGGTATTAACTAATATCATGATGGGTAGAAGACGTCAATATGTATGGGTTTAACTCACAAACTGAAGAATATGGAAGATGGGAATTTGGAATATAAAGGATAAAATAGTAAAGTGTATGAATTGATGAATAATAAGAAACTGATTTCTGTGAAACTAAGAAAATTTGTGAAAAATGTAATGGATCTGAATGAAGGTGGTCTGATCTTGTAGAGTTAATAAATACATGCATGGAAATGAGAATGCAGGTTTAAATATAAATGAAAAAGCTATAAGAAAGGATAAAGTGGTATCATTGGATTGTTGTGATCATGTCTGAAAATAGGAATTCCCAGGTTATGCCCTAGTGAATGATGATAAGGAAAGCCCCAGGAATGAGTTCTGAGGAAAATTGCAACATTTTGTTTGAGTCCAATCCATTAAAAAATGTATATGATCATAGGTGAAATTAACAGATAGATGAGGATCAAAAATGGATGTGATTTGGTTGGGCAGTGACCTTGAAATTAAGGCATGTGTTTGCATTACATCTGTTTTTGCCAATTGGAAAAATACTATTGTTCCTCCATACAAAGGAAAGTGTACTAAAATGAATGCAAAGACAACAGAACTGTTAGCTTATTATTTATTATTTTTGTTACTTTAATTTTATGTATCAATTCCTCCAAATGGTAGTAAAGCTAATTTTTCATCACCACTGTAACTATGAATGGCCACTAAATGAGGCACTGACTAAATAAAGACTACCTGTACAGACTTAAAGGTAATAACCAGCACCTTTAATTGCATCCAGAAGCCTACTGGTAACCAATGCATCTCCTAAAGCAGTAATATCATCAAAATATTTTCAGAATATATCCATCATTGCTTGGGCTATCACAATTCTGAACCAATGGAAGCTTCTCCTGAAAGATCTTCATATAACCTGTGATCAGGCCATGAGTGACTGAGAGAAGGGCTTCCTGATATATGAAAAATCACTATTTAGACATGAAATATAATTGCAAAACTCCTTTCCCAAGCCACAGATGTCACCTGTTTTTTAAGCAGGAGCTCTGAGTCTAAGAGAACTCCCAAATTCTAGACTACTTCTGAGTAAGGAAGTACAGGTAGTCCTTGTTGAACAACCACAATTGGGACCAGCAATTCAAAAGCTGAATGTTCTCAAAATAAATATTATTCCCAAATTAATTTATATTTTGAGAGGAATTCTGTTGAAATGCCTCAAAAATATTTTCAGAAAATAAACTCTTCAAAAAATTTGTATATGGTTCTTCGATTCCAACAATAGCTTCACAAAAAATGCAATTAGGGAGAATTTGGTTTTCAGACTGTAGTTATATACTGATAAATGTAAGCTGCAAGGCCATTTGAACAGTCTTGGACAACTTGGAGGAACACAAAATGGAAGGAATGCAGTTAACAATGACTTTTTAGGAAACTGAAATATTAATCCTAAAACAGTTATTTTGTTCAATTGAATTGATTCTTGTTAAGCCTGGTTTCCCCAACCAGGGTTAGGGAGACAAGCTAAACAGAATGTGCAGCTTAGTCAGATAGGCACACAGATAAATGAGTGAGCTAAGCTTGTGTGTTTATTAACATACAGTAAAAATGACAGATACGCTTGTGCTATCAAATATATAGTTTATTCCATTATGAGTTCATAGCATAGTCAAAATAACAGTCCAATAATCATGTATCATTTAGTCAGTCCATTCAGGGATATTCAGTTAGCAAAGTCCGTGTTGAATACCCTATGTCAATACACTTACAAGCCAGTCCTTTGTTTTTCTCTCCCGTTCGAGGAATGCAGTCTTGTGTCCTTGCAGTAATCAGGAACTTCAAAGCCAGAGAGATAGCAAGCTGCCGTCTTGCTTCTTTTAAAGTGCTTTCACAACCACTCCCTTAATTACTATCCCACAGTTAAAGTTGCAGACACTTTAACTTACAAACTATGATTACATATTATTATTTACCTAAACCAATTAGGTTAAAACAATGTTATCCCTAACATTTCTATTAATTAAAAGATTAAGACCTTTAATTTGCTTGAAAGTGGTATTTACTTCTAATAAGGAATCTTTTGTTCATTCAGTTATAGAATATGTTAAATTTTCCTCAAAATCTCCAAGACTATCTTGAAATTATAATAATAATGAATTTTGGTAATTATTTAAGTTATCAGCATTATGCAAATTAAACAAAGTTATCTATATTTATTGATTTATAAAATTTAATTCACTAATCAAATACAAGGGTGTAACAGTCTTTTTTGCTTGTTCTTTCGTTTGTGGCATTTTATGTCAAGATTTACTATTGTAGCCTTAAGAGCTAGAAAAAAGAACAGTATATGATCCTATAAATGCTTAAGGGAGGTTTATTTCCATGAAAATTATATAGAATTTCAGTTCAGTTTTGTACAATATTCATGTGGAACTAATAAGCAAGATATTAAAGTACACAAAACCATCATGATCCAGTCTTCTTAATTATAAAAAAAACCCATGTCACTACTTTCTGTACTAGTATCACTTATATCTTTGGAAAAAAGTTTAGACCTGCATTTAGCTCTTTAAGAAATCAACAATACTGCATAGTAATATTATATAATGTATGGATGGATTATATTGCTGCCATTTGGAGGACAAATACAATCAAATCTGTCATCTCAAATCAATACAGCTCAAAGCAGACTCTTCTTACAACTCTCTATCAGTAATAGCCAATTGTATCTTTCAATCCCAGGATGATCAAATAAGGCTTTTGATGCTATATTGCAATGCCTGGAAGCCACACAGGCCTAGATGGGGAGAAACTGCTTCCAGTTGAATTCCAACTAAAACAGTTGGAAACTCTCAGACCTAGGGATTTTCCAACATTACTTCTGGATAGGGTTGCACTTCCCCAATTAGGAGTGATATGAAATTTGTGCATTCCGTAGAGATCTTTCTAGATAATCACTCACACCCTTGTCACCTCATAGTTCAACCCACTCTGCACATTGCTGTCTTTGAAGACCACTTGGAAGATTCAACTAGTACAGAATGTAGCAGTATGTGGAGTTATGGACTTGTCCGAAGGTGGTATTCTGCAGGTTCTGACCAGTTCTGGAAAATTGATAATGGAAATTTTGAGTAGTTCAGAGAACCAGCAAATACCATTTCTGACTGGTCCCTCCCCCACCTATTCCTCCCAATACCCAGGCTAGGTCTCCTTTTGTTGCCCTGCACAGGAGAATGGAGCTGGAAAGCAGATTGGTGGGTGGGGAAGGAATGGAGAATTTGCAGTAATCTTCCCCTGCTGCGCCCACCAAGCCACGCCCATAGAACCCGGTAGTGCAAGATTTTGAATTCTACCATTGGACTTGCCAGAGTACACTATGGTTGCCACTGTGCATTTGGATAAGATTCAAGATTTATTATTGTCTTCTGTGGTTTCTGCCTATTTGGTATGATCTGGCAGACTCAAGACTCCTTGATAAACAGTCTTTCAAGACCCAGGAAGTGCACTTTCGCTGTAATGGCGTCTTTCTTCTGGAATGAGTTCCCCCCTTTGATGGGCAAGCTGTTTTCTTAGTATAACTGGAAACATATAACAAGAGTTCATGGAATTATATTCCACTATTCCAAGAAGTGGGTGAAAAGAGCATGAAAACCTACATTTATTTACATTTATTTAAAAGTTATCCCAAAAGCTCCCGTTAAGAGATACCACTATTGAAATGCAAACATCTTATGTCTGCATTTTTGCAATGGGCACTTCACCAATGTCACCACAACAGTATTTGAGTTAATCAATAACAGACCATGGGGTCAGTGACTGTTTTTGGAATTTAAAATATGCTGGTTTTTTAGTGTTGGGAAAGATCTACAATGATGGATGCAGATGTAATGATGGAGCTCAGATATAGGAAAGAATCATGAAATCTGATCTAATTCATGCTTATTATTAAAAAAAATCCTAGGATGTATATGAGGCTGTAATTTTAATTTTATATTCAAATTACTGCTGATATCTTTGAAGAGATTTTTTTATTTACATCATACCAAAATCATAAGCAGATCCTTGGCAGTTCATGTCTTATAATACATAATGATAAAATTAAAAAATACAAAAGCTTACTAGCTTCTGGTAAGCAGCCTCCAAGTATCCTCTGGAAAAGCTGTTTTTAGCAGTTTCTGAAAGGTGAGTACACATGAGACTAATTGGACTATCTAGGGAAGGCTATTCCAGATGACCAGTCTGGTTTTAGAGGGCAGGGAAGAATATGTATCTGGGCTTCATCTCCTCCAATAGCCAGGATCCTGATCACTCAATTTTGCCCCTTAAATCTTCCCAAGCTGCAAAAGGCAGCCACACATTTTGCATTCCTGTTCTGTGTAAAAGTACTATGAAGAAAATATTGAATATACAAATATCTTAGTACATTTAAAATACACCATGAAGAAACTATGAATATGTATTATTGCCACCTCAAAGCTATTGATGCTTAAGAAGTAATTTTAAGTCTGATGACTATCAAAGGGAGAGAGTTAGTGGTTTATTCTCCAAAAGTCATAAGTAGGAAATAAAGTGCTTAATAATGTATTTTGGCTAGACTGTGTTTTTACTCATTATTATTATGCTTCAGAAATTCTTCTTTCTGAATACTGCTGGGCATTTTCTTATTGAAATATTTATTGCTTTATTAATACCCATCATTATTGCAATATACTGTATTGTTGGTGATATGTGATATGTGAACTTCGTCAATAGAATAGATTTCTGAAGTTATATGTAATGCTATACTGCTATGACACAATAGTTATTTTGTGAACAGAAAAGAAAAACAGGATTGGAATACTTTTGTTATGCTATTTCACTATATTCTGCAAATAAATTTCAAAAATGAGATTGGCCACATAGATTGCTTGGCTTTGATGTGCTGGTTAGAATGCTGGATCAGAAACTAGAAAACCATACATTCTCATTTTCCCTTAGGGATAAAACCTGGCCCAATTATAGGTAGTCCTTGAGTTATGACAGCAATTGGAACCAGAATTTCTGTCACCAAGTGATGCATTTTAAAGTACAATGTCAATCCCTGAGTCTGAGTTGCTGTCAAAATTCCCAGGTCCATGCAGGAAGAAACAGGAATTCCAGGCAAGCAGGTTGATAGGTTATAACTGCAGGTGAGCATTATGAGTGGGTGGGTGCTGTGGAGTACAGCTGCAGGTGTGTGGGTACTGCAAGAATGTACCATAAGCAGGCAGTAAAAGCATAGGTGGGTGCACAGATGCTCGTGGCTGGTGGAAATGCAATGGGTAGGCACTATATAAAGATGCATAAAAAGAAAAGAAAAGAAAAACAGGAATTTAGGACCACATATTGGCTTCCTCACTG
This sequence comes from Hydrophis major, assembly GCA_033807585.1. Classification (NCBI taxonomy): domain Eukaryota; kingdom Metazoa; phylum Chordata; class Lepidosauria; order Squamata; family Elapidae; genus Hydrophis; species Hydrophis major. The sequence goes on along the minus strand of CM066331.1, from coordinate 166,422,891 downwards.
ACCTTTTTGGGAAGCCAGCAAGGAACACTGGAAATTGTAATAATATGATATGACTTTCTTCAACATCATAATTGTGAAAAAGCAGCTAAGGTGCTGAGAACCTGGATTGCAATCACACAACTATGGGGTATCACAATAGGATCTAAAGATCCCCTTCAGCATTACCGTAACTTTGAACAGTCACTGAACTTTGAGTAGTTACAACCAGAGGACCACCAATACTTTCATCCTAATCCCCCTCACAAGGATGCTGATGTGGGAAAAATATAAGGATGGAATATTGGGGTGTTTTTTAATTACAAAACGATACAGAATCAAGCAAGGAGGAATATCCAAAGACTATAGGATTTTCAATCTTACTTTAGTAAATGTGTATAAAATCAATTCAGCATCAATTCCCATGTAACTTTTGAGATAGGAGAAAGTTATAGTTTGTCTGTGAAACTAATGATACACTATCACCAATCAGAAGAGAACACTTTTACAAATAAAATTTCAGCTTTAATTAATCAAACAGATACTTATTTGCTTTTCTTATTGATAAGGCAATCATCAGTGCTAATCAGGATCTTTTTGCTGAGCTGCATTTATTGAAGTCTGGCTTGATTTCCCCCACACCCCAACAAGTACTCAATTATCCATTCTAATTTCACTGTAACATTTCTAAATCTAATGACATGTGCAAAGAATATACTGAAGAGTATTTTGTTTCAAGAGTACATAATATTGTAAATATGCCCCTTTATTCACCAATTTCCAATAAAATAAGTATCCAACCTGTGACAAATAGTTATGGGGCATATTTTGCTGTTGTTAAAGTTTTATCATTTAAAACTAATTAGGAAAATCAGATGTAAAATAAGACTGGGTTCCCCTACTGTGAACTGCTGTATCGAAAGCCTAATTTCAATTACATTTAGCTCGCATAAGAATCCTGTCCCCAAAAGTTAATACTGAAATGTTAAAAGTTGCAAATGGAGAGAGAGGCAGATCTGTTTGCTAAAACAGCCTATGTACAGTACTCGTCTAATATTTGCACTCCTGATATCTATTTCCTCCGAACTGGTCTTACTTCAAGCGGAAGAAATTATGCCATCCTAGAAAAACGCAGGTATTAACTGCCTGTCACCTGGGCGGTCATGGGAGGCATCCCGGGCGTCGTAAAAACAATCAGGGACAGCTGCGCTCAACTTACAACCGGCTCGGAGGGAGTTACTTCTCCAGGCACTCAGGGTTAGGAAGGCATCTCCACGCCCCTTTACCCATTGTCAGGGCCACCTCGGCAGTTTCCGCTCCGGCCTCGGCTCCTTTCGCCTGGTTACCCTCCGCCCTATGGGAGAAAGTAGGAAAATTTCGGGAGCGCTGCTAAGTCTTCTGGGACTCGCTTCGGGAGTTCTGCGCCGCAGTCAGGCAATTCACCTGGGGGAAGCCGCAGCCTCCGTAGTCTTCTTACGAAGCAGCATCAGAGGGTAAGCTGGAGCCTGCTCCGGCGTTTAACGGCGCTGGTTAGGGCACTATGAATGCAAAACTTAATCGAAGCCGGGAGTTGGAGAAAGGCAACTGCTGTGTGGGGGAGCTATGTAGTCCGTGGGAAGGCGAGAAACGCACATGTTCCACAAAGTTAGGTTAAGACAGGGATGGAAAGCCTGTCTTCGAGGCTTCCCATCGTCCGTCCACATTGGTGTGGGAGGAAAGCGGAGAGGTCCGAGAAGAGCACCTTTAATAGGCGTTTCTCGCGCGTGAGAAAGAAAAGAGTTGTGGGCGTAGAGAGTGTGAGAGCTTCCAGCGTGTGAGTAAGTTGGCTGGGATTTGAGTAGCCGAGAGTGCCCAGATTTCCTGGTAAACGGAGATGGGGGGCGGGCCAAAAGAGAAGCGGAGTGGAGCTCGAGCGGCTGCGGGAGACCCAATCGGGGGCCTGCCCTGGGGATCTGGAAGAGCACCTCCCTGGAGACAGTGCGCTCGCCTCACTCTCTCCCTTTTGTTTCCTGCAGAGGATTGCGTGGAGTCCTCCCCAGCCCGTTCGGTGACTCTCCTTTGTCGGCTAGCAACTTTTGCCAGTCCGCTCGGTTAGTAAACCTTGGAAGGTCGGGAGCCACGTCGGGGCTCGTTGAGAGGGCGCCAAGGAATCGGCAGCTTCCCTGAAACATGGCCACCGGGGGCTATCGGGGCAGCGGCGCCGTTACGACCGATTTCTTGGAAGAGTGGAAAGCTAAGCGGGAGAAGATGCGGGCCAAACAAGCACCGCCGGCCGGGGGGAGTGATGGCAAGACTGCCCCCAATACTGCCACCAGCGGCGGTGGCTGCAGCACCGCGACCGCCGCCGAACTTAATAACAATGGCAGCAGCGGCATGAATTGCATCCCTCTGGCCAGAAACACTCCGAAGGAGCCCCAGCCGACAGCCGGAACCAGAGCAGGAGGCGCGGAGCCCCCGGGGAGCAGAACCAGCGCGGCGCCAATTTCCCCCGAGGAGGAGAAAGTGGCTCCCAAGGCCAAAGGCTCCTCCGGCCCCAGCGCCCGGAAAGGAAAGGGGCAAATCGAGAAAAGGAAGCTGAGGGAGAAAAGACGCTCGACAGGTGTCGTGAACATCCCGGCCACCGAGGTGAGTCGGCGCTGGGTCAGGAGGGCCGGCGCTGGGGAGGAAAGGGCGGCCCAGCCCGGGAGGAGAGCCACGCCTCTCCCTTCGGCTGCACCTGAGGAGCCTGGCGGCTTGCGAGACGGCGGCCTCTCCCAGTCTCTCGGGCCTGCATGGGCTGCCTCGGTGGTGCGTGGGGGTGGCTGCCTACAAATTGCTTTGCGGGCAGCGGGAGGCCGCTGGAATGAAACTGCTCAAGGCGCTAAAACCACAGAGCGCTTCATTCATTTCTGTGGTTGTGTCCTTTTGGCTTGAGAATTGCAGTCGAATCCACCTAAATGGATCGAACTGGATTTAGCACGCCTGTTAAAGTTGGGGCTGTTGTTTTCCATTAAAGAAAGTAGCCTTGGTTTTATTGTGTTTATATGAAGTTACTTAAACTGCTTGGATCCGGAACAGCCTTACTTGACCAGCTTGCAGATTTCAAAGGCTTGCAACAGTGACTGTAGATCTGTAGAGTTTGGGTAAATTTTTAAAAAAAACATGGTAGTCAATAGAAGGTTTTTAAAAGTGCAAATAACTTCTAATGAAATTAAAAGAATTCATTATGGATTAGTAAAGTGCTCAGAAAGTCATGAAAAATAGTCTAAAAATATGATTGAAATCCATATACTGTGTTCTGAATTAATATTTTCCCCAAAAAATTATTCTGAATTTTTAAATTGTTTAAAAAGGTTGATCTCTGTTTTTAAATTGTCTTAAAGATGTCGGTCTTTTTAAAAATACAACAAGATAATAGAGATGTTATAACCAATATTGTTACTGTCAGGTACTGAACTCTTTTCTTCAAAGCATTGGTTATAACATCTTACTATCTTGTATTTAACAGAGACCAACATCTTTAAGACAATTTAAAAACAGAGATGGTACAGTGTTCAAAATAGTTTTTTCCTCTACAATAGTAATGTATGCAGTGGCTTGAAAAGCAGAAAATAACATTTTTGTTAGCTAATACAGCTGTCTATTTTAAAAACTTACATGTATTCTGGCATTAATTTAAAAAGCTGCCGAAAGTTATAAACATGTGACAATAACATGAGTATCTTTAAAAAGGAAAAGCAGAAAACTTAAAAAAAAACAGTATTCACAATCCTTTCTCTTTAGTATTCCAATAATGTAAAATAATATTGCTGTCCTTTTTTTCTGGAATGTAACATCTGAAATCATTTAATACTTTATTTCACAACAGTCTAATTATTTCACAGCTACTTGATGAGAATCTTAGAGGAGCTGTTGATGAAAGCAGTCTTGACTTTTTTATGATATTCATGCTAGCATCTGCTAAGAGCAGCTGTCTAGGAAGTTGTAACAATCTTGGGCAAAATAATTCAATATCTATTGAATCTTTAGATTAAGGAAATCTGTTGGGAAAATAGGCATAATCCAAGTTCATCTTATTTCTGCAATTCTTTCAAAGGAAAACTGATTCATTTTTTGCCATTGGATAAGTCATACTGTTCAGTAGCTCCATCCTCCAAAAGTCATTTTTTGGCTAGTTATTTATTCTAACATGTGATTTGACTTGAGTTTGAAAGATAGAAGGCATGGTTTCTTTGAATATATGATTTCACAAACCTACTTTTATATATTTTTCAGCATATTTGATATATCAGAGTTTTCCTCCCTCATTACTATGAAAATATTGATATAGCAATTAGAAGATAGCTACATTATGTCTTTTATTATCTGCAGATTGTGAATAATTTGAACAGATTGACTTAGGTATAACTTTCTCTTGCCTACCGCTAACTAGTTTTTCCAGTCTTGAATTAGGTAAAACAATTTTTGTTGTCATTGTCCTGTTTATTAGTTCTTTTCTCCCTTCCATTTGAAACAAAACAGGTGAAATATGGAAAGATACACTTTTGAATATAGTCTCTAATAGAGAGAAGTAGCCTTTTTAATATAATGAGATCAGAGGCTTTAATATAGTTGAGGGAGGTAGAATTGGTGAACTGAATGCCATGAAAGGGAATGCATACAATAGAAAGGTTAGCGAAGGGAAACATAGGTGCATTGATGAAGTAAAATGTGGACTTTGATCTTGAACACAAAGGTGTATAGAAAACCAAAGAAAGGATTCTGATTTCAGGTTACAGTGGGTGGTAATGAGCATAAAAGTGCCCCTAGGGAGGCCAGGAAGGATTTGGAAGGCCCAGTGCAAGCTGTACACAAGTAGAGGGTGAATGGTAGAGGACTAGGGAGGACCTGCAGAGGCAGTGCATGGGCGGGATGTATGTATGCTATGGGTGGGAGCAAATTACTGTAATGATTACTTCGTTTGTGGGAAGCTGGCAGGGAAGGTTGCAAATGGCGATCATAGCTCCTTGCTATGTCATAATCATGAGCTGAGTGCCCAGATTGTGACCACATGATTGCATGGGTGCTATGATTGCTAGGACTTCAAGGATCAGTTTGTATGTTCATTTTTTCAGCAGCACTGTAACTTTGAATTGTGGTTGAATGGATGAATCGAAGCTGAAGACTGCTTACAGAGCATCTTGTAGTATGAATAATGGATGTGTTAGATGAGTCTGTAAATTCTGGATATATAAAGGGTGATGAACTTGCTTGGCAGCTATACATATTAAGCATATTTGTTTATATGTACTTTTTCACTTTTTATAATTTATATTTGAAGTATTAATATATTTCAAAATTTTAATTGAAATATTTACAAACTAAAATATTCTATGTAGAATTTAATTATCACTTCTTGGAAGCAATTCATGTTGTGCAATATGTTTTAACAAGTAGATTATGAACACTTTTTCAACATACATCTTCATTTACACATAAGAACCATGGATTTAACCAGATATTCTAGCACAGGGCTGTCAAACTCCCGGCCTGTGAGCCAGATGCATCATGTGCTGACCACACCCGGTTTAGTGAAGGAAAAAAAAGTCCTGATATGTCACATGAAGGCACTGTGACAACATAAGTTTGACACCCCTGTTTTAGAAGCTTCAGTATATTCTTCTAGATATTGTTCTGTAGTATAAACAACATGGAATTTTAAAGTACATTATATTGTACACTGCTCAAAAAAATAAAGTGAACACAAAAATAAGACATCCTAGATCTGAATGAATGAAATATTCTTATTAAATACTTTGTTCATAACATAGTTGAATTGCTGACAACAAAACCAAAATTATCACACAAAATTATTAATGCAAATAAAATTTAGCAACCCATGGAGGTCTGGATTTGGAGTTACACTCAAAATTAAAGTGGAAAAAAACACTACAGGCTGATCCAACTGTGTTGTAATGTCCTTAAAACAAGTCAACATGAGGCTCAGTAGTGTGTGTGGCCTCCACGTGCCTCCCTACAATGCCTGGGCATGCTCCTGATGAGGTGGCGGATAGTCTCCTGACGGGTCTCCTCCTACACCTGGACTAAAGCATCCCCCAATTCCTGGACAGTGTGTGGTGCAACGTGGCATTGGTGGATGGAGCGAGACACTGATGTCCCACATGTGCTCAATTGGATTCAGGTCTGGGGAATGGGCGGGCCAGTCCATAGCATCAATGCCTTTGTCTTGCAGGAACTGCTGACACACTCCAGCCACATGAGGTTTAGCATTGTCGTGCATTAGGAGGAACCCAGGGCCAACTGCACCAGCATATGGTCTCACAAGGGGTCTGAGGATCTCATTACGGTACCTAATGGCAGTCAGGCTACCTCTGGTGAGCACATGGAGGGCTGTGCAGCCCCTTAAAGAAATGCCACCCCACACCATTACTGACCCACTGTCAAACTGGTCATGCTGGAGGAGAAGAATGTTTTCCACGGTATCTCCAGACCCTGTCACAACTGTCACATGTGCTCAGTGTGAACCTGCTTTCATCTGTGAAGAGCACAGGGCGCCAGTGGCTAATTTGCCAATCTTGGTGTTTTCTGGCAAATGCCAAACGTCCTGCATGGTGTTGGGCTGTAAGCACACCCCCACCGGTGGATGTTGGGCCCTCATACCACCCTCATGGAGTCTGTTTCTGACCGTTTGAGCAGCCACATGTACATTTGTGACCTGCTAGAGGTCATTTTGCAAGGCTCTGGCAGTGCTCCTCCTGTCCCTCCTTGCACGAAGGTGGAGGTAGTGGTTCTGATGCTGGGTTGTTGCCCTCCTACGGCCTCCTCCACGTCTCCTGAGACTGGCCTGTCTCCTGGTAGTGCCTCCATGCTCGGGACACTACGCTGACAGACACAGCAAACCTTGCCACAGCTCGCATTGATGTGCCATCCTGGATGAGCTGCACTACCTGAGCCGCTTGGGTGGGTTATAGACTCCATCTCATGCTACAACTAAAGTGAAAGCACTGCCAGCATTCAAAAGTGACCAAACCATCAGCCAGAAAGCATAGGAACTGAGAAGTGATCTGTGGTCACCACCTGCAGAACAACTCCTTTATTGGGGATGTCTTACTAACTGCCTATGCTTTCCACCTGTTGTCTATTCCATTTGCACAACAGCATGTGAAATTGATTGTCAATCAGTGTTGCTACCTAAGTGGACAGTTTGATTTCACAGAAGTGTGATTCACATTGTGTTGTTTAAGTGTTCCCTTTATTATTAAAGTTTAGGAAGCTAGCAAAATAAAGCAAAAGGTATTAATGCCACCAGAATGAACTCTTGGTAGAATGATGGTTTGCCTCTTGAGTTATTTTTGACATTAAGAAAGCTCAGGTCTTGATTATATATCTTTTATTTAATTAAAAATGAGAAAAAATAGTGGAAAATTTAGAAAAAGTAGAGCAATAACAAATAACTTTCTGTCAGTGAATATAATATTAAAAGTTGGCCAGCTTATTTTGGCACCTGAGGAATGGAAAATGTTTTCTTTCAATAACACTGCACCATAATAAATAACATAATCAGCTGAGCTTTCTTAATGTCAAAATAACTCAAGAGGCAAACCATCATTCTACCAAGAGTTCATTCTGGTGGTATTAATACCTTTTGCTTTATTTTGCTAGCTTCCTAAACTTTAATAAAGATTTAGTTGCATCCCCTTTGATAGGATGGACATATTTCTTTCCTCTTTTTATTAAGCTTATTCATTTGTGCTAAAATATATCTTGTGTTTCTGTTCAAAAGGATCTGTAAGGTAATTGAACATTACCAGAAAAACATAACATGATAAATTACTACAAAAGCACATTCAGCCACCTACTGTATATCGGATAATTATTTCTTAAGATAGATGGGTTTTGTTCTGTTTCTCAGAGATCAAAGCCAGCATTTTGAATTAAGAACTAAAGTAGCAGGTGCAAAAAGACTCTGCATTAGTTTCCCTTAAAAACTGTCAACAAACATGCATGGCTGTCAAACTCAACACAAAAATAAATTTCCAGAGCTATAATGATATTAGTCTGTTTTATTATAAGCAGTTGTCTTATGACATCCTTAACACCTTTGTTCATTGCAGTCCACATCGTTGTATTTTATGAAGGGATGGGGGTTGGAAGTAAGTGTCTATGGGATTTTAGGGCTTGCTGAAACTGTGGGTCAAGATGAAGTGAAATAGAGAAACTACAGATTTAGCTGATAAGAGCAGCTATTGCCCAGACAGTTGTTGGACATCACAAAAGCAATTTTCTCACTGGCCAGCTCATTTTTATATGGGTTTGTGTTATATACAATGCTATTGTTAAATATGATTGTTTGATTTGGTTTAAAGTTGCCATGTCAAACTCTGAACCAAGGATTGCATGTGGTCCTGGAAAGCTAGTAATGTGGGCCCTATAAGATTGTAAACTTCTAACGTTATGTGATCTACTGTATATACATTAATTATATATTTTATATGGAGCCCAAGACAATTCCTCTTCACCCAGCCAAAAAGTTGGACCCTCATGGCTCAAGGAGATGTGTAATTCAAGCTATTAATTTTACAGAAGGGATCTTTCATTCTTGTAAGAATTCAGTTAATTCACTTGCATCATTTTGTATAATGCCTGAAAAAGATGTCTATTCTTACTGTAATTAAGGTTAAATTAAAAAATGCTGACTTCATATCCATTCTGTGCAAAATGGCCAATGGATGGATTATTTCTACTTTATTTGTTTACTGTGCTTCTGAATGTTGTGTTTTCAAGTAGGGTTCCTAAGAGGTATAAGAACAAAATAATAATAAAATATTAATAACTGATATTTTCATTTATAAAATGCATGTGCGCACACATTCACACTGGAGGGAGGAGGGGGAGGGAGAGGGAGAGAAGAGGGGGAAAGAAATTGTCCTTATCAGCAGTTCAGTGAGCTTCTCCTTAGAGCTGCTCGGAGCATCCAGAGAGTGGGTGGTGTTTCCGTCTCTGCTGTTGTAGGCTGAGCTAAATTCCCGAGGAACACTCCTCCTTCCATCACGTGACTCCATTACCGCGTTCCCCAGTTCATGCTCAGCCTCTCGCAGAGTAGGCAGTGTTTTCAAAGTGCTCTTGGTCATCTCAGCTAGCCTTACCTTGACTCCTATATTTCTTCTCAGGTTGTATCTGTTTATTTCCTTCCCTTAGCCCTGCACAGTTGGTTTTGTGATTGGTAATTTTGCATCCCCCTGGGAAGCCCTCCTGGCCCCAGGGGGTTTCAGGGGGAGGTTAGCAAACATTACAAGCTACACCCCCACTCCTTCCCTATTACCTTTTCTGCCATTTTGTTGCTCTGGATTCCCATTGCTTTAACAGACGCCCCGTTTTGCTCCATTCCCCCCCCCCCCGCATGCCGTTTTCTCTTAGTTTTGAAGCCTTTCTTGCCTCCTTCCTTCCTGTGCCCCCCTTGAGGACCTCGAATTGCCTGTACAGTCTCTCTTGAGGGCCCTGTAAGTCCACGTCGCAGGCGGCTGCCATTTTAAGCGCCGCCTCATGGCCGGGCACCATTTTGAATTCTTATTGTTCCGATCTGCAGCATGCCGCTCTAAAGCAGCAGGACCCTTAGGCCTGCTTGAACATCATTAAAGCAGAAAAACCTTACTGTTACGTTAGAGGCTTGTTCCCTACCTCCGTCTTGTTGGCCTCCCCCGCAGCCGACCGTAGCTGGTGCGGTCTACCTTCCACTGCTTCTGCCCAGTTTTTGCCTGGGAAGGCAGTCGGGCCTAGGCCTAGGGGCTTCTCGCCTTAAGACCTCTGGCATGTCTAGGTCGTTGGGACCGGTTTTTCTAATAAAAAAAAAAGAGCAGACAATAACAACAGACCAGAGGGAACTAAGAGAGAGAAATGTGTGTGTGTGTGTGTGTGTGTATACACACACACACAGAATAAAACAATAAAAAAGAGGGGGGCATAAAAGGGAGCAAGAGCAAATTAACTTGGGGCGTAAAAGAATTTCTCAGGGCTCCCGGCCTTGTTGTAGGTCGACCCCTAGGCGCGCCAACCGCCTCCTGTTTGATATTTATCTTCCTCAATTATCTAAAAATGGCAGAAGGCAATCCTTCCACAGGCCCTTCTTTGAAGGCCAAATCAAAAACCCATCATCTGTGCAGGCAGGCTGATTCCAAAGCCTTCCAGAGGGACGCCTTAAGATGCCACAAGGCCCTGGAAAAAGAAATTGATAAACACACCAGGCAGGCAGGCACGGTGCCTCCCATTCTACCTCCTTCTATCTCTTCTCAACCCCCCCTCCTATAGTCAATTCCTCCCTATCCAAGCGCAGCTCGCCCTCTCAAGGTCACCAGGCTCCTGGAACACCGGCCAGACGAACACCAGAGGCTACCTTTACACCTACAGCCGCCGGCCTACATCAGGGGGAACCTCTCATTCAGGAGGTTCCGGAGCAACTGAGATCCTGGATGGAGTTGGCTATCCGCCAAGGAATTACAGAAGGTCTCCAACAGGCGGCCAGGCCTGGTCTACATCCGCTGGTCACCGAATCCGTAAGATCATTCCCTCTCAGATCTGAACCGCCCCAGGATCAGGTACCCCTTCAGGGGGAGATTTCCCCCTCTATAAGGGGGGACAAGGAGGAGGCGGAAGGGGACTTAGATTTGTACAGGGAGGAGGAGGAGGAGCAGTTTGACTTGGGGTCCTTACACTATAACAAGCCCCCTTCCGACTTAGAGCCATCAGAGGCAGAGATGTCACAGGACGAGGGTCTCACCCCCGACCAACCCACCTTTGTAGGGCTCTTCAAGCCCCAACTATTCAAATCCCTCCTGTTCAAAACCAGGAATATCTCGCGTCTTAACAAGTCAGAACCCCTCTGATCCCTCTCCTCTCGCTCCGGAAGGTCCAGAGGATTCCATTTTTAAACAGCCTGTTGTGGAGGCCGAGGTCACCCCAACCCCCCCCATTTTCCTTGACCTGGTGTCCAGGCAGCTTGCCTCCTCGGCGGCCCCCCCTGCCCCTTCGGCCCATGATATAAAGTTCTTCAACTTAGACCCAGAGCTTTCCAACCTATTGGGCACCCTGGAGGTGGATGAACCTATCGTGGGCCTGGCCTCTTCCTCCACCCTCAGTGACCCCCTAGAAACCCTGAGGCCAAAGGAGAAACGATCAGAGCTGGCTTTACGCCGAGCTCATCAGTCAGATGCATGGGCAATCAGATCGGCCACGGCTGCTTCCTTCTTCATCAGGTCATCCATTCTCTGGCTTCGCCAGCTTAAGCAACATGTCCCAGCCTCCAGTGTCCGAGCCCATCAGGACATAGCCAAGATCATGGCTGCGGCCGAGTTCTCGGCCGACACTACCTTTCACTCCGTCAAATTTTCCACCCGTGCCATCTCCTCCCATGTCTCTGCCCGCCGTCTGCTCTGGCTAAAGCAGACTTCAAGAATAAAGTGAAATTGGCCTCCGCTCCCCTCGTGGGAAATAAACTATTCGGACCATCCCTGGATCCCCTTTTAATAGAGGGAAGGAATAAGAAAAAAATCCTTCCATCCCTCATCCGCAAGTCAGAGCTCAGATCCCTGCAGCCCTTTCAGAGAGCTCCCTTTCGTCCCTTTTTCCAATCCCCCTTCTCTCCCAGGTACCAAAGGCCCCCTCCCTTTGGCTCGGGACAGCCCCAGGACAGGACTGACTCCTCTGATAGACACAGAAGAGGTGGTAACTTCAAGAGGCCCTTTTGTGGCTCTGGCAACAGGACCTTCCGGCACTCCAGATAAGCCGCCAGACTTAATTCCCATTGGCGGGTGCCTTAAATCCTTCGCCAACCAGTGGGACTCCTTCACTTCCAATGCCTGGGTTAGGGACACCATTAGGTTTGGCCTTGCCCTCGAATTCCAAACTGCCCCACCCGAGTTTTTCATGGCATGTCCCCTCTCCAAGAACCATTCCAAGCGCAGCCTCATGGACTCAGCAATTCAGCACCTGCTTGACATACAGGCCATCCAGCCCATTCCTCTATCTCAAAGAGGACAGGGATTCTACTCCCACTTATTTTTGGTTCCCAAACACTCCGGGGGATGGAGAGCGATTCTGGATTTAAAGCAGCTTAACCGCCATCTCGTATACCACAAATTCAAAATGAACACGTTGCAATCCATCCTCCTGGGTGTTAGACAGGGAGACTGGTTGTCATCCATCCCGTACCAGAGAACCAGATCAAGCAACTCAAAGCGCAAGGTCAAGGTCTCAACAAGGGTGCTCATCTCCCTCCTTTGGTGGAGCAGAGTGTCTATCAACAAGGGCTGCCCCCTCAAGGAGCCCCCAAGACTCACTGTTACCACAGACGCTAGTCTGTCCGGATGGGGCGCTCACCTACAGTCCCTTACAGCACAGGGCAGATGGTCAGCAACAGAGAGACTGTGCAACATAAATTGGTTGGAGCTTCGCTCAGTCCATCTGTCTCTCCGCAGTTTCCTCCCCCAGGTACGCAGCCGCCACGTTCTCATCCTCACCGACAACATCATGGCCAAAGCTCACATCAACAAGCAGGGGGGTACTAAGTCATCATGCTTAATGAGGGAGGCCGAGCGTCTCTGTCGGTGGGCAGAGTCTCACCTCCTTTCCCTCAGGGTGGACCACATCTTGGGCATCTCCAACACCCGAGCAGACTGGTTGAGCAGGGCCACCATAGACCAGTCGGAGTGGCATCTCCACCCATCTCTATTCAGGAAGGCAACATCCATATTTGGTCTACCAGTAGTAGACCTGTTTGCCTCCCCCCTCAATACCCAACTTCCAAGGTTCGTTTCAAGATTCCCATCCCCAGGGGCGGAGGACCACAACGCCCTTCGGTGTCCATGGCCCCCAGGCCTCCTTTATGCCTTCCCTCCTCTGGCGCTGGTACCCCTAGTCCTTCAAAAGGTACTCCACAAGAAGGCGGATCTGCTCCTTGTAGCTCTTTATTGGCCCCGTCGCCCTTGGTTCGTGGACCTTTGCAGCCTATCAGTAGTCCCTCCTTGGAGGATCCCAGCAGACAGAATCTCTCTGTCTCAAGGTCCCCTCCTCCTCCTGAACCCCCAATGGCTTCAACTAGCCGTTTGGAGGTTGAGCGGGAACTTTTGAAGAGGGAAAACCTCTCTAACAAGTCATTGATACCATCTTAGCAGCCAGGCAACCCTCAACCACAAGGATTTACGACGCCACCTGGGCCATTTTCCGTAAATGGTGTGTCAAACTTCTTATTGACCCAACGGCCCCCTCCATTGCTCAAGTGCTTGACTTTCTCCAGGAGGGTCTCAGCAAGGGACTATCCCCCAATATACTAAAGCGTCAGGTAGCAGCCTTATCCACAGTCATCCATTGTAAAGAGGCCAGTTCCCTCTCTCAATATTCCCATATTCGTGCCTTCCTGAAAGGAACCACAAATCTACGTCCTCCGTCCCTCCACCGGTACCCAACCTGGGACCTCAATAGGGTTCTTACTTCCCTCACAAAACCACCTTTTGAACCCCTAAGAGAGGTCTCTCTTCAGTTCCTATCCTTCAAAGTAGTTTTCTTGGTAGCGATCACTTCAGCCCGTAGGATATCAGAGATCGCCGCGCTGTCAGTTAGAAAAGACCTTTGCGTATTCCATCCCGACCGGGTGGTCCTCCAGCTTGATCCTTTCTTCTTGCCCAAGATTAACTCGGTTTTCCACAGGACCCAGGAACTTATCCTCCCCAATTTTTGCCCCAGGCCAACTCACGACAGGGAGAGACTATGGCACACCCTGGACGTCCTACGTGCCTTATGGATTTACATTAAACACACTGAGCCCTTCCATGAGTCCGAGTCCCTGTTTATATCTTTCCAACCAAAGTCACAAGGGCTCAAGGTAACCCCAACCACCATAGGCCGTTGGATAAGGGCGGCCATCGCCAAGGCGTACCAGGCTCAGGCCCTCCAGGTACCCAGGGGCATCACGGCTCACTTCACTAGGAGTGCAGCAACTTCAGCTGCCTGGGCTACCCAGGCTCCAATACTCTACATTTGCCGGGCAGCTATGTGGGCCTCCCCGTCACCCTTCATTAGACATTACAGGATTGATAGGTATGCCTCAGCTGAGGCTTCTTTCGGTAGAAGGGTCCTTCAGAGGGTTCTCAGGGAACCCGGGGGACCACAGACCAGACGGCGCCACTCCCGTAGAACAGGCCCAGCTTTGGTATGTCTCACTCTCTGGATGCTCTGAGCAGCTCTAGGGAGAATGGGCGTTGTTCTTACCTGACACACCATTTCTCTTTGAGCTGCGAGCAGCATCCAGCCCCTCCCTTTTCTTTCACCGTCTGGTGGGGTCCTCTTTTGGCCAAGGAACCTAAGTATAGTAAGATGAGAGCACGAATTCTGTTTCCTCTCGCCTTCGCATAAACTGGGGAACGCGGTAATAGAGTCACGTGATGGAAGGAGGAGCGTTTCTCAGGAATTTAGCTCAGCCTACAACAGCAGAGACAGAAGCACCACCCACTCTCTGGATGCTCCTCACAGCTCGAAGAGAAATGGCGTGTCAGGTAAGAACCAACGCCCATTCTAATCAAAACTAGGCATCTTTCTTTCCTCCATGCTACTTTTTAAAAGAAATATATCCTCAAAATGCATTTTAAAGTAAACTTACAATTCAAAATAAAGTAATGAAATACATTTCTTATTAGAGGTATTTCTCTTTCAAGCATGAAATCAAATATTGTTTTCATAAGTCATAATGCTCTTGTTTATTTAAATGAATACATGTTCTAACTGTAGCCATTTATAAAGAATGCCAAGTATAAATTATTTGGGGTGATGTTTTACAGGGATTCAGTATTACAATGTATTGATAAGTTTATTCAGCTTCTGAAAGGTACTTTTTTTATTTTGCAGAATGGGTCATCTTGTTTAATGGGATTAATTGAAGAAACATCACTATGTTAATTGAAAATATTTAAATGATGGGCTTCATAGTTCAATTTTGTTTTTACTGTAGAACGTCTGTGATGATTAAAATTTAAAGTTAGAAATTTGGATAATTAGTTATCAGTTTTACTAATGATGATACAGTGCTTCATTCTCAAAGGATATGGAATTCTATTGTAAAATATTTGACTATTTTTCTTTGTGTTAGGAGCAGAAAATGCTGTTTACATATAAGAAGTCCTACTCTCAAATTCCCACCTAAAAATAAAACTTGCAGGAGAATTGTGGTCAATCTCACAAGTTTTTAGGATGAAATAGAGATGAGAGCATGTATAACAAGATTGTTAATAGGACAGAATAACAAGTTGTATATGTAGGGAAAACTGCATTGAGTTACACAAATATTGATGCTTTATGAACATAATATTTATTCTACTTTATGTTTAATACCTAAGATCATGGCTTCCACCCATATTTTGTTTTGCTTGTAAACAGCTTTTAAAAACTCTTTAAATTGTTGGATATTATAGAAAACTTTCAAATGCAGCAGTTAGTCCCTGTTGAGCAACTGTTTGTAATTATGATGGTGATGAAAAAGTAACTTTCTGATTAATGTATGCATTTCCGACCTTTGCAATCACATTGGTCAGTTACAGTCAGTACCCATTTTCCTGGTTCTGATCTGTTTTTTCTTCTCACAGTGAAGAGTTTACTTAAACAACCTATCTCTTCCTGAGTTGCTCTTATCTTGAAAAGTGCTCTGTGACTTTCATTAGTCCAGAGGCTATGCTGCTGCCTGACAGTGACAAAACCCTACTCAATTTCACACTACAGGCCTTTTTGTCACTTAAATGGCTAGGCTAACACAATTGTGTGTATGCGCTTACTCTCTTGAAATCCCTTCCTCTACAATGAATGTAAATACAAACATTAATTTGCTTGTTGCTAATTATTCCAGTGCTAGGATAATTATGGAGGAAGGGTGGGGAAAAAGAGTTCTAAGGTTTGCCGTTTTATCTAGCTTCCTCTTGACTCAAGTTCCAGAAACTTTCCCCACTATTTGAGCTCATCTGGCTGTTTGGGATTATATTTTTCTGATACTATAAAGCAAAGACCTGAAGTAAAATAGTAAGTATAGTTTTGATGATGTGATTTTTTTTTTAACTTAGTAACTGCTTTGCTCAATGATCAAATCGTTGGTCCCAATCATCTTAAACAAGGACTGCCTGTAATCTAATTCTTGAGTTTTTATTATGTGAATATGAAGACACAAGGACCAACAACTCATAATAGTCATTTCTGGAAAACTGTAATAGATAGAAAATGCAATGTTTTATGAAATGCATGAGTAACAAATTAGATTTGTGACTAGAATGAAACCATGAACGTTTTTACATTTATCCTCACCAGGATAATAATTTGGAGGGTGTTGTTTTCTCTATGATACATTATACATTTTTCTTGTCTTGAATTGTCAGAAAAACATGCATTAAAAAAACCTTTGGTCATTGCATGTCTATAAGGACAGAATATTAAGATTCTGAAATAAGCTTTAAATAGTTTTGTAAAACTCTGATATTTATCTAATTTTTGAAATATCACTGAGGCATCTCCGGTGTCCCCTATAGTGTTGTATTCTACTTTATAATATTACATCACACTTTATCACTGTAGGTTGAAGAACTTAAAACAAGATGTTTGTGCCTTTTCAAATGTGATCTAACTACATGGTGAAAATCTTGAGGAAAGAATACAGTGCAACCGTGTTACAGAACTGTTGAGAGGATAAATTCACGGAATCTGGTAACTTGATGATACAGCCTTTGTTTTTCTTCCTGACTATAAATGTGGAAAGTGCTCGATGCCTTTTTATTTTTAAGAATATCCAACTTGAAAAACATATTTTTGTCATCACTGCTACTATAGTTGAAATATTTGCATTCTTAAAAACTTAGCAAGGCATTAGTGAAAGAAAGGTTAATAATTTTCAAATTGGTAGTCACTTCTTACATGTTGGTTGTATCTTATATCAACTTCTAGATCAATTAACTTAATTGTATTAATAGTATTCTGGGTTTATATATATTAACCTCAATTGTGTTAATAGTATTCTGGATATATAGGATAATGTTTAGTTTATTTGGATCACATTGGGCTTTTTGTTCTTAACTGTACTGCCAGCTATTAAACATCTGCTTCTCACTTTGAGTTAGTAAGTTTCATCTGCCTATAGAAGGCATGTAGGACCCAGGTTTTTTTCTTTCCAATGGCTAAATACACTAGCAAAATCTATATAAACATTACCAGAAGTCATGAGAGTTGATTTCAAATGAACACTTAAAGATATTCCTGATTACAATAATGTCTAGTACAAAAAAAGAACCTAAAGCAGCACTCCAATCATTACCAAATTGGAAGGTAATAGAAATTTATGGATGTTTTCATAAATATGGAAAGAGACAGAAGAAGAATCAGTAAAATTTCTAATTAAACAGTGTCATGAAATCTAGAGAACAGCATGGCCAACAGATTCAAAGCATATATCAATGCCAAAGGAAGACTTAATGAATGTGTAAACTGTCATACAGTATCCTTAATTCCATATGCTGGCAAATAATTTTTTGAGTAATCCAGAATATATTTATTAGAACTTTACATGGAAATGCCAGATGTTCAAAATATGAGCTTTTGCTTGATGTATGTTGAATATCTAAGAAAGCAAAAGAAATACAAGTAAGCCACAGTCTGTACAACATATGGCAAAAAAGTGACTTTAGATTGGCAGAAAAGTCAAATAAGGCTGTTCACTCATTCATTCAACTATATACTTGAATACATATTGAGGAAAGAGGTATTGAGGAAAGAGGTATTGAAAGAAGATGAGAATGGTTTTTAAACCGATGAAGGAAACATCAGTGATGTGCTGTGATGATGATGCTACTCTGGCAGCTGAAAATTCAGAGAACATAGGGAAAAATGTGACTCAGATTGAAAATAAGGTCAAGATAATGACAAGTAGAGCAACCAGAATTGGCAGTAAAAATATAGAAGTTGTGCATTATGCATTATCACTTATGCCTTTTAGGATTAATCATTGATAGTTTAGCTGATAGTAAAGAAGACAGTAAAGAAAGCAGCAGAAATAAGCTGTAAAATTTGCATTTGATGGTGTAGCAATGAAAGCCTGGGAAAAGATACTCAGGTGCCATGATGCATCTATATCAAGCAGCTTTGTACAACCCACCAACATTCTTCAAAAATGTTGAATTTTGAGAAGACTTCTGAAAATAAATGTATCATAGAAGAAAACAATAGTACTCAGTTGATATTTTAGACACATAATGCACAGATCTACCATGTTTTCCCAAAAATAAGACCCGGACTTTTTTTTTTTTTGCCTGCAAAAGAGGCATTAGGCCTTATTTTCAGGGAAGGTCTTTCATAGTCTCACTTCACCCCCCAGCCTCCATTTCACCATCAGAGGCCTTCAGGAAAGGCCTCTGCAGCTGAGAAACAAGCTTTGGGTAGTTGCATGTACCACCTGCTGTCCTCTGTTTCACTGTCAGAGGCCTTCAGCAAGTGGCCGCTGAAGAAGTGGGACAGCGAGGCAGGTGTGGGAGGCCTGGCTGCAACTGTCCTAAGGTAAGTGGGTACAGGGCACATGGGGCAGTTCCCACCCCAATTTCCACCCTATCTTGATTTTTACTCATGTGCCTCTCCTCATCTCATGAAGCCAGGTGCAATGGAGTGGGTAAGGGTCTTAACTAGGGCTTATTTTGCAGAGTAATGCTTATATTGGACACGGGTAAAAATCATGCTAGGGCTTATTTTGGGACATGTCTTATGGTATCTCTTGAGTCGTAGATAAGGTAGTTCTCAAGGAAAAAATATTAGAAAAGTAAGGAAAAGAACAATAACAAGAAAGGTTGATGGAGTCAGTTACAGTGATCCACTATTAAAAGTTCACTATTGGAAGTTGTTGGGGACACATTATCCTGTAGAAGATCTAGGTAATTACTAAGAGTTGAACTGATTTGATGAACCATAATCAAATTTCTATAAGCAGGTGCACTGTGTTCTCTGATGCCAGTCTTCAGTAATACAAGCAGAATTGTATTCAAATAGTATTTGTGGTCTTCTCACATATATCAGATTACTTAATTGTGAAATGAAACACGAGCAATAAACACTCTAAATGGATCTTGGGTCTGCTCCAGTATATTTCTTTATTTTCCTAAATAAATTCAGATACCAGATCTTAGAGATACCAGTTCCATAGTAGTTGTTCTAATGACAAGTTAGAACTGAAATCAGGAAAAGGAGGGATCAAATTAAGTTGGATATCAGTAAAACTGTGGGGGTGATTCTGCTTTCCATTTCTTTTCTTTTTTTTTAAACAAATTTTATTAATTTTACAAAAACAATGCACAAACAATCAAGGCATAACAGCTTACAAATTCTTTTCTAAAAAAAAAATAATTAAAGAAGAAAACCAATAGAACATACAAAATGATTCCAAATTATAATATCAATATTTATGTTATCTATTTACTTTCATATCTTATCCCAACTTCTCCTTTTCATTCTAATTATCCAAGTTATTTCTTGCTAATTAAAATTTTATTGCCTTTTATCAACATACAAAACACAGAACATAGAAAACAAAACAAAACCTAAAACATCTTTTCTGAAGGCTGCTTGATCCCGAGTTAAAACTCTTCACACAGACGAAATTCAAACATCATATTCACTTTATATATCCTTCCATATCCTATTACCATTTTCAATATCATTTTTTGTCTGTTCTATTTCCAGCTATCCATTCATCTTTTTTCTTTTACTATACTTCTCCTATCCACTAATTGGAGTGACGCCTTGCCCTAACTTAAAAGTACTTCATATAACACTTAATTTATCTTGGGATTCTGTTTAGTACATTCTAAAATTATACAATAAATTTTATAAGAAAGGTCAATAACTAAAGAAAAAATCTATATAACCACTATCCATATCATTTAAAAAGAAAAAAAAAACTAATCATATATATTAATACTCATTTATATCTTAAACATTCTACTCTAGATACACATATAAAAACACAATCTTATGTACCTTCCAGAATCCCCCCTTTTTTTCCCAATTAAATTCACCCATTATCTCTAAATAAGCTTTTTTTCTTTAAATCTTGCTTTCCACCATTGATGCTTCTCCTCCTCCCCTTTATCTCTTGCTTATTCTTCTCCTTGCTCTTTTTACCCCTTTGTCTCTCCTCCTCCCTTTTCTTACTCCCTTTCCGTTGCTTTCTAACCTTGCATCCACCTTTCCTCTTATTTTTCTCTTTTTTGGTTGTTTTTTCAAACCTTAACCCCTTTTTCTTATCCTCTTTCTCCTCCTCCCCGGAAAAAACCCATTGTTCATCAAAGATGGCTTCTTCTTCCTCTTCTTCTTTCTCCCAGTCATTCTGCTACGTAGTCAACTTTTCATAAGTGCATAATGCCATTTCTAAAAATTGAAATAGAGTGCCCAAAGTATCTTTTCCATCTTGTTCTTCCTTTTTATATTTTTGATATTCAGTCTTTAGTTCATCCACAAGTGATGCCATCATGAAAAGAGAAACTTTTTCCCAAAACAACCACTCAAGTATTTTTAATCAAAAATAATTCAAAAAAAGTTCCAAAAATTAATACTTTTCTTCCTTCTTCTACTTCTCTTTCTGGGGTTACTGTTTAATCAAAGAGGTCCAATTACCATATATCTTTCTTTGAGATTCTAGGCAATCTCCTCCTTTTTCAGCTTCTGTACCAATTTTTTTTTCCTCTCCCTTCCCACTTACAATAACAATTTTTTTTTAAATGATCAGAAATCCATACCTCCAATAAGGGTTTTCCGATTTCTTAAATTATTAAGTCCAATGTCCAAAGAGTCTTTTGTCCCTTGGCTTCAACTTTCAAGATAATTCACCTTCAGTGCCCAGATAAATTTCAAATCATCTGCTGTTTCTATGGGGTGGGAGAGTGAAGAAAAAAAAAAGTTCCCTTTAACAGCTTTCTCCGCCGCTTTCCGATATTCTTAGGGATACAATGTATCCTCCAGCAATTCAGACAGTTCAGTTCCAGAGAGTTTAAAAGATGTTAATTGACCTGGCTCAGCCAGCACTTTCACTTTTCTTGCTTCCTCCAGCACAATCTTACCCAGTTGCAGGCTTCTTCGTGGCGGCCATTACTGACCATCGCTCCACCACCTCGGGAAAAAGGGGTTTTTCCAGACGAGGAGGGGGTCTGCGACACCCCCAACCCTCTGTCCGGCTCCCCTCTTTCTTCAGCTGCCTCTACAGGGCAGCCATATCCCCCTGACCCATTTGGATCTGGGGCACCTCGGCGGCAAGCGCAGTAGGAATCGCGAACAGTCACGAATTCCTGCTGCCACCGAAGCCACGCGGAACCGGAAACCCTGCTTTCCATTTCTTGTATAGTGCTTGATCCCTTGAAAATAAATCTTATCACATGCTATGGAAAAGGGCAGCATCTCATGAATTTCTATGCCTGCTAAACCTAAGGGATTAAACCATTACCTTGCACTAGAACAAAAGACCAACAGTGATAATGTGTGGATTAGATTAGGTTTTACTTACTTCAGTCAGTGATCATATAAGAATAGTATGTGGGTTATGATGAATAATACATTAAGTTTTTTTAATCTCTGTTATTTTTCCTCTAATAGTATTATGGCCATGGAATTAGATTACCTAATATCTACATTGAATTTAAATCCCAGAACACAAACCTGCACAATTAATATGTTTTAAGTAGAAATACTGCTCAGTAGGAATATGTAATGGTAGGAATATGTAGTGATGGGAAACCAGATTCACTGTGTTACTAATTTAACTGCAGTGATTCAAGAAAAGTTGTAAAATGGGACATAACTTATTTCTAACTTAACGTAAATTTTGGGCTAAGTTGAGGCGCTCATATTAAGACTGATATGATCTGATGAATTTTGAGCACTGCAGTGCATAATTCTAGATAAGATTGGTGGCGCGCAAATCTAATGAATAAATAAACTTGGCAACATTGCACGTTGCACCATGTTGATATCAAGTAACGACATTGCATGTTGTAGAACAGTTGATATCTGAAAACAGCAGGGAGATGTAGAATTGTCTTGTGTGCTGTGGGGTATTTATACAGTAATGATGAGATATGGCTAGTATGGATGTCTCTGGAGAAGCACATGCTCCCTTGTTTTTTGTGTCCAGAGTCACAGGGATATTTGTCTTTCTGGGTAAGGAATTTTCCTGTATCAGTTTGAAAGCTGAGGTTAGGGTAAAAGCTCCAATCTTTAGGGACTTCAAGTTAGGTATGCCCCAGGAAAATCAGAGTACTTACTGGATTCACTGGCAATAAAATTGGATCCTGGTTAGCTCCAGTTAATGATCTGTATTTGCTACAAGCAATTTAATAAGTGAAAATTGACCTTAAGTGTCTCATTTGCGTGTGGCAGGCCCAGTGATGAAAGAGAATCTTACAGTAAAAATTAAAACAAATAAAATTGGAAAAATTTACAAGTATGTTACATGCACACTAAAAATGTGCACTGTGAAGAATTTCAGCTATATATTTACTATCACAGTACATTGCAGATACAGGTAATCTTCAACGTATGACCACAACTGAGCCTTAATTTACAATAATTTATTCAGTGACCCTTCGATGTTACAATGGTGCTGAAAAAATG
The DNA here is from genome assembly GCA_033807585.1 of Hydrophis major. NCBI lineage: Eukaryota > Metazoa > Chordata > Lepidosauria > Squamata > Elapidae > Hydrophis > Hydrophis major. The sequence continues at coordinate 166,400,274 of CM066331.1, read as the reverse complement.
GGCATACAGTGCAACGTGGTCCATTGTAGCATCCTTACAATCATGATTAAAATTCAGGCATTTGGCATTTTGCTTTATGACTGCATCAATAATGGCAATTCGGTCATAACTGTAGTTGCAAGTCAAGGATTTAAATATTGGTGCTGAGTCTGGCCTTTCTTGTCTTACAGTATGTAAGATGAACAATATTTTCTGGTTTTGTTGACACACTAAATTATACTTAATCTAAAGTGGAAGCAGACATTTCCATTTTTCTTTCTGCTTCATCAAGCAAGATAGAACTTGCAAACCTAGGGAATTCCATTGCAACTAAACTCAGATAATAATGTTTTGCCAAATTCTTTCAATTAAATTTTAATCCTTTTGTCACTGGTAGTGCAGTAAAGAAATACACAGCAATAAACTGTACTTTGTACTGGAGATTATTAATTAGAGGCCTTTTGAAGCTTCTCCCAGTAAAATGGGGAAGGAAAACCTGTTTCTTGATTGTCTCTTTGCTTAAACTTCCCCTACGTTATCTTATATGCAACTTTCACAATCCTATCCACTGAGTGGAACAGACTTTTTTGCTAGTATATTGGAAAGTGTAGCAGATTCCTACCCCATCCAACTGACATATACCATTGCCAGATTAAAGAACCTTCCAGCAGCAGAGTGTCACCCTAAATAAGGCACTTTCAATATAAAAATATAAACAATAACAATAAGACTTGTTTTGGAAACCTCTGCCTTTTACTGGATTGAATTACATGGCTATCCTAAAATAGTCTAATACTAAAAGGCAGCTGGATTAGGTATATTAATACTGGGTTTTAATATTCTAAATTTTAATTTCCAATTCCTTGAAAATGTTCTTAACACTTAGAGATGTCATATTTAAAGGATTGTGTGCTCTCTTTCATACATTTATTATGTATAGCTTATATATACAGGAGTGTAAGATTGGTGCTTATGTAAATCCATTTATGTACTGGTTTTGCCATGATAACATTTAAGTATAGCTTTTCTTTGTCATATAGAAATGAAAAATGATAGAATATTTCAAACTATGAAAAAATTATAAAGTGTGCAGCTTTTTATGTATTCTGACTGAAGGTGTTGCAAAGGTTAATAACTGGGTTGCAACATCTATTGTAGGAAAATATTTTTTTGAGCTTAGTCAGTGTTAGCTTCCATTTAAGGAAGAATGTCTGTTAAAATCAGTGGTATTTACTAACTCTGCCTGTGAAAACATTCCTTTTCACCCTCAGATGCTGGTTCAGCTGTCTTTCTTCTAAAATAAATTATTTCAGTATATTCTCTACATTTGAAAATGTTAAGCATGAATTTTAGTACTCTGGACAGAAAAAATTGATTGCACTTACTATTATGGAATATGTAACATTGCTATTGTACTTTTAATTACCACAGTGCTTTTGTAGTGATGGTTCTAAAACTGTTTTGCATTAACTGTGCTTATTTGCAGAGGTGTGGGTGCTGTAAAGTAGTATTGAACCTTGGACTCAATAGTTGAATTCATATTATTTTATCTGCAGTATATAGATATAGAGTTAATCCATTGAAATTTAGCTATATTATTTTTTTTTTTTTTTTTTTTTTTTTTTTATTGTGTAATTTATTTCGAACATGTGCAGAATGACAATAATAATCAATACAACAACAGTAATAATAATAATAATCATAATAATGATAATAATAATACACAATAACATGTCCGAAAAGGAGTAGGATGAAGCATAAGCTTATTTAATCCTACCCCTTCTTCACTTCCCCATGAATTCAACTTATATCAATAGAATGCATAGTACAAAAATGATGATAATAATAATAATAATAATAATAATAATAATAATAATAATAATAAATAATTGAAGTACTAAACATATACATATATACAAAAAAACAAAAACAAATAAGCAGATAGAAAGTAAGTAACAAATATAATTAATAAAGAAATCCAGAATGTTCGACCCCTTCCTCTTCCCTGTACCCAGTGAAAACCATGTACCTGTATCGCTTTTTAAACTGGATCATGCTTGGACATTGCTTGAGCTCCACACCTAACTTGTTCCACAACCTCACTCCACAAACAGAAACACAAAAGCTTTTCAGTGTTGTACGTGCCCTCTGTTGTTTTAAATTGTGCTCCCCCCTCAAATTATAATTCCCTTCTCTGTTGAAAAACATTTTTTGTAAATTGCCAGGAAGTGCCTTACGTATCACTTTGAACATGAATTGAGCTGTTTGAAAATGAATAATGTCGGTGAGTTTTAATGTTCTGGATTTTACGAATAGTGGATTTGTATGATCTCTGTAACCGGCATTATGAATTATTCTTATGGCTCTTTTCTGTAATATGGATAATGAATTTATTGTACATTTATATGTGTTACCCCAGACCTCTGCACAGTAATGTAAATATGGTGAAATGAGTGAACAGTAAAGTATGTGGAGTGATTTGTGATCCAGAATGTGCTTTGCTTTGCTGAGAACTGAGATGCTTCTTGATAATTTGCTTTGGATATGTTTTATATGAGCTTTCCAGTTAATCCTATCATCTATTATTACCCCTAGAAACTTATTTTCGTACACCCTATCAATATCTACCCCATCTACCTGTATATGTGTGTGAATGTTTTTATTGCAGTTGCTAAATATCATGTATTTGGTTTTACTTAAATTTAATGATAATTTGTTCCTGTCAAACCATGTTTTTAATTTGCGTATTTCCTCAATGACTCTCCCCAGTAGTTTGTGCAATTCCTCCCCAGAACAAAAAATGCTTGTGTCATCTGCAAATAATATTAGTTTTAATACTTTAGAAACTTTGCATATATCATTTATATAAAGAATAAACAATTTAGGCCCCAACACTGACCCCTGGGGGACGCCACAAGCAATGTCCAAGCATGACGAAGAATATTCACCCACCTTCACAAATTGTTTCCTATTGCTCAGATAACTTTTCACCCAGTGCAGTACTAACCCCCTGATCCCATACCTCTCAAGTTTATTGATTAAAATGTCATGATTTATTGTATCAAATGCTTTTTTCAGATCTATAAATATTCCAACTGAGTGTAATTTATGATCGATGGCATTGGTGATCTCTTCTATTGATTCTGTTAATGCTAGTGATGTTGAACTGTTTGATCTAAACCCATATTGACTATCGGAGAGTAATTTGTGTTTATTTATGAATTTATCTAGTCTGTTATTGAACAGTTTTTCTAGGATTTTGGAGAATTGTGGAAGCAAGGAAACAGGTCTGTAGTTTGTGAAGTGGTGTCTATCCCCAGTTTTATACAGCGGTACAACTTTAGCTATTTTCATACTGTTAGGAAATTTACCAGTCTGGAATGATAAGTTGCAGATGTACGTTAGTGGTTCTGAAATCCCCATAATGACCTTTTTTAAAACTTTCATATCAATTTCATTTAAATCCGTAGATGTTTTACCTTTGCATTTATTTACAATATCTATTATTTCCTTTCCTTCCACTGCTGTAAGGAACATTGAACTGGGATTCCTTTCTATAAGGTTGTCACTCCACTTCTTAGCTAAACATGCATCTGGGATTTCATCTGCCAGCTTTGGTCCAACATTTACAAAAAAACTATTAAAACTGTTGACAACATCATCCATATTATCAATTTTCATATTATTTTCAACAAAATATTGAGGGTAGCTCTGTTGCTTGGTACCATTTTTAATAATACTGTTTAATATGTCCCACATTCCTTTAATGTTATTTTTGTTATTAGATAATATTTTACTGTAATATTCCTTTCGACACACCCTTATAATATTAATTAACTTATTTTTATATTTTTTGTATTTATTTTCTGCTTCTTTCGTTCGTTTTTTAATGAACTCTCTATATAGTGTATTTTTCTTTTTACAGGCATTTTGTAATCCCTTTGTGAACCATGGTCGATCTTTGTACTTTTGATTTCTGTCATATTGTTTTATTGGACAATTTATATTATATAATGATGTAAACATTTTTATAAAAGTTTCATATGCACTATCAATGTCTTTTTTATTATATACATTCTCCCAATTTTGTGCCAATAAGTCATTCTTTAACATATTCATAGTTTCCTCTGACCTCACTCGCCTGTATTTTAGTTTCTTCTCTGGGTGATCTCTCAGCTGACTATTATTATAAATTGTAAAAACTGGTAGGTGGTCACTGATATCGTTGATTAGTAGTCCGCTTACTGTATTATTTTCAATGTCATTGGTGAATATGTTATCAATTAGAGTAGCACAGTGGGTGGTAATTCTGCTAGGTCTAGTGATTATTGGATGTAAACTCATGCTGTACATTGTGTTAATGAAATCATCGGTTATTTGGTGCTTATTTGGATTTAACAAGTCAATGTTAAAATCCCCACAGATGAAAACAACCTTTTGGTTAGTCTTCGAAAAAAATTCTCCAATCCATTCCTTAAATACCTCAACACTAGAGCCTGGTGCTCTGTATATGCAACTGATTATTACATTTTTACTTTTTTCATTATACATTTCAATTGTTATACATTCTAACAAGTTATCAATCACAATTGTCATATTTTCTACTACTTTGTAATTCAAGTTTTTGTTCACATACACAGCGACACCTCCTCCACTCTTATTCCTTCGGTTTGCACAGTGAAGTTCATATTGATCCAGTTCAAAATCCATTCCTTTAGCTGTATTGATCCATGTTTCTGATATTGCAATAATTTTGAATGGTTTTATAAACTGATTTAAATATTCCTTAATGTTATTAAAGTTTACATATAAACTCCTACTATTGAAATGTATTATTGATAGTTTGTTATCCATTTTAATGGTGTCGTTGTACTGTTCCTCTGTATAATAGCAGCAGTTGTTGTTGATATTAAAGAAAAAATGATTGTCCGGGTCTATGTCATGCTCCAGATCCAGTAGATCATGATCAGTGTGTTGAAATGTCTGAAGTTCCAGGTTACCATGATCTGCAATCCTTTGTGATAAGCTGTCCCTAGTTGGATATGAATGAGCCATATTGGTGTGTTGTGTGTACTGTCATACCTTCGAGTCCGGGATGATGCTCATTCATACCTCATTATACCAGACACCAGGTAGCAACAACTTTATCTGTGTTTAGAAATTAATCTGGGTTAGGCCTGGTTAGTGCTTGGATGAAAAACCTACAGAAAATAACAAGGCTGTAAGCTTGAAGCTTTTTAAGACTAGAAAGCGGAGGAAGGAAGAAATCAATAGAAAATCATTTCAATGTTGCTGCTAAAAAAGATCCCTATTTGTTTGTGTCCATGAAGACATCAGATATTGAATTTGTCTTATCTTTTTATATACAGACAGGAATATAAATAATAATCTTTTAGTAAGCCACATTAAGCCTCAAGCTTTTCTATCCTGGAGATCTGCCAGAAATATCTCATAAAAATAGGTAGGAAAGAAATGAAAAGTAACTGATTAAAAAAGAAATTTTGTTCTTTGGTATCATAGTTTTTGCTAATGTTTTCCATCAGATGTCATCAATTTGATTCAAACCAGAAATGTAGTGCTAGGACAGTTATTACAGTCAAGAAACCCAATATGAGGCCAGAAATACAACTTTTGCTACTTAGTATTGTTTGGAAAAACAGCAGCTGAAAAATCTGTACATATGGAATAAAAACAAGTTGAATCAATTTCATATTTTCATAATTCTTTAATATAAACAACAATTCATAGGAATAACTATTAGTAGGAGCTCTTAGCAAAAGTAAAACAACTTGAAATAATTTTACACATTTGGGAAGAGCTTGCTGATGAAAACCAGTTTAGGAATAAGTTTAGCGTAGGAATCAGCACAGTACCTGCAACAATCTTGGATGAATCTGAAGTTTTAAAATCAGTTTTAACAATTATTTAAAATGATTAAAATCTTGAAGGGTACATGTTCTTTCATCTTGTCAAGTTTCAGTTATGTTTTTTATAATATTAGGGAAACAAAACTGGCCCTATTACACCTAGCATTCTCTCTTTCTCTTTCTCTCTCATTTCCTACCTGTCAAATTGGAAAATATATAAAATTCTTGGAAGTATCTTATTTTTTAAAGAAAGACAACTTTTGCTTTTAAAAATATCAACAAGTAAAGAAAAAATTTGAATGCTCATAGTTATAATTTCTTCATGCTTTGAAGTCTGTCTTTTATTTTAGATGTTTAATTCACACCCTTTATTCAACGTGATTAGAGTAACGTGCATAGATCTTAACCATGGTCTAGTGCAGGGATAGGGAAACTTGGCTCTTCTATCACTTATGGACTTCAACTCCCAGAATTCCTGAGTGAGCCATAAAAGGTTCCCCATCCCTGGCCTACTGGTTTTTCAGTTGTGGGGGAAAGCATTTTTTTACTTGAATGGGACTGTTTAATATACAAATATAGGACATATGTTAATTACTACAGCATGGTTTGTGTGGATTTTTATTTACAGTTTGTATGTACTTTGTTTTCGGATTGAATTTACTCCATTTAAAGACTATTCTTGGAAGAGTTTTTTCTCCAGCCGAAGGTAACCTGGACATCAGGGGCAAAGTTGGATATTAAAGGGACTCTTCTTATTTATGTGACGGTGTTGCCTTTGTGCCACCTGCTGGGTCATCACAGCACCTTTCCTATTAGAGAAATACTGTTTTAAAGCGATATGTCAATTTCAATGCCCTTTTAATCTATTTTTAATACTTGTTATAATTTTATTGGTGCAACATTATGTAAAACAATTACAATTATACTGGTGCTTTTCATGCATGTTGGACAGAAACTTGCACATGTTATTGTGAAAATAGTGGGATTTGGAGTTACCAACTTAAATGTAATAACTTAGTAACTTTATGTAGTCTATATAACTTTAATAACAACTTAGATTTAATAAACATTGAAGGTCATCAGCTTAGGAAAGACTACATTAGATGTCTTCACAATCCAACTAGAATACCAGTATGAAAATTTAATTATTAGTTTGAGATTTCAGCTGTTCCTTGATCTCTTTTGGGGATTGGTGTTATGATTTTTAAAATTAACTATTGTAGTTTTAATTAAAAGATTCTATAATTTCTGTACTTGAATAATTCCTTTCTTTTAAAACTTATGTTCAGAACTTTTCTTACATTGAATCTAGATCACATTTCTAGATACATTTTACCTTTGAAATATTATATTGCATTTAAACCAAACAAATAATTCGTAAATTTTAGACCAATCCATAGCACACATCTTAATGGGGGTGAATGGTGTCTGTTAATACGCAAAAGGCCATATAGGGCAGAGTTCCCCAACCTTTCTGGGTTGGTGGCCTGGAGTGGGGGAAAGGGGGAAAAGGGGATGATTTTGTGATGGGGCAAGCACATGTGTGCATGCATGCATTGCACAACCACTCATGACATTTGTGGTGACGCGTGAGTGGGGCCACAAGTGCCTGCGAGTGCCCATTATGGCACTTGTGCGAGTGGGGCTGCAAGCACCCACATGTGCATGCAGAGACACGCATACCAGCCAGCCCCTCATGCGGCCCAGTGGCGATTACCTGCAGTCCAGTAGTGGACCACGGAACATGGTGGGGGACCCCTGATGTAGGGTATAGATAAATTTTGCAAAAGTCTGTTGAATATGTTACTTCAGATTTAATGTAAAAATTGGAAAACATTGATTTTTTTAAAAATTTTAGAGCTTGGATGAATATGATGATGATGAAGCAGGACAAAAAGAACGTAAAAGAGAAGATGCAATTACACAACAAAATACAATACAAAATGAATCCACTGTTTCGGATCCAAATGCTTCATATATATTGCAGGTGAGGTGTTGTAATATATATCTACAAATACCTTTAATTTTTGTTTTGACAGATTTTAGTGCCACTGTTACATTGATTTGACATTATTGATTGACTTTGAATAACATGATACAGAAATCATAACTTGTATTTATTTTGTAGTCATAACTTTGGCTATTGCCTCTGCCTTCTGGATTATTTTATAGAAACTCTTGTAAAACCCAAAGAACCATTTGTGTACTGTCATGAAGGATAAAATAAAATGGTATATAGCATTTGATAATTATAGAATGAATCAGGCATACCTAGCAACACTTTTGGCATATGCTATGTCCAATAAGCAAATTTGTTAACATTAAGACCTTGGAGAAATTTCCAATAAACTGAATGAGATGTCAAGGTTGAAATATAAGTAGAGGTGGAAATAATGCACAGATATACAGACTTGTAACTACTTTCTAATAGGATCAATAAAAAAAAAATCAAATGTTTTTGTGGTATTAGACCAAGGTTTAACTATTACATTTATTAGTGTCATCTGAATATGCTGATCATGTTAATTAAATTCAAATCAACATGAATTAACAGAATTCATGTGACTCAAAATCAGAATTAATTGTTAACTGTTATAACCCAGAACCGCCACCTTACTAGAGCATTCCCTTATTGCTAGCATTCACTGTTTTGCATTTCAGTTTGTAATCTCAGAATTTCTGTCTGTTAATATTGTAATCCTCAAGGTAGGACCATAATTGAGCCCAAAATTTCTGTGACTAAGAGAATTGCTAAGTCAGTTTTGCCCAATTTTACGGCCTTTCTTGCCATAGTTGTTAAATGAATTACTGCAGTTGTTAAGTTAGTAACATGGTTATTAAGTGAACCTGACTTCCCCATTGATCTTGTTTGTCAGAAGGTTGGAAAAAGGTGGTGACCCCGGCATACTGCAATTGTCACAAATGTGAGTCAACTGCCAAGGATTTGAATTTAGATTATGTGACCACAGGGCTGCAATGGTCATAACTTTGAAAAACAATCATAAGTCCCTTTTTTAAGTGCCATTATAAATTTGAATGGCCACTAACAAACTGTTGTAAGTTGAGGACTATCTTAAATAGTTTGACCAAGTACATATCCAATGACAGTGACTGGTCTGTTGAAATTAGTCATCCAAACTAATTTCAATACCTTCTAATTAATATTTTTAACTTGTTTTGATCTTTAATTTTAATTATTTCTTTGGAAAAGTTTTGGAATGAGTAAAAACTCTGATGGGTTTAGTTAATTACAGTAGTATCTTTTTTTCTTTTCATAAATAATGATTTGCCTATGTAATGATTGGAGTTCCTCCGTCATTAATAAGGCTTTGCATTACCAGATACTATACGAAAACGTCTAAAATTGACTCTATTTCTGTTTCGTTCTGTTATTACAAGAGTCAAAGAACTAATTTGCTAGTTACTGAAGTGTGAAGAATATTAGAACAGACCGGATACATCGGCTTCTTTGCCCATTTTTCTATTTGCAGAAAGAGGGTTACCATTTGTGAGAAGATGGTGACACAGTAGCTAAAATAGTTTGTAAATATTTGTATCAGGCATGATAGTTATCTCCTCTGGCCAAGCTTTGTCCTCTGGCCATGTTGGCAGGGGAATGATGATCAGAGTTGAAATTAAACTATTTGGAAGGCTTCCTATAATCAATACTATGTGATGTATTTAAATGTCAATTTAATCAATACTATGTGATGTATTTAAATGTCGGCTCTCTTGTTCTTTTAATTTATCCTTATCTACATCTTTCATTTGGGGGTGTTTTCATAAGTTACTTTAAGTGCAGTTCAAGGCAAAGTTGGGATATAAATGAACGACAGTAAGTTATATTTATTCCCTTTCTTCATTTATACAATATCGTTTCTCACTAACACCACTTTCAAAACTGCTGTTGTAGAGCTAAGCCTTAAAATGAGTTATGCTCATTGCTCTCTATATTTCTAGCAGATAGTCATCTGACTATGGATAAATAATTATAGATACAATTCTCAGCAGAATTTTAGAATTTCCTTTGGGCTCCATGGTCCCAAATGTACTGGATCCTACTGTAAAAATCTTCATGATTGTGAAGCAGTTTCTCACTGTAAACTCTTTTTTGCTGGATGTTTATATTGATCAAAGAATGGTATTTGGAAATATGTCAAGCACACATCTCTAATTGTTTTAAGTTATAATCATAAATCAGCAATTATAAATATTAGATACTTAATTGTGTTTTTAAAATATATTTTAACAGGACGCTTCTAGGACAATTGGAAACAGATACAAAAGGTAAGGAATTGCGTAGTAGGTTATTGATCATTGAAATATAACTACAATTCTATAGAAAGCAAACACTCAAATTTTGCACTAAAACTCTTTGTTTAATAATAGATGTTTTTTTAACTCTATCTGTGTTAGAATATAGAATATTAGATGTAAATATCTGAGAACCAATATATTACATAGCTTTCCCTAGATACAGGTTCATTCCAGTCGTATCCACTTCAGGACACAGGGTCACCTTTCTAATATGTATGGTACTGCTTTTAAGTGCTACTATTCAACTAAATAAACCTTTCTTAATCTTTTGTTCCCTAATTACTCATTTGTACCTTATCACCCAACAGTCACTGTATCAAAACTGTAAGCCGCTTCAACATAGGAACATGAACATGAACACTTTTACTGATACACACTATTTTTTCAGTAATTCTGTAATTATATTTAGTATTTTTTAAAGAGCTAAACATTCCAATAACTATTTTTATTATAAAGTAATAATAAATGTGACTAAAGCAATCTTGCTTCTATGGGAGCAGATGTTTCTTGGGTACAATCTCAAAAAGACATCCAAAAGAGAGAAAATTAGCACAATATGTTACATAATACAGTGTGAACTTTATTTTTTTTCAAACATGAAGACAAAGTGATGGCAATAAAGCCTTTTATCTTCTTCTATTTTGGGGGTACATAATGCCCAAGAAACTATGATTCTGAAAATAATTAATCTAAACAAATTATTTGGAAGGGCAAAAGAACAATTTAGCCATATATAATGATAGTATTACCTTCCTAAGAGGAGTCCATAATATCTGCAAGAAGCATAACTTTCAGTTATAAATATATGGTTTTATTACATTAGCATGACAGAGTATTCCTTTTGTTCCATTCCACTTTAATTAAGTATTCTCAAAAAATCTGACATTCTCCTTTTTAGCTCTAGAAAGTTGAACATCCTATGCCATGCTCTGAAGTAGATCATCTCATTGTCCATCAATAGAAGTTTTAATGAACCTCAGTTATAGATTTTACATGGATCAACTTTGCAGCACTCTAAAAGTGGATTATCTGGGTTCTTTTCTGTCAGGGTTAAGGCCTGATTTTGTGAGATTGCATTGTCACTCTACTGAATGACCTGCATCATGACTTGGATGGGGAAAGTGTGACCTTCCTGGTATTAGTAGTGGCTTTTGATATACAATTAATTGCCTATGGTGGTGATGGCAAACCTATGGCAGGTGTGCCACAAGTGGCACACAGAGCCATTTGTGCTAGCATGCGAGCCGCAGACAACTTACTTCACTATGCATGCACGCGCCTCACAGCTGATTTTTTTTCCGGTTGGTTTGAGGCCTTTTTCGGCCTCCCAGAGGCTTGGGAAAAGCCTCTGCAAGGCTTTTCAGGATGAATTATAGGCCCGTTTCGTGATGAAACCGTTTCCAAGCCTCTGAGAGGCCGAAAAAGGCCTCAAACCAACCGGAAAAAAAAAATCAGCTGTGAGGCACAGTGCAGGTAAGTGGGTGGCGGGGGGGGGAATTGCATGCATATGCGCAGGGAACGTGGGGAGGGGGCGCATGCATTGTATTCTGGGTGCTGGCGCATGCACAATTTTTGGCACAGAAGCCCAAAAAGGTTAGCCACCACTGGCCTATGGTATCCTTTTTTTTATGTAGTACTTTTATTAAATAATCTAATTACAACAGTCAAAACTAGTACAAGTAGAAAAAAAATTAGAATAAATAAAAAGAATAGGTTTAGAAAAAATGGAAAAGGTGCAAAAAAGAAAAGAATGTAGTAAAAAAAATTATGAAAAAGTGATTTCCCACATTCATCACAACTATAAACAATTTTAGTAATGCATCATTTTCTCTTAAAATAACAACAAATGAATATCATCTTCCCATCTTCTATCTCTTATCTGTAAACAAATTCATTTGTAAAGCATTATCATTTCAGTTCTGATGACAGGAAAAGTCCATTAAGGGTTACCATAATTTTAACTTTGAACAAGTACACCACTTTACATTCCTTTTATATCTAACAATCTTAATCTTTAGTCCCTTCAAATAATATCATAAAACTTGATTTCTTTTCATTTTTTCCTTTGTCCCATTTCACAATTTTTTTTCAAAGTTTTAAGAAGCCTTTTCTCTAAATCTAATATAGGGTAAATGACCCAGGTCATTGTCTCTTGATTTGTTATGTCTGTATCCTTTTTATTTATTAAGACATCAGCTAGAGGCAAGTACTATTAAAATTAACTTCTGGATCCATTGTTCAAAAATGTCCTTCAGTGTGCCCAATGTTAAAACACTTTGCTTCATCCTATAATTGTAAGTTCACTTTAAGTGCTCTTCTTGTAATGTTTAGTTCCCTCTAGTGTTCAATTTTTACAATCTTTCATGATTTTTAAAATTCAAAACAAAAACATTTTCCCATGGGAAGGGTTCTTTATAATCAATTCCGACATCTCACTTGAAATTTATCTGGACCCTTAGTCCATTTATACACTTCTGAAATCAAAGCTTTAATCATCCTTTTGCTCTTTATTCAAATAAATAATTAACTTACAGTTAAAAGTTTCTTTTGCGGGATTGAAGGGATACTTACTTATTGCTGTCAGATCTCTCAGTACAATATAAAAATTTCCAATAGTTAAAAAGCAATTAATGAACAATTTTTAAAAGTAGTTAGAAATTATGTAAACCTGGTGTCCTTTCAGAGGAGTTGATCATGATTTCAGCAAGGTGGTTATTCCCCCATCTCCCAGAGCTCTAAACCTTTCAGAGACTACTCACAAGCTACTCATAGCTGTCTGGTGGGTGATCTCAAGGCCTCTCCTTTGCCTAGAGAGGAATAACAGAAGAGCTGGTTTATTCACTGGCTCTTCATGCTGCCACAATGACCAGTTCTGCTTTTCACAGACCCATCTTTAGTCCAAGGATTGTACTTTTCTTGTGTATATTTGATTTAAAAAAAAGAACACACCTATAAATAGGAAAGTCCTGCGTATCCTTGTGTCAAATATCTGGCCAGATAAAAAACTTATCCTTATAATTTGCTAATTATGAACACATATAAAATACCAGAATCATATATACCCACTTACAAAACATTAATTTTTCTAGATGATTCAGGTGCTTATTGCCTCTTTAGGTTTTTTATGCAAAATGCAAGTCAATAGAAGTGAGTCAAGAATGTTACACTTGCAAAAATGTGATTGCTTGTGGAGAGAACTGCAAAAGACATTTACTTTTTACAGGGAAACTTAAGCCATGTAAAGTGCATGTAACAACTAAACAGGTCTTTTACAAAGTATGAATTCAGTAAACTTTCAGAAGTTGAATTACAAACTTTTTGTTTAGTGTTGCAACAGACACTTCCTGTTTGTAGATAATAAAGCCCAGAACAAAGAATACCAAATATGGTAATAGTATTAAGCTGCAAAATTCCTTACAGTTTTGTCATCATGTTTTAAAAACAGCCTTTCCCAGACATTCATCCTTATACATATATTGACTTCAGTTTCCTTTATTTCTAGCCAAGGTGGTATTATTGGCTGAGGGCAGTAAAAGTTGTTGCCCATCTTAAAGAGTTCCAAATTGCATAAAGCTACTTTGAAAGAATCTTGTTTATCCTGCAACTCGTGGCTTGCTACATCCACAAAACAATTCACTGTATTACTTCAGACATAGGGTTTAGGGTTTTTTTTTCATTATAAAATAGACTCTCTGGAATATGTTATGACAGTCCTTCAGCTTGGAGGAATCCTTGAAATAATGTTCAGCAATCTGAGAATCCTTGCGTAAAAATCTCAAAAAAAATAAGAAAATGTCTTGGTAGAATTTGTAACCAAAACACTCCATGTTTTGTGATAGTTATGAGAAAAAAAAGGTAAGATTGGCTGTGTAAAAATTGTACCATGGCTAGTGCTAGCATTAAAAAATGATTCCCCCTCCCCACCTGGTGGTCACAATCTCTGGCATGTATGTAGTGAGGACAGCAGCACATGGCAATCAGAAGCAAACAGCAGCCAGCTTAAATGTGCTATCATTTGTATTATGTAATTACTGCTATCATATCTGGGCTGCAGAAATCCAAAGGCCAGTAACTAGCAACAAAGGAGCAGAGAGCTCTATCCCTTTTAGAGCTGAGAATATAGGAAGCAGGAGTCAGTAAACCTGTATCCAATCATTGGATAAATATCTCTACTGACAAAAAGTATAGCCCAGTGGTAAAAAAAGGAAAAGGTACTGAAGCAACAACCTCCCCAAAAAGAGTAATTTGTAAAGTAATCATAATATCAGGAAGAAGCAGAAGGGAGGATCACAGAAGGGAGAATCAGATAGAAAGGGGAATAAAAAGGGGAGGGAGAAGAAGAGAGGGAAGAGGGAAAGGAAAAGAAGCTACAAAAGACAGAAATAAGATATAGAGGTACAGGAAAAACGTACAAGAATTAAAGGTATAAACCTATTTAAAAGACACAGAGACAATGGTTAAAATTTAACTTAAGAAGAGGATTCTGCAAAGGTGCATGGGATAGCATTGTTATTTAATATGTTAGATGATTAAAGTGATAGAAAAAATTTCTATTGATGTGTAGTGGAATATTTGTTTGTAAAGAGAATAAGGCTCTCAATGATTTAAAAAGAACGTTTAAAAAAAACTGAAAAGAAACATGGAAGATTTTTATCAGTTGATAAGGTGAACTTGAATAATAATAATAACTTTATTGACTACTGTTATTAACTATTGTTTGGTTTTTTATTTAAAGACAGTAACAAATAAAATATGATTAAAGTGAAAGACAACTGATATTACTAGGTAATGCTTGTTAAAAGAAATAGAAATGTAAAAGATTGCTATTAATATTAATGACAGAGCTGTACTTGAATAGAATAATTATTACATTTACTGTTGTTATACATATATACATAGATATATAAATAAGATATATACATATATATATATATATACATAAGAAAACAAATATACATAGATATATATACATAGATACTTTTTTTCTTTTAAGAATTTAGTGTGTATTTTAAGGGAATGTACCAAGCAGAATTCGATTGAAAATATGTGTTATATGTGTTATAAAATAGAGGTTAGAAAATGAATGTTATAACTCTAAGGATGTACTTAAATTATTAAATAAGATTTGAAAAAAGATACAAAGGTGTTACACTCCAGTCTAGTAATTACAGGGGAAAATTTGTTTTATGAGAAAAGATAATACGAAATTGTAAACAGGACAGACGAAAGTATAAAAACATTGATTAGAAAGATTTTAAAAATTAGAAAAAGATACGTAATTGAATTAAGAAAGGAATGAGATAATTTAAAATAAGGCTACAGGAAGTAAAGAAAGGGAAACGCTATTGAAAAAATTGTGTAAATAGTTATAAGATATGGATTAGAATGTATAAGATAAATATGTATTGAGTTCATGTCTGTATGGAGAAGTGATAACCCGGGGCCACACTGTTCTCAAAAAAAGATATTTTATTTGTATTTGTATGTTTTGTGAAAACTTAAATAAAACTTTTATTAAAAAAAAAAAGTATAGCCCAGTGAACTGACTATCTAATATTGACAAACAACTTTAAATTGTCTTGGGAAACAGCTATCCAAAAGAAGTTGAGCCACTATGGCTTTTCTAATGAGGCTGTTTTGACTTTTAGGGCTAGATCAAGGTAGATCAATATTAAGGCAGAGGATTTCATAAATAGAAGGCCAAACAGTAATTGTTGCTTTCTCTCACAATACATTTGAAAATAACTAGATTTTAATTCCATACCAGATTCGTATTTATATTAAATCACAGTTTCAAAATTCAGTAGAATTTTATATAGAACTTAGTGTAATGCTCTCCCCATTTTGGAAGGGAAATATAGGATAACTTCTTATGAAACTCAGTACTATCTCTCTGACACAGGTGTTATAGAAACCATAGCCCATGTTTTTTGGAACTGCCAGTTCTACAGGGAATTCAGCAGATTACTTCTTTTTCATTTACATTTCCTGGGCGCTCCAATAATTTTTATTTGCAAGTATTTACTAAATAACCAGGATAAATCTGTTTCTCTAAAAGAGTAGTTTTGCTACGTTATATATAAGCTTCACTCACAAATGGTTGTCATTGACAATAGGGGCTAACTTTGCTTTGTTTTTTTTACTGAATGTATTTTTACTGGTCAGTGACTGAAATAATTTTTTTGTCTGTTTGACTGTGAACATATTGTTACCAACAGCACTGCCTGTATGCATTTATGAAGTTTTGAGAAGTCAGATTGAACATAGGGATATTTTAATATAAGTTTTATTTCTGTTTCAGAATGTAATACGATTTTTGCATTCAGAAAAATGTTTACTTCCTGACATATTTTTCTTTCCTTCTGTAGTTATTTATTCTGTCCCTCACAGTACCCACTCCCTATGTTTTAATTAATACATTTGGTGGGGGAAGAGAAAAATGCTTGTAGAAAGAGTTGGTAATCACTTTCCCACAACATAAAGGTCCTAAAACTAAATGTGTTTTTAAAAGTCAGAGTATTCCAATGGGTAGCATATTGTTTGAAGTCCATATTTAGAATGTGCCTTAGCAGCCTACATGTACTCTGTATCCTGGTTTAACTTAATGCAAACAAAAATAAAAGAATCACGTGTACCATGCATCAATGTAACATATCCATCCTAAAAATAGCAACTAACAGAGATGTAGGCCATTTTCTATGTAAATTGTTGAACATTTTGGAAGACTGAAATATTTATGGCCTGTTCAGATTAATTGATGCTTATCTGTAAAACAGATCCAATGTGGAATTGCTTTATCGGCATGATACAATAAAGATGGGTATAATTTAGCACAGTCATTCCAAAGGCTTGTTTTAAGTAGCTTAACACCAGCAGCTATTTGCCTTCAGCAATTTAGCATTGATATTGCTACAACTAAAATGGGAAATATGGAAATAATTTTGATAATTCTATTATGCATCAAATATGTTAATTGTAAATTGAACTTTTTCATAGTACAACACCAGATGATGAAGTTTCTAATAGATGTTCACGTACAGACAGGACAGGTTATAGCAGGTTCAACAGGGATGCAAACTCTTCTGGAAACTTTGTATCAACTAATTCTTTGGAAAAGAAGATTGATGATCTTGAAAAGGTAAGCATAATAAATCTAAAAGTTGCAATCTAATGTCTATTGGGTTGACTGTTTTTAAATATTTTAAATATTGTTTTTTGAAGGATCTAGCAAAGGAACGACAAGAAAACCTGAGACTTGTGAGGATAGCCCAAGACAAAGAAGAGTTGATTGGGAAATTAAAGGAGGAAATTGATTTATTAAATAGGGTAAGTGCTTTTTCAACCTAAGCTGTGTTTCCTAGAATTTTTGTACAAGTCATACATTCCCTCACCCCTCCCCCAAAAAATTGAAGATGGGAAAATAATGGGAATAAAGAGTGATGAAATAAGTGTAAATGGCTGTATAAAGAAATATGTTTTGCCCATTTTATTGTCTAAACTTGAAAATTGAATTTAATGGGAAAAAAGATGAATTGAACTCACTGGAAGGTAAAACAAGAGGAGGTAGAACTAATTGTAATTAATTAATATGGACTTGGTATAAAACTGAAAGAAGCATATTGAGATTGCTAGGTTATATAGAGATATTAAATGAGGGTCAAATTGTAACAAGGAAAAAGAGTGAATGGATTGAAAAGAAGGGAATGAGTGAGAAATTTATGGATGGAAATGAGAACCACAAAAGTATCATTTAACGAAAAGCAATATATGGAGTTGTTCACAGAGGTGGTAGAAATGTGAATGTTTGCAAGAATAGAATGTTATGGAGAAACATAACGAATGAGTGTTCTTGGGTTAAAGTAGCTGTGGGTGCAGTTCCTTTTTTAATGTTCTTTTTCCCCCTGTGCTTATTACCTCTTACTTAATTTTTGCGTGTTGGTTAAGGTTTCCTATGGTCAGAAGGAATAGTAGTATGAGCATGAATATATGCATGTAAATGGATAAATTATTACTGATTTATTGTTAGACAGTTTGAAACATGTTAGAAATATTAAATAAAAATAGCCAATTCTAGTTGGATTCTAAGAACAGCTCTTGAGAAATGCAACATGAGTTCTTTAATTATAAAGAGTAGTTGTTTCAGGTGCCCAATGTTTTCTTATTTGAATTTTATTGAATATTACATGGCATTGCTTCTTAAAATGCGATTTGTAATTTAGGAAAGGAATTTTGGTTCATTGGGAAACTAATCCTGCACACTATGCAATTAATGTGGTTTTTTAAAAAATATTTGCATATTTAAATTTTAGCCAGTGGTTGTGGTCCGACCTAGTCCAAGTAACTCATACTTTTAGTCATTTTGGAATGTTACTTGTGCTAGATAAACATTCCAGAATGTGT
The DNA here is from genome assembly GCA_033807585.1 of Hydrophis major. Taxonomy (NCBI): domain Eukaryota; kingdom Metazoa; phylum Chordata; class Lepidosauria; order Squamata; family Elapidae; genus Hydrophis; species Hydrophis major. The sequence continues at coordinate 166,381,711 of CM066331.1, read as the reverse complement.
TTATATAAAATCTTGATGTTTCTTCTCTGCTTTAAAACAATTATTTTGATGTTTTGTGACCCGCTTGAAAGACAAAAGTAAAATTAAATTGATTTTTGAGAATCCTAGATATGGTGCATACTTTTTTCAGACATTAAATAAAAACAGTGGTGAACTTCAAAATTGTATCCTGATATTGCTACTGCATTTTTCAAATGAGAAGTGTCTATATTGCTTAAATAATAATAAAAATCCTGCTGACAATAATAAAAACAATATTAAATAATAAAACAATATCCTTCATTGTTGCTCAATAAAAAACAATGCTGTTGAACATGTATTTCTCAGATGAGTTCCCTCAACCAGTAAGATTTTTTTAATTTATCCTGATGCCTAAAACGTCTGCTGCAAAGAGCAAATACCAGAGATAACAATTCAAAAAGAAAGGGGCAATAAATTAGGAATTGAAATAGTGCCATCTTAGCCACAGTTGCTAACAATGAATATATATAAAGTAAAGCCATAAAATGATGCATAGTTAAAAATAACCAAGGCTCCACAAAACTGCTTTGTAATCCAGAGGAAAACACATCTACTGGGATCTACTAACATCCTGATACCAGGGTGTGAGATAAAAGCCAGATCTTCAAGTCTTTCCTGAAGATCTATGGGATCAAGGCTAGTACAGAGAGATATGTATTTGAGAATGGATTAATGTCAATGTCCCCAACTTCAGATCATGTCACCACTGCCTCAAGAGGGGGAGAAAATAGATCTTATGCAGAAACCCTTTCAGTGAGTCCGACCATCTCTATCCTGGATCAGCTTCACAGTTGCCATGATGATAAAAGATATCTTGAGCTGCCTTTGATCCCAAGCTGAAGGAAGGCAGAATCACATCTCTCATTACCATCAAAATGGCACAGTAAAAAAGTATTTATGCAGCCAGGAGGTTGGTACACTAACCATAATCCCACCTGATTTCTAAGGCTTATATCTGGCTATCTCCAGAGCAGCACCCTTGGAAGTTAGGCTCTGCATTAAGTATTAGGTTTGGGGTGGACATGCCATGTCAGTTATTGTACCATATCTTTCTCAGGTTTGACAGGTTTCTGTAAGAGAATTCATAATTCTTAAATCCCTTCTGTTAATTTTATTCCTTTATATATTGTGATTGTGTATATATAGTATATTTGTATGGTATTCAGCTTTGTTCGGGTATTTTCCCACGTCATTATAGTTGTGCTTTTAAAGTTGTAGCAACGTTTTGGCAGAATCTCATCTGCCATCATCGGGCTTCTGTATTGTGTTCGTCTGTGAGTCAGACTTTCACAGCCGTTTCACAGTATATTTGTATTTTATACAGCTAATTCAAAATTTATCTTGCTAATTTTAATCTTTTTTCTCCTTGTTACATATGTGTAGCCTGACCAAGCATATTTTTGATGTAATAATTGGTTTTTAGCCCATTTGTTTTGTCTATGTGTACTTTTCTTGACTATCCTTACATTGTCAATTTAGTTTTGGGTACTTTGGATGCCAATTTTCCTGGGCTGGTTAATAACCACAATAAAGTTAAGTAAAGTATATAAAGCATTCATATCAGAGTAAAAGGTTTGTTACAGAATATAAATTATAAGTTTACTAAGTAACTCCCAACCAGTTTGTTAGCCATCTCAGTCTGTAGTTCACCATTTTTTTGTTTTATGAATTAAAATTTATATCATGTATTATAGAATGAATAATAATTCATTCTGAATGTTTAAAAAGAACTTTTATTAATCAATAGCAATATATCTTGTTTTATTCTCTCTCAAAGGATCTAGATGATATAGAAGATGAAAATGAGCAATTAAAGCAGGAAAATAAGACACTGTTAAAAGTTGTTGGACAGCTGACAAAGTAGAAGATGGAAGCTGCCAAAATAGAAGATGGAAGCCTCAGTGAGGAAGGAAATATGAAACTACTGATTTGAATGTTTAAGGGTCAAGATTAAGATACTTCCTTTGTGGCAATATGTGAAAACAACTGTCTTTGTATTTATTATTAAGGAGCAGGGAGAAATGATGAATGTTTTACATGATGCTGTTATTTCTAAGCTCATTCCTTTGAATTTCCCAAAGTGATTCAAATGATGCTTATTGAGATGCATTAGGTCTTTGTATATGACCTGGTTATGCTTTTTAAAGAATTCCTGATGACAAAGGTCACAGTTAGTCTATATGGAAATTACTTGTAGGAGAGGGTTTTTCCCCTGCTCTATGAATAGAAGAAATAGGAATAAAATTTGTTTACACAGGGTCAAAATAGCTATTTTGGGAGATATTTGTTCTTTATATGAACAGGTATGAACATGTGCAAGTGCATTACTGATACAAAACATTTTACAGAGTTTTACTCTGCAAAAATCTTGTATGTTGTGATTTTATTTTATATTTTATCTGAAGTACTGACAGTAGTAGATAGTATTTCTTGTACAGATGCTGTTTGATTAAAATGTTTTATAAATCATAAATAAATCACCAATAATTATCACAACTAATAAGTAGTTTTTAGAAAAAAATTGTATGCTGCATACTACCACACAGAGCTTATGTTTTCACAGGAAGAATAATTCAGAGGGTGCCATTTTTTGATATTTATAAACTTCAAATATTACAATCACAGTTTATTGGATTAAGAAAAGTCTTTCTGATTTTGTATAAAGTTGCAGTTTTCTGATCTAAATACAGTGGGAATCATTGCTTAGCAATGGTTTAACAAATCATTTAATCTTTGCATTGGTTGGGAAATATTAGTGTTCTCGGCCAAATAACTATAGACCAAAACTGTTTATCTAAACCATGCCTATATGAATGGACTTCATCCAACATGTATCAGGTTAGCATCAAAATGAGTAATGGATTCATTTTGCAACACTATGATCTACCAAGCTCTTATATGAATCATAGGGTTTTTGAATTGTGCTAAAAGATTTAATTGATATAGTTTACAAAAGAAATTTATGATTGTTCACCCCTCTAAAAGTATAGAAAGCATCTAGAATAACACCAATGCTTGTTAAAATAAAGTATGTTGCATGTTCTATTGTAGTCTAGTGTCAGTTGCCTGTGTCAATGTTGTGCAACAATTGTCTGTTCTGTATGAGCTAGAAAAATCCAAAGTTGCATTTTAAGGATATTTTTTTAGTATGGAAACTTAAATATAGCATTTAAGCTTTCAAAATACCTCCACTGGTTTATCAGGAGAATAGGAAATAAGAAAAAAAGCAGGAAAGAAAAGTGGAAAAAGAATCAACTTCCCTGATGAGCTCGGAAAAACTCAAGACCAACAGACTCTTTCTGATTTTTCAGATAGTCTTACTCTGGGACCCTGGATGTTTTTCTTTTGAATAACACAACTACCTTTCTTTTTGCTTGAAAAATTTGTGTTTGGTGTTTTTTTTCTTGAAATCAACTATATAGCCTTGAAAAATATTTTGTCAACCAGATCTGAAAAGTAGGACTAGAATGCTTAGGCATCCTTAGTTGCTCTCTAATACGAATGTTTGTTTATGTAGCAAAAGTGTATTAATGTTGCAAAGACAATCTCCACTGAATGTAATCAATGTAATCAATTTTTCCCCCATGACACACTATTTGAGAATATGAGCTAATTTTCCATACCTTTTTTTCCTTTAATGATTTCAGATGCAGCATACCAGAATTTCTCTATTGGTAGATCACAATGCTAAGCAACTATGTAATTACTCAAAATAGATTACTTTTTGTATTTTAAAAGGCTATGAGGTGACTTACGATCATGATTGGGACTCAAATCTTACTTGTGACTGCTTTGTCAATGATGCAATCCCAGTACCTGCCAATCTCGGTTGCAATCATTAAGTGATCTCATTGGTTATTAAGCAGATGGAACAAAATCTTGCTGGCAAACACCCTTTTTTGCTCTCAATTGTTCCTTCATGCTGCTGAAAGATTTCAGCTCTCCTCCAAGCATGGAGAGGAACAAAGCTGAAATCTTCAAAATTTCAGTTGTTTTTGCAGCCTGCTGAAGGATTTACCCTCCCCTTCAATTCTAGCCATATTAAGATATTATGTCTTTTCTTTCATAAACTTTAATGATTAAATGAAGTTAACAAAGTTATCAAATACACTTCTAATTTTTCATACACAATTTTCCCAATTTGAATAAACAGAAAGACTACTACATGAGTGGTTCTCTTGTCACCATTTGTTCAGCAACCATTCTGAGTTACCCAGGGCTGAATGAATGGTATTTATTCATAATTCTGGTTGTCACAGAATCCCCTCACTCACATGACTGCATTCCAGGCACATTTCACCTGGCTTGCAATTATCACAGTGCACACAGTCACATGATTGCAATTTCCAATGGCAAGCTTTCCACAAGCAAAATCAACATGGAAACTGACAGGAAGACAGAAGTTCCAATAATGCAAAATCCTTGCTTAAAGACCAGAATGGTCCTTGATTAGCAACAGCAAATGGGACTGCTAAAATTGCCATCATTAAGCAATATGGTCACATGATATCACACTATGCAGCTGCATTGTTAATGATAATTCTGGTCCTAATTGCCATTGTAGTCTGAGAACTACCTGTAGCCCAAATTAAGATACTCATCAGGAAAATAACTAATAAAAGGTTAGGGTAAAACAAAGGAGGATGAGACAATACGTTCAAATCCCAGTGTAAAAATTGCTTTAAATGTATTATTTTGAGATGTTGGTAGAATTGTAAGGATATATTTTCCCAAATAAAATGTGTATATTGTTCAAAAAACTTGTAGCTTCCCCACAGTCTGCAAGAAGTAATTATTCAGCTGAAAAACAATACTTTTTAGATTTTCTAGGATGAGCAACCCTGGTGATTAAAATAGTTAAAGAACCTAGTTGGATACTCAACTTGTTTCTTCAAGATGTTTATAGTAGCTTCCAGCTTAAACTGAGTGCAATCATCCCTTCCTAAACTATATAGATTTCATCAATTACAGTGATTCATGTTTGAAGAAATGCAATAGGTAAGTTAATAGGAAAGGAAACTAATCAATTTTTCATAAAAAGTTTGTATTAAGTATAACATATTATTTTAAGACTCTCTGAGAAGATTATATGGGATTCAAATTAAAGAAATCTCATTTGACCTCTCTGTGCCATAGAATTTCATTTAAATAAATTTCAGCAACTCAGCAAGATATTACCATGAAGATCATTATCCCCAGGTGACACTACCTCCCAGTAAATTGCAATGTATAAACTAGAATCTTTCTAGAAAGACTCCAAGCAGGTTTGTACAATTATTGCACATATCTTTGTCCTCAAGGCCCAATTAGTCTTGGATAAAAGTTTTTGAAAACAAAAATGAAAAATAAAGCACCATCTTTTATAAACTATTTTGCTATGAATTATTATTCATATTCCTAAAGATATTTAAATTATTACAGCATTAGAAGTAAAGTCATATACTACTGTTATCTGCAAAATACTGGAAATCTCAAAATGCATATGTCATTAGTTAAAAGATGTATATAAATTTAAATGCTAATGCTATTGCTAAATGTGCAAATATTCTGATTTACAAGTTCACCAAAAAGTTTGTAAAAATTCTACAGTGGCTAATAAATTTTGTTAGATCTGGCCACTATTTAATACATATTAAGATTGCCCCCCCCCCCTTTATTGATTGAAAACTCCTGTATAGAATTACTGGATATTTAATTTAATTTTAGAATGACAGTTGTTTCCGGTTTCTGGGCTATTCTTTTTAATTTTGTAACTTCAAAAGAAAAGTTTTGTTTTTAATGAAAAACTGAGACATCAAAAAATTGTGTTATTTCCCTCCTTTTTATTATAACAGACACATACACATTACTGTAAATGAGATGACAATCAATATCCTATGAACACTGCAAGAGTCTAGCCAGCATATCAGAAATTTAACTTGCAGCTGGATCCACCTTTGTAACTCTTTAAATGACTTGTTAAATGACTGATTTGTTTTCACAAATCATACCATTATATATAAATGATTACATAGAAGTTTTTTGGGCAAATGAAATATCAATTCTGTCTATTCAGAGTCTCAAAATATCTCTGACTCAATTTACTAATTGTTTCAGATGGTACTACTGTTAGATAGATTCAGAAAGAATATACATTCGGAGGGAAAGAGGGAGAGGAGGGGGGAAGATGGTTCTTTCCAAGGTATACAGAGATGACCCAATTGTTCACTCTGATAGATATAATAAAAGTGTTCTTTTAAAATGAGTGTCAGAATACTAAAAGCTATGAAGCTGGGGTGGGAAAAATGAAGATCTCTTCACCACCTCACAATGTTTTCCAGGAAGAAAAGAAGCAAAATGAAGCAGAATATATTTGCCTTAAGAGCATTCTATTTCTAAGGAAATAGATAAATACGTCTAACACAAGGACTTGGCTATCTGTCTCCTATATTCTTAAATTATGATGTGTGATTGGTTAAAATTTAAATGTCTTCTTTAAATGTTTTCTTCTTTTAGAAAATTGATTTTTATGTGAATCTTGGATCAAACATTAAGCACTATTGGCTATCTACCACTCAAACATCTCATGATCTGGTTTGAAAGAAAATTACAGCCACCTATCTCCACAACCCCTATCTCAGACACACCGAGCCTCCTACAACTGACCCCAATCCATTGGGTTCACAACCTCTGGTGATCACAGAAAAAGAAGTGCAAGATCTATTTCACAGACAAAAGCCAGGGAAAGCACCAGGGCCAGACAAGATAACTCCTTGCTTAAAAGTCTGTGCTAACCAATTGGTCTCCATCTTCACCCAAATCTTCAATAAATCACTAGAGATGTGCTATGTTCTTTCTTGCTTCAAACATTCTAATATCATCCCAGTGCCAAAGAAGCCCTTCATCAAGGAACTGAATGACTACAGACCAGTTGCTCTAACATCTGTAGTTATGAAAATCTTTGAAAGACTGACTCACCTGAAAACCATCACGCATCCACTGTTAAATCTCATGCAATTTGCACACTGAGCAAATAGATCAACAGATGATGCTGTTAATATGGCTCTGCACTACATTCTACAACACCTTGAATCTCCAAATACCTACACAAGGGTCCTCTTTGTAGACTTTAGCTCAGCATTCAATACCATCATTCCAGACATTCTTCTAAGTAAACTAAACTAAATCAGCTAGTGGTATCTGAACAAACTTGTAAGTGGATCATAAGCTTCCTAACAGACAGGAAGCAGCAGGTGGAGCTAGGCAGAATCACATCTGATACCTATGCAATTAGCATGCCCCCCCCCCCCGCAAGGCTGTGTGATTTCTCTACTTCTCCCTATATACCAGTGACTGCATTTTGAACAATCCCTGTTAAAATACTGAAGTCTGCAGATGGTACAACAGTGATTGGTCTCATTCAAGATGATGAATCCGCATACAGATGGGAGGTTGTACAATTTGCTTTATGGTGTGACCAGAACAATCTGGAACTGAACACACTCAAAACTATGGTGGTAGACTTTAGGAGAAACCCTCCCAAACTACCACTTCTTACAATACTAGACAACACAGTAACAACAGTAGAGACCTTCAAATTTTTAGGTTCTATCATATCACAAAACCTAAAATGGATACCTAACATCAAAAACATCATCAAAAAAGTACAACAAAGAATGTTCTTTCTGTGCCAATCCAGAAAGCTCAAACTGCCCAAGGAGCTGCTGATACAATTCTACAGAGGAATTATTGAGTATGTCATCTGTATCTCTATAACTGTCTGTTTTGGTTCTGCAACCCAACAAGACAGACACAGACTTCAGAGAGTAATGAGGACTGCAGAAAAAACAATTGCTATCAACCTACCTTCCATTGAGGACTTGTATACTGCACGAGTCAAAAGGAGGGCTATGAAAATATTTATAGACCCCTCACATCCTGGACATAAACTGTTTCAACTCCTACCTTCAAAACGATGCTATAGAGCACTGCACATCAGAACAACTAGACACAAGAAGAGTTTTCCCCCGAAAACACCATTACTCTACTAAACAAATACATTTTAATATTTAAAGTTAAAAGGAGAATTTTCTTTTGTTAGGTAAAGTTAAAAAATTGTCTCCCAAGAAAGGGTTGAATCTTCTAGTCACACACCAAAAGCTTCATTTGTCTTTCTCTTTTTAGTTTTAATTTTTAATTTTTAAATCACCCCAAAATGCAGCATGAAAGCATTATCATTTTCACACATGAGGATTAGGGGAAAATAACATGTGAGAAGCTCTCTAAAACAGGGGTTCCCAACCTGTAGTCCCTGACCCAGTGCTGGGCCGTAGATATTTGGAACTGGGCCACAGCAGTGGGGGTGAATGTGCAAAGATGTGCAAAGCTGCATTTGTGAAAATGGCACACACACATATAAAACCATCCCCTGTCTACCTCATCGCTGTTGTTGCTGCCACCTCTGCCAGTCCACTGATCCAGAAAGGTTGGGGACCGCTGTTTTAAAAGACAGACAGTGACAGCTGAATTGCCAAATCACTGTCCAAATTTGGAGGTGGAGAAAATTGGAGACCCAGGATGCTTCTAGGAGAGGATTGGGATCTCTAACCTATTAGCTACTCATTCTGCTTGAGATTCCTTTCAGATCTATGATCCCAATTGATCCAAGTCAAGGGTGGTCATTTTTTTAAACTCTAGCCAAAGCATATATGTTGTAACACAAATTCCTACACACCACAAGAGAACAGATATTTGTATTGTATAGGCTGGTTTTCTTATAGCTTCCACCAGAACTGACTTCAGTCAGACACAATGAGTATTTTGAGAATGAGATGTTGAACACTTTCAAAAGAGCTAAGGGAGAAGGTATCGAGTCACAAAATGGATAACATGGAGGATATACCCTGTTACAAGGTAACAGGGGTAACAGGGGTATAAGGTTTAACAAATGCTGCTCTCCCCCAGTCCCTCAAAAGAAGCATTCAATTATTTCTATTTACTGTATTTTTCTGTGTATAAGATACACTCCCCCCCCAAAAAAAGTGGGTGGAAATGTGTGTGCATCTTATACAGCCAATGTATAATGTTGCCAAAGTCCTGTCCAACCACCAGCCCCTACCCTTCGGCCTCTGCTTCCCAGCAATTTGCCTCCTTGCAGCAAACAGCAAACAGCATAATCAGCTTCAGCACAGCCTGATTTGACGCAAGCAGCTGATTGTCAGCTGGATCGGCCTCCCAACCACCAGCTGTTTCAGGCTACTGGGACTGCCCTCACCTATTGCCACCTCTGTGCATCCTATTTTCAGTTTCTGCATCTTGTTTTCAGCCTCTGAGTACCTCATTTTTGGCCTCCATGCACCCCATTTTCAGCCCATTCCGATCCCCACTGCTGGAATGGACCAAAAATGGGGCACGTGGAAGCTGAAAACAGGCACGCAGAGGCCAAAAATGGGATGGATGGAGGCAGCAATAGGTGAGGGCAATCCCAGCAGCCTGAAACAGCTGATCATTGGGAGGCTGATCTAACTGATAATCAGCTGCCTGTGCCAAATTAGGCTCTCCTGAAGCTGACTAAGTTGTTTGCTGTTTGCTGCAAGGAGGCAAATTGCTGACAGACAAAGGCAGAGGCAGATTTTTTTGTTTTGTTTTCCTCCCCCAAAGCTAGGTGCATCTTATTCTTTGGAGCATCTTATAGTCTGAAAAATATGGTACTTTTTTCTTAGGCACTGAGACCTACTTCCAGTATAAATAGTGACTCATGCTGAATCCCGAGAGGGTATAAAAATGCTACAGGTTCCTATTTTTGCTGGGTAGTATTAGCTATGACAAGATGTCTAATTGGTGCAAAGAGAGATTTATAGGCTCCATGAATGCCACACCTGAAAATGCAGGCATAAGCTTATCCATCCATATATATAGTAAAATACATTGAAGGCTAGATCTAATGGAATGCAGTGAATAAATTGACTGTGCCTTCCCTAAGATTAAAAAAAAATCTAAATCTCATTTTCATGGCAAGTTTTCATCAGTTAAATACTTTGTACTTTATATGTAACCATTTACTATGACTAAGGTATTACCAACTGTCAAGACTTAGTTTCTACATGCATAAATATTTATAAAGCTAAAAATCACCCTGACAATTTTATTTAAATGTACTGACGTTTTTCTTCTAGGTTCATTGAAGGTCACTTATAAATGTCTGTTCATCAGATGCGAATAATTCAACAATGCCTGCTTTAATTAATATGCAGCAACATTTTTGCTAAGCTTTTTTGTTAAGTTTTTGAACATTTTGTTAATCCATTTAGAAGTACCCAAGAGTAAAAATCCATCATAATATAAAATATGTACTTATTTTTCAGAACCATAATATCATATGCAAGGTTACACTGGTTTTTGTGTGGCTTGTTTTTATTATTAATCTGAATAAGAGTATATGTTTAGAACTGCAAGTATCAATAAATACTGAGGCAATACATTTTTTATGAAGATTAGAGAGCTTTCACCCCTAGCACTATAGTCCTTTAAAGCAGATAAAGTATGATTCCTGAAATAACCTGCTCATAGTGGCTGTAGTTAGATCTTGGTAAATTGCAGATTAAATTTTTGCCTATTTTAATAGGGTTATGGCTTCAAATATTTGCTTCCAATATCCTTAAATGGTGGGACTGTTGCTCTTTGTTTTAGAGAGCTTTGTAATATATCCTATTTAATTTATATTTTTCTAAAAAGTATAATCATAATTATCTAGAACCAATTTCCATTTCCAAATCTCTTGAAATTACATAGCCCTTGATCTTTTTTCCCTTTATTTTTATGCTTTAATATAATTTCCTTGATTGCTGTGAATTCTGTGAAAATCCTTGAGAGTTGGGAAACATGCAAATTTAATAAACTTGCATGTTTATTAAATTATTATTACCTGCCATCAAACTAATTATCTGAGCCAAAGGTCTATCATTTACCCACACTCTAATAAGGCACTTTATTCTTTCTTCAACTTCTTAGAACAATTATACTAAACAAAATGCTTTTGTGAACAATAAGGGAATTTTCATCTCTTGCGTAAGGCTAGATTCGCAAAAGGCTTTGGTTAGGTATTGGTTATTTGACATAGCCCATTATTATATCTAATTTGGATGGATTTTGTAGACCAAAAGTCTGTTCAATGATAGCTTTTGTCTGTAGGAAGAATGTTAATCTCTTCATTTGCCCGAGGGCTTTTAGCAACAGTCCAAATTCATTTGCAGTTGTCTATCACATCTGCTAGATACATTCAGCAGCTTTGCAGGTTGGGTGTAGGCAATGTACAGGAGCTTAATTTTAAATGCTCTTCAAATGTGAGGAGGAACTGCTTGTAAGCAGCAGTTAAAGAGGCCAGGGCAATTAACCTGTTCAGTCAATTTTTCCCCCAGCTCTGCACTTGATGAGTTTATTCCATAGCAAGTGACATTTTAAAGATATACCTACTCTTGTGTTGTACTCAGTATCAAATGATATCAAGTGATAAATATGCCCAATTGTGTACCATGTTTGCTAATTATAATTCAAAAGCTTTAAATGAAGTGTAAAAGGTTTAATGAATGATAATCCTGTAAACTTTGTTATGGGAACAGTTGCAGAGGTGGAGTAAAATACTGAAATCTCCCTTTTTTTGAACTCAAAACTGAAGAGCTCAAAATGATATAATTCATTTAGGAAGTGAGAGCCTTTTGCTCACCAAGTTTAAAAGTAAATGGTTAAGTAACCTTTACTGGGACAAAGCAAAACAAAATGGAAATGGTAAAGTGGTCATTGACTTTTTAAGAAAGACAAAGGCCACTTTACCATGTTCATATTGATCCCAATAAAGTAAAAATGTCATCAAAAGTTGAGTGTTACAGCAAGGCTGTCACACTCTCCGGTTGTGGGCTGGAGGTATGGCCATGTCCACACCTTGTTTAGTGAAGGTGGGGAAGTCCCAATAAGTCATGTGGCACTGCCGTGACAACTTGAGTTTGACATCCCTGAGTTACAGGCTTGACTTGCATACATTCACACTTTCCAGTATATTCTAAAGCTTTAGAATCCCTTAATTTCTCTCATCCAAATATTCACCACCCCAAACCCTGCTTTCAGGCCCACACAATATTGGATGGGTGCTATCACTTCCTGAAATGAATTCTGAACTAATGATAGTTACTCTCAGCTAGTCCTTGAGTATTGAAGATTTGTCTTTAAATGAAACCAAACTCCAGCTCCTCTTTAGGATAATGATGGTTTATTCAATATCTCAGCAAACAACAAATACTCTAATCAGGCAAGAATGGCTAAAAGCCAGACAAGGTTAGCATTGGGTTTGAATTTCCTCTCTTTCCTTTTATTATCATTATCATGAGATATACCCCACCACACCCAGGCCTATAGGAAGTTTTAGTTCTGGCCACGCCTAACCTATTATATCTAAATGCTATTAACTCTATAACATGTCTACATCTCTAGTTTATTCCAACCCTCACTAACTTATCCCCACCTGGTGCCACCTTCACCATGTCTTAACTCAATGCTTAATTTCCACCTTTATGTGCCCCAACCTCCTCTAACAATATGCACCACATCAATACATGAAAAAAGTCATTTCCAGCCCTGCAGTTGTTTCAGAATCCATCCTGCAGCCCACAATTGCTTCAGAATCCATCCTGCAGCTCACAGCTCTGCTGAGTCATTCTAAAGCAACCTTCAACACCATCGGCTAGCACACAAGCAGCAATACAGATCTAGTGTCAACAGAGCTAAGGTGATATTCTCCAATGCCAGCTGACTTGCTGCGAGGTGTGTTTGGAGCTGACGGGCTCCGTAGCGAACTTGGAGCCCGACAGGCGGCCCCCTCTACCACAGACCCACCTGTGAAGCAAATAATGATATAATTCATTACAGTCTCATTTTATATAGCCTTCCCTGGCTTCCAAGGATACTGTTTATGGAACCTTCATTGAAGATGGGGTGCATTTACATCTGTGTGGCTAACCCATGATGCCTCCTCCAAAGGATATAAGTAAAAATCATCAACACAGTAAGCAGTGAGGGTCAAAATGGGGGATTTCCTTTACAGGAAGTTTTGGCTTCTAGTGGGAATGCTAGATCTCTTACTTAGATAACAGATGCTATAAATATCAATGAATAGTCAGAGCTTCTTGACTAGGAAGACAGACTATCTGATCCTCTACAGTTGTTCTGGATTACAACTTCTTTCATCTTTGAGGGTTCCCCTTACCTGCCCAACCTGTGATCAAATTTTATGAAACTTCTCCTGCTATTATTAATGTTAAGATGACTGTTAATTCAGGCACTATTGGCAGAAGTTACATCTGGTATCAAGGGAAATCAGAATATCCAGGGAGTTCAATTGTGTATAAAGATGTATTTTAAGCTTAAGCACTTTCTAAGAATCTGAACTACTAACTGTCAAGAAAAATTAACTGGATGTAAACATAGAAAGGAATTCAAAGTGGGCTGGACTTAGATCTCTTGTGGGCCTAAAGGGACTCATAACTGATGATGCATTTGACCCTTCCCTCAGGCTCAGCCTGGTCATCTTCAACATCTGCTCAAACTTTCTAAAATTCTGCAGCTTGCCTGAAGTTTTGCCCCAAGAAAACATTGGAAGTATTTCTCTCACAGACATTATGACCATCATAACATTGCCAATAAAAAGACAAATTTCTGGCTAATTCAGACTATAACCTGGTACAGAACTGGAAAGCAAAAATAAATAAGCTGTTAAATATGCATGGTGCTTTATTTACATGTATTTACATTATATGCAAAGTGACATCAGACTCCACTCATTGGTTCAGCCGCTGGTGGGAAGATCGAGTCCCTTTCAGTGGCTGAAGTGTTGGACAGCACCGGCTATAAAAGCTGGCGCCTGCCGCGTTTGCTTGCTTTTTGATTTTGGCTTTAAAATAAAGAGTTCTTCGCACTCTTTCCTTATCTGTGCCCACAATCTAACAACATAGAAATTGCAAATTATCTTTTTGACTAAAACATAAAAGCAGGGCCTGTGTGGATATATGGTTAAATGTATTATTACTTTTCATAGCATTTGGTAATTTCAGTTGAGATTGTACAAGAGGTAAAACATTGAAAGATATAATGGACATGGGGGCAGAAAAAGTTATCAAGTTCACCCAGTAATTCACACAAACTGTTTGCTTTTATTGAAGAACTGATGGATGAAATGACTATATAAGAGACAGATAGATGTTGTTATTTAATTAGATCTAAAAGTGTAGTTAACAATACTTTAAAGAGCAAAAGTACCCTGAAAGAATGCTAAAAGTATCTTTAAAGTACATAAAAATGATCTCAGCCATCTAACTTAGTATAAAAGCCACTTATATAACAGAAATCTTTTTTGGAGGGAAAATAACCTCAAACCCAGACAATTCCTTTGTTGAGAGAAAAAGACTGCAAGACAAAGTGGCAAAGTTATGTCCAACTGTTTAAAGACATTCCTGCACAGCAAGTGCTTTAACTGTAAACAGAATACAGAAAATTAGCTTTGTGTACATGTGCCCTTCCTTTCCAAAATGTTTATCCTTTTCATGAATGTTTATATTGTTTCGAAGAGCAAATGTCGTAAAATAAGAAGTGGAATAAAGTGAAGAAAAGGGAGAAAAAGACAATGAGTCATTCCTGATGTGAATGAGAAAAGTTAAGTTCGTGGTATTAACTGGCCTCACGTGGTTTCTAATCCTGGTTCCTATTTCCTATATGACATGAGTGTGTGGCAAGAACAGTCATTCCAGTCATTTTTGTTAACTAAGGGGAATAACAATTCTTTTTCTTTCTTCAAAAAGAATGTTTAAAACATTTATGTAGAAGAATAACATAGTTTCAGGTTACTTGAAAGGCAACACTAGGAGCATTAAAACAGCTTTTCTGATTGAGCTTTCTTGGGAACACTATTTGCCATCATGTTCCTTATTAGTGCAGGATAAATGCTATGATTGATGGAAGTGTTACATTTATTTTTTAATAAAAAAATTGGAAATTTATTTTTAACCCAAGGTGTACATTTGCCCATTAAAAACAACAAACACTACCCAACAAAAGAATAACAGAAATAAAGTATTTTACATTGGATGCCACCCAAACCACCAGAAACAATCATAGAATCAATCAAGAAGAGCTACAAAACCATCTCACCCAGTGGCCTTTCAGAAAACATGACTTTGATGAAAAAAGATATCTGTTGGCTCCGATCAGATGATGCTGTTTATGGGGTCTCAGGGCATTCCACACCTGACAGCCCTTGTGGATGAGCAGAGTTAATAGGAGATAGGAGGGCCCATATATGACTAGGGCATGTATAAAGAAGGGCCTACAGATGATAACTAGCAACTTGAAGTGTAACCAGACATTTACTGGCAATTAATGCAGGTTGAAAAGTAGTGCCTGGGTCTATCAATGTATGCCAAGAAGTTTCTTTCAGTGCTGCATTCCAGATCACCTGTTATTTCCTAGTAGTCTTCAAAGATAGCTCCCTATAAAAAGTATTGCATAATCAAAGAGGTGACAAAGACATACATGACTTTGAGTAAATGTCCTGATCCAGGCATGGCAACAACTGACTTGCAAGATGGATTTATTTAAAGGCTGCTCCAAGGCACATTTGGAGAAGCCGTGAGTCTAGGAGGACTCCCTGGGTATGCTTTGAGTATACTTTGAGTATGCTATGCACCATTTCCACCCCATCCCTTCTGAAGTTGTATCCCAAACACCACATCAAACTTCTTAGGGTTGAACATTGGAAATTGATTTGCCACTCTTCAACACATTATTAAACACTCAAACTGGGCAGCAGATCCTCAGGTACTTCTCCATGCTCCCTCTGAAACAAAATGAGATTCATTGGATGTCTGTGGCAGACCAATTGAATAGGTTCCACCAGTGGCAGAAAGCTAGTTTGGAAAATCCCAAAGCAATCAAAGAATGATCTGTCCATGACAAAAGAAGAATGCTACTGTCTCCCAACTCCAGATCATGGTGCTACTGCACTGAGATTAACATGAGGTTCACCATGTGACATTATTCAAAAAGTCATTGATGACTTACATTGAGTCCATAGTTTCCATGACAACCATTAATTCCTGAGCTGCTTTTGACTCTAACCTCATGGAAGATAGATTGAGGTCTCACAGTGTCATAAATCTGGAAAACTCTGCTGATACCCAGCACAATGCCAAGCAATACACCAGAGAATTTCTATGCAGAAGGAAGGACATTATAGTAGAAGCAATTCCATCCATTCCATAGACCCCCAACTTCCTTTAACAGGGTCTCACACATGGTTATCTGAGGAACAGCACATTGAAAAGCTATGATAGGCTCCTGGATGGCAGTAGTCACTCTCCAACTCCTGCCCTAGATTTTTTTAGTAATGCCACTCTTGAAACTCAAGTGGGCTCATTGTTGAAAGGGGAAACTCTGTATCTTTCCAGGTCTAGGTAATATATACAAAGTGAATGAAAGTCACACAATGAAGATCATTGATGAGGAATTCCTGATTACAGTCTGACTTGGCATTAAGCAGCAGCAGCCTAAGCTGTTAAGTATCTGGGAAGCCTAAATTTGCTCAACTAGGCGTGAAGTCTGATAATACCAACTTTCACATCTGGTGCTCCCCCCCCCCCCCCACCAATGCATGAGATTACAATTTCAACTCCAGCCAGCTGGCCAATAGAATAGCATTTTAACTATGGCAGGACGATGTCATATTAAAAAGTGGTCTTTGGTTAGGAAATAACAGTGGAGAAGGAAAAAGAAACTATGGAAATATGGGCAAAGGTATTCATTAGAGTGTTAGTTATTTCTGAGCCTCTTTGGGTTTTTAATTAATTTTATTTTCCTTTACAAGATTATTAGTTTAAAATATCATATTCATTTTAATTAAATCCTACTACCAAGAAAGACTAGGTTGGTTGAAGATCTTTTATTTAGCAGTACTTCAAATTTAAAACAACCTCTTCAATGATATTAGAGTAGTATAATTAATTTTAGGATAATTATTAAAAAAAAAACTGTTGAGAGCTAGTCTGAAATAATGGTTACAGGTACTGGGTTAGAAACTGGGAGGCCATGAGTTCTTGTCCTACTTTAGGCTTGAAGCCTAAAGCAGGCTTTAAGTCAGTCCCTCTTTCAATTCTAGGAAGTAAACAAAAGCTCTGCAACTGGATAAGAACTCCCCATAGATGGTGCTAGAAGGAAGAAATTTTGCACCATCTTTTAAAAAATTCATCCATCCACCTTGCTGTGCTTCCTGTTTCCCCTTCTCTGGCTGTTTGGTTCCTTCCCCTCTGTTTTTATTTTTTCACTTAGGAAGAAAGAAATAATGGGATACATGTGTGGAACTAAAGGGATTTGTGTTTAGGACCTTTTCAACCCAATAATACCGCACTCCTGTAATTGAATCTGGCTATTCATAGACATTCTTGAATGCCGATGTTCACTCAAAGACAGGAAACTCTAAGTAAGCCAAAGTCTTACTCTCAGATTTTCTTCCCAGGGTAGGCTAGGCAGCCACATTGTTGAGTTTGTGACCAGACTTTTAAACCAGTCCAGTTAGAGGAGCCTGGTTCTTGGTAAAGGAAATGAAGCAAATGTTTTAGAGTGGGAATGAAGCCAATTTCTTGCTTTATCATTTTATTTTTATTTTAATTCCTTCTCAACAGTTGATAGAGTACCCAAACTAAAGAAAATTAAGCCCCAGCTTTTGTCTGATCAACTTTTTTCTATGTCCTGTAAAGTTGAAAGATTGGATACATTTCTTTAAAAGTTGGCAAAGAAAATGTTTGTTTTCCCTGTCCACAAAGTGGTTCAAACCCCCATTTTATTTGCTCATAAACAGAACTGATTGAACATCTATTGTAAGAAAGAAAAGCAGAGATATCCATGACATACTTTAAAGTCCCTGGTGTTGCTTTTTAAAGAAGTATATTTTATTATAAAAATAAAAAGAATTCCACAAAAAAACATGAAGATGAAGCTTTCAGTATTAGGCAAGAGAGTGATGCAGTTTAGAGTGATAACTTAATAACTAACAGGGGAAGTTAGTTGGAGGGGAATCAAAGTTAGATAAATCAAGTTCCTGGCTTAGGTTAAAATAGCGTCAGGAATTTATTGCAAGCATCCTCAACAAATTTTCTGACATGTATTTTTACTTTTTAAAAATGCCAAACAGCTTGCACACTCCTGCGCTTAAATTCCAGAGTGCCCTTTGGAACTTTGATTTTTTCATCCTGAGTAGTGAGATATATTTTAATTATTTGAATTATATGCAATACCTGTGTGTCAAATCTGCCAGGTGTCATTTCTTTGCGGCAGCTATGCTGTGAGCAATTATAGGAAGTGAAATTCCATTGCTCAGTAGGACTTACTTTGGAATAAATATGCAAATGAATTGTATTCTGTGTTCATGTTTGGCTTGATCGTCTTCAGTGTGAAATCCACATTGCGAAATCAATATTTAAGAATATTGATTAGTTTGACATTCAACTGGTTTAACAATAGTTTCCAAAGACACTGAAAATATACCACCACTGTTGTCTGTTTCATTCTAAGTAAAACAAATGTAGAATGAAAGTATTAAAAAAAACAAGAATGTTTTATTATGAATGCTACTACTCTGCCCTTTGACTTTTGACCTAAGAAACAAAATCTAAAAGGCAATCTGCCGATAGACATTCACTTGTTTCAGTGTTACTGATCACAGAGCAGCAGATAAGGAAGAGAATTCAATGATGGCTCTTATAGAGCTTGCAGGGCTCTGGAGTTACAACTGGCAGAGCTGTTGAGCTGAATTCAGGCCTTAATTTGCCTCTACCTTGTTAGACTATTTAGGGCTGCTCTGAGCTAGAGATCCCTTTCTGTTTGGGCTATTTGAAAAGGTGGGTTAATGACAGGCAGAAACTTTCCTCAAGGGCATTCTTGTTCAAAACAAGTGGGAGGAGGATGGAGGAGAGAAAGGGAATGAAAGAGGTGAAACGAATGGGAAGGAAGTATGATTCATCATGGCTTGTGTGATACCTGTCTGTTTGGGCAGGGAGGAAATTCCCAGTCTGGGTGTGGCAATTGGTAGCTTGAAAGAAGGCCCTAAGACAAATCTACTTCTGGAGTAAGCAGAGGAAGAAGCATCTGCGGAATCCGGTTCTTCTCTGCTTCATTTGCTGGAGGTCATACTGTACTGAGGGGAGGGGGGAGAATGTGAGCTATGATATTTCTACTTGCACTGCCTACTTCCTCTTTTTAAAGAGAAAAATAAACAGTTCAAGTCTACACTCTGTTTATTGTTTTTAGTCTCTCTCTCCCTCTCCCTCCCTCCCTCCCTCCCTTTCCCTCCTTTTCATGGCCTGAACACTTTAGAATCTTTTAATTATTCTGTCATAGAAGTAGTAAACAAAATGAAACCATTCACTTCCCTTTCCTGAGAAAAGATAATTTTTCTAATGACACTGACACACCCTCATTTGAAATTACATAAATTGCTTTTTAAATTTAATTGATACATATATAAGGTTACTCACTCAGCACATGCATCAGGGTGGCATACTCATTAAAGCAGTAGTAAGGCAATAAAAACTACAAATTAAAACAGGACAGTATAACATAATTCAGAATAAAAATAGACACAGAGTGCCCCATGGGAAAAACCCCTTATCCAATTGGTCATACTACTCCCACACCAAATGCCAAAACAAAAAACAAACCCCCCCCAAACCCAGCTCTTTAATGCTTTTCAAAAGACTGGCAGAGTTGAGGCCAACTGAATCTCAGGGCCTGTCATTCAAAACAAATAAGTTTATTACAGTCATAAGGCCAGATACGGAAAAATACCCAATAGTAAAACATTTACTATTCTATAAGAAAACATTTTCTTATAGAAAATAACAGAAAAACAATGAGTGTAATAGGATCCAAAAATAAATAAAGCAATAGTATTATAAACAGTGTTGAATAAATGAACATCCAAAGTTAATAGATGGTATGACATATTATATAGGTGGAAGCACTTGGTTTTGCGAGAGTTAAGTTTGAGCCTGTTCTCCTTCATTTAGACTCCTATAGCCTCTAAACGCTGAGATGGAATCTTTTTTTTTTTTTTTGAAAAAGATTTTATTAATTTTCTACAAACAAACAAGACAAACAAAACATAAAAACATCAACTCTTATATGTACATCCAGTGTATCAGTTGGTTCATCATTTTTGTGCATTCATTCTGCAGTCTCAATTACAATTATGTTACATAACAACTCATATTGTCAATCCAAACTTATATATCCTAATATCACTAAAAAAAAAAGTTTTTGACTATATTTTTAATCATTCATGCTTTATGAGCTAACAATACTTTAAACCAGTTTACTCTACAACAAATCATATAATCATATCAAATCAATCCTAAAAAACCCTTTATAAATATAATGTTGAATAACAAAATAATAGCAAAATAGCAAAATAAAGATATTCCTTACTGTCTAGCATTCTAAATATTCTATTATCGTATTTTATCATCTAACCATTGATAAAAAAGATCCCAAATTTCATAAAATTGTTTATCCTCTTGCTCTCTAATTTCAAATGTCAATCTACTCATCTCAGCACATTCCAATATTTTCTTAACAATTTCTTCCTGTAATGGTATTTTCTCATTCTTCCAATTTTTAGCAAATACAATCCTAGCCACTGCTAATACATTTACAATCAGGTACTTCAAATCTTTACGATATATATCAGGTAAAATTCCCAATAAGAAGATCTCTGGTTTCAAGTCTATGTGTTTCTTTGTCATTTTTTCCAACCACATGAGAATTATAGTCCAATATTTTCTAGCGTCCTCACAAGTCCACCACATATGGTAATACGAGCTGGGTATCTGATGACATTTCCAGCATTTTTCAGATTTGTTCTTAAACATTCTTGCTATTCTTGTCAGGGGAAAGTGCCACCTGTAAAACATCTTATACAAATTTTCTTTATATGCTGTTGACATTGTCATTTTATAATTTTGAGACCACAATTTCTGCCATTTCTCTAGATCAATCCCATATCCAAAATTCTTCCCCCAAACAATCATAGTTTCTTTGACTTGTTCTTCCTCTAATTTCATTCCCAGTAAATAACCATATAATTTTTTAATCACCTTCTCATCAGTACCCATCAAGATCTTATCTAAATCAGTCTGCTTATCATAGAATCCCTCTGTTTTAGAATCTTCATCATACCTTGAATGTATTTGCGCATATGAAAACCAATTCATCCTTATACCTTGTTCCTCTAAGTTTTGTATCGATTTAAGTTCACCCTTTTCATCCAAAAGTTCCCCATATCTAACTGTTTGTTCCTTCTTATAAATTATAGGATAGGAAAATGCTTCAATAGTTGATAACCAAACTGGAATTTTCAAATAACATTGCCTTTTTATCTTCTCCCAGTTTAACCACAAAGACTCCCATATATAATGTCTTCTAAAATAACCCTGTGTTTTAGTTCCCTTATACCATAAAAAAGCATGCCAGCCCAACAGCAAATCATGCCCTTCTAATGTCAACAACCTATGCTTTCTTAATGTTATCCATTCTTTGACCCACATCAAATTTGCAGCTTGATAATACAATTCCCAATTAGGCAGGCCAAAACCTCCTCTAATTCTAGCGTCTTGCAAAAGCTTTAGCTTTATTCTCGCTTTTTTACCTTGCCATATAAACTTCAACATAATTTTATTTAAAACTTCAAAATAGTCTTTTCCAAGCCTAATTGGTATTGTTTGGAACAAAAATAAAATTCTAGGTAAAATATTCATCTTGATTGTTGAAATTCTCCCTATTAATGACAATTGCAAGTTTTCCCACTTCTTCAAATCTGTAGCTATCTGTTGTTTGAGTTTAATATAATTATTCTCTTTTAATGTGCTAAATCTTGCTGTCAAATATATCCCCAGATACTTAACCTTATTTGTAATTTGAATTTTCAAAAAATCTACCAGTTCTTCTCTTTGTCTCAATAGCATGTTCTTTGTCAAAATCTTTGTTTTATCTTTATTTATTTTCAAACCAGCCATCTCACCATATGTCTCTATCTTTTCCAATAACCTTGGAGCTGTTTCTAACGGATCTTCCAGAATAAAAGTTAAGTCATCAGCAAAAGCTTGTAGTTTAAATTCTTCCTTCTTAATTTTCATTCCTTTTATGCTTTTATCATCCTTAATATTTCTATTCAACACTTCCAAGGTTAACACAAATAGCAAAGGGGATAGGGGACACCCTTGTCTTGTGCCTTTTCTTATATTAATAAAATCTGTAAGTTCCCCCTCCATCATTACCTTTGCTGTCTGTTTATTATATATGGCTTCAATTGCTTGAATAAATTTTTTAGCAAAACCCATCTGTTCCAATAGTAATAACATAAATCTCCAATTCACGTTGTCAAATGCCTTTTGAGCATCTAAAAATATCAAAGCCATTTGCTTTTCAGGATGAGCCTCATAGTATTCCAAAGTATCCAAGATTACTCTCATATTGTCTCTGATTTGTCTCTTTGGCAGAAATCCATTTTGATCTGGGTGAATAAAATTATTTAAATATTTTTTAAGTCTTTCTGCTAAAATTGAAGCAAAGATTTTATAGTCTGCATTCAATAAGGAGATGGGTCTGTAGTTCTTAATTTGCAGTGGGTCAGTCTCTTCTTTTGGAATAAGTGTGATATAAGCCTCTGACCATGTTTTGGGTATCATCTTCTTTAACATAACTTCATTCATGACTTCTAACAATGGGATACTCAATGATTCTTGAAATGTTTTATAGAATTCTGCCAGAAGCCCATCTGGACCCAGTGCTTTTCCATTGTTTTGTCTCTTAAATGCTTCATTTAATTCCATCATTGTTATATTGCTTTCGAACATTTCTTTAGTCTCTTTAGGTATCTTCGGTAAATTAGCATTCTGTAAATATTGTTTGACTTTTTCCTCATCAATATTCTCTTGTTTATATAGTTGCCCATAAAAATCTCAAATAATTTCCTTTTTCTCCTTATTACCATTACAAACTTGGCCTTGATCATCTATTAACTTCAATATTTTTCTTGATTCCTTCTCCTTTCTCAATTTATATGCTAGCCATCTACCTGGTTTATTCGCATCTTCAAAGTAATTCTGTTCAGAATTTCTGATTTTCTGTGCCAATTCTTCTTTCCCTATTAATTCCATTTTATGTTTAATTACATCCAGCTTCAATTTAATATCTTTTTTCTGTGGCATTTTCTGTAATTCTTTTTCAAGTCTTTTATACTCGTCTTCCAAGACCTTAGAAGCTTGCCTTTTCCTAATATTCTTTTTTCTTGTATAATCAATTATCAGACCTCTAGCATATGCCTTCATTGTATCCCAAACATTCTGCGTTGAAGTATCTTCTTTTTTATTTTCTCTGAAAAAGAAAGTCAATTCCTTCTCCATCCATTGTATAAAATCTTTCTCCTTTAAAATAGTATTATTTAATGTCCATCTCGATCTTTTTTTTGTCCCTTCCATTTAATTGTCATTGGGCTATGATCTGCCCAAGTACTTGTTTCAATATTTGTTTCTTGAATATTGGATATTAATTCTGTTGATATCCAAATCATATCTAATCTGGACCATGATAAATGTCTATTTGAATAAAAAGTATATTGTTTAGCTTTAACATTTCTTTCTCTCCAAATATCTTTTAAAGATAGTTCGTCTGTCATTTAAAAAAAAGATTTAGGGAGAGCCTTTCTATTTTGCTTGGTTGTTGTTGCTATATAGTCCAATTTATTGTCCACAATTCCATTAAAGTCTCCCATCATAATTATATTAACACAGTCCAGTCTAGTTATTTTCATGTGTAGCTTTTTATAAAACTCTTCTTGTTTTTCATTCGGAGCATAAATTGCAATCAAGAATATTTTTATATTATTGTCCATTATTTCCACCATTAATACTCTTCCATCTTCATCAGTGTAGATCAGTTTTGCTGGGATAGCCTCTTTAATGTATAGAACCAGTCCTCTTTTCTTACATTGAGTCAAAGAAGTAAATATTTTCCCCAATTTTGGCTGTACTAACAATTGTTCATGTTGTTTTTTAATATGAACTTCTTGTAGACAAATTATATCAAATTTTAATTTCTCTAATTTATGAAAAGTTTTCCTTCTTTTAACAGCTGAATTATGTCCATTTATGTTCATTGTAATCAGTTTTCTTTCTTCCATGATTATGCTTTATATTTAGGTCTAACAGCTCTCGTGGATCTCACTTCACGCTGTTCTTTACTGTCCACCTGTCCACCTACAGCTCCTTTCTCTTTTTCAGTCTCCAGTTGTTCCTCTTGAAACTCAATTAATGAGACCTCTTTCTCTGCCTCCTCTCTTCTTCTTCCAAAAAATTCTGCATGGAAAAGTTCTGCTTTCTCAATTGAATCAATTCTATGTCTCTGCTCTTGCCACGTAAACATTAATCCTTCTGGAATCAGCCATCTATAATTCACTTCGTTTTCCAGCAGCATTTTGGTCAGAAATCAATATTCTCTTCTCATCTCTCTCACTCTTCTGGGTATTTGTTCTAAAACCACAATCTCTTTACCTTTGTATTTCAATGTTTTCTCTCTTACCACTTGTAATATTTGTGTTTTGATGGATTTTTTGGTAAATCTAATATGGACTTCCTTTGGTAATTTATTTCTCATCGCATATCTTGTATAAACTCGATATACCTCATCTACTCCATCCATCATCTTTTCCTCTGTAATTTCCAAAGCATCTGCCAAAATTTCTATCATTATCGCAGCCAAATTTTCTCCTTTTTCCTCTTCTATATTTTGAAATCTGAGATAAAATTCTGACCTTTCCATCTCCCACCTCAACATCCCATTTTTTTCTTGTTCAACCACTGTTAATCTACTGTCAATATTTCCAATCTTCTCCTCTCTTTGTTTCCCTTCTTCCTCAATTTTTTGGAATCTCTCCTCATACCTCCCCATCATTTGTTTGATATTTTCCACTTTTTCATCAGTCTTCTCTATTCTTTGTTCAATGATGTCTGACTTTATCTTGAGATCTTAGATTCCTTGCATAATCATCTGTAAAGTTACTATTTCTTGTTCTTTATTTTGCTTCAACATTGTCTGAATTAAACGTTGTCCTCCAGCTGGTGGGGAAGCAGAGGTAGAAGTAGAAATGCCAACTGGTATTGGTTTACTGCTCATTTTAATGCCTCCAAAGCTTCAAATTCTTTTTGACTTTTAATCCAATGGTAGAATAGTCAATTATAATCCAAAATGGAAAAATCCAATAGTAAAAGACCCAAAACCAAAGAAGAAAAAGGAAAGAAGAAAAAAGAAAAATCTTCAGGTTCTTCTTGACCCTACTCCAATTACAAAGTAGTCCACCATAAAAAAGGAAAAATAGAAAAAAAAAAAAAAAACAAACCCAAAAATGATATTATTGATTAAGAGCAAATAAAAAACAAAAGAAAAAAAGAAATTCCTTCAGGTTCTTCATACCTTAATCTCAATAATCAAAAAAGAAAAACAAAGTGGTCCAAAAACATGGATAGAAAAAGCAAAGAAGTCCTAATAAAAATAAAGAGAAAAAAAGAAAAATAAAGAAAGAACTCTGAGACTTTCCCTTTAAAATAAAAGGCAAAAATAAGAATATTACTAGAATTGAGATTTACAAAAAGGCTGGCGAATAGGGTATATATATATATATATGAGCACACTGCACTTTATTTATTTGTCCAAGGCTCTTATTATGACTCTCTTCTCCAGCAGCTTCAAAGCTAAGCCTCAAATGTTGAAATATTGATGAGTCCAGGAAAACACCTGTAATAATATTTTGCTATGCTCTCCCTCTATCTTATCACGTTGAAATGTCCTTGAGAAGGAGTCTTAAAGTATTTTCAAGCCTCTAGTTGGCAGTGTTGCAATGTTTCTTAATGCTCTTCCCCCCCCCAGCCAGAAAAAATGAGTAATGTATACAAAAAAAAGGACAAAGAAAATAGCTAAAGGGAGCCTCTATCCTAGAAAGAATTAAAAAATCAAAAGGAGCATAAAAATATATATAAGAGAAAATTCAATCCGGTTACCTACAAAGTCACACTTAAGTCCCCAGAAAAAAAATAAGAAAAAGAAAAAAGAATCCAAGCCTCAATTTGACATCACTTTAAAAAATGCCGCTCAAACAGTTTGGTCAAAAAAAAAAAAGCCTCACAGATTTCTTCTTTGTTCAGGATGCCCTTTCAAGCCTCAGCGAATTTACAACACAAAAGGAATTTCTCACCCAGCTGACACACTTCTTTCCAGCCACTTTCTTTCCGGAGCTGTCCCGACTTCAGCAGCTATGGGGGCTGCCTCTCCGCCGCCAGCAAAAGGGTTTCTCCCGGATCAAACCAGAGATTTTGCGATATCTCTGGGATCCTGGGACAGTACCCTTCTCAATCCCCGTCTCTACGGGACGGTTTAGGTTCGTTGGGACCGACCAGGGGCGAAAATATCGGCTGCGATCTCAGAGCCCCAAGATCGCAGCTGTATCGCCAAAACGAAGTTCCGCCTTCTCCCCGCTGAGATGGAATCTTGATGGCATCATTTGGAGAGGCTATGGTTGAGATGTACTGATATAAAATTAAAGGTTTCCCCTATCTAGTCGTGTCTAACTTTAGGGGGAAGTGCACATCTCTATTTCTTAGCCAAGGGAGCCAGGGTTGTCTGAAGACATTTCCATGGTCAGAATGAAGTAGAATCTATTCATATATAAGTATTTGCATGTTGAAGAGCTGGGGTAAATAATGGGAACTGACCCCTTTGCACAGAGCTTGGTCTCAAACCTGGGCTATCAGCTTTCCACTAACAAGCTCAGCATCTTTAATCACTTAGTGATTGTGTTCCTGGATTGATAATATCTAAACCCATGTCAGTAGATGACTTCATTGAATGGTCTCATTCTGTAGATGTTAAAGAGAAGCTGGGAGAGAAATGGACCCCAGAGAACTTCAGTAAAGGCCTTTGTCTGGATCTCTCTACTAATGCTGATTTAATTGGACCCAGAAGAAGGGGAAAAACTGCTACAACAATCTACCTCCCACTTTCAACTCCTATTGGAAGGCTCTTCTACATAGGGAAGAATTAAAATTTTTCTCTGGATTTGCACAAGGATTGAGCCACTTTGTATGGCCATAAAAACTAGAAAAGGATGACATCATTGAAGAGATTAAGAAATGTGAATCTGCTGGATTTCTCTCTTTGGCTATGAGAAAAACAAGCATGATAAGTTCCTTCAGCCTAAAAGAGGTTCCTTAACATTTTTGATCAGTGACATATTTAGTATTTTGAAAGTAGATTATGCTCACTATAGCAAATTGGCGGCTATGATACTGTAATCAATAAGCAAATTTATGAGATTGTTCACTAGCTACTCATTGTTGCCTCCTGACAAGTTCTTTACTACTTCAGTTTTCTTCTGTCTTATTTCCAGGTGTCTGAACATTGGGCAACAGGTTCAATATTTTTTTTAATGAATGCCACTGTGGTCAACATGGAGCTCTAAAGCTTGTTAAAAAGGCATTATACTGGCACCCATGAGCTCTATAAATGGCTTTCCTATTGACTTTATTAGACAGTCAGGAGCGTTAACATTACTGTATTCCGCTAAAGCATAGTTAATCTATAATTAATGCAAAACATTGTGAACCTGTACTTAAGAAACATGGAAAGAAAGGAACATGGAGTAATAATGTCTGTGTTAGGGATCAATACTTGACTGTGTTGATCCTTCTTTAGATTGGGATTTCTAAGCTCACATTCCATCCATTCCTCACATCTGTGGGAGACAATGGACGGGAATGCATGCAACTGAGCAAGGAGCTGTGAAGCACGACAGAGCAAAGCAGAACAGAGGTCTCTGACTCAGAAATCAGAACTGGCAGAAGGCATCCCTTCCCATAGTCTTTATGAAGCAATTGCTGTGGTGGGATTTTACAAGCCCTGACAGGATGAGACAATTCTTCAGGGAGAAGAGAAGAAGAATGTTCAAGAATGGGGGAGAGAGAACACTTGAGGTGAACATAAACAATCAGTCCATTTATCCCTTCACTTAACATTCTTCAAATTTCTCCAAATTGGGTTTTATAGACTGGAGGTATTTTTTTTAATATTAAAATGCCAGGGGTTGAATTTGAAAACTCTGACATGCTAATTTTTTTTCCTATTGTTTATCAGCAGGGCATATATTCCCATTGCAGAGAAAAAAGCACACATACAGATAATGTTAGATGGCCTATATCTTTAACGGTTGCACTTTCAGAATGAAAAGCAAGTGCTAAAAATTCACCATCTGCCACAATTATTTTACCCCACCCTCCCAAGTCGTAACATTTAACTTGTCAAAAAAAATATGGAGATTACTATGAAGTATTTTAAAAGGAAAATAAAATTCCACTGAAATTATAGGAGGTCTGGGTGCTTTGCATTTCTGTCATGTATGAGCAAGCAATGAGTCTTTTTTTTTTTTTTTTAAGTGAAGAGGAAAATAACAATTATATGATTTAAGTTCCACTTAATTGTTTAAACAGAGCATTTATTTGATTGCATGATATTGGCTACCTTCTTTCGGTCCCCTCGGAGGATGTGTGAGCGTGCACTGTCCAATCAACCCTGTGATGGCCTCCAGCATACATGGCTTCCTTCAAATCAATTGAACCTCAAAGAAAGATATAAGAAACTCCTACTCTTTAGCTTTTTCAATCCAGGATATGATGATAAGCAAGGAAACTGTAGAAAAGTATAAAAAGTTGCAATCTTCACCCTTCTTCTCACTCTTCTTATATTTTATTGTATAGCAAAACAATAAAATGGGGATTAACAATGGGAATAGGAGCAAGCACAATGCCATAGAGTCACTGGTGAACATGGAAAGACTGGGAGTGGTGAGACAGAGAACAATGAGACAAAGTGTTGCAAAATTCATGGGAACAGACAGTCTGGGAGTTAAGATGATGAATGCTAGAGGGTGAAAGAACAAGCAGGAGAGAAAGTCAGAAAGGGTTTGTATGCTCCTCATTGGGATATTCTTTTCCCTCAGGGACATGTGATCTTGAAAACTGGGAATGGAAACACTAGATCTTGCATGCTGAAGGTGTAGAATGAGTGATTTCTGCTGGAAATTTAAGGGTAAAGATTTAAGTTGAGGGTGATTTTGAGTGAGCGACAAGATGATAGGTGCAATGGAATGGTTTTATGTGATAGGATTTGTCTGTTCACTTGCAATAGAATTTTAAGCAAATTGTTTGGATTAGCAATTTGCTTTTCTGAGAAATGTGTTGATGGTTATCTACCTTCATCAATGTAGCTATTTTATTAATGCAGCTTATAACATTACATATGCCTCTAAGTCAAAACAGGATATGAACGCAGTAATAGTTCCACAGATTCATGAGATACACATTCCTTGGAGGTAGTACGCAAGATCAATAGTTGTTTTCTTCCTCATTTTTAAAATCATTCAAGTTGGGACCCATCAGTGGAGCATGGGCAAATTCTATAGTTTCACTTTGTATTGTATAAAGAAAAGTTTATTTTTCCTGCACTGATTCCTCTCTTTTAATTTAAAAGTACTCTGGTCAAGAGTTTACACTGACTGATACATTGTTGATATATGTCAAAATAGCCATTGGCTTTTAATATAAATATTACCAATCAATTCTGTATGTTTTGTGAAAATTCCCAAAGATGTTTCTGCTCCTGATAGAGAAAATGGAAAGAGAACTGATGAATACAGACAATAGTAACATATGAGCTGGATTTGTTTAAGATGCAAGTAACTTTGGCAGCTGTCATAAGCAGCAATCTCAAAGTTTTTTTTTCTTTTGACATTGAGTAATGCTGCAAATCTTAAGCATAAACACATCTAAATTTCAAGGAGACATTTTTATCTTCTCTCACATTGTACAGAAGCATAAAAATGCTTCAGGAAATGTGAACAGATGGACCACAGGCAGTTTAAAGTCAACCTGTTCTGCCCGTGAGGTTAGGCAGAAACAATAGACATCATACAGAAAGGCTTACGCTGTTGACTTTTATTTTTCCCATTATTTAAAACAGCAGGTCCTCAGGCACTCAATTTATGGAAGAACATTTCTGTCTGGTTAGATGCTACATATAAAGCTAATTCTTAGTAGCCACTTCTCTGGGCAGTTTCCTGGGCATCTCAACACAAAAACAATAAAAATATACAAATAAACTCATGCTAAATATGGCCAATATTGTATCAGTCTTATGGATATAAAATGTAAGACATAATACAAAGCATGAGGTTTAAAATATTTATCCATTAGTCACTAGAAGCTGAGATGGACTCAGAGGAGATTTAATTTAAAAAGCAACCAAAGGCAGGCCTATGTACCCCCATAAGGAATGCACACACCTGGTCTTCTAATAATATAATCTTTGCCATTGTTGGCTTACTTCAAAATAATTTTTTTTCTGGATATGCTACTAGCCCAGAGCTTGGGGTATCACCACAAATAAATCTGGTTAGAACATTTAGGGGGAAATATTTCAAGGAAGAAAAATATTGTACATTTTGCATGTATAAAGGAATGCAGGATGATTTACTCATTTTAAAAACTCTATCCTAAGGTAAAGCAAAGAAGATCGTTCTGCTATAGGGATGAACTGTTAGCCCAGCACTTAGAGTGGCAATTAGAAACTGATGTAAAGTTTTACTCAAAGCTCCAAAACTTTACTAAGGTGCAGAATTAAAGTGGTTTCCATTGAGCTTAAACCATATTGGCTAAAATGTCAGCAAATGTAGAACATGATTGCCAAAGAAATAATATCAAGGACAAATATTTGCAGATATAAAAATAAACTGGCTATGAAATGAAATGTGACTATATCAAAATACATTTTGAAACCTAATTAATAACTTCGTATCATGTAGGCAAACATAAGAAGATAAAACAGGGTTAAAGAAATTATTGTACAAGGTTGCATGGCTAGCATACACTTTCCTTCATAATACATAAATATAAAAATAAGGCATGACTTTGAACCATATTTAGCCAAGTTGACTGGTGTATTTAATGGCCAACATGGAAAGGTTCTTGTTAAAAAACAGGCATATGTATTTATTGCTTTCACCCTTACCCATCATATTGCATCCAGCATCTACTGAAAAGTGCTCTTTATCTGCCACTTGAACTGATTTAAGCAGGTCATCTATGGGGGACTGTTAAAAAAAAAAAAGAAGTTATATATGACATAAAAAAAAATAGACTGAGCTTCAGATGTACAATTATAGTTACCATCTTGACTCTTTTGGTTATACTGCAGACATTTCTGCTGGTTTCTATTAATAAAACTTGGATGAGATATCTAAGATAGAAAGTTGCCTTATACTGTACATACCCTGTAGCAATGCAGCTGAAGGATACAGGCTTCAATCATATGGTTCCAGAGATAAAATTAATTCATTAAGTTAACAATAAAGTTTGATGGAAGAAGTGGAGTTCATGAAGACAATC
The DNA here is from genome assembly GCA_033807585.1 of Hydrophis major. NCBI lineage: Eukaryota > Metazoa > Chordata > Lepidosauria > Squamata > Elapidae > Hydrophis > Hydrophis major. The sequence continues at coordinate 166,350,137 of CM066331.1, read as the reverse complement.
CAATTAAAACACAGTAGGAGCAAATTAAACCATTTTATCCTGGCATATCTTGGAGCTCCAAATTATTTTTCCAGGTCTGGGTCCAAAGTCACGAATGGTTGCCAAACCTATTATAAAACCAATCATTATCATTTTTGGTGATTTTAACTTTTTTTTTAAAAGGAGGAGCTTCCCAAATTACACCACCTGGTAAATTCACTGTCTCTATTCGGTTTATCAGGAAAATATTTGAAAAAAAAAAATTAGGCTATAACTCAAACTAAACAAATAAATTAAAGTTCTTGGATCTCTTCCAATCATGTTCGTGTCTTGACAATTCCATATATGAAGGACTGCATGGCAACCGAGATATACTGCATTTTTTTGTAATCAAAAAGGGAACTATTATTCCATATACAAACCAAACTTCCTCAATCTAGATTCTTCCAAAATTATGACTTTCAGTTCCCAAATTCCTCAGTAAAATCTATGGATTGGAAGGATCCTTTATTAAGAAAGGCTTAAGAAGATGGCAATCTTATTGTTTTTTTTGTCCCTGAGAGATGCATGGGCTATTGGCGTGATAGCTAAGGACAGTATGGACTCATTGGCACATATGCAGATATATATCTGCATGTAGATACATATGCAAACACACAATATCTTCGTCTCTCTCTTCCTCCTCCCCGCCCTCTCTCACACACACAATGTGAAACTGTCTTATTTCCTGGGAATGGAAACTCAGCATTTCACATTCTGCATGAACCTATCAATTGAACAGAACAATGTCTTTGGGTAAGCCTATTTATTATCTTTTTTCTTTCAAGATTATTACCGATTTGTAGTGTTATTGTATAGAATGCTGTTTATAAATCCAGGGACACAGGTCACTGGAACAGTGGTGATCATGAGTTTAGGAATTCAAAGTTGACTTGGCAAAGGATAGAGAGGGATATGGTTTGGATTCATATCAAATTCGGTTTAATTAATCCTGATTTGGCTGAGATTGGTATAAAACAAAATAAGGAGAAAAGAATCCCAGTATAGCTTTTGTGAGGCTTGGACAATATTGCTAGAGCATATAATAATAATCAGCAAACAGATTAATGCAGCCTGAGAATTTAAAAAGCATGGGAAATTACCATGACTTGACCCAGGAATGTTTTCCCCCCTCTCATAGTGTATTTAATTATCCAGGGAAAGTTGGAACCTAAAGGCTCTAGTAATGGTTGAATAATAATTATTGCTCAATTGAACAAGATAAACAATGTTGAAAAATTCGCAGCAAAGGACTTGTGAGTTTCTGGTTCTATTTCAAATAAAGTATTTGGGTTTATGAAGCTGACTCTCCTTCTAAAATAAGAAAACATGGACAGATTTTCTTTTTCTTATCCTCTCTCTTTTGTCTTTCCCTGAATTGCCTCTTCATGCTGTAGATTTGGCAGCCAAAGTTTTCTGCCCGGGGATCTGGAAAAGCTCTTTGGCTCTTCAACTGAGATTCAGAGTATTTTGCCCCAGCATTCTGTATCCCTGTGGGAGTCTCCACAGCACGGTTTGCCAAATGAAGCTTTATGGTATGTATTGATACATGCATCAAATGATTTCCTTTAAAGTGCCCTGACTTTCTACTTGCTTAAGTCAGCCTGTGTTCATGAAGCTATAAATTTGCTGGAATTAAACAAGGCTGGGGTTCTTAGAAATGGATGTGTTGCAATTTGCACAGAACATTCTGACAGAGAAGATGGGGTCAGTTTTGCTTGGCAAGACTGAAAGTTCAAAAGCCAAAGCACTGCCTTAAATTAATGCCACCATTAGCACCAATACTTCAGATAAGGTTTTTCATTACCAGTATCCTTTGAAAATAGCGCAAGCTTTAAATTATTAAAACCCCTGGTTCTTGTAACACAGATCTTTTTGCTAGTGGAAACTGCTCTTCTTCCAGGATGCAGGAGAAAGGTTCAGTATGAAAAAGGCAATTTGGGATATGTGATCCACAGCATACCCAATTTGATTCATTTTAATCTCCTATGATTGCAGGAACAAAATTGGATTGTTATGACTGTAGTAGCTTTCTTTAGTTCACTTCTGTTCTCAAAGGAATGTGGAAGAACAGAAAATGAAATATTGGAATTTCCTTTGCAGATATTGTCCCAAACAAAAGTCCATATTAGATTAAATACCCAGTTTTCTTTTCTGTTTAATATATTGTTTCAGTTGTGTTGCCTGTAATAGATCTTGATTGGCTGTCTTTTGGTCACTGAAGCTGAATCCAAAACAAGCATTAAACATCCATTTGGTTATGAATACACAAGAAACAGCAGGGGCAAAAGGGTTGAAGTGGAAGTCTCTCAAAATGCATCAGGCCTGCCTGGTTTACCATCTCTAGATCCAATACCAGAAGGAAAGGTATAAGCTGACCATTGTCAGAGTTTACTGTCAATGTCTTACTGTAATGTGAAAAAAACACAATTCAAAGAAGATGATATAAAGAAAAATGCCCATTAATTAAAGCTTCTATATAGAAACTGCAAATATCTGGATGGTGACTGTTATGAACTAATAAAACGATTAAATAAAGTTTTATCAAACCTTTAGAAAAAGCAGGGTTCTCATCCTGCGCTTCTGATTGGCCGAATATAGTGATATTGGATTGGTCCGTTCAGGGGAATCTGATTGGCTGTTAATGAGCCACTCTCATTGGTTCAAGGGGTTAACACTCCACGTTTCTCATTGGTTACTAGATCAGCAGCCTGCCCTATAAAAGGGCTGCTGCTGCCCTAGGGTTTTGCTCTGTTCAGAATGATTAATAAAGAGTTGAAGTTCACTGTTCACTGCCTCGTCTCCGTTCCTTGCACCCATGCGCAGAACTTAACACTGGCAATGAGGGTGGGATGCGGAGACGTCAGAGCTGACTGAACACTACAGAGCACCAAACAGAGCATGTGGCTAAAGATACATCGACAGCGGAAACCATGTCTGGCGGTGCCATACCACCCGCTCCATTTGACCCGGCACAAGAAGACTGGGACTCGTACATGGACCGGTTCCAGATGTTTCTGGAGACCAACAACTTGAAGGATGCCACTACGGGAAAAAAGCGAGCGGTATTCCTGACCCACTGCGGACCTGCTGTTTTTAAGATGGCCAAGGCACTGGCGAAACCAGCTGAGGTGAAATTCATGGACTGGGATGTCCTCGAGTCCCTCCTACGGGCCCACTATGCACCTACCGTACCAACGCTTGTCCGAAAACATGAATTTTACCAGAGAGACCAGCAGAAAGGAGAGAGCGTTGCAGATTTCATCGCAGATCTCCGGAACCTGGGAGGCCTCTGTGGGTTCGCTGACCTCGAAGAAGCTCAAAGAGACCGAATAGTTCTGGGATTAGATGCACCACATGTGCAAAGTAAGCTGATGGCGAAAGGCGACATCAGCCTTGCAGATACCATCGCTGATGCTACTGCAGCAGAAGCAACCAGGAAGTCGGCTGCCCGAATGCGCCGCACCAACGCACCACTCCGCCAACTCGCCAGCGAAACCTCACCTCACCTAGAGGGACACACAACAGCAACCCACCACGAGGACCTCGAATCGTCATCAGAAAGTGATGAGGAGGAGGTCAACCGGCTCCGGTCTGAATGTGACCAACGCCACCAGCAGAATCAAAGACTACAGCACCAATGTGCAGGTTGTGGGGCAAACCACCCGCGATTGGACTGCAAATTTCTCGACGCGCTCTGCCATTTTTGTGGGAAAAGAGGCCACATCGGAAAGGTCTGTAGAAGCAAGCAAGGATCCAGCCCACTTCAGAAGGGGACCAACTACCACCAAACCACAGGGAATCGTCCTGTGAGTTGGGAACATTTGAACCACCAATGGAACAACCACTCCTACAGAAATAAACCACTGGCCAATTCAACGAAACGAGAAGAGGCACACCAAACCATTACAATTGGTCACGCCTCATCACTAGATGCAAAGAAGATCTGAGTGAAGGTCGCCATCGAAAACCAGCCCTGCGTGATGGACATGTATTCAGGATCATCCCTCTCAATGGTTTCCTGGAAGACCTTAAACAATTAATCCCTGCCGTCCGGCGACAAGACCTCAGAACCCAAAGAATCATACTCAAGGATTATCAAGGGAACCGAATTCCGGTCATTGGATCCAGCCTAGTCCAGGTCTCATTCAAAAATCATACTGCATCTTTACCATTGACCGTCGTTGACCATGATCAGCCTAGCTTGCTAGGCCTTCAATGGTTCGCCCCACTCGGGATCGAGGTAGCCAGCATTTACCAAACCAGAAGCGACGACTGGGAGGAGGCCCTCGTCCAGGAATTCCAGGACATCTTTGCAAACAAACTAGTTGAGTACAAGGGGACCCCGATATCATTTAACCTTAACCCTGAAGTAGCCCTCATCCGCCTTAAGACTCAACGGTACCTTTTGCCTTTAAATCAAAGATTGACGAGCAGCTTGATAAATTAATAGCCCAGGGTGTTTTAGAACCAACAGACCATGCTCATTGGGAAACCCCAATCGTAACACCCATTAACCCGGATGGATCGTTAAGGATTTGTGGGGACTACCGGGCCACCCTGAATCACGCCCTTCAACAGAACGCTTACCTGGTGCCGGTGGTACAACACCTCCTCCATTCCCTGGGGGGCGGAAAAGTCTGCTAAATTGGATTTAGCACAGGCGTACCCACAACTGCCTGTAGATAAAAAACAGCAGAGGCACAAATGATCGTTACGCACCGAGGCACCTTTAAGTGCAACCAACTCCAATTCGGAGTGAGCGTAGCCCCAGGGACTTTTTAAAGTTTGATGGAGAGACTCTTGCAAGGGATCAAAGGGGTCGTATCATACTTTGATGATGCTTTAATTGCTGCCCCAAATAGAGAAATACTAGAAAAGTGTCTTAAATTGGTTCTCCAGAAATTTAAAGACTCCGGCCTTAAGGTTGAAAAAAATAAATGTCAACTGTGTACAGAGAAAGTAGAGTTCCTGGGGTACCTAATCGATAAACAAGGCATTCACCCCACCAATTGCAAACTAAAAGCAATCAAAAATGCCCCAAGACCCAGAAATAAGACTGATCTCCAAGCTTTTCTAGGGCTCATTAATTTTTAAAACATCTTCCTGCCCCACAAAGCAACCGTAGCTGAGCCCCTACATAGACTTCTCGACAAAAAAGCAACCTGGGTTTGGGGGCACTGAGAGGAGCAAGCGTTCCGACAAGTGAAAAACTTATTAACCTCAGATGCTGTTTTAATGCAGTATAACGAGACTTTGCCTTTAACAATTACATGTGACGCGTCACCGTTTGGAGTTGGAGCCATTTTGAGCCATGTGTTACCAAACGGTAGTGAGGCCCCTATTGCCTATTTTTCAAGGACCCTATCAAAGACTGAACGTAACTGTAGTCAAATCGATAAAGAGGCTCTTGCTGTTGTATCTGCTGTGAAACGGTTTCATGAATATGTATATGGATGAGTTTTTACTATTGTTACCGACCACAAACCTTTGCTGGGGATCATAGCGGGAGACAAGCCAACCCCCTATATATTATCACCCAGAATGACTCGCTGGTTGGAGTTTTTGGCTGCGTACAACTATAGACTGCAAGACTGCCTGGGGAAAGCCATTCCCCACGCTGATGCACTGAGCCGTGCACCACTTCCAGAAACCATCGACGACCCAGCTCCAACCCTTATGACACTCCAGATTAAAACGTTACATTCACCGCCCCTAACAGCCAGAGACATTGCGATCGAAACAAAACGAGATCCTGTCTTAGCGCAAGTTCTTAGCTGGGTCGAACGAGGATGGCCAATAGAACAAACCCCTGACGACTTCACCCCTTTCAGAAACCGGCAAACAGAACTTTTTTCACAAAAAGGCTGCATCCCATGGGGGGATAGAGTCGTCGTCCCAGAGTGGTTACAACGAGCAGTATTAAAAACACTGCATGACGGTCACCCCAGCATCGTGTGTATGAAAGCACTTGCACGAAGCTACGTGTGGTGGCCGGGCATCGACAAACAGATTGAAATCTGGGTAAAGGCTTGTTTAAAGTGCCAAGAAGTTAGCAGTGCCCCACTTAAAGCAACTCCAACAGAATGGGAAACGCCCTGGGGACCGTAGTCCCGCATCCACGTTGACTTTGCAGGACCTACTAAGGGACATACGTTCCTCCTAACAGTGGATGCCTATTCCAACTGGCTCGAGATCCATGAAATGAAGAGTACTACAACCAAGTCCGTCATCCGGAACTTGAACAGGCTATTCGCGACGCATGGGCTGCCAGACATTCTGGTCTCCGTCAACGGACCCCAGTTTACCACTCTACCCTTTGAACAATACTTAGCGGACCGGGGTATTCGCCATGCGCTAACTTCGCCAGTGCACCCTGCGGCTAACGGAAGGGCCGAGCGCATGGTACAATTTGTTAAAAAAAACCCTCTACAAAATGGACTATGGGGACATTGAAGATAAAATAAACAGAATACTTCTACTCCAACACATCACTCCACACAGCGTCACCAACAAGACTCCAGCTGAACTATTGATGGGACGCAAGCTCTGTTCCCACCTCGACCGGCTTCACCCATCTTACGAGCCAGAGAAACCCTGTGGATCTAGCAGAAAATGCCGCGAGTTCAAGATAGACGACTTAGTTTTCACCAGAAACCTTTTCGGCGAATCGTTGTGGGTCGAGGCAACTGTAATTCAAGCCACTGGACCCAGGTTGTACCGTGTGAAAACCTGCGACAGAAAAATATGGAAACGCCATATAGATCAGCTTCACTCTAGGCTACAACCCAGTTTCCGCGACTCCGGTAACTCCCAAACTGAGGGGGGAGGGGATGTCAAAGAAACCGAATTTGAGATGGTAGAAAGCAGGAGCGAAGGAAGTCAGCAATCGGGCGTGACAAATGAAGAAGAATCAGGGAGGGGAGTGTCCTCGCCACAGAGGAACACCTCAATAGAAGCAAGCCCGCAAAGATCGGAGGACAACAATGAGAACATTAGCGGCACCGAGTCATCCAATGAGGATGCGGAACCACCGGTACCTGATATGCCCAAAAACGTCCTGCCGAAACTGGATTACAGACAGGAACCGGTGGGACAGCGTAAATCTAATAGACAGTCAAAACAACCTTCATACCTCAGGGATTACGTCACCGCACCCCCTAAACAGAACCCGGGGGGAAGGGGTGTTATGAACTAATAAATCACTTAAATAAAGTTTTATCAAACCTTTAAAAAAAGCAGGGTTCTAATCCTCTGCTTCTGATTGGCCGATAATAGTGATATCGGATTGGTCCGTTCAGGGGAATCTGATTGGCTGTTAATGAGCCACTCTCATTGGTTCAAGGGGTTAACACTCCACGTTTCTCATTGGTTACTAGATCAGCAGCCTGCCCTATAAAAGGGCTGCTGCTGCCCTAGGGTTTTGCTCTGTTCAGAATGATTAATAAAGAGTTGAAGTTCACTGTTCACTGCTTCGTCTCCGTTCCTTGCGCCCATGTCCAGAACTTAACAGTGACTATTGGGCCAATGTTTTCATCCTTCTTTGTTCCCATTTATGAGAGGTGAGAATTTGTGCAGTCCAGATGTGGTAGCTCCTTATTAATAGTGTTTTTTTTAATTAAAATTGTGTATTATTCAGCATTAACTTTAAATATTTTATTTTATCACAGCCTGAAATAGATATGCTGCTTTTTATCTAATTTCTCCTTTGTTTGGTTCATACAAACTAAAGTGTTCTTAAGCTTCCAAAGGTCACACTTTGAAGCAAAATTTGACCTACTCAAACTCATTCAGTACTGTGAGAAATCGGCTCTGTATTGTAGCCAGTATGTAAGATAGGGTCTAAGTCAGGTTAGTCTTCCAACAGTGTTGGTACCCATAATCTCTTGTAGTACCCACGTTGTCTAAAACAGATGAAATTCAAAATACCTGGAGGGATTAAGCATTTTTTAATTTTAAGTTTATCCAATAGATTGTATTTGGATAATCTTTAGGTTGTCTTGATGGTTTATTCCTAGTTCATATAAAATTAAACTGTTGTGATAGTATTTTTCTGCCATCTTGTGACAACTATATTTAACTGCAGTCTACAGTTCAGCAGTTCAGCAATTTACTTCAGTTAGAATATATGTGTGTGTGTGTGATAAGAAATTAAGGACATGTATAAATAAAACTTTTGATAGGTATATTAGTTAATTAAAAACTAATTTTTTTATTTTAAAGCACATAAGAGCCAAAGAGTGGGTTTTTTTTAATGTTAAGCATCACTATTTTTAAAGGGCTGAAGAATATGGGATAAAAAAGAAATTAATTTGATTCCAGTTTTAATATGAACTTTCCTAAGCTTTAGTTCCTGAATCAAAATGCACTTATTACTTGGTAGTTCCCATAGCTTCAAAGTTTTTGGTACAGTTGTCTGTTTTTGTTTTTTCTTAAATGTTGTATAAATATTATTTATTGGGGAACTCTGTATAAAATGATGAATATTTCTTGTATTCATGAAAATAAACTGCAAGAGTGCATTAAAAATGTGTAGTAAAATGCAAGGAAATACATGTGTGGGTATGTGTGAAACACACACACACCATATATATGAAAAGTCAGAAATTAAAATAAATATTTGATATGACTCAGTAAAATTAAGTATTAAATATAAATTAAGCCGGACATTCCTTCCTTAGTAGGAACTTGTATTTCGGTTTCAGTGCTGCAATACAAAATGTAGAATACAGAGTATGTCTCTGGAAAAGGTTTAACCCTAAAAAAAGAATAACTAGCTAGTTAGTCTCTATAAATAATAATGTATAAAGTTTTATCTGGTGCTGAGTAACTAAATAGCTCTGAGCTAGGCCTTTTCTCTTAATTTAATTTATCTTACAGAATTATTGTGACATCAAATTATATATGGAAAGGAAAAATAATCTTGAACCTTTTGGAAGAATACAAAATTTTTGCTTGAAGAAACATCATGCAGACTTGCTGGTAATAAAGTTGCACTAAGCATTTTATCCATATATTCTTATACTGAGTATCTGCCATTAGAGGCAGAAAATAAGTTTTTATTCTCCACTTCTGAAAAAATGTACCACATATGTCCTTATCTCCTGAGCCCAGGGCTGGTTCTATCAATAGGTTAAAGCAAGTGGCAACTATCATCAGTAGATGGTAGGAAGCAGAGGCAAAGTGACAAATACTGCTTTGTGTTTCACATGTAGGCTAGCTGCCCAATTGTGTAACTGGCTGACCAGCTGCACTCAACATGTAGTTCTCAATGGTGCTATATCAATATGGAAAGAAGCATGCAACAGGGAACCTCAAGGTTCTGTCTTAGCCAAGAACTTCCGGTTGACATAGTGACAAACCCAGTAGCAGACAACAGAGAGCTCCGTTCCTGCCCTGGTCTTCAGCTGTTTGTGGGCTCTGAAAGGAGCTGAAGACTGCCTTGGAGGGGTGGTGAAACTGCGGAGGGTTGTTCTGTGAGGTCCCAGAGGAGAACGCTATTCCTCTGTGGAACCCTACCTTTCCCTCTTTGCCACGATGGTGAGAAGAGGCTGGTCAAAATGGCTGCCACAGAGTCACGACAGCTGTGAACACTGAAGCATTGTGCTTCAGGAGAGGGGAAAGTGGATGATATACAGAGCTGGGTGAGAAGAACTATTTAAAATTTACCCCAAAAAGTTTTTGCTGGAAAAAAAGGATCTCATTGTTATATTAAAAGCGACGGTATAAGCACCAAGAGAAAAATTCTAAAAATGGAAAGGGAAAAAAGGAGAGGAGAAGGCAATTTTCAGAATATAGAAAATTGGAATTTCAAAGACGACAAATATTGTTTTGCAGAAGCATATTAAAATATTGGAATCAGATATTTTAAAAATTGGATTTTTTTTACTATTTTGGATTGATACCTTAAAATTGGAAATGGGCTAAAATAACAGAACTTAACTGCACCACCAGAAAACAAGATATTCCCAGGAAGCAGAAATTAATACTGAAGCGACTTTGAAAGTTTTAACAAAAGGATTGAAAATAAGATATAAGAACATTAAACGTTGTGAGAAGTGATTTTGGCATAGATATTTGACTTGTCTTTGGATATTTGGATTATTGGACTTACCAAAACAAAACAAAACATTAAAAGAAATTAAATGAGATGTCTTACCAGCAAGAACAAAATGGGAACTGGACAGAAATTGCATCGATATTTAAGGATATTAAGGACAGCTGGGAAAGAGTTCTTAATAAAATGTAGAGCATAGAGGAAAAGCTGGAAAGGAGTGAGTGAGACACACAAGAAGAAGAAGAATTAAATAGAGGATCAGAAGAGAACACAGAAAAAAAATCAACAAATAGACTGTGATGATGAGAAAAAAGAGACAATAAGTATAATAATAACTAATGTAATAAGCAGAAAGGAGAGTATGGAATGGAAAGAGGAAATAAAATTGAAAAATGATTCTCCTGAGAGAGAGATAAAAGCAAGAGCAGACATTTTAAAAGTTAGACATTGGGATGGGGTGGAGAAGGGAGAAAAGTTTAAAATGACAGGTTACGCTATGGAGGCAGACAGGGACAAAGATTTGAGAGAGGAATATGGGACACAAGCTATGAAGAGAACATTTAATACTTTAAAACAAATAAGAGACAATAGTTAAAGAAAAACTTTATTCTTTTAAAATTTATTTTTCCTTTTTCTTTTCTCTCCAATATAATAAAGATATAACTAAATTTAGAATAAGGTTGGAACTTAGTGAGAGGGGGAATAATGGAATATATGAAATGGAATTTGAATGATAATTAAAGTAGTGATGAGCATAAAAACAATGTATTGAAATACATTGATTAATTAAATAATGGAAGTTTGGAATTTTGTTAAGTACTGAACATGGGTCGGAGTAAATGGAGACAGCCTCTGAATAGTGAACATTCAGCTCTTTATTTGCATAGTGACTATATAGGCAACCCTTGTAAGAATTTTCCAATAACGAGCTATGAACGCAAGCTCTTTTAACCAATAAGAATTCTCTGTTAAGGGCCAATCGGATTCCTCAGAACTAACCAATCCGATCTGGCCGCCTAACAGCCAATCAGAAGTGCAGGGCCAGAACCCTGCACTTTCCCTCAAGCTCATACTTTATTAACTATGGTACATACACAACACCCCTTCCCCCTGGCTTCTTAATTACGGTGTAGTTATATAGTCCCTTAGATAGGATGGTTGTCTTTTAAGTCTTTCGGATTTTCGTTGGATTGGTTGGTTGCAATCCTGTTGAGGTAGATTGTTGTTTGGCAGTGGTTCTGCTTCTTGCTCAGGTGCAATTTCTTGCGGTGCAAACGTTTCTCTTTCCTGCTCCATTTCCTGAGTATCACTTAGTTCGTCGCTCCCTTCGAGCAGGTTCCCTGGATCTTCATCTTCTTCCGTACCTCCCCCCCTGGTTTGGTCATGGGGGAGTTGTTGACTGGCCGTTGTGAGTCGTGATCGTAATTGGTCGATATGCCATTTCCACAGTTTATTGTCACAGCATTTCACTACGTAGGATTTGGGGCCGGTCACTTGTACTACTGTCACCTCTATCCATAACGGGTTGCCCGATAAGTTTCGTGCATAAACGAGGTCTCCTACCTGGAAGGCATGACAGCGGCCGCTGGATCCTATTGGCTTTTCCGGTTCGTAAGCAGGGTGCAACCGGTCGAGGTGGGAGCGAAGTCTTCGTCCCATCAGTAGTTCGGCGGGAGTTCTGCCGGTGACACTATGTGGAGTTATGTGTTGCAAAAAGAGAATTTGGTTGACCTTGTCATCGATATTGTCATAGTCCACTTTTTGCAAAGTCTTTTTAACAAATTGGACCATGCGTTCAGCTTGGCCATTGGTCGCAGGGTGCACAGGCGAGGTGAGCGCATGGCAGATGCCGCGGTCAGCGAGGTACTGCTCGAACATTAATGCCGTAAACTGTGGCCCGTTATCGGACACCAGGACGTCTGGCACTCCGTGGGTTGCAAAGAGTCTGTTTAGAATCTTGATCACCGCCTCGGAGGTCGTAGCCGTCATACGATGAATTTCTAACCAATTGGAGTATGCGTCGACTGTCAGCAGGAAGGTATAGCCCTTGGTTGGACCCGCGAAATCCAGGTGGGTTCTGGACCAGGGTCCACGTGGAGTCTCCCATTCAGCAGGCATGGCTTTTGGTGGGGCGTTGCTGGCTTGTTGGCAATTGGAACACGCTTTAACCCATTGCTCGATTTGCCGGTCTATGCCCGGCCACCATGCGTAGCTTCGTGCAAGCGCCTTCATTCGCACGATGCCGGGGTGGCCCTCTTGCAGAATTCGCAGCAGCGTCTTCTGGAGTCACTCTGGGACAACGACTCTATCGCCCCAGATGATACAGCCTTTTTGGGAAAAAAGTTCAGTCTGTCGAGATTTGAATGGTGCAAAGTCATCTGGTACTTGGTCCAATGGCCATCCTCGTTTTACCCAGCCTAGGACTCGACCTAGGGTGTGGTCTCATTTGGTTTCTCTCGCGATGTCTCAGGCGGTCATAGGCAGCGAGTTGAGTGTTTCGATCTGCAACGTGGTTGCTGTTGGTGCCGGATCGTCGAAAGTCTCTGGAAGTGGTGTTCAGCTTAATGCGTCGGCGTGGGGAATGGCTTTCCCCGGGCGGTATTGCAGGCGATAATTATAAGCAGCTAGGAATTCTGACCATCAGGTCATTCTAGGGGATAATATTTAGGGGGTTGGCTTGTCCCCAGCTATTATCCCTAGCAACGGTTTGTGGTCAATTATAATGGTAAATGTCCTTCCATACACATATTCATGAATTTTTTTTACAACTGAAACGATTGCGAGGACTTCTTTATTAATTTGTCCATAGTTCCGCTCTGCTTGTGAAAGAGTCTTCGAAAAGTATGCAACAGGGGCTTCGTTCCCATTAGGCAATACATGGCTTAAAATGGCACCCATCCCGAAAGGCGACGCATCACAGGTTATAACTAACGGCAAAGTCTCGTTATACTGCATAAGTACAGAGTCAGATGTGAGCAGTTTTTTAACATTCTGGATTGCTTGCTCTTCCCGGTAACCCCATACCCACAATGCTTTCTTATCTAATAATTGGTGTAATGGTTCAGCGACAGTTGCCTTGTGCGGTAAAAATACATTGTAGAAATTAATGAGGCCTAAGAATGCCTGGAGATCGGCCTTGTTGCGTGGCCTGGGAGCGTTTTTGATCGCTTTTAATTTACTCTCAGTAGGATGAATGCCCTGGCTATCAATCTGGTACCCTAGAAACTCAACATTGTCAGTATACAATTGACATTTATTTTTTTTCACCCAAAGTCCGGCCTCTTGGAATTTTTTTAGAACGCATTTCAAACGATCCTGTAAGATTTTTTGGATAGGGGCTGCAATTAATACGTCATCAAAATAAGGGACCACACCCTTGATTCCTTGTAATAACCTTTCCATAAGGCTGTGGAAGATCCCCAGGGCTACACTAACTCCGAATTGCAATCGGGTTCATTTAAAGACACCCCTGTGCGTTACAATTGTTTGGGCTTGAGCCGTTTTTTCATCCACTGGTAATTGTTGATAAGCTTGAGCTAAATCCAATTTAGTGAAAATCTTCCTGCCCCCCAAGGAATGGAGGAGGTGCTGCACCACCGGAACTGGATACGCATTCTGCTGTAGGGCGTGGTTCAAAGTGGCCTGGCAGTCCCCACAAATTCGGATTGACCCATCTGGCTTAATGGGTGTTACAATAGGGGTTTCCCATGGAGAGTGATCGATGGGCTTCAACACCCCTTGAGCAATTAGTTTGTCGAGTTGTTCGTCGATTTTTGCTTTAAGAGCGAACGGAACTCGACGGGGCTTCAAGCGAATGGGAGCTACTTTTGCATCTAGACTGAATGAGATCGGGGTCCCCTTATACTCGCCTAAGCTGTCCGCGAAGACGTCACTGAACTCAGAGATAAGGTGTTCCTCCCAGTCACAACCACCGACTCGGTTCACGCCGGCCACTTCAATGCCAAGTGGCGCGAACCATTGGAGGCCTAGTAGGCTAGGCCTATCTCTGTCGATGACTATTAGAGGTAAGTACGCCATATGCTTCTTGAAGGAGACTCGGACTCGGCAGGACCTGACAACGGGGATTTGATTCCCTTAGTAGTCCTTGAGGATGAGGCGTTGAAGTTGGAGGTCTTGGCGTAGAATTGTGGGGATGAGTTGCTTGAGTGTCTTCCAGGACAACATCGAGAGGGACGATCCTGAGTCGACCTCCATGTGGCAAGGCTGGTTCTCGATGGCTACCGTGACTCGGATTTTCTTAGTGTCCAAAGCTGAGGTGTGACCGATAGTGATAGTATGGTGAGCCTCTTCTCTCTGCAAAGCTCGATTTCTGTAGGAGTGGTTTACTGGCTCTCACCTTACAGGACAGTTTCCTGTCGATTGGCGATAGTTAGCCCCTTTTGAGGCCTGGCTGAGTCCTGGTAAGCTGCGGCAGACCCGGCCGATGTGGCCTCGTTTCCCGCACTCATGGCAGAGTGCGTCACGGAATTTGTATTCGGACCTGGCATGGTTTGCTCCACAGCCAGCACAAGGGCGTAAGGGCTTCAGGCGAGGGTCCCGGTCGGACCGCAGTCGATGGACCCCTTCTTCGTCGCTGTCTGACGACGAAGAGAGGTCCTCGTGGTGCGTCATCGCGACCTGTCCTTCAGACTTGAATAAAATGTCGCTTGTTGGTGGTGGTACCGGAGTGCGGCTTCGCCGTAGTTATGCAGCCTACTTTTTGGTCGCCTCTGCTGCCGTGGCTTCTGCGATGGCGTCGGCAAGACTGATGTCGCCTTTCGCCATCAGCTTGCTTTGCATGCCTAGTGCATCTAGTCCCAGAACTATTCGATCTCTTAGTGCCTCTTCTAAATCGGCGAACCCGCAGAGGCCCCCTAAATTTCAGATGTCCTCCACGAAATCTGCCACACTTTCCCCTTTTCGTTGGTCCCTCTGATAAAACTCGTGGCGTCTCACGAGCGTAGGCACGGTTGGTGCGTAATGGTCTCTCAGGATGGTTTCGAGGTCGTCCCAGCTCATGGCCTTCAGTTCTCGAGGTTTGGCGAGTGCTTTAGCCATCTTAAATACGGCTGGGCCGCAATGCATCAGGAACAATGCCCTTTTCTTTGCTGGCGTGGCGTCCTTCAAGTTGTTCATCTCGAGAAACATTTGGAAGCGATCCATGTAGGATTCCCAATCCTCTTGGTTTGGATCGAACGGAGCGGGTGGTATGATGCCGCCGGACATGGTTCCGTTGTTGGCGTCGTCTGTCACGTGCTCGGTGTTGCTTCCTGGTTTCTTCAGTTCAGACGTCTCCAAATGCCATCCTCGTCGCCAGTGTTAAGTACTGAACATGGGTCGGAGTAAATGGAGACAGCCTCTGAATAGTGAACATTCAGCTCTTTATTTGCATAGTGACTTCTCCAAAACAACAACAGTGAGCTCTGCCTTATATAGGCAACCCTTGTAAGAATTGTCCAATAACGAGTTATGAACGCTAGCTCTTTTAACCAATAAGAATTCTCTGTTAAGGGCCAATCGGATTCCTCAGAACTAACCAATCCGATCTGGCCGCCTAACAGCCAATCAGAAGTGCAGGGCCAGAACCCTGCACTTTACCTCAAGCTCATACTTTATTAACTATGGTACATACACAACAAATTTAATATGAAAAGATCATTATTAACAGATAAGGATTTATTAAATGTATTAAATATGACAATAAAATTGTAAAATGACTCCCGAAGAGAGAAATAAAAACAAGAGTAGACATTTTGAAAATTAAACAATGGAACAGGGTGGAGAAGGGAGAAAAGTTTAAAATGACAGGTTATGATGTGAAAGTAGACAGGGATAAAGATTTGAGAGGAATATAGGAGGTGAGCTCAAAAGAGTATGTTTATTACCTTAAAACACAAAAAAGTCATAATGGCTAAAGAAAATGTTTATTCTTTTTAAATTTACTTTTATCTTTTCTTCTTCCTCCACTATAATAACAAAGATATAATTAAATCCAGAATAGGGTTGGAAATAAGAGAGAAAGGGGGAATAATAGAATATATGAAATGGAATTTGAATGGCTGTTAAAATGGTGATTAGTATATAAATAAAGATTAAAATATTGATTAGTTAAATAATGGAATTTTGGAATTTAATATGAATAGGACAATTATTAGTAGAGCTACAAGGACTTATCAAATGTATTAAATATGATTACTGATGTTTTATTTGTGGCAAAAAGGATATATTTGATGAATGAAATGTTATATTGAAAAAAATTATTAGTGAATATTATTGAGAACTGTAGAGGCATAACTGAAAGTTAGAACTGGGATAGAATTGGAGCGGGGGAAAATAATGGTATACATTTCCTTAATAATAAGATGATTTGAGAAAAAGAAAAAAAACTAGAATTCAAATGAGGGTGATATTAAGTATATTTGAACAACATGCGGATTAGCACAAAAGAACCAATATAATGAAATATTGAATATATAAATGAATAGGAGACTATAATGGAATATAAGGATCTGTATTAATGCTAGAATAAAATAAGATTATGGGGGAAAATAGTTAACATGATTATTAATTTGTTATTGGATGTAAAATGTAAAACACCCAGATGTCATATTGTTCACACATTGAAATGTATGTAAAATTAGAAAAAAACTTTAATTAAAAAAGGGTCTGTCTTGTTCAACAAAATGCAATTCAGTGGTGAGAAAAGTAAGATTTTATACTCAGTCAAGTGCATAGGTATATAGAATAGATGGTGCCTAGCTCAAGAGCAGTAACTGTGAGAGGGATCTAGGAGTCCTAGTGGACAAAAATTATGAGATGTCAGTGTGCTGCGGCTGCCAAAAAGCCAGTACAGTCCTAGGCTGCATCAACAGAAGAATAGTGTCAAGGTCACATGAAATGTTAGTATATTATACTGCAATGGCAAGACCACACTTGGGATACAGCATCTAGTTGGTCACCATGATATAAAAAAAGGTGTTGAGACTCTAGAAAGAGTGCAGAGAGGAGCAACAAAGATGATTAGGGACCTGGAGGCTCTGTTCCAACTTTATAATTCTGTTATTATGTCCTCATGTTGATGGATATTTGTACCACATTGTTATCATTGAATTAAGATTCACCTACCAATTTAGTTTGCTTATATGTAGCATGGGAACAGGAACATCTTATCTTTACTCAGACAGCAAAAAATATTTTCAGTCTTATCTCTGACTTTATGAAATAAAAGCATGATCATATTACAATAATTTCATAATTTCTTGCACACAAATCTGCAAAAAGGTATATAAATGTAAACAAAAGAGATCCCCCCCAGCTCCCGTCTCTCTAGAAAACCAATCAAGTCCTTAGATGGTCTGTTCATTTTGAAGTCATGACTCAAATCTTTGAGTAACTGATTTGAGGGAAAATATGCCAAATAGTTACAGTTCTACATTGCTTCCAGGTGAGTTCTCTGGAGTTCCTTTGTTGTTCTGATGATAGATCATCTCATCATGAAACTAGGTTTAGAATCTGAGAAAGTTGATTTTTTCACATTGAGCTTTGGCAGCCTGTCTCTGGCTCCTTTGTTCATGCTTTAACTTGAAGGTAGTATTCTGTGGGCAATGGTGCATAGGTATGTTTTTAATTAGAGGGACTCTCCCTGATCTGCCTTTCTGAATTGCTCTTTCTTTCCAGGTCTTCATTCCACTGGGCATTCCAGTCATTCAGAGACTAAAACTGTTTACACAGTCTGATGCCCTGAAGTTATGCTCTACTGTAAAATGGAGAATATATTGTTTTAACAAAAGAATGATCTCTTCTGGGAAATTTCCCAACCAGGATTCATGAGCCTTTGTGAGCACCTGGGAAGAATTTAAAACATGTACTGTTGAGAATTAGTGAGGTTCACTTACAGAGAAATTGTGGAATGAATTGGTACAAAATCCGCAACAGCTCTATTTTGGCAGCAGCACTTTTATTAGTTCAGTCTAGCCTACCTTGTTTTAGATTGTGTTGTGGAATACAACATTTAGAATTTATGCAAATACCAGATAATTCTGGACAAATTTTCCTAGCACATTAAGCTAACAGCAGTAAACTAATGAAGGCTGTTCAATCTCATATTCAAAGTCATATTCTTCATTCCACTCATCACTATAGTTAACTTTGAATGTGGTTCCTTGTTTGTACATCTAATTGTAGAAATCAGTGATCACAAGTACCTTAGTGCAAGTTGCTAGAAAAACCTGATTTTTGGGGTGGGTTTGTGTGTGTATTTTTTTATCCTAGAAGCAGAAGAATTATTAAAAAGAAAGACCACTGTTTCACAAACTGTGTGCCAAAATTAGGTAGCGAGATGAGTGGCATGTAAAGGAAAAAAGGAAGGAAGGATCCATATACTTTATACTATTGTGGTCTAAGTTGGCTGTTAAAAGTAAAAGTAGCTCCCCTATATTGTGTACATGCAAGTATTATCTTTGTGTTCTCTTATGAGAATCTCTAGTGAGATTATTACCACACTGTCTTGTTTTGTAGTAAATAGTTGTGTAAATTCACTTATACTAGCAGATGTTTCCTGGTTCTTTATTGTTTATTTCACTGCCACCTGCCTTCCACTAGAGCAGGGGTCACCAACCTTTTGGACCTCAGGGACCACTAAACTCATAATTTTAGATCCCAGGGACCACTAACTGGTTCTGTGGGTGTGGCCTAATTTGTGGGTATGGTTTGGTGGTCATGTGACTGGCTGGGCATGGCTTGTATGCAAATATTATAAATATTTATATAAATATTGAATTTTTTATAAAAAAAGAGCAACTTTTATCCAAAATCGGGCAAAGCAGGCAGGCAGATTGAGTTGCTCACAGAATCACAGATTCATTCAGAAATCTATCTATCTGCCATTGGCTATCTCAGTCTGTCACATAAAATTTGCTTGCAAGCAAACTCATAAAATTTGCTAGCAAGCAAACTCACAAAATTAACTCACAACACACCATGCATGTAAATATTGAATTTTTTATTTTTTAAAAAAGAACAACTTTTACCCAAAATCAAGCAAAGCAGGCAGGCAGATTGAGTTGCTCACAGAATCATTCAGTGATCTATCTATCTGCCATCGACTAGCTCAGTCTCTCAAATTTGCTTGCTGTGAGTCTGCACTGAATTTGCTTGCAAGCAAACCTTCAGTCCTAAGGGAGGTTTAGCTGTACTTAAAAGCAGAGCCAAAGATCTAAAGACTAGCCAGAAAGCAAGAAATCCAACCATTTCCTGTTTCCTAGCTAATCTAAATCTCCTGGCACAGCAGAACAGATGATGGTCGGAAAAAGGAAAAATAGAAATTTAGCAGGCAAGTTTACTGGATGAGGAGTGAGTAGGCGGGGAGGGTTCCCACGGGCCATGTGGGCGGCGCAGCCTTGTGTTTCTGTGCAGCCTGGATTAATTGCTTTGGGGGGGGGGTGCTCTGGGAGTGAGATTTCTCTGTGGCCCACCAAAATTTTATCACGGCCCACTGGTGGGCTACGGCCCATCGGTTGGCAACCACTGCACTAGAGGAATAGAAGACAGCTGAGTACCACTGGACGAATAAACAGAGACAGCAACCAGGACTTCGCAGCATAGTTTAAGTGGGAGAATTAATCTAATACATTTTCAATCAGTGTCTTCTTAACTAATCTGAGAAATCTTGTGAGTGTTTCAGAGAGCAGCAATCTGATCGGAGCAATGATTAGTAAACAGGTTTTATAATATAAAGAAATAAAATGTATTTACAAGAAATGCTATCTAGCAATAGGCAAAGCCTCTAGGTTCATCCTATAGAAAAGAGTCCTAGAGCACGTGCTATGTGAGTGTGTGCCTGTGAATATAGGCAGAAATAAGGAACCTCAATTAGCAATCTCTTAGATTAGAAGAGCAGGGAGAGTGACATACACAAAAGAGAATCAAGGGAAATACTTAACTCTGTATTTATCCTGTACTGCCCCTTACTGGTTGGTAGGTCATCAGGTTCTCAAGAGTTATTGCTATTGGAATATTCATCCTCAATATGAAAAAGGACTCCAAAGGGAAATAAATATACTGCAAGAAAATGACTGGCCATGTTAATAATGTCAATAGGGAGATTTGATTTGGGGGCCTATAAGAGTTATTTGGATGACAATCTGCTGAAATGAAATAGGTTGTACCTCAAATGGATTAATAAAATGTGTTTGGCCAAAATATGTTGTCAACCCATAAAGTATTTTTATGGCCTTTTTAGAGTTGCCAACAGAAAGGGAGGGGGGAGCACTGCGACAGCTTGGAAACCGAAAGTGCATTCCATAAATAGTTTTCAAAGATAGTAACTAGGTGACTGAAGTTTCTGCTGTGCAAAATTTTAACTGGACAACATGATTGATGACTCTTGGCTATGGATGTGTCTCATTGGAGAATATGAATTATGATACACCCAGGTGGTGGGGAAAACCAGGGTCAAGGGTGACAATGAATCATGTGTTTCAGGGTCAGCTATACCCAGGCAGTGCCGGACATCTTAACTCCCAATAAATCCTTTTGAAGTTTTGGAAGTTTGGCTTGAGACTCATGATTTATCGGAGTTCAATTGAGAGTATATTATCCTACTGTCTCTGTGTATGGTTCTTGAGCTGCACAGTGGCAGAGAAAAAGGCAATTCAGAGGGTGATTAAGATGGCCCAAAACATCATTGGCTGCTCACTTCCCTCCTTGGAAGAACTGTATAGGAATAGATGTAGGAGGAAGATACTTAATATATTGAATGACTCCTCTCATCCGGGACATCAGCTCTTTGAACTATTACCATCGAGAAGGAGACTTAGGGTATTAAGAACAAGGACGACCAGATTTAAGAACAGTTTTTATCCAAGTGCAGTTTTGAGTTTGAATGCAAGGTCATAAGATTTATGTGGAAGTGAATGGCTGAGAGTAATGGGGTTTTACATTTTTAAATTGCATAGAGATTATTGTATGGTCGGTTGTGTTTAGTTTTAATTTAATTTTTTTTCTTTTTCTTTTAGTGGTGTTTGTCCAGTTTTACTTGTGGAAGAGCACCTCATTTCGTTGCACCCGCTTGCGAGTGTAATGACAAATAAACTCTTATGTCTTATGTCTTAATTGGGGTAATTGCTGGAATCCTAACACGTTTAGCTTAAATAAGAGGACTTTAAATTAAATCTTTGGGGATGGGATGGGGGCTAAGACAAATACATTGAATGACTACATGGAAATTTTGTTTCTTGCGAAAGGAAGTGGGCATTTGTTTAATTAAACAACACTGAGCAATCAGGAAGAAATTCACTCAAAGAATGCATACTAGACTTTGTTGCCTATATAAGTGCTTCTCAATTTTGGCAACTTGATGATGCGTGGACTTCAACTCCTCGAATTCCCTAGCTAGCAAGCCAAGCCCTTGCTGATTGGGGATTTCTGGGAGTTGAAATCCACACATCTTCAAGTTTCCAAGATTCAGAAAACACTGGTCTATACACTAATGCTCAAGGCATGAGAAACAAAGAAAAAATGGTTTAAAATGTGAGTATAGGAAGGTGAATATGATTAAAAAGTAATCTAGACCCTGGTGGGAGATTTCTCATGTTTAGAATAAAGCATTGAGTGATGTAAATTCTTTCAAAGGAGCAGAAATATAGAAAGGAAAGAGCAGGAATGGTAATATTTCCTGAAAGTATTTACCCTTGTTCATCAATCCAGTTAAATAAATGATGGTACTGCAGAATGTATTTTGATATTCATACTTGAAAGGAAAATATTAGAATGGTAGTACATTACAAATTGAATATGAATCAGTGGTTTAATGTGGCTGCAAAAAGTCAAGTGAAGATTTAAGCTTGATGAATAAAAATAGAGCTTCCCAATCAGAGGAAGTAATAGTTCATATCCCAAATCAGAGGACTTGGTTGTTGCTCTGCATTAATTCAATTGTGCACAGTTTTAGGCAGCATATTAAGATAGATTTAAAACAGCAGAACAGGTTCAGAGAGGGACCACAAGGATTATGAGAGGGGACTAGAAAGTAATTCTATGGGGACTTCCGGTTGCAAGGCTTCAGCGGCGGCAGGAATCCGCTTCTCTGCGGGTCCTTGCTGCGCTCACTACTGAGGTACCCCCAATCCAACTGGATTTAGGGGTTGTCGCTACCCCAAAGGGGAAGCGGAAGACAGAGGAGATCCGGGCAGGGGTCTGGGGGTATCGCACCCCCTTTCCCCAGCCGGATAAACTCCTTTTTCCTGAGGCAGTGGAGCGGCTGTCAGAAATGGCAGCCATAAAGGAATCTTCAACCGGATAAGATTGTGCAGGAGGAAGAACCAGAAGGAGAAGTTTTCTTGGCTGAACCGGGACATTAAGTTACTTTTTAAAACATCCTGGAAACCTGACTTTTGGATTGATACATTTGTTTCCAAAAGCAGTTGTTACGGCGGCGAAAGTGTTGAAGGAAAGTTCACTCCCCTTCCTTACGGAGAAAGCAAATAAGCACAGAAAAACCTGCTTCTTTAAGGTAAAAATAAGCTCTTTGTTATAAGTGGGAAGGAGAGGACTAAAAAAAATCTTTAAAAATTTGTTGGAGGAGACGCCTTGAAGATTATAAGACCAGCAACTAACTGTAATACAGCTTTAAAATATATTTGGGATTTTGCCCCAGGAGGAAAAGTTGTAAAGAGAAGAAGAGGGAATAATTTCTGTCTGTTTGGATTGTTTGATAACTTTGACATTTGGAAATTACTTTAAGATTAAAAACATCTGGGTTGTTCTTAAAAATTTACAATGGCACCATCTGTGGATGAACTAAAAATGGAATATGAAAAATTAAAAGGAGAACAAAATGGCAAGGATTCATTGGGAGCCATCTTCCACTTTTTAGAAATGGCGGTTTCTATGTACCAACAAATACTTGAGGAAGAAGGAGAAGGAGAAGAAAAAGAAGAAGCCATTTTTAATGGACAAAAAAGTTCGATTAAGAAAGAAAATAGGAAGAGAGGAAGGAAAAATGAGAATTTAAGATTCAATAAAACAACCAAGAAAAAGAAAAATAAGGTGAAAAAAAAGTACAATGTTAGAAAGCAACTGAAAAGAGAATTACAACAGGTGAAGGTTGGGGGGGGGGGGGGCAAAAAGACCAGACTGGAGAAGAAAGGGAGGGAAAAAGGGAAAAAAAAGCCACGGTTTGAAACAAGATGCCAAAAAGCAGATTTTTTTAGAGATAAAGGATAAAGGATAGTGTATAATTAAAGAAAGATTCTGCAAGAGTACATAAGATAGTATTGTAGTATTTGCATTTGAAATAGTCTATTGGAATATTATAAGATTTAACAAAATATTAAAATGTTTAATAATGATAGATTTCAATATTTAATAAAATATTAAAGAGAATGTGATCACGAGGGAAATTCTTTGTTAAAGAGAAGAGATAAATAGATGATGGAAAAGAACGGACAAAAGATACAAACATAATGATTTTGAAATAAGATGAAATAAACAAAATATAATTAAGAGAGTGAAAAGAAGGGAGAAGTTATATAGAAAATATAGAATGGTTAATAAGATATGAATGGTATATAAGGTGAGCATGAATTTAATTTAGGTCTGTAAAAAAAAGATGTAACCCGGGGCTAAGCCACTTTTCAAAAGAAGTTTTATGTTTTATGTTTTGTGTTTTGGTTAGCTATGTTTTGATTGTGAATTAATAAAACCTTGGAGGAATAAAACTAAAGGGAGACAAATTTGGAAAAGACATGTATAAATGATAATTAAGGAGGTTTAATAATAATAAAAAAGAAAGTAAATCTATGAAGAGAAAGTGAAGGGATTGGGAGTATTTAGTGTTGGAGATTAGGGAGGCTATATTAGCCTTTTTAATATACCTTTGCCTCTTAAGAAAAGTCAACATTCCCCCCCCCCACCCACCATTATTTTAGAGTGCAGGAAATGAAACAATGGATTCAAGTTTCAGGAAGCCAAATTCTGAATTCAATTTATGAAAACAATACCAGCAGTTTGACAGTCTGAACCCATTGTTCAGAGAAGGACTGTAGTGGACTTCCTTCAATTGAGATGTTTAAATGGAGACCTATGGCTGCTGTTGTGGGGCAGGATGAGCTCCTATCACATGGTCCAGCTCCCACCAACCGAGTGACCGCAAATAGATAAATGGGTACCACTTTGGTGGGGCAACTTCGTGGGGTTATGAAATTACCCCCTCAAACAAGGCATCCTCCCAGGTAACAGTGATGTCACCAGTTAATTCTTTCACCATGGAAGCATTTTGGTGCTTCTAACATGGAAGTATTTGTACTAGTGGAGGCCAGACAGCCACCTGTCAGAGATGCTTGGATTTAAATTCTGGTACAAGCATGGAATTGGCTTTGGGCTCTTTCAAAAGTTCTAGAACTTTATAATAATTAGTTCTTTGTCAAAAGTTTTAGACTAGGCTCCAGTTTTGTCCTTAAATAAGATTTGAACATTGTAAAAACACAGGTATGTGTTTACACATAGTTTTTGCAGTTGAGCTCCTGCAATCTGTTTCCAGCTCCAGAACAGAACTAGAGTTCAGAACCAGAGTAATTGGTAAATTTTCAAGGCAGGCGTTCCGAAGTATTTGCAGGGTGGATATGGTTTGTACAATATTTGTTGTGCTAAAATTTTATGTATGACTCCCTTTTACAAAACAAGAGATACTGCTGATTATCATTTAGCTGGGGCTGGTAGGCTGTTGCTGATGGACTCTGGTAAAGCAAATCAAATCAAAGTTGACACTTCACTTGTTCTTCTTTATTTTCTCCTAGAAACTCATTTCTGGTGTTTCTCCCTAGAGGCTGAGACTGTCAGAGTGCCTTACCATTGGTTTATGATCGTTTGTGGCTGTTAATGGTTTTTATTGCCCTGCTGTTTAGAAGGTTATTCTCAGCTGCCTGATACTTGCTAGTGCTCCGTATTTCTCTGTGTCCTCTCAGAGTGTCGGACAGCCCAGTGGACTTCTGTATTGTTCTCAAATGCATTGTAAAAATCATTCCAGACATCAGGCTTCATCTCTTAAAGCTTTTTCTTGCCATAAAGTGCAAGTGCCTAGAGCTCAGGGCTAACCCATCCAGGCTGACATCCCCATATTGTCTTACTTTACACTGATGTTTATATCTCTTCCTTTCCAGTCCCCCTTTATTGCTTTATTACTTGGCTGTTCCTTTAAATAAAAAGCAAACAGAAAATCTGAACAGTCAATCTACCAGAACTGCCTTTTTTGCTCCTTTGCTTGGAGTCCCACCATGATCACTTTAAATCTGTGTAACATTGCAACTAGTATTGGACTGAGTCATTTTTCAAACAACAGAAAATGACTTCCTTTGTGAAAAAAATTCTGTTTTTCTATTTTATTCTGGGGCAGCACTAGAATATCTCTAGAATGCATTTGGATGGCATTTGTGAGCTTAATTGTAACAACCAAGTGACAAGCACTACTCTTCTTGCACAGTTATGTATTATTTTTATGAATATCTTTGGTTTTGAACCTAGAACAGCCTTGTGGAAAATCCTTTGGACACTTTCCATGGAATTTAATGAAATGTAGGAAGCCAGAAGGTGACTGACTTCTAAATAACAGAATAACAGATTTGGAAGGCATCTTGGAAGTCTTCTAGTCCAATACCTATACCATTCCAGTAAATCCTATATCAGTCCAATCTAGCCCAATAAATCCTATACCATTCCAGATAAATAGCTGTGCAATTTCTTCTTTAAAATGTCTTGTGTTGGAGCATTTACAACTTTTGGAGGCAAGTTGTTCCACTGGTTAATTGTTCTGTCAGGAAATTTCTCCTTAGTTTTATTTATTTTATTTTTATTTATTTTAATTTGTCAATCACTTACAAGATAATAGGTATAAATATATACATAGTTATGAAAACATGAAATCGGTACATATAAGAAAAATAAAAGAAACAGTAGGGCAGGGATGGTAGGCATGTTGGTGCGCTTATGCACGCCCCCTACAAACCTCTTAGGAAGTGGGTGAGGTCAATAGTAGACAGTCTAAGGTTAAAGTTTTGGGGTTTGGGGAAGAAACCACAGAGTCAGGTAGAGTATTCCAGACATTGACCACTCTGCTGTTGAAGTTGTATTTCCTGCAATCAAGTTTGGTGCGGTTAACCTTGAGTTTGTATCTATTGTGTGTTCTTGTGTTGCTATGGTTGAAGCTGAAATATTCATTGACAGGTAAGTCATTGCAATATATGATTTTATATACCATTCTATTTATATATTTATTATATAAATTATTATATTATATATGTATGTATGTGTGTGTGTGAGTGGGTACTTACATGTATGGCATTCAGCTTAGTTCGGGTATTTTCCCACGTCATAGTAGTTGTGCTTTTAAAGTTGTAGCAACGTTTCAGCAGAATCTCATCTGCCATCATCAGGCTTCTGTATAGTGTTCATCTGTGAGTCAGACTTTTATGGTGGTTTCAGATTTAAATTTGGGGCAGCCTATTGCTGTGCCAGAATGGTGTTTTTTTTTTCTTTCTTCCTCCTGATTGGTTGGGAGTCTTGGTCTGTGTTTATTGGTCTTGGAGTTTGCTGAGTTCTGCTTGATTGGTGTTTCTGATATCTTCTGTCTGTTTTTTGGCTCTTTTTGTATCTTGATTGGCTGGCAGCATTGTGTTACTTTATTGGAGGCCTTGGCTTTGGGTAAATGGACGGCTATCATTAGTTAGGAAACTGGGTTTCATCTGGGTGCCTGGTTGGGGTGTGTTTGAGCTGGAGGTATCAGGGGGAGTCTGTTTGTGCCCAGGTGTTTGCCTGGCTTGTAGTGTGGAGATTTTTTTGTTTGTGAGTGCAGGCTTCCAAATGATTGACAGCCTGGTGGAATCATCTCTTCTGTTCATGCTTTCTGGTCTTTTTTCAATCTCTATGGCTTCTCTGATGATTCTGTGGCTAGGGTTTTCTATAGTGGCTAGGGTTTTGGTGCCATTGAAGTTGATGCTATGACCTGTGCCTTCCATGTGTTGGACTAGTAAGGAAGTGTGTTCCAGCTTTTTGATTGCATTTTTGTGTTCATCCAGGCGGGTACTTATTCTTCTATTGGTCTGTCCAATGTATGTGGCCGGGCATGATGCACAGGGGACTTCGTATATGCCTTGGTTTTCCAGGTCAATTTTATCTTTGGGGTTTCTAAGAATGGCTGCTATTTTTCTGTCTGTTTTGAAGGCAGTCTTGATGTGATGTCTGTGTAGTACCTTACTAATTTTGTCTGTAGTACCTCTTATGTAGGGCAGGACAGCTATTCCATAGGTCTGTTCATCTTCTGGGTCTCTATCATGTTTCAGTGTGTTTTTGTGGATCAAGCTGGTGATTTTGCTTCTGTGGAAGCCGTTGGCTGTCAGTACTTTAGTCAGGGTGCATAGTTCAGTCTTAATGTGTGTCTTGTCTGCCAGGCGTTTGGTTCTAGTAATTAGTGTTTTAGCCATGGAGTTTATCTGTGCTGGGTGGTGGTGGGATTGGGCATTGAGGTAGCAGTTAGTGTGTGTTTTCTTCTGGTATATGGTGTGTCCTAGTGTGCCATCTGATTTTTTTGTAGATTAGTACATCTAGGAATGGTAGTTGTTTGTTGCCATTTCCATGGTGAACTTTTAGGGTGTGTGTTGTTTAGGTGTGTTAGGAAATTGTTTAGATTTTCTTTTCCATGGGGCCAAATCACAAATGTGTCATCAATGTATCTTAACCATAGTTTGGGTTTGTGGATGGCATTGGCCAGGGCTCTGGATTCGAATTCTTCCCTGAACAGGTTTGCAATGACGGGTGACAGTGGTGATCCTATAGGGGCTCCTTCAATTTGTTGTATCTTTGTCCTTTGTATATGAAATATGTGTTGGTTAAGCAGTGTTCTTTTAGTTCCATGTGGTGTTTAGCTGGTTGGTATTTATTTTTGATGATTTCAAGGGTCTCTTTTATCGGGACTTGACTGAATAGTGAAACCACGTCGAAACTTACAAGCAGATCTTTTTGCTCCATGTGTAGATCTTTGATCATTTCCAAGAAGTGGTATGAGTTTTGTATATGTGAAGCTGCTGTTTCAGCATGGGGCTGTAGCTATTTTGCTAAGTGTTTAGCTAGGTTTTGTAGTGGTGCTCTTCTGGAGTTGACTATGGGTCTGAGAGGTATGCCTTCTTTGTGTATTTTTGGGAGGCCGTATAGTTTGGGGCATCTGGAAGATTTTTCTCTTGGGATGATCATCTGTTGGATCTGTTGCATCTGTTGGTACTTATTCTTCTATTGGTCTGTCCAATGTATGTGGCTGGGCATGATGCACAGGGGACTTCGCATATGCCTTGGTTTTCCAGGTCAATTTTATCTTTGGGGTTTCTAAGAATGGCTGCTATTTTTCTGTCTGTTTTGAAGGCAGTCTTGATGTGATGTCTGTGTAGTATCTTACTAATTTTGTCTGTAGCACCTCTTATGTGCTCTACATAATGATAGCCATCCATTTACCCAGAGCCAAGCTGCACTAAAGGCCTCCCATAAAGTAACACAATGTTGCCAGCCAATCAAGATACAAAAAGAGCCAAAAAACAGACAGAAGATATTAGAAACACCAATCAAGCAGAACACAGCAAACTCCAAGACCAATAAACACAGACCAAGACTCCCAACCAATCAGGATGAAGAAAAAACCATTCTGGCACAGCAATAGGCTGCCCCAAATTTAAATCTGAAACCACTGTAAAAGTCTGACTCACAGATGAACACTATACAGAAGCTTGATGATGGCAGATGAGATTCTGCTGAAACATTGCTACAACTTTAAAAGCACAACTACTATGACGTGGGAAAATACCCAAACTAAGCTGAATGCCATATATGTATGTATGTATGTATGTATGTATGTATGTATGGTATTCAGCTTTATTCAGGTATTTTCCCACGTCATTATAGTTGTGCTTTTAAAGTTGTAGCAACGTTTCGGCAGAATCTCATCTGCCATCATCAGGCTTCTGTATAGTGTTTGTCTGTGAGTCAGACTTTCACAGCTGTTTCTGTTTTAAATTTGGGGCTAGCCTAATGCTGTGCCAGAATGGTTTTTTTTTCATCCTGATTGGTTGGGAATCTTGGTCTGAGTTTATTGGTCTTGGAGTTTGCTGTGTTCTGCTTGATTGCTGTTTCTAATATCTTCTGTCTGTTTTGTGGCTTTTTTTGTCTTGATTGGCTGGCAACATTGTGTATTGGAGGCTTTTAGTGTGGCTTGGCTCCGAGTAAATGGATGGCTATCATTTATTAGGAAGCTAGGTTTCATCTGGGTGCCTGGTTGGGGTATGTTTGAGCTGGAGGTATCAGGGGGGATCTGTTTGTGCCCAGGTGTTTGCCTGGCTTGTGGTGTGGAGATTTTTTTGTTTGTGAGTGCAGGCTTCCAAATAATTGACAGTCTGGTGGAATCATCTATTCATGCTTTCAGGTCTTTTTTCAATCTCTATGGCTTCTCTGATAATTCTGTAGCTAGGGTTTTGGTGCCATTGAAGTCGATGCTATGACCTGTTGCTTTCATGTGTTGGACTAGTGAGGAAGTGTGTTCCAGCTTTACATATATATATATATATATATATATATATATATATATATATATATATATATATATATATATATATATATTATATAATAATATATTATATTATTATATAAATTATTATATAAATGATATATTTATATATCATTCTAGGTTGGGTCTGTCCTTCAATAGTTTCCATCCATTGCTTTTTGTCCTGTTTTCAGGTTCTTTGGAAATTAGGTTGACCCCCTCTTCTTTGTGCCAGCCCCTAGATATTAGAACACTGTTATATCAGTCCTTCTTTTCATTCAACTAGATATACTCAATCCAGCAACTGTTCATGTTTTTAGCCTCCAGTCCCCTAATCATCTTTGTTGCTCTTCTCTTCACTCTTTCTGGAATCTCAACATCTTTTTAATGTTGTGATGACCAAAACATTAACACTTTATGTGATCTTGATTCTATCTCTCTCTTAATGCAGCCTAGGACTGCACTGGCTTTTTTCACATCTTCAGCACACTGCTGGCTCATATTTAAGTGATTGTCCACTAGGATCCTAAGATCACTCTTACTACTATTGAGACAGGTGCCACCTATACTATACCTAGTATAAAAAAAATCTGCATTTCCACCAAATTGAATGATAACGGTAGAAAAAAATCAGAATAATTATTTGAGCATTTTGTGAATTTTGCTTTTTGCATTTAATTCGAAATATTTATACAGAGAGATGCTGTTGAAAATGGTCACCAAAACCTTTTCTAGAGGCTGTAAAAATAGAAACACTGTCTAATGTTGGCAGGCATCCTCTAGCAACATAAGTGAAAGTATAGGAAAGGGTATCAACCCTAACCCTATGGCTTTCTCTAGAATAGAAAGTGCAGTTCTATAGAAACTAGAACACATAAGACTAGAATATTGTTCTCAGATTTAGAAGTTCACTGTATGAGTTTCTACTTGTCTGAAAAAAGGAAGTAAAAATACATTGTTGCTTGTCTTTTAGAAAAGCACAAACATTATTTCTTTTATTTCTTTGCATGGAATGAAAATAGTATTTAGCTCTATTTGAAATAATGAATTGTGCCCTTGCAACTAACTACAATGATGAAAAAATGATATGCACTTAGTGACACAAATCTGCCGTGTGGTTTAGCATCTGATACAAAAATATCTTGGGGTTGCCTTGTGAGATCATGATCCATTTTTCATCAATGCTTCCTTCCCCAAATGCAGACCTACCAAGATGCAACTTCTGTTATGGCATAATCTTCCCATTGTGGCTGTAAAAAAAGCTATCAATTATTTTTTTAGAGAACATCTCTGAATATCTAGTTGTTGTGGTTGGTTGTTCTTATGTTCATATTTCCTAGATCTGGACTCCTTGAAGCATCTGTTTGACCATGAATGTCAGCCTAGATGTCCTTTCTCCAGATTTAGCTGGACATGACTTTATCTAGTTGTATTATGAAAAACCATAATATTTTCTTGTTGAGAATAGATTTCAAGCAAGCGCTTTTTGTGAGAGAAATTTATAATTAACATTTACATTATATATGTTTGTTTGTTTTTGTCTCATATTTCAGACTATAAACATTTCCAAGGCAACTTATAAAAACATGAAGTTGTGCAAGTAAAGCAGAACAAACCATATTAAATATAATAACTCAAACATTACAGCTCAGATACTTAAGATGATTGTTACCTAAGTGTCTGTTTGTTCTGAGATTCTTCCCACAAAGCATTGCTATGGCTCTACTACAGAAGAAATTTTCCTCTCCAGATCTCTTTAATTCTGCAGATGGACAATGTTGGCCAAAGAGAAAAATAAAATTTGTTTACAAGTGAATGGAGAATTTAAAAAGGAATATTATGTTTTTTCACTTGGCAGGTACAAATTGACACTTTTAGCAGGTTCTGCGATAGCATCTTTCTTTATTTAGAAGGGTAGAAAACACATTTCTGGTCTCTTAACTGAAGAAAAGAAACATAAATCACTTGTATCCAACTGTGCCACCTGGCATGTTAAATATGGGGACTAATTTACACATTTCTTTTGGCTCTTTATGTTAACTGACAACTCTTAATAAAATAAATATAAATTTGACTTCTTTCTTCTTTTTTGAATTGGTCAACATTTTAATAATGTTTATATAAGCAAATATACTATATAAGCCAAATTATGTTTTCATGGTTTTCAAACTTCACTGGTGAAAAGAGGTATTTTAATGCATTTTCAGTATATTTTCATTCTTTATATGACCTTACAGGTAGCATACCTGGATCTTTTCTTAGATTCTATTCTTTTCCACTAAGTGGAGCTGCAGACAAATGGAACTGTATGACCAAAAAAAGAAAGAAAGAAAAAGTACGAAGGTGGCAATATATTCTGAATTAGTCCAAAATTCACTATCTGGCTGACTAGGAAAGAGGAACATCTAATCAATACTACTTTATGACATTCCAGGTACAGCTTGCAAACATTGTCAGAGTGAATAAGCTGTACAGAAAGAAATTCTGAGTCGCATTTTGATTATAGCTAAACCTCTGAGCCCACAGCTATCCAGATTTTTTTTTCAAAGAAATGAATTGCATTTTAAAATCTGTTTCCATTTAATCTGTTTCCATTTAATACACTAAATAATCACACTTATTAGGTAACATTTTGTTAGGATATAAATGTATAGCATATTTTTCAACCTTCACTAATATCAATATAGCCTGTACTCCCCCCCCCCAATACAATTGACCCAATATGTTTTTCAGTTTTGTTACTGCCTTCAATGAGGAAGTAAATATATTGAAGAAAGTAATTGAATTTTTAGTTCTCCAAATGCACACAACTGATACAGATATGCAAAAACCTATTCGTTTTAGGAAGGCTTGGGATATAGCTGCTATGTATACAGTTTATCACTTTTGGGTGGATCACAGAAATATTAGTTAGACAGAGAACAATCAGAAAGTGAACAGCCTAACATTTTAAATGGATGTGCCATTTTATCCACTGATGAAACCGAAAGAGGAAGCATTTGACAGAATACTTTTTCCAGGAATAGGATCAATGTTACCTATATAATTCTTATCTCAACAGTATTGTTTTGGGTTGAGGAAGAGGTAACTTTTTCTTCATTTTGAAAAAAAATATCTCTCTTCCAAATGAGATATTCATTCACTCTCAATGAATAATGTGTCAAAGAAGCCTAATCAAAAGAAAATGATGGAAAAGTGAAATGATTTTCTCCTAAAACTTTTTAAAGGAAATATTGATTTGCCTCAACAAAGTAATTTGGGCATTGAAAGTAACTGATTTGCTTCTTAAATTGCTGTAGGATGGTGCTGCAAAAAGATCTTTTTTGTCTCTCCACACTCATCCCCCACAGCCCAGTTGAAATACTTCCAAGCTCAGTAGTCTGAAGATTGCTTGAAGACTTCATCAAAGGTTCCTAATAGGAAGATCTAATCAGTACTACTTTATAACATTCCAGGTACAGCTTGCAAACATTGTCAGGCTGGCATCTTCAATATGCACTCTGAGCAATTACGTTGTGATTCTCAGAGCTTCTCAGCTGCTCAAACAAGAATAGCCTTCACCATATGCCAGAGACACTTTTGGCTTTTCCTGACATTCCCTGTTGTCCCTGCCAGAAAAGCCCAGTTTGGGAAGGTCCCTCCATAATCCTACAAGGGAAGATTCTGCAGGGCTTTCACCTGTAATATAAGCTCTATGAGATGGAATGAGAGGTGTGTCAAGGGACAATGAAGCCAAGCGCTTTGCTTAACTCTAAGCACTGTTGCTGCTTCTCAAAGTGTTGCACTTTTTCATATACTTAATCCCTCTGCCAACTGCAGTGAAAAATCACAAATATGTTTCCAGACGATGCCCATGTTGATCTCCCTTAATACTTATCACCATGGTCTGATCTCCAAATCTCTCCAGTGATCAGTCACTCTCAGTATCATTTTGTCACTGAAACAGTTTCAGAAGATTGACTGAAACTGCTTAAAGAAAGCTTTTATTGTCACCTACATTTTGTAAAAGGGATGATTCCTAGAAGCATGGTTGAAATATCCAGCTGCCAGAAATTCTGCAATACCAGGCACTGTAATTTGAATAAATGTGATAAAGTTATTATGAATTTAACCTTGCTCCTATCTCATTGATTGGGAGATACTTGTTAGATCCTTTATGCCTTGTCTCCAGTGCAGCTTCCTCCTCTTCATGTACTTCAAATGTTTGATGGAGGTGTCTGTAGGTATCCTTGCAGTCAAGAAGATCTGTTTGGTTTTGTGGAAACTCCTGCTTGATGTATAGTAAAGTCTCTGCAAATTTCAGCTTCAACATCCAAATGTCATGGCTAACCATGATGAATAAATGTAACAACAGAATCTTTTTGTTGAATATAATAAAGACAATTTTTTACTTCAGTGAGATGTTAAATTTATAAATTAAAATCATCTTGTGGGAAATTTATGTTGAGATTTGTTGCACTGTAATGGCAGGCTGTATTGACAAGTAACTGAAATGGCACATAGAGTCATAAACATATGCAAGCAGAGGTGATAAAGTCTCTTTATAAAGTCTCTCACTAAGACATAATTTGGATTTTCTTTTGAAAATTAGGAATCTGGCCTGACTCCTTAAAACAAGAATTCTACTGCAAATATAAATCAGCAAATAGTGGAAAATATAAATTATTTTTCCTTTTTTGCATAAATTAAAAACAATTAGTGAATCTTGATATGAATGGAATTTGAGAAATTTGAGTGTTTTTAAGTTGCTAAGTAAACTCAGTTGGGAAGAGTATTTCTTTACTCGTTGATTAGGAACTAAATGAATTGAATAATATGGATAATTTTGCTTCTCTCTGTGCTTAGAGAAATGGTAAATATTTAAAACAGTTTCCTTATGATAGCCTAACTGATAGCAATAAGGAATATTTTGTGATGTGATCGGATCCAGCCCATGGGACTATCCTGGAAAATGAAAGGGGCTGGCCTGTGTTGCTTTAGCCCAGTCTACCCAATGCAAAGAGGAAAAACTAGGCCAATGTGATTTCAGCCCAGTCTACTCAGTGCAAAGAGGAAACATGCCAGCAGTTTGGGGAGGGGTGTCAATTTGGCCATGCTCACTCTGTCGGCCTGCCCACCCTGTCGGCCATGCCCAAATGAGTAGCATCAAACTGACCAGTTGGCCACACCCACTCAGTCAGCCACGCTCCCCTGGTTCCCTGAGGTAAACCACAGCCCTGATCCGGACTTCAATGAAATTGAATTTTACATCCTG
This sequence comes from Hydrophis major, assembly GCA_033807585.1. NCBI lineage: Eukaryota > Metazoa > Chordata > Lepidosauria > Squamata > Elapidae > Hydrophis > Hydrophis major. The sequence goes on along the minus strand of CM066331.1, from coordinate 166,315,232 downwards.
CTCCACATCAAGGTATAGTATGTTATCAGTACATTTCTATGGAGATGGGGAGATTCTGAATTGAAGTTAGAATATATTAACTGAAATTAAGACTGAAGACACAAAAAGAGCAGGAGTTGAAAGAATTAACAGCAACATCATATTTGAGTTTGGGGTAAAATAGGCCATGTTAAAATATTTGGAAAGTATAATTTATTCATTGTCATTCCCCCAAAATATGCTTAGGATGATGTTATGAACTAATAAAAAGGCTTAAATAAAGTTTTAACAAACCTTAAGGAAAAAGCAGGGTTCTAATCCTGCACTTCTGATTGGTCGATAATAGCGATATCAGATTGGTTCGTTCTGGGGAATCTGATTGGCTGTTAACGAGCCACTCTCATTGGTTCAAGAGTTTAACACTTCCATGTTCTCATTGGTTAATAGGTCAACAGCCTGCCCTATAAAAGGGCTGCTGCTGCGCTAGGATTTTTGCTCTGTTCATGATGATTAATAAAGAGTTGAAGTTCACTGTTCAATGCATCGTCTCCATTCCTTGCACCCATGCGCAGAACTTATCACTGGCGACAAGGGTGGGATGCGGAGACATCAAAGCTGACTGAACACTATGGAAGAAGGCGGAGCTTCATTTCGGCGATACAGCTGCGATCTTGGGGCTCTGAGATCACAGCCAATATTTTCGCCCCTGGTCGGTCCCAACGGACCTAAACCGTCCCGTAGAGACGGGGATTGAGAAGGATACTGTCCCAGGATCCCAGAGATATCGCAAAATCTCTGGTTTGATCCGGGAGAAGCCCTTTTGCTGGCGGCGGAGAGGCAGCCCCCATAGCTGCTGAAGTTGGGACAGCTCCGGAAAGAAAGTGGCTGGAAAGAAGTGTGTCGGCTGGGTGAGAAATTCCTTTTGTGTTGTAAATTCGCTGAGGTTTGAAAGGGCATCCTGAACAAAGAAGAAACCTGTGAGACTTTTTTTTTTGACCAAAACTGTTTGAGCGGCATTTTTTAAAGTGATGTCAAATTGAGGCTTGGATTTCTTTTTCTTTTTCTTACTTTTTTTCTGGGGACTTAAGTGTGACTTTGTAGGTAACCGGATTGAATTTTCTCTTATATATATTTTTATGCTCCTTTTGATTTTTTAATTTTCTCTAGGATAGAGGCTCCCTTTAGCTATTTTCTTTTTCTTTTTCTTTTTGTATACATTATTCATTTTTTCTGGCTGGGGGGGGGGAAAGAGCATTAAGAAACATTGCAACACTGCCAACTAGAGGCTTGAAAATACTTTACTTGAATTGGAAAGAATTGTAAGAAGACTCCTTCTCAAGGACATTTCAACGTGATAAGATAGAAGGAGAGCACAGGAAAATATTATTACAGGTGTTTTCCTGGACTCTTATCAATATTTCAACACTTGAGGCTTGGCTTTGAAGCTGCTGGAGAAGAGAGTCATAATAAGAGCCTTGGATAAATAAATAAAGTGCAGTGTGCTCTCTTATATATATATATATACCCCATTCGCCAGCCTTTTTGTAAATTTCAATTCTAGTAATATTCTTATTTTTGCCTTTTATTTTAAAGGTAAAGTCTCAGAGTTTTTTTTTTATTTTTCTTTTTTCTCTTTATTTTTATTGGGACTTCTTTGCTTTTTCTATCCATGTTTTTGGACCACTTTGTTTTCCTTTTTTGATTATTGAGATTAAGGTGTGAAGAAGCTGAAGGAATTTTTTTTTTTTTTTGCTCTTAATCAATAATATCATTTTTGGGTTTGTTTGTTTTTTTCCTTTTTATTTTTCCTTTTTTATGGTGGACTACTTTGTAATTGGATTAGGGTCAAGAAGAACCTGAAGATTTTTCTTCTTTCTTTTTTCCTTTTTCTTCTTTGGTTTTGGGTCTTTTACTATTGGATTTTTCCATTTTGGATTATAATTGACTATTCTACCAGTTGGATTAAAAGTCAAAAAGAATTTGAAGCTTTCGAGGCATTAAAATGAGCAGGAAACCAATACCAGTTGGCATTTCTACTTTTACCTCTGCTTCCCCACCAGCTGGAGGACAACGTTTAATTCAGACAATGTTGAAGCAAAATAAAGAACAAGAAATAGTAACTTTACAGATGATTATGGGAGGAATCCAAGATCTCAAGATAAAATCAGACATCATTGAACAAAGAATAGAGAAGACTGATGAAAAAGTGGAAAATATTAAACAAATGATGGGGAAGTTTGAGGAGAGATTCCAAAAAATTGAGGAAGAAGGAAAACAAAGAGAGGAGAAGATTGGAAATATTGACAGTAGATTAACAGTGGTTGAACAAGAAAAAAATGGGATGTTGAGGTGGGAGATGGAAAGGTCAGAATTTTATCTCAGATTTCAAAATATAGAAGAGGAAAAAGGAGAAAATTTGGCTGTGATAATGATAGAAATTTTGGCAGATGCTTTGGAAATTACAGAGGAAAAGATGATGGATGGAGTAGATGAGGTATATCGAGTTTATACAAGATATGCGATGAGAAATAAATTACCAAAGGAAGTCCATATTAGATTTACCAAAAAATCCATCAAAACACAAATATTACAAGTGGTAAGAGAGAAAACATTGAAATACAAAGGTAAAGAGATTGTGGTTTTAAAACAAATACCCAGAAGAGTGAGAGAGATGAGAAGAGAATATCGATTTCTGACCAAAATGCTACTGGAAAATGAAGTGAATTATAGATGGCTGATTCCAGAAGGATTAATGTTTACGTGGCAAGAGCAGAGACATAGAATTGATTCAATTGAGAAAGCAGAACTTTTCCATGCAGAACTTTTTGGAAGAAGAAGAGAGGAGGCAGAGAAAGAGGTCTCATTAATTGAGTTTCAAGAGGAACAACTGGAGACTGAAAAAGAGAAAGGAGCTGTAGGTGGACAGGTGTACAGTAAAGAACAGCGTGAAGTGAGATCCACGAGAGCTGTTAGACCTAAATATAAAGCATAATCATGGAAGAAAGAAAACTGATTACAATGAACATAAATGGACTTAATTCAGCTGTTAAAAGAAGGAAAACTTTTCATAAATTAGAGAAATTAAAATTTGATATAATTTGTCTACAAGAAGTTCATATTAAAAAACAACATGAACAATTGTTAGTACAGCCAAAATTGGGGAAAATATTTACTTCTTTGACTCAATGTAAGAAAAGAGGAGTGGTTCTATACATTAAAGAGGCTATCCCAGCAAAACTGATCTACACTGATGAAGATGAAAGAGTATTAATGGTGGAAATAATGGACAATAATATAAAAATACTCTTGATTGCAATTTATGCTCCGAATGAAAAACAAGAAGAGTTTTATAAAAAGCTACACATGAAAATAACTGGACTGGACTATATTAATATAATTATGATGGGAGACTTTAATGGAATTGTGGACAATAAATTGGACTATATAGCAACAACAACCAAGCAAAATAGAAAGGCTCTCCCTAAATCTTTTTTTAAAATGACGAACTATCTTTAAAAGATATTTGGAGAGAAAGAAATGTTAAAGCTAAACAATATACTTTTTATTCAAATAGACATTTATCATGGTCCAGATTAGATATGATTTGGATATCAACAGAATTAATATCCAATATTCAAGAAACAAATATTGAAACAAGTACTTGGGCAGATCATAGCCCAATGACAATTAAATGGAAGGGACAAAAAAAAAGATCGAGATGGATATTAAATAATACTATTTTAAAGGAGAAAGATTTTATACAATGGATGGAGAAGGAATTGGCTTTTTTTTTCAGAGAAAATAAAAAAGAAGATACTTCAACGCAGAATGTTTGGGATACAATGAAGGCATATGCTAGAGGTCTGATAATAGATTATACAAGAAAAAAGAATATAAGGAAAAGGCAAGCTTCTAAGGCCTTGGAAGATGAATATAAAAGACTTGAAAAAGAATTACAGAAAATGCCACAGAAAAAAGATATTAAATTGAAGCTGGATGTAATTAAACATAAAATGGAATTAATAGAGAAAGAAGAATTGGCACAGAAAATCAGAAATTCTAAACAGAATTACTTTGAAGATGCAAATAAACCAGGTAGATGGCTAGCATATAAATTGAGAAAGGAGAAGGAATCAAGAAAAATATTGAAGTTAATAGATGATCAAGGCCAAGTTTGTAATGGTAATAAGGAGAAAAAGGAAATTATTTGAGATTTTTATGGGCAACTATATAAACAAGAGAATATTGATGAGGAAAAAGTCAAACAATATTTACAGAATGCTAATTTACCAAAGATACCTAAAGAGACTGAAGAAATGTTCGAAAGCAATATAACAATGATGGAATTAAATGAAGCACTTAAGAGACAAAACAATGGGAAAGCACCGGGTCCAGATGGGCTTCCGGCAGAATTCTATAAAACATTTCAAGAATCATTGAGTATCCCATTGTTAGAAGTCATGAATGAAGTTAAGTTAAAGAAGATGATACCCAAAACATGGTCAGAGGCTTATATCACACTTATTCCAAAAGAAGAGACTGACCCACTGCAAATTAAGAACTACAGACCCATCTCCTTATTGAATGCAGACTATAAAATCTTTGCTTCAATTTTAGCAGAAAGACTTAAAAAATATTTAAATAATTTTATTCACCCAGATCAAAATGGATTTCTGCCAAAGAGACAAATCAGAGACAATATGAGAGTAATCTTGGATACTTTGGAATACTATGAGGCTCATCCTGAAAAGTAAATGGCTTCAATTTAATATCTTTTTTCTGTGGCATTTTCTGTCATTCTTTTTCAAGTTTTTTATACTCATCTTCCAAGGCCTTAGAAGCTTGCCTTTTCCTAATATTCTTTTTTCTTGTATAATCTATTATCAGACCTCTAGCATATGCCTTCATTGTATCCCAAACATTCTGCGTTGAAGTATCTTCTTTTTTATTTTCTCTGAAAAAAAAAGCCAATTCCTTCTCCATCCATTGTATAAAATCTTTCTCCTTTAAAATAGTATTATTTAATGTCCATCTCGATCTTTTTTTTTGTCCCTTCCATTTAATTGTCATGGGGCTATGATCTGCCCAAGTACTTGTTTCAATATTTGTTTCTTGAATATTGGATATTAATTCTGAGGCTCATCCTGAAAAGTAAATGGCTTTAATATTTTTAGATGCTCAAAAGGCATTTGACAACGTGAACTGGAGATTTATGTTATTACTATTGGAACAGATGGGTTTTGCTAAAAAATTTATTCAAGCAATCGAAGCCATATATAATAAACAGACAGCAAAGGTAATGATGGAGGGAGAACTTACAGATTTTATTAACATAAGAAAAGGCACAAGACAAGGTTGTCCCCTATCTCCTTTGCTATTTGTGTTGACTTTTGAAGTGTTGAATAGGGATGATAAAAGTATAAAAGGAATGAAAATTAAGAAGGAAGAATTTAAACTACAAGCTTTTGCTGATGATTTAGCTTTTATTCTGGAAGACCCGTTAGAAACAGCTCCAAGGTTATTGGAAAAGGTAGAGACATATTGGAAAAGGTAGAGACAGATGGCTGGTTTGAAAATAAATAAAGATAAAACAACGATTTTGACAAAGAACATGCTATTGAGACAAAGAGAAGAACTGGCAGATCGTTTGAAAATCTAAATTACAAATAAGGTTAAGTATCTGGGGATATATTTGACAGCAAGATGTAGCACATTAAAAGAGAATAATTATATTAAACTCAAACAACAGATAGCTACAGATTTGAAGAAGTGGGAAAACTTGTAATTGTCATTAATAGGGAGAATTTCAACAATCAAGATGAATATTTTACCTAGAATTTTATTTTTGTTCCAAACAATACCAATTAGGCTTGGAAAAGACTATTTTGAAGATTTAAATAAAATTATGTTGAAGTTTATATGGCAAGGTAAAAAAGCGAGAATAAAGCTAAAGCTTTTTCAAGACGCTAGAATTAGAGGAGGTTTTGGCCTGCCTAATTGGGAATTGTATTATCAAGTTGCAAATTTGATGTGGGTCAAAGAATGGATAACATTAAGAAAGCATAGGTTGTTGACATTAGAAGGGCATGATTTGCTGTTGGGCTGGCATGCTTTTTTATGGTATAAGGGAACTAAAACACAGGGTTATTTTAGAAGACATTATATGCGGGAGTCTTTGTGGTTAAACTGGGAGAAGATAAAAAGACAATGTTATTTGAAAATTCCAGTTTGGTTATCGACTATTGAAGCATTTTCCTATCCTATAATTTATAAGAAGGAACAAACAGTTAGATATGGGGAACTATTGGATGAAAAGGGTGAACTTAAATCGATCCAAAACTTAGAGGAACAAGGTATAAGGATGAATTGGTTTTCATATGCGCAAATACATTCACGGTATGATGAAGATTCTAAAATGGAGGAATTCTATGATAAGCAGACTGATTTAGATAAGATCTTGATGGGTACTGATGAGAAGGTGATTAAAAAATTATATGGTTATTTTCTGGGAATGAAATTAGAGGAAGAACAAGTCAAAGAAACTATGATTGTTTGGGGGAAGAATTTTGGATATGGGATTGATCTAGAGAAATGGCAGAAATTGTGGTCTCAAAATTATAAAATGACAATGTCAACAGCATATAAAGAAAACTTGTATAAGATGTTTTACAGGTGGCACTTTCCCCCGACAAGAATAGCAAGAATGTTTAAGAACAAATCTGAAAAATGCTGGAAATGTCATCAGATACCCGGCTCGTATTACCATATGTGGTGGACTTGTGAGGACGCTAGAAAATATTGGACTATAATTCGCATGTGGTTGGAAAAAATGATAAAGAAACACATAGACTTGAAACCAGAGATCTTCTTATTGGGAATTTTACCTGATATATATAGTAAAGATTTGAAGTACCTGATTGTAAATGTATTAACAGCGGCTAGGATTGTATTTGCTAAAAATTGGAAGAATGAGAAAATACCATTACAGGAAGAAATTATTAAGAAAATATTGGAATGTGCTGAGATGAGTAGATTGACATTTGAAATTAGAGAGCAAGAGGATAAACAATTTTATGAAATTTGGGATCTTTTTTATAAATGGCTAGATGATTAAATACGATAATAGAATATTTAGAATGCTAGACAATAAGGAATATCTTTATTTTGCTATTTTGCTATTATTTTGCTATTTGACATTATTTTTATAAAGGGTTTTTTAGGATTGATTTGATATGATTATACGATTTGTTATAGAGTAAACTGGTTTAAAGTATTATTAGCTCATAAAGCATGAATGATTAAAAATATAGTCAAAAACTTTTTTTTTTAGTGATATTAGGATATATAAGTTTGGATTGACAATATGAGTTGTTATGTAACATAATTGTAATTGAGACTATAGAATGAATGCACAAAAATGATGAACAAACTGACACACTGGATGTACATATGAGAGTTGATGTTTTAATGTTTTGTTTGTCTTGTTTGTTTGTAGAAAATTAATAAAATCTTTTTCAAAAAAAAAAAAAAAAGAGCTGACTGAACACTACAGAGCTCCAAACAGAGCACGTGGCTGAAGGCACATTGACAACAGAACCAGCCCACTGTGCACCCACCGTACCAATGCTTGTTCGAAGACATGAATTTAACCAGAGGGACCAGCGGAAAGAAGAGAGCGTTGCAGATTTCATCGTGGATCTCCGGAACCTGGGAGGCCTCTGTGGGTTTACAGACTTTGAAGAAGCTCTGAGAGACCGAATAATTCTGAGATTAGATGACCCCACTACGGAGAGCAAGATTATGGCCAAAGGGGACATCGACCTTGCTGATGCCATCAAGGATGCTACTGTAGCAGAAGCAACCAGGAAGTCGGATGCCCAAATGTGCCGCACCAATGCACCACTCTGTCAACTTGCTAGCGATACCTCACCTCGCCTAGAGAGGCACACAACAGCGACCCACCACAAGGACCTCGAATCGCCATCGGAAAGTGACGAGGAGGAGGTCAACCGGCTCCGATCTGAACGTGACCAACGCCATCAGTGGAATCAAAGACTACTGCACTAATGAGCAGGTTGTGGGGCAAACCACCTGTGATCAGACTGCAAATTCCTCGACGCGCTCTGCCATTTTTGTGGGAAAAGAGGCCATATCAGGAAGGTCTATAGAAGCAAGCAAGGATCCAGCCCATTTCAGAGGGGAAACAAATACCGCCAGACCACAGAGAATCGCCCTGTGAGTCGGGAACATTTGAACCGCCAATGGAATAACCACTCCTACAGAAATAAAAGACCGGCCATTTTATCGAGAAGAGGCACACCAAACCATTACAATCGGTCACGCCTCATCGCTAGATGCAAAGAAGAATCATACTCAAAGATTATTAAGGGAACCGAATTTCGTTCGTTGGATCCAGCCAAGTCCAAGTATCATTCAAAAATCGTACTGCGTCATTACCACTGACTGTCGTCGACCGTGACCGGCCTATCTTGTTAGGCCTTCAATGTTTCGCCCCACTCGGGATCGAGGTAGCTGGCATTCACCAAACCAGAAGCGACGACTGGGAGGAGGCCCTCGTCCAGGAATTCCAGGACATCTTTGCAAACAAACTAGTCGAGTTCAAGGGGACCCTGATATCATTTAACCTTAACCCTGAAGTAGCCCCCATCCGCCTTAAGACTCATCGGGTACCTTTTGCCTTTAAACGAAAGATTGATGAGCAGCTTGATAAATTAATAGCCCAGGGTGTTTTAGAACCAACAGACCATGCTCATTGGGAAACCCCAATCGTAACACCCATTAAACCAGATGGATCGTTAAGGATTTGTGGGGACTACCGGGCCACCCTGAATCACGCCCTTCAACAGAACGCTTACCTGGTGCTGGTGGAACAACACCTTCTCCATTCCCTGGGGGGCAGAAAAGTCTTTGCTAAATTGGATTTAGCACAGGTGTACCCACAACTGCCTGTAGATAAAAAAACAGCAGAGGCACAAACGATCGTTACGCACCGAGGCGCCTTTAAGTGCAACCGACTCCAATTCGGAGTGAGCGTAGCCCCGGGGATTTTTCAAAGTCTGATGGAGAGACTCTTGTAAGGGATCAAGGGGGTCGTGCCATACTTTGATGATGTTTTAATTGCTGCCCCGAATAGTGCAATACTAGAAAAGCGGCTTAAAATGGTTCTCCAGAAATTTAAAGACTCTGGCCTTAAGGTTAAAAAAAATAAATGTCAACTGTGTACAGATAAAGTAGAGTTTCTGGGGTACCTAATCGATAAACAAGGCATCCACCCCACTAATAGCAAACTGAGGGCAATCAAAAACACCCCAAGACCCAGCAATAGAACTGATCTCCAAGCTTTCCTGTGGCTCAATAACTTTTACAACATCTTCTTGCCCCAGAAAGCGACTGTAGCTGAGCCCCTACATAGACTTCTCAACAAAAAAGCAACCTGGGTTTGGGGACACCACGAGGAGCACGCATTCTGACAAGTGAAAAACTTACTAACCTCAGATGCTGTTTTAATGCAGTATAACGAGACTCTGCCTTTAACAATTACATGTGACGCGTCACCGTTTGGAGTTGGAGCCATTTTGAGCCATGTGTTACCAAACGGTAGTGAAGCCCCTATTACCTATTTTTCAAGAACTTTATCAAGGGCTGAACGTAACTATAGTCAAATAGATAAAGAGGCTCTTGCTGTTGTATCTGCTGTTAAACGGTTTCATGAATATGTGTATGGACGAGTTTTTACTCTTGTTACCGACTGCAAACCTTTGCTAGGGATTATAGCGGGAGACAAGCCAACCCCCTATATATTGTCACCTAGAATGACTCACTGGTCAGAGTTTTTAGCAGTGTACAACTATAAATTACAACACCGCCTGGGGAAAGCCATTCCCCACGCTGATGCATTAAGCCGTGCCCCACTTCCGGAAACCGTCGACGACCCAGCTCCAACCCTTATGACACTCCAGATTGAAATGCTACATTCACCACCGCTAACAGCCAGAGACATTGCAATCGAAACAAAACGAGATCCTGTCTTGGCGCGAGTTCTTAGTTGGGTCAAACGAGGATGGCCAATAGAACAAACCTCTGATGACTTCACCCCTTTCAGAAACTGGCAAACAGAACTTTTTTTGCAAAAAGGCTGCATCCTATGGGGAAATAGAGTTGTCGTCCCAGAGCGGTTACAATGAGCAGTATTGAAAACATTGCATGACGGTCACCCCAGCATTGTGTGTATGAAAGCGCTCACACGAAGGTAAGCGTGGTGGCCGGGCATCGACAAACAGATTGAAGCCTGGGTAAAGACTTGTTTAAAGTGCCAAGAAGTCAGCAGTGCCCCACCTAGAGCAACTCCAACAGAATGGGAAATCCCCCGGGGGCCATGGTCCCGCAGCCACATTGATTTTGTGGGACCTACTAAAGGACATACGTTCCTCCTAACAGTGAATGCCTATTCCAACTGGCTCGAGATCCACAAAATGAAGAATACTACAACGGAGTCCATCATCCGAAAATTGAACAGGCTATTCACAACGCATGGGCTGCCAGACGTTTTGGTCTCTGACAACAGACCCCAGTTCATCACCCTGGCATTTGAACAATACTTAGTGGATCGGGGCATCCACCCTGCACTAACTTCACCAGTGCACCCTGTGGCTAACGGCAGGGCCGAGCGCATGGTACAATTTGTCAAAAAAACCCTCTACAAAATGGACTATGGGGACATTGACGATAAAATAAACAGAATACTCCTACTCCAACACATCACTCCACACAGCGTTACCAACAAGACCCCAGCTGAACTGTTGATGGGACGTAAGCTCCGTTCCCACCTCGACCGGCTTCACCCGTCCTACGAGTCAGAGAAACCCTATGGATCTAGCGGAAAATGCCACGAGTTCAAGGTAGGCGACTTAGTTTTCACCAAAAACCTCTCCGGCGAACCATTATGGGTCAAAGCAACCGTAATTCAAACCACTGGGCCTAGATCATACCGTGTGCAAACCTGCGACGGAAAAATATGGAAATGCCATATAGATCAGCTTCGCTCTAGACTACAACCCAGTTCCCGCGACTCCTGTGACTCCCAAACTGAGAGGGGAGGAGATGTCAAAGAAACCGAATTCGAGATGGTGGAAAGCAGAAGCGAAGGAAGTCAGCAACTGGGCGCGATAAATGAAGAAGAATCAAGGAGGGGAGTGTCCTCGCCACAGAGGAGTACCTCAACAGAGGCTAGCCTGCAAAGATCGGAGGACAACAACAACGACAGAATTAGCGGCACCGAGTCGTCCAGTGAGAATATGGAACCGCCTTTACCAGATATGTCCATAAACGTCCCACTGAAACTGGACTACAGACAGGAACCGGTGGGACAGCACAAATCTAATAGACAGTTAAAACAATCTACATATCTTAGGAATAGGTCACCGCACCCCTCAAATGGAACCCAGGGGGAAGGGGTGTTATGAACTAATAAAAACGGTTAAATAAAGTTTTAACAAACCTTAAGGAAAAAGCAGGGTTCTAATCCTGCACTTCTGATTGGCCGATAATAGCGATATCAGATTGGTCCGTTCTGGGGAATCTGATTGGCTGTTAACGAGCCACTCTCATTGGTTCAAGAGTTTAACACTTCCATGTTCTCATTGGTTAATAGGTCAGCAGCCTGCCCTATAAAAGGGCTGCTGCTGCCCTAGGGTTTTTGCTCTGTTCACGATGATTAATAAAGAGTTGAAGTTCACTGTTCACTGCCTCGTCTCCGTTCCTTGCACCCATGCGCAGAACTTAACAGATGACATTATTTAAACCATAATCATATAAATGTGCACAGTTATTATTGGGAAGCTGCAAAATCATGTTTAAAATCATTGCATTGTTGTTTGGTGAAAGAACAGGCTATGAAAGCACTGCTCAAAAATGCTTCCTGAACATAATTTTGAGGAAGAGGTCTGATGTCCCATTTCTACCAATGAACTGATTGATCCGCTTCAAAAGTACATTTAGCCTTCAAAGCCTCTACCATTAGTTGAGTGGACTATTATATTCAGATATATCATAAAAGACCAAAAAGATCCTTTGTTCTGTTAAATTTTTAATTCAACATTAACTTTTCCAGTAGTGATCAGTCAGATATTCTCAAAAATTGGGAAGCAAAGCATGAAAGCAATAATCGTCTTTCATTCTTTGCTCCAATAGTTAACATTCAGAACTTCTATTTATTGTATTTATTCAAAAGGGAAAAAAGCTGTGATCACTGAACTCTGTGCAATGCCTAGCTTCTGCAATTTGTCAATATAAGGCTACAGTATAATTAAATCCAATTCTGAGATCTCTTTCCCTACCAGCACTATAAATGTGCATATTTATATGTGACATGCTTTTGTTTTTGTGTGTATTTGTGCACATGTCTGCCTAAATGTGTAGGTCACCTGTCCCTCTCTTCCCATTCTTGCATTTGGTTGTATTATTAAATCTAGGACAAATTATTGTTCACTTGATAATTCTTTCTGCAAATTGAAATGTTAATGAAGTAGATTTACAGGTTGCATTACTTACTTACTATTCAAATGAACCCGAATACTATTGCCTTGCAAATCACTTTTCAAAATTTGAATAGAACAAATATGGCATAGACAAGGTGCAAAAGACATAAGGTGAGGCCAATATTGAGCTCTTTTATCCTCCACCTGAAAGTTTGTGTCAGGGATTTATATGACAGAAAATGTGGCTACTTTGTCTATTCTGAATCTACTAACAGTTGTTTTATTTACAGTCTAAGTCTACATTTGAAAAATGCTAGAAAATTAATATTACCTAGGTATTCTGAAAGACTGGCTTTGGTCAATGAAAGGTTAACCTTTTTTTTTTTGCTCCAATTAACTAACACAGCTAATCTCTCTAGTATCTAATTTTGTGCTTGTTAAATTTTAGCTTATCAATTAGCACTTAATTTTATCTTGTCATGACCATTAGGCTGCAGTTTTATATTCTCTTTAGACATTAATGTCTAATCAAGATCTGTTGAATTAAAGGCTGAGAGTGAATTTATTAGAATCTCTACAGTCTGTCTACAACCTATGCTTCAGTAATCTTATCCCTTTGCTTGCAATAAGCTAATGTTGCTTTTTTTCTTAACTTTGATGTTTTAAAAGGATTGTCATTGCTTTAATAGTTTTAGCAATGGAATTATTTCTTTGGTTGCTCTGTCAGCAGGACATTCATTTCCCTCCAACCCCTCCCCTCCCTGCGTTTTTGTTTTATTATCTTCATTAGGACAAAACTCCTTCCTGGATTTTTGAAAAACAATGCCTCGATTCTCTTTAGGTATGGAAGTGAACAATTTTAATGCTGATTTTACATTTTATTATCTGTTACAAATTTTATGTCTGAGTTATTCTTTGTATGCTTTCAGTGGCAATTGCAATAGCACTTAGACTTATATACTGCTTCATAGTGCTTTACAGCCTTCACTTCAGGGGTGGGATTCTACTGGTTCAGACTGGTTCGGGCGAACCAGATGTTAAAGTTACATCTGACTCGCTGAACCAATATTTCAATTGACTGGCTGGCCCCTCCCAATCCTCCCCACCCCTCCCAGGAGTTTCCATGCGATGCAGGTAAGTGCAAGGTCCACGTGGAGGCTATGAGAGGGGAAAAAAACAGACCTTCTGGAAGTCTGGAAACGGGCCTGTTTCTGGCTTCTGGAGGGCCTCCAGAGCCCAGGGGAGGCTGTTTTTGCCCTCCCAGAGGCCCGGGGGTTTTTGAATCCCATCCCTGCTTCACTTTATAGAGTCAGCATATTGCCCCCAACAATCTGGGCCCTCATTTTACTGACTTCGGAAGGATGGATGACTGAGTCAATCTAAACTGGTCAGGATCAAACAGGATCCTGGCAATGAGCTGAATAAGCAATAACGTATTCTTACCACTACGCCACTGTGGCTCAAGCAATTTACAATCAAGTAGAAAATGAAAGGAGAGCCAAGTTAACCTATGGTAAGGCAAAACACTAGGAACCTGGTAGCACATTTTCTAATACATTTTATTAAAAGGTATAAACATTTAATTAGATCAGATTTATACATTGGAAAAGGTACTACTCAATTTCTTTTGATGTTTTGCAACCAAGTAGAAGTGTTTCATCCACTTTATTTCTGTCTTTTCTCTTTTTCTATTTAAATGTACATTCAAAGCCAGAGAATATTTGTGTAAAAATATGTGCCCATGCAATTAAGTTCTCAGTTGTGATGGTGCAGGTATTCTCACAGTCCTTGGAAAAGTTCTTATAGTTGGTCACTGCTTAAAGGCATATGAATGCACATAGACAATGACTTAGGACAGCTTTTACTTCCACTTACTGAAGAACTGATTTTAAAGAGTAAATTATTTTGATGTGACAACTTACTAAGCCAGAAACCAACAACCATTTGGTTGCTCTGTGTTTGCTTGTCGTTTATATTTTTATTTTATATTTATATATCACATAGGTTTAATGTCATGTGAAGAGAGTCAGTTTGGTATAGTAGTTAAAGCATCAGGCTAGAAATCAGGAGATTGTGAGTTCTACTCCCATCATAGGCACAAATTGAAATGGATGACTTTGGGCCAGTCTCTTTCTCCCAGCCTAGGAAGGAGGAAGTGTCAATTTTCACTTCTGGAAAATCTTGCCAAGAAAACTGCATGGATTTGCCCAAGCAGTCTCCAAGAACTGGATGACTGTTTTTTTTTTAAAAAAGTTTTTTGTTGAATGCCATCCACATGTTATTTGAGATGGGCGGTTTTATAAAAAATAAATAATGCTGAGAACACTTGAGGCATCAACAGGAAATAAAACATTTTATTGGATATTGGGTAGTATGTATGTTTTATTTAACGACACCTGGAAAACTCTACTGTGGGATTCACTACACAAAAGTGAAACAAAAGATAAACCACTTTCATCAAAACTAAATGTAAAATACAGCTAAACTTGTCAGCTCGTGGGTCCACGAGCAGTATGGCAGGATAGAATACCCCAAATGTTTCTACAAGATACAGAGAAAAACCCCACACATAGAAACACTCAAGCAGGCAGTAAATATACACAAAGGCAACTAGGATCTTTCTACAGCATCAGATTCTAATACTTTACACAGCTTTGTCAGGAAGGTACATGTGGCTTCTTTTGAGGATGAAAATGTCATCTTGGTCAAATAGATTTTTCTGCTGAAAATGATGGAACATTACAAACCAATTCTGCAGTGACATTTATTCTGGCAGTGTAAAAAGAGAATCAATTTAGAATACCTTCACACAATGAATCAATTCTGGCAGCTTCAGTTTGAAATTTCTCTCCCATTATGCCGATCAACTAAAAGAAGTTACAGCAGAACTGAACCCTCTGTGTTTAGGCTCACTTTCTTTGGTGAGATTTGGTGGTTGTATATAATTACAACCCTCCTACATATAGTTCAACTTATTTGATTCAATTTTGCCTTTTCCTCTTTGATGTGGAATGGTGTTTCTCAATCTCATCAACTTTAAGATGTATGGACTTCAACTCCCAGAATTCCCCGGACAGCAAGCTTGCTGGCTGGGGAAATCTTGGAATTGAAGTTCATACTTCTTAAAGTTGCTTAGGTTGAAAAACACTGATGTAGACAATAGAAAAAGCACCAGAATCATAAAATGTTGCTCCTTGTGGAAAGTTAAATAGGAACTGGATTAAATTGCCACAATCCATTTGTGGCTTGTGAGTTCAATTCTCTACATTTCATAAGTAATTTGCCAGCTTAGAGCTGAGTAAAAGGAGATCTGTCATCAAAAAAACATGACTAGGGATGCTTTTTTTCTTAAAAAAGGAAACTCTATATTTTAAAATTATTTCTGAGGAAATCCCACACTTACTACCAAAAGATTTTTTTAAAATGGGAAGGGACAGTGGAGGGGGGGGAAATGTCTTGGTTTTTTTTGTTTTTTTTTGGTGCTTGGTTGTTACTGAAAATAGAACCTGTGTTTCAACATATTAAAATATATTTACAATCTTTTAAATAAATATGCAGCATTTAAATAAATTAATGAAAGGGGTGTCCAAGGAAGAGAGCCCAATTGCAAAAATAATGCCCCGATGAGACACAAGGAAATAATATAAGCTAAAGTGACCATCGGTCTTGTCTGAAGGACAGCCTCTACCATCAACCTGGGGAGAGATGTGGAATATTGCACAGTGTCGACAAAATGCTGTGTTGTCAGTCCGTTCTATATGATGCCTTGTCCTGTGCATAGCTCTTCAGTTCTGAATTGGTCCATAGCTATAAGAACGTCTTGTGCTATGCAATCCTTCGGCAGTGCAGTAGAAGGGAATGGCAGTATTTTTACAATATCACTACAGAATAAATTGATTGCTATCCACTGAGAGAACTACAGTTTCTAAGCACACACGGCAGTCACAGTGATACACAGAGCAGTCTTTTAAGACGCTTATGGAATGACTAATAGCTTCATAATAGTGCCATTTACTACATAGTAACATTGAAAACATTTAAAAACTCCTCCTGAAACGAGCAACTAGTGTACATAAGAGGTTGCTTCAGTTTGCTAGAACTTGTTCTTTGTTTTGTTTCACTTTTTTTAAAGGACAAATTAAAACTTATTAGTATAAATAGTATATAAAAGGTCACTAGCTGTTATCTTTTGGCTTGCTTTGAAGTGCATTCAGAAATATGGCTAATTTTTTGTCCTCTTTTGATGGGATTGTACAATACTGTCTCGTCACCATGAAACTACTTTTGTATAATAAACACACACGGCTGTGGATTTTTTTTGTTTTGCTTTAAAAAATATTCTGCATTCCTTCTCATCTGGCTTAGTATAATAAAATATTTTGTTACAAAGTCTAATGTGCAAACTCATTAGAATTAGAGAATGTGAGAGCACAAATGGGATTCACAGTATGCAAATTCGTATAAAGGTGATAAAGGAGAGCTACTTGTCTTCAAGTATATATGTTTGCCACGGGTAATAGTAGGGCGGCTGCTACATAACCCTGAAATGATTCCCACACATAGTTTATATGTTGCTATGTGTAATATTTCATGCTCCCAACTCCCTCCCATAATGTAACTGTACCTTCATTTCTAAGTGTAAAGCCATGATTTCAGTTTGTTTACACACACACACACACACACACATATATATATACAGAGAGAGAAAGAGGAAAAAAAGTGATCTATCAGCTTCTGCTATGCTTCCTAGAAGTCAGTCCTGCTCAGATCATGCAAAATTGCCCACGAGAAAAGTCTACCAGTGGATTCATTCTTTCAAGAGCATATCTTGATATTGTAATGGTTCAGTTGAAAGCTCAGATTTAAGTTGTCCTTTAAGATGTCAGTGTAACACTACTAGTGCCTTACAAGTTGGAATTTTTGCTGGAATGCAGACAATAGTTAACCTATAATATAATTATCAGCTCTCCTATATCTCAATCAATTTACATAATTTAAAATATAACATCTTATTAAAAACATCTAGATATACACAGATTAGGAAACGTTTACGACAAACAAATAAACAGACTAGAAATAAATTTTTAGATACTGTTATGTACAACTGTGTGATACAATAAATAATTTCTGTCATGCTCTATCTACACATATTGCTTAAAAGAAGAGTAGATTTGAGGGCAGTGGTGAGATGGAGTGCCTTATAGGGCTTTTTCTACATTAAAGTTGTGCAAATTAAAACAAGAGTAGAAGTACCACTGATCTGTGTTGGGGATGCATGGCTGGAAATAAAAGGACCCATATTACTGAGGTATTTACAGATACTGGCTAAAGAGCACTATATGGGCAAATGCAGAAAGGCCTTCTTTTCACATTTCACTTTCTTCCTACTTCTTGACAGCAAGCATGGCATCTACTTCTTCCTCCGGCTGTAAGGTATGCCACTGTGCAATGGGTCGCCTTGGATTGGCCAACATGTCTGACCAATGTCGTAACTCTGCGCCAGTGCTGTTGTATCCCACAAAGACTTTGCCAATGGCATCATTCTTGCCAATCTTGTCATAGTCCAAAACAGTCACAACAACTTGCACTTTCTAAACAATGGGAAGAGAACAAAGCAAGGTTGAAAAATGCAAATCTATACATTTTGCTGCTGAGATTGTCAGAATCCATGAAGTACATTCCATGAAGTAAGTGGGCAGCAATATATGGGAAGCTGAGATCTGGTTTACCTTTGTTTTCCTGCAGCCTCTTAGGAATTATATTCTATACATTCCCTTCCAAAAATCTTATCATTGGCAATTTTTCAGTATGTACAACTGAGCTGCTTCTTCTATTCTAATTTCTCTCTAAACTGGATTTGGAAAAAATTGCAATAATCTTGCCTGGGATGATGCCAATGCTTCAGTAATGATATTGCACTGCCAAATCACTCTTCTAAAATATTTATGTACCAGCAATGTAAGTCTTATGGTTGGACACAGAGACACATATTTTTAAATCAAAACTTTGTGTTTAAATCAATAGATACAATATGAATGGATGAATCTCCCCGCAGTCTATTGCAACAATGCTTCAGCCTCAGTGACTTGGTGAAACTGTGCTGAAGCAGACGATGACCCTTATCATTACATTTATATATCAAACTGGAAACTTAAGCTACAATCCTATAAATCGGGATGGACAGCCCGGCTTTTCTGCCAAGAGTTACATTCACTTTGGAGTAATTTATAGAGGACTATATGCCAAAAGTGATTGGGATTTAAGGAACCAATAGAAGGCCACAGTGAAAGATGAATGACTATTTTTTCTCCTTCTCTTTCTCCTATTTCCCTTTTGGTCTTCTGTTTTTATGTCATATTTCTTTTTTCCTCCCTTTGTCAGAAGTCAGAGCTGTTTACTTCCAGAGGGCTTTTGAAATGAGATAAAAGCACAGAACTAAGCTGAGTACTCTGGAACTGCCAACACCTTATTTATTTACTTATGTATCTTATTATAAGTATGGTATTAGTTATGCAGTTTAGAAGAATAACTTTATAACTATTACTGAGCTGCCTTTAAATAATTTTGATTTGATAAAATAATCAAATCATTTGAAAGAATGGAAATGATTTTCTCCTGAACTATTGGAATAAAATCACCATTGGATTTTCTATTTAGCATCCATTGCTGCTGAATAAATATTCATTATTTGCTGCCTGTTTAAAGAATTGATGTTCCTAAGTAAGGTACTGTTCATTTTCATCCCATGCAGGACTACTGCATAGATATTAATAAAGGTTCCTTTGAAGAGAAGAAGAATTTCAAGGTGAAGGACTTGCAAGTTTGTTATTACCTGGATTTGCTCAAATGGTACTTCAAAGCTGAATGATTCATTGTAATAAGGATTCAGAGTGTTCTTCTTAATTGTTGTCTTCTTCTTCTTCAACCGTTTCCCATTCTGCATCAGATGAATTTTCACATAGGGATCTAAACAACAACAGAAAGAAGTTTTTCAGAAATTTAATGCTCTATATGACATAGGGTCAGGCTGCCTAAAGAACCATCTTTGTCCCATTATGCCAGCCCTTCCCATCTCATCAGGCAGAGAAGGTGTATTGATCACTTAAAGTACTTTGACCAGAAAGAGAGCCTTATCTGCTGTTGCTCCCATCTCATGGAATATTCTCCCCCTAGAAGTGAGCTGGTCTTCCATCGTCCTGGTCTTCCAGAAAGGGGGGAAAACATGTCTCTGCAGCCTTCCTTGGGAAGCCTAGAGGAGCATGGGGCTGGCTAGCAACCTTTCCTTCACCTTTTAATTAATTTTAATTATTCTTGCTCTTTTTAGGATTTTTAACTTTTATATATTAGTTTTACGTTTTGAAATTTTATTGTATGCTGTCCCAAGACCCTCTGTGAGGAAGATGGGTGGTTCCAAAATGTGATAAATAAAAAAATAAAAAATAAAATGTTGGCTAATGCAGTGAATCTTTTAATGAGAATGAGATAGTGACAAAATAAACAGAAGCCAAGATTTAATGGAGTGCAGGACAAGTTCTAGGAAAGAATATATTTGCATAGGCTTTCTCTGTGGAACTT
Source organism: Hydrophis major (assembly GCA_033807585.1). Lineage (NCBI taxonomy): Eukaryota > Metazoa > Chordata > Lepidosauria > Squamata > Elapidae > Hydrophis > Hydrophis major. Next base: position 166,295,181 of record CM066331.1, on the reverse strand, counting down.
TAACATAGCTAGTTCTTGCTGGTTAATGATTTCTGGGCCATCAGTGCACTATTGCTCCTTTGGTGTTGATGATCCTATTGATTATAAAAAGTTTTAAGTTTTAAAGTTTAAAGTTTAATGCTAGCATAGACTTATCCCATTTCATGCTATCATGTTCATTTTCTGATAATCTGGTTTTGCTCTGAACAACAAAATGGAAAGAGAGTTCCTGTGGAAATGCACTTTTAAATATAAAACACAGTTTAATACATGACTATTTAGTACTTTGGCTTAGTATAGTCTGTGGCTGACATAAAAGACAGGAAAAAATAGCTATATTTAGGCAGACAAGTTTTAAGGATTTATCTGTTCTTTATCTTAATGTAGTTTGGGATAGGAAATCTGGGGTGTGAAAACTACATGACCACTACAAGTGGAAGTTGCAAATGGAAGTTGAAAAACATCATACAGATGTAAGGCAGGCAGATTGCTGAGCAGGCAAAATTTGATCATGTTATACAGAAGGGCTGCAATAATTTCAAGGACCAGGCATCAGTACCATTTGTTCAGCAATGTCAATGTAACTTCAAATGCTTGCTGAATAAATAATTATTAAGTGAGATCTACCTGTACTTCCAAGTTTTTTTAAAAAAAATCAACTCAAACTATTTTTCTGTACGACTACTAATAGCTGCCTAAATTTCAATTTAACTAATAATAAATTACTAGTAGGTTTGTATTAACCAATGGCAGACAATAGTTTTCTAAGATATAAGCTATATTTCATTATTCTTGTTCTATTTCCTAATCCAGAAATCAAACATATTTATGAAAAGGATACCATATTAATTGCTTAAACAGAAACTGTAAATACATGGAAGGAGGGAGAGAGAAAAAAGGAGAGGAAGAAAGAAAGAGAGAGAGAGAGAGAGAGAGAGAGAGCGCATGGCTGACAAAGCTCCAAAAACAGGTCAAGTAGCTCTGGGGAGGTCAGTCATAAATTAGAACATTTGCTAAGCAACTGTCATTAAGCGAGGACCACTTGTATTTGATTTGCCAGTGACATGGCCACCTGACCATGCCCACCCAATCAGATGGCCACCAAGCCACTCCCATCCAGTCATGTGACCACCAAGCCATGCCCACAGAACCGGTTGTTACAAAATTTGAATCCCAGCCCTGATTGTAATGAGAAAGACTTGTTATTGTAGCCCTATCTTTGGGAGAAGAAAAGCTAAGTGAAAAGTATTGCTCCTTTGGTTTCTCTAATTAACATTCAACACATGGAAGACTGGCAGAAGCTGAAAAATTCACAATTAGTACTGTGAATTACTGATTTTTCAAGACTATCTCAAGGGAGGACTAATAGAGAAGCTTTTAAAAGCAGTTCAGCTGACATGCTTTGTTTTACTGCCATTTAATGCCAAACAATGTCAGTTCATTACTTAGAGGCAAACAAAGGACTTGTGTCTCAATTGAAATGAAAGCTGAGGTATATACAGTAATCTCGATCTCAGAACCGCCACAGCTCATTTACAAAATGCGTCTCCAATATCCATAGCAAGTGGCTTTGTGGACAAGAAAGATTTAATTTAGCAAATAATGAACAAACTTCTTGATGTGACAGGCAAGTGAAAAATAAAGTATTTTGTAGGCAGTAGAACAGCTACATGAATTATGCATCAGAAGCATCAAATGTACATGGGTAAGGAAGAATCTGCATCAGGAGAGAATTAAGTATTCCTTCAAACAAAAGCTTGAGTGACAGAGCTTTTAATGTGAAAAGTAAACTGTAGGTACTATATGTTTTTACATTCTGTCCTTCAGAAAAAGAAAAGGCTATTTTCATGAATAGTTACATGGGCAGAATACTAAAGAAAGACAGTGAAAGTGAATGACAAGGCTAGGACGCAATGATTATAGACTGAATACAGAGATACTGATCTTTAATAAAGGTGTGCAAGTCCTGTGGGCTGATATACATAGTTCAAATAATATACTGAAGTACATCATCCAGCTCCTATTTGTTTGTATTTTGAGGGGAAGAAGTAGAGAGAGAGGGATTGATACTCATGAATCTACCATCTTATTTCATTATAAAAAGAATTGCTCTGCAGATTAGTATCTTTGCAGTATAGTAAACAAACACTGAAAAAGTAGTTTAATAAAAAGCTCTATCTTACAATTTTCTAGCCTGGTTGTATAAAATCCTTAGGGATGAGGGCTCAACTATGTACTATCTTAATGGCATAATTTTGCATTCAGCTGAATACAAAATAAGCCTTGCAGATTTCCAGGACAGGCTTCCAAATTCAGAAAGTACTCCTAGTATAAGGGCTTAATCTTTGGTATTCCACGCAGTCCCCACCCAGTTCCAAACTACTATTGACCTCATCCCCTTCCTAAGAGGCCTGTAAGGGGCATGCATAAGTGCACCAATTGTGCCTACCGCCCCTGTCCTATTGTTTCTTTTTATTTTTCTTATAAGTATATATCTCATGTATTCAAAACTATGTTTATTCCTATACCTATATCTTGTAAGCGATTGACAAATCAAATAAATACTAAAAAATACCAAAAACTCACATTATAATCTCCTTCACTTTCTTTCTCTTGTTATGCATACTGGAAATCTATCTGTATATGAACACTGAAGGTCATCTGTCATCTGATCTGGGCCTGAAAATTAGGGTGTGGGGAGAAGGTATGTACTTTGATCATTACAACAGAGTTGTATGCAAAAAACATATTTCTGATCGAACTTGCTTATCCAATTTAGTTTAAACTACCATTCCTAAGAACTATCTTCATATTTGAACTGAACATCTGTAGAGAGGAGTAGGCTAACCCTGGGGAGGAGGTGATAGTGGTGGAATAAAACGCACCATCAGTTTAGAGTGCTTGCATTGCCATAAGAAATCCAAGTCTAGCCCCACCCCCCTTTGAATTCCAGTGACTCTTATCTATCACCAATTTAGTGCTGATTATTAGTTGTCCAGATTTTTGTGCACAAGTTTCAATAATTTTTTATAGTGCAACCAACATGAATGATCCTGATTCTTTATGCCTGATAGCATTCTTCTTTCCTGTAAGAATCAGCTTCTTAATAATACCAGTCATAAGATACTAAGAACTAATCCCATTTTCCCCATCTTACCAAATATTCTTTTCAAGTAAGAAAAATGATGAAATAAGTAATGCAAAACATGGGAGAATTACAAATGGAAGGCATCATATATTTCATTTAAAATTACACAAGTGAGAAACTCTGATTCTGCAATAAGTCTTTGAGTTAAATTGCAGCAATTTATAGGGAAACAAAGGGAAATAAAGAGAGACCCATAAATACAGAATTTTATGTTTATATCATGAGACCACAAAAGAACACTGAAGCTTGAAGAAAAAGCATGTATCTCTAAACATTCTTAATTGGATTCAGAGAAGAAAAAGCATATGCTCTCTTTTAAAATAGATCTGGCTACTGATTCCCTTCTAATGGCTATGCATGGCTGGGGAAAGATTGGGCAGCTGACAAATGACCAGTCTGTAAATCGGACACAGCCATTATGACTGGCATTAGTAATGTTCAGTTACACTTTGATAACACCAGCTTTGAGAGTGAAATTGTCTGTCATATTTTTCCATCCTGCAAGTCAAACCTTGAAGAGAAATGTTGTTGTAGAAGGGCTGGCTGTCATCATGTGTCCTTACTGACCAGTAGGGTGACATATTTATGGCCTTCAGCTGTATCAGACTGTTCAAATGCTCCCATAAGGAATTAAAAGACAAACATCCTTCAAGGCCAGCAGCCAACCTCTCTCTTATGAGAACATTATTCAGGACGTGACTTTCAAAGTAGGAATAATTTGCCTTAAGAACTTTTTTTCCCTGTGTTGAGAATAGATAATGAAGGCATTAGAAATAACCTTTAATGAGATTAGAAAAATCACATACATGATTAACCAAAATCAATATTTGTTACATAAAAGGAAAGCTATGGTGGAAAGGAACTAAATTTCTTCAGGAAATGAACAATGGGAGACACCATTTCCAAGAAATGGTGCAACAACTTGGGTTACATCAATGTTGTACTTCACAGCACTCTATCTTCAGGTTTCTATGACAACAATGGTCAGAGAAGATCCTGGAGATGAAATCCAGGCCTTATTGCCAGTAGGAACAGGAGGCCCCACAAATACTACAAAACTGGTTAAGGAAAGCGACATTGCTAGCTAGCAAAGAGAAGCCATAACTGAATGTTGAACCTCCCATATTCAGAGCAATGTATTTCCTGTTTATTATTTATTCTGAGACTCTTTACCTATTATCCTTAGAACCTACTTCCTTTACTTTTATTCTTCTTTTGTTTCTGTCAGAGGCATATAAGCACATGTTACTTTCATAATCTGAGTAAATTGTTTATTTCTACTTAGAATGCCACCTACAGCACTATCTTAACCATGCACTTAGAATGATTTCAGATATTAAATCATGTTTTAGAAGAGAGAAAGTTTGCCAGACATTTATAAATGATTGGAGGACAGTAAGCAGTATTATTTCTATTCATGTCACCTGTGTAATATGGTAGGGAAAAAGTAAGCATTGATGATGTTTGGGTGTCTGAAATGCAGAAACTCCAGTCTACATAAATATACACTGCTTATAATTTCTTGTATCTCTCTCTCTCATCCTATGCATTACAATGGCATTACAGCCAAGATCTTTCTTATTAAACACCCATTTAAAATTCTGCATTGGAACAAAATTTGTCTGTCTAACATAAATATGTTTTGGAGCAAAACATGCTTCCTCCTCTTTCACCCAACATTTTTCTGCACATCTGGGACTGTATCTAGAAGGATAAACATCCCTGATATTGGAACAATGAATGGGAAGGCAGTGCTGTTAAACTGACAATGAGTCAATGATCTATTCATTGGGGACATTTTAGTCTGGGACTTTTATTTTCAGAGGGCCAAAATAAAATGGTTCATCCTGGATTAAGACTAGTTTGAATGGTTACATTTTCAATATCTCATCAGTTAGATGAGGTTCTGAAAAGTAGAAAGGTTCAATACAAAAGGGTAAATTAATGTAAAAGGGAAGGATTCAAGAATCATTCCTAATTGACTCCTCTCATCTATCATAAAATAAAGTATGGGTGGACTTTTTATGGATGGAATTCAGGCAAAATTTGCTAGCTTACTGCAACCTGCAGCTCAGTAAAATACATTTTATCTCAAATAGCCTTTTTGGGATAAAATCCAGAAGGAACTGAAACTTTTGTACTTAAATCAAGAACCAATACTACCAAGTTGGCACGATGGGAAAAAAGTGCAACTAAATTACTTGGAGAAATGTACTTATAATAATACTTTACACTATAAAACAATAAAGTTCTCTCTACTCACCAAACAGGGACCAATTTCCTATACTCAGAATTGACATGATTGTTTGTGAGGGTTCCATTGTAAGTATAAACTGAAAGGAAAAAGGTGCGAATAGAATGGTCTACAAATTTTGGGAAATTATCAACCTCTGAGATGAAATGTGTAAATTTTACATATTTTGATTAGATGAATTAGAAAACAGGTGATAAAGGCTCTGGTTGGCTAAAATTTTCAAGATATTTCACAATCAATATCTTGAAATATCACACAGACTAGTATTTTTGCCTACAAGGGAGGGAGGTTTCTAATGATCATGATGCCTTGTAACTGCTTGACAAAGTACGGTAGAACAAAGAAAATGGTACCATATGGAAGTGTATGGATTTTATCTTTGCTTTGAGAACAGCAAGGCAGATGACTATGAAAAACACGTGGAAAATTTGCTTAGGTTTATAAAGCACTTGGTACAAACATGCTGCTGAAAATACACTTCTTACACTCACATTTACACTATTTCCCTTTGAACTAGGGGGCAGTGAGTGATGAGCATGGAGAGATAGTCCACCAGGATATTGCAAGATACCAATAAAGATGGGACCTTATCGTTTAATCTTATGGTAAAGTTCGTCAGTTTTTCATGCAAAAAATATGAAAATGTTACATGAAAGATAAATTTATAATGATTGGTGTGGCATCATTCTCATTGCTATATCACATTTTGTAAAAAAAATACAAAGTACAGCATAATTGCACATCCCCTTCATAATTTTGAAATTATTTTGATGCAATTTTAACCTGAAGCTGTATTTTAGAATCTGGAGCCAATTAATACTCAGGATTTAATTTTCCTTTATTAGTGACCCAATTCTGGTAAAATTAAGCTGTGGCGTTCTTGTACACTAGTGAATTTTTGATTTCCAGATTCTAATATATATAACATATTCTATATGTATATAACATATATATATAAATATATAACATATTCTAACATAATATATAACATATATATAATATATAACATATATAACATATTCTAACATAATCATGGACATGGATTTCCATGCTTGAATGGCAAGAAACTGGGTATGTTATCCTGAGGATTTGGAGGAAAAGTGAAATATGAAATCTAATGAATGAATAAGAAAGAACTTAGCTATTACATTTAAGGAAGTCTTATATATCGCAGTCATATAATGAAGGCAATTGCAAAGAGAGAAGGCTGAAACAATCACATATAGTGCATTACATTAATGAAGAAGCAAATTAAAAACTATGGTGATATGTGGAACTCTGGAATAAAATATCCACAAGAAATGATAAAGACTAATTCTGGTTGTTTTTGCAGGACATACTAAATTGAAAAATGTAGTCAATGATGCTGTATGCTATAATTTCCCCCCATTGTTGCACAGGGCCTCTTAACCCAGCTTTACAGCTTTCCAAAAGTTATAACCTAGATCAAATGTTAAGAACAAGTACAGTTTTGAGAAATTGAAGTAGTGACTGTTACACATTTCAATGACATAGCAAGCCACAAAGCTTGGTTAAAAAGCCAAGAGAGTATGGGAATGAGTAGAGTTGTTAACTGAGTTTTTTTTTTTAACTTATCATGTGAAGACAGGCAAGGTTTGGAACATTTTGTTTCAATTCAAACTATGCCTTGAACAGGATTGGAACTTGGAGGGAAATGTAACTATCAAGACAGTGCTTGAGGTGCATCCAACTGCCCAGCCAGAATTTACTATTACTTTTTTTTTAAAAAAACTAGCAATTGAATCATGCTCCCAGGGATGTCACAAAAAAAACTGTTCACAGCCACAATTTCTCAATCAATTTCGAGAGCACAAGGGGAAATGTTCGGTAGGAAACCTCTATAAAAATTGTAGCCTGACAGGAAAATGATTGTGTGAAGCAATGCACTCCACAGTCAAAGGGGAAAAGGGTTCAGTATAATGGATTTCTAACCTTAGTACCTCCAAAGTTCAGTTTGGCTCTCAACTCAGATTCTTTAAGGAGAAGTAGAACAGTAAATCATTATCAATTCTTAACAAAAAAAAATGCAACCTAATGAGCTCAACACTGGTAAGATAGAGAAAGCAAAGAGATTATTCTTTAGAGATAAGGAACAATATAAATATGCACCAAGACAAACTCCTTGTGTGTCCAATCACACTTGGGCGATAAAGAATTGTAGTCTAAAAAAAATCCTTCTATAAATACACACTGCTGTTTCTTGCTTTGGACCAAAGAAACAAAGGAATCAACATAAAGATCAACAAATATTTCATCGCATAACTGTCTGAATTATTGAAATCAACATTGAAAAAATATGGCTACAGATGTACAAACCATTTCATTTCTCATTGAGCATTTTTGCCTCTTATTTCTGGAATTTCTGGATTGTAATCTGAGTGTGAATATATTTTGTCATGTTTTTGTTGTGACCAGACTATATTAATAAGGAGATTTGTTGGTACCATTGATTTCTGCAGGTAGATAATTGATTAAGATGGGTTGCTGTAGGTATCTAGTAGATCCAGCTGGTTTTCTACAGGTTTTGGGGAATTATCCCACTGATCTAGGAGCAATGCATTGGCATTCAAAGAGAGCAAGGACTCTCTAGATAACCCATGTTTCTAATACACTAGTGATGCATTTTAGTATGAAACAGCTGAAGAAATGATGATATAAGATAAGAGGTTAATATGACTGGCTATGGGTATGAGCAGAGATTTGGGCCAGATTCTAGCAATGTTGACAAATTAGATAGATGCTGTTCTGGCATCTGCAGAATGTCATCCAACAGCAAAATTTACAAAGGATAATATACAAAAGATCTCTGTGACTTGTTTATTAGATATTTTATAGACAGAACCACTCAAATCTACTTGGATTTAAATGCTACAGGACCAGAACCAATAGAATGACTGGGCTGGTATGTTATGATGTCATTGACCTTGTAGATTATAGGGAAGTGGATAGGGGTCTCTGAAACATGATTTTGATTCACATGCATTGGATGCTAATCTTTGCTGGCTCCTTCAGTTAACCAGGGAGTGGTGGCTAACTGGATTTGAGAACAGATGAATCATTTTTTTCTTGCTTATTAAAATTTTATTGCCTTTCATAAACATACAAAACACAAAACATAAACAAAACTAAAACATCTTTTCTGAAGGCTGCCTGATCCCAGGTTGAAACTCTTCACACAGACACAAATTCAAACATCATATTCACTTTATATATCCTTCCATATCTTATTATCATTTTCTTTTCTTTTTTTTATAAACCAATTTTATCAATTTTACAAAAACAGTGCACAAACAATCAAGGCATAACAGCTTATAAATTCTTTTCTAAAAAAAAAAAATTAAAGAAGAAAAGCAATAAAACATATGATTCCAAATTATAATATCAATATTTACTTTATCTATTTAACTTCATATCTTATCCCAGCTTCTCCTTTTCATCCAAATTATTTCTTGTTAATTAAAATTTTATTGCCTTTTATCAATATACAAAAAAAAAAAACATAACAAAACCTTTATATATCCTTCCATATCTTATTACCATTTTCAATAATATTCTTTGTCTGTTCTATTTCCAACTATCCATTCATCTTTTTTCTTTTACTATACTTCTCCTATACACTAATTGGAGTGACGCCTTTAACTCATTACCCTAACTTAAAAGTACTTCATATAACACTTAATTTATCTTGGGATTCTGTTTAGTAGATTCTAAAACTACACAGTAAATTTTATACTCTAAATACACATATAAAAACACAATCTTATATACCTTCCAGAATCCCCCTTTTGTCCTTAATTAAATTCACCCATTGTCTCTGAATAAACTTTTTTTCTTTAGATCTTGCTTCCCACCATTAAGGCTTCTCCTCCCCCCCCTTTCTCTCTTGCTTATTCTTCTCCTTGCCCTTTTTACCCCTTTGTCTCTCCTCCTCCCTTTTCTTACTCTCTTTCCTTTGCTTTCTAACCTTGCATCCACCTTTCCTCTCATTTTCCTCTTTTTTGGTTGTTTTTTCAAATCTTAAAATCCCTTTTTTCTTATCCTCTTTCTCCTCCTCCCCGGAAAAAACCCATTGTTCATCAAAGATGGCTTCTTGTTCCTCTTCTTCTTTGTCCCAGTCATTCTGCTGCGTAATCAATTTTTCATAAGTACATAACACCATTTCTAAAAATTGAAATGAAGTGCCCAAAGTATCTTTTCCATCTTGTTCTTCCTTTTTATATTTTTGATATTCAGTCTTTAGTTCATCCACAAGCGATGCCATCCTGAAAAGAGAAACTTTCCCCAAAATAACCACCCGAGTATTTTTAATCAAAAATAATTCAAAAAAAGTTCCAAAAGTTTATATTTTTCTTCTTTCTTCTATTTCTTTTGCTGGGGTTACTGTTTAATCAAAGAGGTCCAATTACCTTGTATCTTTCTTTGAGATTCTAGGCAATCTCCTCCTTTTTCCACTTCTGCTCCAATTTTTTTTCCTCTCCCTTTCCACTTGCAACATCAATTTTTAAATGATCAGAAATCCATACCTCTAATAAGGGTTTTCCAATTTCTTAAATTTTTAAGTCCAATGTCCAAGAACTCTTTTGTCCCTTAACTTCAACTTTCAGAATAATTCACCTTCAGTGCCCAAACAAATTTCAAATCTTCATCTGCTGTTTCCATGGGGTGGGAGAGTAAAGAAAAAAAAAGTTCCCTTTAACAGCTTCTCCGCCACTTTCGATCTTCTTAGGGATACAATTTATCCTCCAGCAATCCAGACAGCTCAATTCCAACGAATTTAAAAGATGTTGATTGACCCGGCTCAGACAGCACTTTCACTTTTCTTGCTTCTTCCAGCACAATCTTACCCGGTTGCTGGCTTCTTCGTGGCAGCCATTGCTGACCGCCACTCCACCACCTTGGGAAAAAGAGGTTTTACAGACGAGGAGGGGGTCTGCGGCACCCCCAACCCCCTGTCCGGCTCCCCTCTCTCTTCAGCTGTCCCTACAGGGCAGCCATATCCCCCTGACCCATTTGGATCGGGGGTACCTCAGCGGCAAGCGCAGCAGGAATCGCGAACAGTCGCGAATTCCTGCTGCCACCGAAGCCACGCGGAACCGGAAACCAGATGAATCATTTTTTTTGACAGAGGGAACATGTCTACTGCTTCAAAGGAAGCAGAGCATTCTGTTCTAAAACAATTCTCTCTCAGTCAAGTTCTGTTGGATAAATTTCCAGTGTTTATTATCCCCTTTTTTGGAGAAGTTATGGAGAAGGTAGTAAGATGTTGGTTGTAAGGGCTCGTGGATGAAGTAATTGGGATACTTATAGCTCTCCCCTTTTTTTCTTGCAATATATACAACATACATACATATATACATATATACATATACACATACATACATACTTATATATACATACTTACTTATACATACATATATTGTAATGGAATGGGAATTGTGTAACAAAAGTGCAAACAATTATTAAATTTTTCAGGTATACCGTTAAAGCTATCACAAGTTCCTAACAACATTGAAAACCAGGCTATTTCTCCAGGTATTTGTGTCAGGATATTAGATGAGCTCTGTCATTTTTGATGCATTGTTTTCTATAAGTAGGGTCATTGCTTTTTCCCTCTAATGCCTGGGGATGCATATTGTGAGTTTTTATGTCACTTGTGGGAAATGGGCACATATAAATTATATGAATAAATGAACAAATAGTTTTAGTTAGCAACTCATTTTCCTGTATGAAAAAAGAAACCTGTAGTGAATGAGGGAAAATTCCACATCAGAATTAGACTTGTCAAGAGAAAAATAACTAGACTTATCAATCCAGGTGTTAAGTTGATAAAACTGAAGCAAGGGAAAAGCAAATGCTAAAACCAATTAATTTCCCCCCCTTGAAGGAATACATTTTGCTTTTGTCTTCAGTGTGTTTGAATAAATCATTGCTGTAGCTGTTTAGAAGCCAGGTAAGAGAAAAAGCTTCCAGTGACTGAAACAAAGTTGGAGTTAGCATTTTGAAAATCAAGCTAAGAACAGTGAAGTTAGTTACATTATAGCTTTGCTGAGTTCTGCACTGTGTGACATTATTTTGGTGTGCTTGTGTGAGAGATTTTGAAGCTGAGTGAGACAACTTTATTTAGAAAACACCTGTTCATCGTTGTTTTGCTTTCCAATTTTGTGTGAGCTCTCTGCCTTTGCTGTTGTAGGTAGTAAAGACATCTCAAAATTTTCCAGTGATGTAGATACAAATAGATAGTGGACATAATAATTTTGCCACCTGATACACATGATTTTCACCAAGAAGGCACTGAAATGTGACACAAAGCATGAGAAACCTGAAGAAACAAAATAGTTTCAATCCAGATACTGGCTTTAATTTTGAAGAGAGATGTGTGAGTTCAAGCACACATGGAACTTCACAGATGGGAAAGAGAGTTTTGAGAAAGGCTGAGTATTGTTACAAAGAAATCAAAAATAAATTGATGTATCTGATTTGATGGAAATCATAAATGTTGCATCAGGATGGTATATAGAAGTGGAATAATGCAATAAATTGTCTTTGCTTTTGAACCATTACTAACACTATGCAAAGAACAGCAAAATCCCTCTAAATACAATTCAGAAAAACAAAATATTCTATTAACAGAAATGGAAGAATAAAAATGCTTATCATAAACTAAAGCACTGTAAGTAGTCCTAAGCTTAACAGATGTTTGTTTTGGTCATGCTGAACTAATGGTAGCTATGCCCAGTACGCTGTTATGGTCATTGCAGTACTTTCATAATCATGTGATCAAAATTTGGGTGCTAGCAGATGGCCCACACTTTGCAGGAGTGCTTCTACTCCCCACCTACCTATGCCCCCCATTTCTCCCCTTTTGGCCATCCTGTACTCTGCTTCTTCTTCTGACTCTGCAGCCCTAGGCTCTGCTCACCCTTCTGCTCTGCCAACCTTTCCTCCTCCCCCCTGTTGCTGCTGAGGTGCACCTGGCTTGGCTTTTTACGAGGCAGATGGAGTGGAGCACAGGGCAGCAGGACAGATGGAACCCGAGTGGCAGACATTTGAAGCATAGGGCAGCAGGATGAGTGGATGCCAGAATAACAGGGCAGGTATAGCTCTGCAGGTGGATTTCAGGATGGTAGGGTAGTAAGGCAAATGGAGCACAGGGCCAACAGAATCAGTAGAATGAAGGGAAGTCAAAAGAGCAAAGATGAGAGGGAGATAGGCTGGGTTGGGGGAATTGAAGTGTCCCTGTGGTTGCAAGTATGGGTAGGCTGCCAAGTGACCAAATTTTGATCATGGGACTGCAAGGATGCTGTGATGTCATGATTTCAGAGACTGGATGTAATAACCATTTGCTCAGCACACCTGAAACTTTAAATGATCACTGAAAGTAACTTCAATATCGAGACTTGAGGCTGAGGGAGCCAAGCCAAGAATGGCTTAAATTGGGATCTATTCTCATCTAGCAACCAGTGGGATTTGATTAATGACAGCAGTGAGGACTATCAGAATTGTTATCATTAAGTAATGTAGTAAATGACATTGTGCTTTATGACCCTATCATTAGCAATGAAAAATCTGGTACCATTTATTGCCACAACTTGAGGACCAACTCTATTACATTAAATATGGCTAATATACTACAATATATATTATTACATATATTTTTATAAACTTTCTTCTCGCATTTCAGTTTCCAAAACAAAAAAGGATGTTGATAGCTGGAGTCTTTAGCATAGTTGCTGGAGTCAATGTAATTTTTTCTGGCTTAATTTCAAATTAACTTTTAAGTAAATAGTAAAATTCTATTCAATTACCATTTGTAGTTCTTTATCTTTTGAGAATTACTTTTCATAAAGAAAGGAATCTCGAGCAATAAGATATGGGCATGCTTATAAGGTTGGAAAGAGACAAGGGCTGTGCACAGATTCTGTTTATGATATTTGTAAGGTACTGTGCTGACTCACCTCCCTGACTGGAAGGAACTATTATCATTAAATTTATGCATGCCAGTTTCCCTTTAGAAAAAATAATTCAGAGTTCATCAGGTTTGACAAATAATGAAATCTCTTTTGTATCAACCTAATATGTGACTCAGCATTTGCATGTTTTATGCAACCAAAAAAGAGTTCTAGCATTATTATTTTTTTGGGGGGGGGACCCAGTAATGTCACTTTGACATGTTTATTGAATCACTGAACTTAAAGAACTCTCCTGCCCCAAGATAATATATGATAAAGTTAAAATGAAATGAAATAAACCCATGGGAAAACTTCTATTCTATTCTTTTCCAATCCTTTGTTAATAGAAAAATACATGCCTTTTGTTATTACTGATGTGTTCCTCCTCTCCCTTTTCCTTTCATGACATTTGCTTTCTGTTCACATCTTCTACAAGCTTGAAAGAGCATTTTGGAACTGATACAAAACTCTTTTCTGCTACCATATTAGGAGAGAATATGTGGAAAAGAATCAAATAGTGGAGCAGATATAATAAAAAGGGAATGTGTTTGCCAGAAAAAATAAACAACATACTTACTGAAGGAATGAATATTTAAAAACCTTGGAACACATGTGTTTCAAATTCTGCTTATTTTAAGTTAGAATCCAAAGAAGCAAAGATATCACAAAATAATTTAATAATTCTTAATAATTTGAAAATCTGTTTAATGCACTATAACCCATGTACTGAAAATAGTTCACACGGACTTCCTTTAAATAAAAATCACTGATGACAAACTTTGAAATTAAAAAGAAGCACTTCTGGAATGTCCTGAACAATGCTGGCCTAAAATCTCAGGCCAACATGGCCAGTTAAGTCCCTCCATGCAGCCTGCATGTTCTCGTACTTCTGTTGAATTGCCAAAACTCATAGTAGACATTGTAGGATGAGATTTATGTTTGTCAATGATAACCAAACATCTGAAGGAGCCTGCTAGCACTTTTACTTTATGAAATGCGTAAGTTTTTGTAAGCTGCTGCTCATTTTATCAGTTGCAATGGAGTGATTAGATGGCTGTAGGTTTTAAATTGGGACAATGGTGGGGTGGAAGAAGACGACAGGATAGATATGCAGATGCAGATTATATGTGAGACAGATTGCATGTATGTTAGCAATTGTTATGGGTTATGATGAATCCATTGTACTTGTTGAGACTTCTTGAAGTAGCCAAAACCTTTGATGTGGTGACTTCAGTAATTCTTTTCTCAGTTGTACTGGCAACATTTCTTTTGTGCCCATTAAGTCTTTTGCACAATGTTTGGATTGTTTGTCCTACATAGAATCCAGAGGAGCTTAATTCTGAGATCAGGACTCAAAACAAAGTCAAAATAATATTAAAGCAGCCAGGACACTCCATTATAGTCTCAAAGCAGCTATCTTGAAATATAAAACCTGTAATCTGTTACTGCATAACCACTCTGTCTTCTCTTCCTTCATATGTCACTCTGAATATTACCTACACAGGTAATACTCACTTAACTACCACTATTGGGACCAACAACTCAATCACTAAGTAATATTGCCATTAAGTGTGATAACATATGACCATGCTAGGCTTAAGATGCCACTTCTCCATCATGGCCATTAAGCAAATCACCAAAGCTGTTAAGTAAGGTATCATGTGACCCTGACTTGTGATTTTACTGCTGGCTTCTTTTGTCAGAAGCTGGCTATGAAGCGTTCAAATGGTGACATGTGAATGTAGGACACTGTGACTGTCACAAAATTGATTGTAAAATGTCTGAATCTTGATCATGTGACTGAGTACAATGACTGGTCATAAAGTCATTTTTTCAGCACCACTGCAAGTTTAAACAGATGCTCAACAAAGCAGTCATTAAATGAGGATTACCTATATTGATTTAATTATTCTCTTGCAACTGATCTACTGAGCCAGCCAATAGCCATCATGATTGGGTGGACAGTAAGGGAAGTATAAAATATTGGAAGGCACCTTTTCTATTTATATTACTTGCTATAGCTCATGATATTGATGAGAGTGCATACATTGCCGCCATAAGTCTATTTTTTCAATGTACCAAGAACCAACAATATCCTTATACTACTAAAAAATCTATAAGAACCTAAGTTTTGGAGCTGTGATTTTTTTGCTGTCAACAAAACCAAGATAAGACAGGAGAATTCTAAAGAAAAAGAACTGAAGTGATATATTACTAAGCAACATAAATTCCTCTACCTTTTAGAATAATAGTGTTTGCAATAAAAAGCTTTAGCCGAGAGTTAGAAATGGAAATGTATTGCTGTCCACTTTTCTGACCAATCATTTGTGTAATGAAACAGAAGCTTGTAGACGTGTTTGTATTTTGCTTTATACAAGGGAGGAATAATCTGTCCCCTCTCCTGAATATTTGTATGAGCATCCAAAACAGCATTCCAGAATCAGTGGCAATTCCTTTAGCTCTTTCCTAAATCAAATGTCAATTTAAAATACCTAGAAGTTTGTCTAATTTAGGATAATCATAGATATATCTTTTAAAAACTGCAATTTAAATAAGTCCTTGTTTAATGACCACCTTGTACTATGAACTCCACACTTAAAGACAGTGATGAAAAAGTAACTTTGTGATCAGTCCTTCCATTTATGACCTTTGGTGGTCTGTAAAGCAAATGAAATTTGAAGCAAGATCACAAGCACTGCTATAGCTTTACTTAGTGACCACTTCATTTAACAACTACAATTACCCTCTGTTCAAATTTGCTAATTAGATTCAGATAATAAATCCAATTCAAATTAATAAATATACTTCCTTGATTTCATTTGCCTTTCTGATTATTTATGCACATTTTCCTGATACCGTAATTCCCTTCATAGACATAAAGTAGTATATAGCTTTTTGCTCATCATACCTATTTAACATTTGCACAAAATAATACGATCTTTAAAGCAGTGCTTTGCTTCCATGAAAATTTATGTGAGGTACCCCTTGGGAGAAAAAATTTCAAGCAACCTCCCACTCTTTACTTTACTTCTAAGCTCAGCTCATGTTTCTCGACCTGGAACTCATCTAAGGATGCTGTGAAGATGTGCTTTTATTTCAAAATGTTTGACTGTCTTACAACAAAATAGTTTTTGAGTTGAGACATTTTCATTCAGTGCCACACATTGAAATATGACAAGATGATAAAACAGGCTCACTATTCATATTGGACATTATAGTGCAACAAAGAAGTGCTAGTTTAACTTTTGAAGTTTCCATCATGTGCCAATGCAGCTATGGAGCCAAATGGCTTTTAGAGTTTTTTCAGGCATAATTAGACATTGTTTCGTCTGATGAGGAGTTCTAAGTGTTATGGACTAAGCCATCGCATCAGTAACAACCCTAAATAGCTTTACTTTGCAGCAGGCTCGTAATCCTGCACTTCTCATTGGCCCGCAAATAGCGAATCGCGATTGGTCGTTTCTGGCCAGTCCGATTGGCTGTTAACGGGCCTCTCTGATTGGACGTTTGTTAGAGCGGTAAACTCAAATCATTG
Source organism: Hydrophis major (assembly GCA_033807585.1). Classification (NCBI taxonomy): domain Eukaryota; kingdom Metazoa; phylum Chordata; class Lepidosauria; order Squamata; family Elapidae; genus Hydrophis; species Hydrophis major. Next base: position 166,278,295 of record CM066331.1, on the reverse strand, counting down.
GTTGTTTTGATAGCAGCTATAAAAGAGCTGCTGCTGCCCAAGTATTTGCTCTATTCTTTTATTCACAATAAAGAGTTGAAGTCACTGTTCGATGTCTCGTCTCCATTCCTTGCACCCATGCTCAGGACTTAATACTGGCGACGAGGTGGGATGTGGAGACGATAGAGCTGACTAAGTACTCATCGAACAAGACAGAGTACGTGGCTGAAGAGCGCACGCAACGAATGGCAGAATGACCAGCGGCGCCATACCACCCGCTCCATTTGACCCAGCAAACAAAGACTGGGACTCGTATATAGATCGTTTCCAGATGTTCCTAGGACCAACAATTTAAAAGATGCTACGCCTGGCAAGAAACTCACTGACTCACTGCGGCCCTGCCGTTTTCAAAATAGCTAAAGCACTTGCCAAACTGGCAGAAGTGAAGACCATGGATTGGGATAACCTCGCGCCAATCCTCCGGGCCCATTACGCACCCGCAGTACCTACACTGATACGAAGGCACGAGCTTTACCAGAGGGACCAACGAAAGAACGAGAGTGTTGGGGACTTCGTAGCCGACCTCCAGAACCTAGGAGGCCTCTGTGGTTTTGCAAACCTTGAGGAAGCCCTGAGAGACTGCATAGTTCTGGGTTTAGATGACCACACTGTGCAGAGTAAACTCATGGCAAAAGAAGACATCAGCCTTGCAGATGTCATCGCCAACGCTACTGCCGCAGAAGCAACCAGGAAGTCAGCCGCTCGAATGTGCTGAGCGAACGCACCACATTGCCAACTTGCTAATGATAGCCCACTCTCCGCTGAGAAGCACGCTATTACCACCCACCACGAAGACCTCGAGTCATCCTCAGACAGTGAGGAAGAGGAGGTCAACCGGCTCCACTCGGAATGAGAGCAAAGGAACCAGAGACTTCCGCGCCAATGTGCTGGTTGCGGGCCAAATCACCCGCGATCGGACTGCAAATTCCTCGATGTGCTCTGCCGTTCCTGTGGGAAAGAGGCCACATCGCGAAGGTCTGCAGAAGCAAGCAAGAGTCCAGTCCAAGCCGAAGGGAGAACAACCTCCGTCGGGAGACAGGCAAACCACCTGGGAATCGGGACTACCTGAACCACCAATGGAACAACCACTACTACTACAGAAATCGAGCACCTGCCTCTTCAACGAGATGAGAAGAGGCACACAAAACCATTATTATCGGCCACGCTTCATTGCTAGATGCAAGAAAGATTTGCGTAAAGGTTACTATTGAGAATCGACCATGCATGATGGAAGTCGATTCGGGATCATTCCTATCGATGGTATGCTGCAAAACCCTCAAACAGCTGATCCCTGCCATCTGCCGCCAGGACCTCAGCACTCAACGAATCATTCTAAAAGACTACCAGGGAAACAGAATTCCAGTTGTCGGTTCCAGCCACATCCAAGTATCCTTTAAGGACCACACCACGACGCTTCTCCTGACTGTCGTCGATCGTGACCGGCCCAGTTTGTTAGGGTTACAGTGGTTTGCTCCACTCGGGATTGAATTAGCTGGCATACACCAAACCAGAAGCGATGATTGGGAAGAGGCCCTCATCCAGGAATTCCAGGACGTGTTCACAGGAATATTAGGCAAGTACAAGGGGACCCCTATATCGTTTAATCTCAGCCCCGATGTAACTCCCATTCGTCTTAAGCCTTGTCATGTGCCTTTTGCCCTCAAGCCAAAGATCGACGAGCAGCTAGATAAACTAATAGCCCAGGGCGTGTTGGAACTGATTGACCATGCCCATTGGGAAACTCCAATAGTAACGCCCATGAAGCCAGATGGCTCATTAAGAATTTGTGGGGATTACCGGGCCACCCTAAATCATGCTCTTCAACATTGCGCTTACCCACCACTGGTAGTCCAACACCTTCTTCACTCCCTGGATGGCGGAAAAATATTTGCGAAATTGGACTAAGCTCAGACGTACCAACAACTACCTGTAGACGTGACGACTGCAGAAGCCCAGACAATAGTTACACATAGAGGCACCTTCAAGTACAATAGACTCCAATCTGGAGTAAGCGTGGCACCTGGCATTTTCCAAAGTTTGATGGAGAGACTATTACAAGGCATAAAAGGCGCCGTGCCTTATTTTGACGACGTCTTAATAGCTGCCCCTACTAAAGAGTTATTAGTACAACGACTCAGAAAGGTTCTTCAGAAATTTAAAGATGCTGGCCTGAAAGTAAAAAGGGACAAGTGTCAACTTTGTATGGAGAGAGTGGAGTTCCTGGGATACCTTCTCGACAGACAGGGAATCCACCCCACCGAAAAAAAACTAACTGCAATCAAAAATGCCCCGAGACCTAGGAATAAGACAGACCTCCAAGCCTTCCTGGGACTCATTAACTTTTATAACATCTTCTTGCTCTAGAAGGCGACTGTAGCCGAGCCCCTACATAGACTTCTCGATAAAAAGGCTTCCTGGGTCTGGGGACGGCGTGAAGAACGGGCATTCCAACAAGTAAAAGACCTCTTAACTGCCGATGCTGTATTGATACAATACAACGAGATTCTACCCTTAACTTTTACCTGTGACGCCTCACCATTCGGAGTGGGAGCCATTTTAAGCCATGTCCTGCCAAATGGGAATGAGGCACCTATTGCGTTCTTTTCGAGAACTTTGTCTAAAACTGAAAGGAACTATAGCCAACTTGATAAAGAGGCTCTCGCTATTGTATCTACAATTAAACGTTTCCATGAATATGTGTATGGGAGACCCTTTGCCATAATTACAGACCACAAGCCGCTACTTGGTATTTTGGCGGGAAACAAACCAACTTCCCACATCTTATCACCAAGAATGACACGTTGGTCGGAATTTTTAGCCGCCTACGATTACCGATTGCAACACCGCCCGGGGAAAGCCATTGCCCATGCTGATGCTTTGAACCGCTCTCCACTATCAGACATCATAGAGGACCCAGCTCCAACCTTATCTGTATTGCAAATTGAAACCCTTAAATTGCCGCCTCTGACCGCTTGAGACATTGCTGCAGAAACAAAAAAGGACCCCCTTTTGGCACGAGTCTTCAGCTGGGTGGAACGGGGTTGGCCGGACAGCACACTTTCAAGCCATTCAGAAATCGACAGACAGAACTATTCTCCCAAAAGGGCTGCATCTTGTGGGGAGACAGAGTTGTAATCCTGGAGAAATTGCAACATAAAGTTTTAAAAATGTTGCACGATGGACATCTAGGCATCGTGCAGATGAAGGCATTGGCCAGGAGTTACACATAGTGGCCTGGGTTAGACAAACAGATAGAGACCTGGATAGCAAAGTGCAGCAAATGCCAGGAGACTCGCTCTACTCCTCCAAAAACTCCCCCAACTCAGTGGGAAACGCCTTGAGGTCCTTGGTCCCATATCCACATCGATTTTGCGGGACTCACAAGAGGACACACTTTCCTCCTAACAGTGGATGCCTATTCTAACTGGCTTGAGGTCCACAAGATGAAAAGCACCACCACGGAGGCGGTCACTAAAAAACTGAATAAGCTCTTCACTACCCACGGATTTCCGGATGTCCTGGTCTCCGATAATGGCCCCCAATTCACTGCCCTGGCATTCAAACACTACCTAGCAGACCGGGGCATCTGCCATGCCTTAACATCACCAGTTCACCCTGCGGCCAATGGTAGGGCTGAGCGAATGGTTCAATTTGTAAAAAAGACTTTACACAAAATGGACCATGGCGACATTGACGACAAAATAACACGGATGCTTTTCCTCCAACACATAACCCCAAGCAGCACCACAAGCAGCACCACAAACAGAACCCCAGCTGAATTCCTGATGGGCCAAAAACTTCGCTCGCATCTCGATCACCTCTACCCTAATTACACGCCTGAACAACCCCCAGGATCCAGCAGCAAGTGTCAATCATTCCAGGAAGGTGACCCCGTGTTTGCGAAAAACTTCTCGGGCGACTCATTGTGGGTCCCCGCTACCATAACGCAACTTACGGGACCCCAATCTTATCATCTACAAACTGCAGATGGTAAAATGTGGAAGCGCCACATAGACCAACTCCATTCCAAACTAGCACCTATTCCCATCTCAGCCCCTGAATCTCTAACTGTGGGGGGAAGGAACATCGAGGAGGCCGAAAAAGAAATAACAGATGACTTAACAATCGAAACCCAGCAGTCTACACAACCAACCAGGGGATACTCACCGTCAGAAGGAGAACCGAGCGGGGGAGTGGCCTCGCCGCGTGACAGCACTGCGATGGAAACAGATCCAGGGAACCCGGAAGATAGCACTGGCGAAAGCAGAGAGAACAGCCCAGAGCCATTTGACGGAACAGCTCAGCGAGCAGACCACCGGAACCAGAGCCAAGACAGAAACCGGTGGAACAGCGCAGATCAAGCAGACAGGTGAAGCGACCTGCCTATTTACAAAATACGTCACCCCACCCCTCAGACGGAACCTAGGGGGGAGGGGTGTTATGGACTAAGCCATCGCATCAGTAACAACCCTAAATAGCTTTACTTTGCAGCAGGCTCGTAATCCTGCACTTCTCATTGGCCCGCGAATAGCGAGTCGCGATTGGTCGTTTCTGGCCAGTCCGATTGGCTGTTAATGGGCCTCTCTGATTGGATGTTTGTTAGAGCGGTAAACTCAAATCATTGGTTGTTTTGATAGCAGCCAGCTCTATAAAAGAGCTGCTGCTGCCCAAGTATTTGCTCTGTTCTTATTTCACAATAAAGAGTTGAAGTCACTGTTCGATGTCTCGTCTCCGTTCCTTGCGCCCATGCTCAGGACTTAACACTAAGCATATCAAAAGAGGAAGAAGTTCAGCATAGGAATTACTAAAAGGCGATACTCATATTCACTTTTGTTGAAATCTGTCAGGGTTTAAGCATGCAATAATAAGCATGATTGTGCAATAACTGCTTATTATCTGCCATTTCTCCTCTACCTGTTTTCTTTTTCGAAGCCTCCTTCTCTCCACAACTAGATTTAATTCCAGTTAATTGGTTTGCCACATGCGAAAAGATAACTAATGAAACTGAAGGAACTTTTTTTTTTGTCACTTTTGGTGCTACCATGTCTGCGTTACTCATCAAGACATAAAGAATAAACTTAGCATTTGACAGGTGGAGGGCAGGAAACAATGAAACCTCAGAGTGATAATTACTTTTGTTGAAATCTAAGATTTCCATAGAAATCTAAGAAACCTTAATAAATGGCAGTTTTTGGCTCACCTTGACTGTACTAAAAAGCCAAGCAGGAGCAGGCTGGCAAATTAGGCATTTTAGGTAACCAACTAGGTTAGACTGGAAAGCTGAAAACACATTATGAGAAAAGGCAATGCTATATCTTGGCTCTCCTTGGGCAATTCTTGGCCTAGTAAAAGACAATTCTGGAACTATCAAGCCATTATAAATTGTTTTTGTGGATAGTAGTGTTTTTTTCAGCTTTCAACTAGCCCCAAATTATACATTGCTAAATCTTAAAAATCACCAAACTATCATTAGAGAACTGTTTTTCTTTTTCCTGTATACTACTTGACAAGTAACTCCTGTACTGAGAAATTTAGCATACTGTTCACTTTACTGTCAATCCTGTAATCATTTAATTTGAATATATTTCTTATCTATTCTGAAGGGTTTTACTTGTTAACTTTCTTATTACTCAGTAGATAAAAATCAAATTGATCTATCCATCCATCAGTAAATTTGCAAACAAATGTTATTCACAATTACTCTTTAGAACAAATCTGTAAATAGCTCTACAACATACAAATTAAGAGCAAAAATGCTTCTAATTTTAAAATGGTGAACATTGTATAGAGTATTTAATGGTGCACTAAAAATAAACTAAAATTTATTAATAAATCTGTCCAATAAAAACAAATGAATTTTTTCTGAAGGAGATATTTTTTCTGAAAAGGAGAAAACTTACAAATAGCAAAATAGCAAAATAGCAAAATATTACAAATCAATTCTCTTTATATCTGTCACAGTTAGCATTATGTAATAATTCAAAATAAAATTTTATATCCTGTATGTTTCTATTCTTATTTCATGAAGATCTTAATGTTAATACAAATCAATTGATAATTGTTGGAAGAAATATCCTTCTGGGTTCAGTTCCAAGTGGGGAAAAAGACATGGAGGCTGTTTGGAAAGATGGTTTAATGGTGGACAGGACCACATGGCTTGGAGCTCCAAAGTGAAAAGGATGATCACGTGCTTCAATATGTTGGGTGAAGGAAAAGAAGGGACAAGATGCTGAGAGACCCTTAGTTTTATACTCTCTGTTGGGCCCCACCTAAGTGTTTCCTGTTCCTGTGTAAGAAATGTATCTCATTGGCTGTCAGACTCCCAGGGGCAAGGGTCTCAGCTAACTTTGCAGGTTTTGTCTGGACCACATGGCTTCAGCTGAATGCTGGTTGATGCAATCTTCCCAGGCCACGTGGTGAGATGGGTAGAGGCCTTTGTTATGTAGAATATTCTGGCCCAGGTCTTAATAGCCTGCCCATTAATAAAGGTGGAGGTGAGCTTCTGCTTCTGAAATGAGTTTCTGCTTCTGAGTTTCTACTTCTCTTTTAGGGGAAATATTCTGCCTTTTTAAATATATCCTAAAGTATTTCATTTTGCTAGGACAGGGGTGGGTGCTAACTTCCTACATTACTTTCAAATATCTTGTAAAAACAGCACAGGATCAAGATATTTTTAGCAATGCAATTGCTAAGTACTATTAAACAGTGGGTTTTTCTTTTTTTAAAAAAACACACTTTGAATAAAAAGGTAATTGTTATAACTTTAGCATTTATCAATTTTTATCGACATTCTTTTTAGTTTATTCTGGCATAATTATTAGAAATAACAATGAAGTTGACAGGGAAGAGTTGGGTGTCATACATTTATCCCTAAATTTAACTGAAACTGGGAAGTGGTTAAAACATGCTCTGAATATGTATCTCAACAGCTGCTATTATATCAGTGACCTAAATATTAGTGTTAGTCTGTATTGCTCCCCCACCCACAAGAATGCATTCCTCTTTAGTATAACACCAGATTGAATAGAATATTGAAATCAACTACGTAATATGAATACATACTGGCAAAATGCATTTTTTCGATCCAATCAAAAGTGAAATATTCCAGTCTAAAAGGATTTTAAATGTATCCTAAAAATCATGTAATGAAGGCACATTCCATTTTTTAGCCCGCTACCTTCACTGGCCTTTCATCCTTTGCAATGATTTTCCCCTCCCTTTTGGGGGGGGGGGGGTTGCTCTTTTGCTTCATGATTTTCCAGAATGCAACCAGTTGCTTTCTCATGAGTTTTTAGCTTCTTCTAATCTCAAGAGAAATTTCTGGGCAGCTGAAGACAATGCCTAAGAATGCAAAGTTGTTTGGAACAACAAAACAAACCACCATTTTTTGGATGCATAGGGTATACTGTTCTAAATGAAAATGGACTTATTGCTCAGTAGGCATGTACAGACTGACAAATCATGCAGGCTGAATGATGGAGACACATTTTCATTCCAGTTAATACTTCTCACTTTACAATTTCATCTTGCAAGACTTTTTCCAAAAAATCGATTTGGTCCTCAGTCTGAAAAGAGTTTATCACCCTGATCTACAACATTATAATTTACAGATGTAATACTTGTAGCAATATCCACTGAAAAGTTCTCTTGGGCAAACTATAGAACAAAAAAAAAATGTAATAAAAGCTTTATGTAAGGATTTTTCACAGTCTTGGGTGCTTTATTTCATCTCAGCAAAAAAATGAGAATGGCTTAGGAGAAACTCTCAGTGGCTCAAAGTTATTATGGATAAGAATAACCCAAAGAATCCTGACCTGACATACTTCAAACTCAGAATTTTTCCTCAGGGTGCAACTGTTGACCATCAATCTATAAGAGAATTCTTTCATCAAGTTTTAAAAGAACATTATTATCAAATATACTTTCCTAAGAAAAAGCTTTAAAAACCTATCTATCTATATATATCTATATAAGTTCTGTGGAGATATTCACAATTGATGTGAATTGTGGTTTGTCCTCTTTTCCCTGTTATACTGAATCAGTTTCATTGCATTTAATATTTTAAGTAGGTTATGCACTTTCTGTGAGTAATATACCAACTCTGTGGTTGGTAACTACCATGTATCTCCAACAGTATGTTGGCCTCCCCCAACAGGAAGTCCCAGCATGTTTTACAGCATGACATGAAATTAATCCCCTCCCCCCCAAATTAAGGCCGATATTAAAACATGAGAAATGGGAGTTAATGGCGGGGGTCTTGCTGTTAGGAAGTACTTTTGTTGCACACCTGGATATGTTGCTGCCTGCGTTGACCTTGGTGTTGGTGGGGCACTTTGTATTGGGAGACCTTCTGCCACCATTGCTTTCCCTTCTCCCTGTGCTGCCACGGCATTTGGAGCAACGCTATGGCATTTGGCACAGCCATGCGGCGTTTGGCACAGCCACATGTGGCCAGCCAGGACTCCTCCCTGCAACTGGAGCCTAGCAGAGACACTTGGCTTCAGGTGCTCCTGTCACCACCTTCCTGGGCATTGTTCGAAGGCAAAGCCCATTCTTTTAAAAATGACGCCCTACTACCGGTAGGCGTCCCTGCCTGAGAGGGCAGCCCAACCTCACGTGGGGAGGCGAATCTCCTGGGGCTGCAGCGCAGGATCGGCCCACCCCAGGAGAAGTGCCCAGCTGCCATCCCTGCCTGGCGCCGGGCAGAGCATGAAGAGCTTCGCCTGGGGTACCCAGCACAGCTGACAGGCAGGCCCTACTGCCCGGTGGTGGAGCTCTGGCCAAGGCAGCAAGTGCCTCCCTGCTGAGCCCTCCGCTCATCACTGCCAGGGCTGCGCCAGAGCTGGGCAGGCTGGGCGAGGGGTGAAAAGGTGGCTTCAGGCTCTCTCCGCTGGACCTGCTGGCCAGGGAAGCAGTGCTGCCATCGCTTCACCTTCCTGTCTGCGGATGGTGGGCACTATCACTGCCTCGGGCAGCCTCTCCAGTAGCCCCTTTGGGGTCAGGTTGGAGGGACTTGGGGACCAAGCTCGGGTCGGCCCAGCTCTTTCACTTGGGAGGCAGGCACGCACTCACAGCTCACTTTTCTGGCTCTGCCCAGTCCGCCTGGCTCTGGCACAGCTCTGGCGGGATGAGCGGAGGGCCCGGCGGAAAGGTGCTCACTGCCTTGGCCAGAGCTTCGCCGCTGGGCAGGAGGGCCCTCCTGTCAGCTGCGCTGGGCACTCCAGGCGAAGCTCTTCATGCTCTGCCTGGCGCCATACAGGGATGGTGGCTGGGTGCTTCTCCCGGGGTGGGCCAATCCTGCGCTGTGACCCCGGGAGATTCACCTCCCCACATGAGGTTGGGCTGCCCTCTAGGGCAGGGGAGGCTTTGTTGTACTGGTAGTAGGGCGTCGTTTTTAAAAGAATGGGCTTTGCCTTCAAATGATGCCCGGGAAGGCGGCGACAGGAGCGCCTGAAGCTGAGTGTCTCCACCGGGCTCCAGTTTCAGGGAGGAGCCCTGGCTGGTCGTGTGTGGCTGCGCCAAATGCCATGTGGCTGCGCCAAATGCCGCGGCATTGCTCCAAACACCACGGCAGCACAGGGAGAATGGAAAGCAATGGTGGTGGAAGGTCTCCCGATATGAAGTGCTCCACCAACACTGAGGTCAACATCCAAGCCATTGCCGCCCACCCGCCCAAGGATGCAAGGGGGGGGAATTAAGTCACCCCTGAAAAGACAGCCTAGCCATTTTTTCGGGGCTCAAAAAAAAAAAAAAAAAAGACCGGGCCATATTATATGAGAAACACAGTATGAATGTTTAAAAGTTGCTAAGTACATTTTATGCAGTATCAGTATCCATGTACAAGCAACTTGTACTGTTTTTAATCTTTAAAATTCATTAAATTAATTTGAATAAGGGAATAAAAATGTAGCTTATTGAATATAAGCTTATTGCTATCATTATATTAGAACATATAAAGAACAATGCATGATCAGAACAAAAGGCTATGTAAAGTAGTATCCTGATCACATAATGCTCAACCAGATGACTTTGGGTAACCTACAAGGAGAACCCAAGAACAATGACATCTTTCCAATATCTTTGTCCTCCTTCTCTCTTTTCAGACACCATTAAAGTGCATGCCTGTTTCTTATGGCAACAGTTTCAACACTTTTTAAATTGGAAAATAGATCCGCTCTTGAGTCATTTCTTCCCCCATTGGCTTATGGAAAGAAAAAATTAGAGAACAGAAGTTTTAATTTGGAGAGATAAAAAAGAATGGGAGACTGCTATGTGTATATAGACCAAGTTATGCAAACTCAGGATTGAACTCATCTCCACTCCTATTTCCTCAATGTCCTGCCACTTCTAAAGGAATGTCCTTAATGCAAAACATGGGGAATTTCTGCAGGAACTACGCCCTATGTAAATATTTTTATTTCTAGTTCTTGAACTGGGATGCAAATGGAATACTGATATATTCTACAATCCCAATTCCAATAGACCTTCAGATAGCGCATAGTTTATGATTTTAAAATTCTTTGAAAAGGCAGAAAGGATTACTTTGCCCAGCATTTAGTAACAATAAAAATAGAATTTTATTCAAATATGACTCAGTTCTTGACATAAAGAACTGAATTACAAAAATTACAACATGGTAAATTCATAAATTAAATAAGATAAATATTCTGATTTTCAGTCTATATTCCAATTACAAGTTTAAATAATATTAAATATTTGCAGAGTAGACAGCTTGAAATAATTATTGTCAGGTTATTTTGTTTAAAAGGATTCTAGTGATGAAGTCACTGTAATTAACTGTGCAATCACAGAATATTTTAAATCTACTATAACATTTAGGAAGCACACGATAGTGAGATTCTATGATATATGTAATTTATAAAATTTATCTCATCCTGTGCTTGCAATCAGAGTGAAATCTTTTCATATCTCAATTGCATATATATTCATTACATGGGAATATAGGGTAAGAGAAATTTTGGATAAAAGTAATGAGCAATGAATACAAGCCATCTTCTTTGTAAATATATGGTGATGAGTAAAGCTTAATCTAAAACTGTATTTTGTCACTAGCAGAAAGTCAAGTTAGTCTTGCAAGTCATTCACTCAGTAATATCTATGTTTCACAAGACCAACATAATGGAATGTTATGGAGCTTTGTCATATTTTGCTCTTACTGGCAAAAGTAATTAGGAAGATATGCCTATCATCTGAAATTCTTGGGTGTTTGCATATTATGATGCATTGGAAATCTGCACAGAAAAATAGCAGGTAAAGCAGCTGTTTAGCTCTTCTTCTTTTGGCCAGTTTTCCAATCCTGTTCCTACCTTACGGTACTTTCTTAACATAGAGGAAAATATTCCATACTTTAGTTGTCTTATAAATGAAACAAAATGAAAAAAAGCACCAGGTGGTTTGAGTTACTGCATCTGTTGTGCAATCCATGGCTTGGGCATAAACTAACTATCATGGAAGAAAAACATCCAAAAATTCATTATCATTTTGTTTTTAACAAGTTAAGGAAACATTTTTCAAGACTAAAGTTGTTTCAGAACTAATGCGATGTGTTCTTTTTATTTGAAATTGGAAGGTTTCTGTATTTTTGCATGCTCATTTGATTTTAGGTCAGGTTTGTGAGGGGAGAAAATGAACAAATCCATTGTGTATTGTACAGCTGTGACTCAAATCTCAAAACTATCAGTTGATACATTTCTACTGCAAAGGGAGAATTTGAAACATTGAACAATCACACGTTGTGTTCTGGGAAAACCTGGGAGAATGTGTACATGTTAAGGAGGCATTTAACTTCCTGATGTCCCATATTAGGTAATGAATTGTATACTGAAATTCAATAGGTAGATTGTAAACCAAGCCATCCTCGGATGGGGCGGTAGGTTAGGGTATAAAATAGAATGCAAACTTTGCTCTGGGTTCCTCCCACCTGCCAGAGCAGGAACCTGTTTCTGCAGAAATGCTACAATAAAGCTGTTTTCCTTGGATTAATATCGAATCTTTGGTGGTTTTTCAAGCCCCCACCTCACAATTTGGCGAGCCATCCAGGAGCCTCAACGGTGGTCTTCCGGAAGCCGGGGACTAGGTGAGTAGTGGCCACGACCTCCCATTGAGAGGTGCCTCCTCCCCGAATTCTGGTCGCTCCAGAGGCGACTGGAAATCCAGATGATCCTTGGAAACAGTGTTTTGCCGGCTGATAGTCTGGGACTATCGAAAAGAGAAAGCCTGAGTTGGGGACGCCCACACATCCACTACCTCGGAGGTCTGGAGTGATCAGGTAAAACTTTGTTCCTTTCATTTGCAGTCAGAAAAAGAAAAGGGGGGGGGGAAGAGGTCCTTAAACTCCCTGGGGGAATCCAGCGTCTGCTGGAGGACTAGGCTGAAAGAGAGGGGTCCTTAAACTTTCTGGGAGAATCCAGCGTGTGCTGGAGGACTGGACTGGTGAGTCAAGACTCTGGGAGTCTGAAAGAGTAGAAGATGGGAAAGGGGCAGAGTGAGGCTCTGGGAGCCTGGAAGAAGCCTGTCTGGGACAGGGAAAATCTGACAATGGCAGAAATCAATTCCGGTAGATTCGCCTTTGGGACAGCTACTCCAGCAGTGGTTCTCCCCGAATTTAAAGGAATTCACCAGACATCTCGAAAAGAAAAACATGATTTATCTTTTTCAAGACCGATGGCCAAAATATCCTCTGATTGATCCTAAATTTCCATTTCACTGGAGTCCTGAGGGGGAAACCAGTACCTATTGGATAATCAAATTGAGAGACTATATTCTCCAACACAAAATGACCACTCAAATTGCATACATAGATGTATGGTTTCATGTGAAATTTGAAGGTCCGTCTCAAAAAAAAGACAATGAGAGTGAGACGGACGATTGGCTGCAGAGTTCGCCGCCCGCAATTCTTAATTTGAATAACGCGCCCGCCAACGTTCCTATGGCACCACCGCCATTTCCGGTGGTACAACCCCCTCCTCAGCCGCCTCCCTATCTGCGACTGAGAAAAGAAGTGGAACAGTTAAGAAGAGAAGTGTTCAAAATTTTCCCTTCAGAGAAAAACCTGAAGTGGATGCATTTCCTCTTAGGGAAGTTCCTAATGGGATCAATGCTGCAGGTAACCTGGTGACAGTCTTTGGGCTGCCCCCATAAAACCAGCCGAATTGTGAGAATTGAAAAAGACTCTTCCAAAACTTCATGAGAATGCTCATGAGGTGGTCGAACAGTTAGAACTACAGAGATACTGTAAAAACCAGACAGAAGTCACAGATGATGGTTGCAGCTGTGCAGGCTGCAGCTAAGAATGAGGTGAAGAAAAGTGTGGATTGTGTAAGGGGGGCAATGGGAGGCCAGGGTGAGAGAAGGCGAGGTGGAATGCAAGGAAGTTTCAGGGGAAGAGGAGGAGGTTTCAGAGGGATGGGAATGAGACAGCCTGGAATGGACAGAAGCTGCTTTAGGTGTGGGAAGGAAGGACACATGCGCGCGAGTGTCCTACCAACCGGGAGGAGAGGAGTTATGCATTGTATGATTAGAGTTGTTCCGGCTCCTTTAAGAGGACCTGCGGGGAGCCATTGGTAAACATTTCAGTGGGTCTTGACCATCAGGAGCGGTTGTTCCTGATAGACACCGGCGCAAGCTGGACTTCTGTGTGTGTCCCGATAAAAGGGTGCACATAGATCAAGAAAAATGATAAAAGTAGTGGGGTGAATGGAAAATCACAGGAGGGTGTTTGAACAAATCAGACTGGAAATGAATGAAGTGGTGACTGAGGCTGATGGAGTGAATTTGCTAGGGAGAGATCTGTTGCCTGTGTTTGGTATCCAGCTGTGGGATACCAGGAAGGGAGTAAGGATGTGGAAGATGACTGTGGAAGATGAGAGGGCAATTTCGGATGAGGTCTGGGCAGGAGGAGAGAAGGCAGGGCGAATGAACATTCAGCCGATTAAATTCAAGTGCAGCCTGGGGTGACAAAGCTTTGGACCCCAAAATATTCAATGAGTAGAAGGGGGAGAGAGGGGTTGATCTGAAGGATGCCTTCTGGGCATGCCCCCTTGAGGAGGGAAGTAGAGACCTGTTTGCATTTGAATGGAATGATCCTGAGAGTGGAAGATTTGGACAGGCTTTGGAAAGTTAGTGTCTTTTATGTTGATTCAATATGTGGATGATTTGTTGCTGACTGGAAAGAAAGAGGGAGAAGTCAGAGCAATATCGGTAGCTTTGCTAAATTGGCTGAAGGAGCAGGGATTGACAGTTTCAAGGAAAAAGATCCAGTTTGTGGAAAAGAAGGTGAAATAAAGTTCTTGGATTGCAGAGCTTGGGTGGACCAATACACTGTGTTAGTCCAATTCTTGCACAGGAAGCTAGTAGGAAAAGGAGAGAGTATAGAATGGCTAGAAGGAGATGATGAGAGATGGGAGGATTTAAAGGAGGCATTGTCATCCGCACTGGTTTTGGCTTTGCCCAATTTGAAGCTCCCATTTCATCTGTATGTGTCAGCAGCTCAGGGAACGGGACTAGGAGTGTTGGCACAGAAGAAAGGGGGGGCAATACCAGCCCATCGCTTTTCTGAGCAAAACTCTGGAGCTGGTGGTGAGAGGATAGCCGGTGTGTGTGCAGGCTGTGGCTGCTACAGCTATGTTGGTGGTAGAGAGCAGGAAGTTAACCTTTGGGGGGGGCTTGTAGGGCATTCACTCACCAGGTTACTTCTGTGCTAAGTCAGTTGGCAACAACTTGGATGACAGAGGGCGGATTCTCAAATATGAGACCATTTTGAGAACCAGCTCTAATGTAGTGATTGGGACAGACAGGAATTTGAATCCAGCAGGGTTAAGGAAGGAAAGAGGAAGTCAGGATTTGCAGTTGCTTTGAAGAGAGCCTTGGATTTGGCTGAAGGAATTGATGTGAGAAATGGAAGAGGATGAGGATTGGAAACCTGAGGGAAAAGAGAAAGATGATTTGGAAAAAGAAGGGTGTACATTAACTGAGGATGGGTGGAGAACTTCAGAGGGGGTGAGGGTGGTTCCCGTGAATGTAATGAGAGGAATTCTGGAGAAGGTACATGAGGAAAGACACTGTGGAATGGAAGCATTGGTGATGGCTGTAAAACCACATTTTTAGAGCCCAAAGATGTGGACACTAGCCCAAAGTATCTGTTGGAAATACTTATTGGTGATTAAAGATCAATTGACAGGATGGGTAGAGGCCTATCCAACTAGAAGAGCCACAGCATCCACAGTAACCAAGATCCTATTAGAACAAATCATTCCATGATATGGGATGATGGAAGCTATTGATTCTGACAGGGGGACACATTTTACACAAAAAGTGTTGCAATCTGTGATAGGAGCTGTTGGGGTGAAATGGGATTTGCATACCCCTTGGCAGTGCGAAAGTGGAAAGGGCAAACGGGGAATTGAAGAGACATTTGACCAAATTACAATTAGAAAATGGGTTACCATGGACAAAGAACTTATCCTTGGCACTTTTTAGAATTAGAACATGCCCAAGGAAAGACACAGGGATCTCCCCTTTTGAAATGTTAATGGGGCAACCCTACCTGGCCAGACTGGGAAATCCTATACCTGAATTTAAAGATTTGTTTCTGAGAAAATATTTGCAGACACTGTCCAGGTCTTTGTTTTCTCTTCATAAACAGGGATTGTTGGCACAACGACCACCACTTGCAGGAAGCCAACTCCCCTATGAAACTGGAGATTGGGTCCTGATAAAGACTTGGAGAAGTGAGAAGCTGCAACCTAGCTGGGAAGGCCCGTACCAGGTGCTGTTGACAACTGAATCTGCAGTTCGCACTCGAGAAGGAGGCTGGGCGCATTACAGCAGAGTCAAGAAGGCACCAGATCCAAATTCTACATGGAGGGCAGTTCCAGTGGACGGTCAGCCACTGAAGCTCACCTTAAAAAGATGAAGAAGATTGGACCCTGGACTGAGCTAACCATCTTGATGATAGTACTAATGATTGCATCAGGAGGACAGATTCCATATATTGGACTAGCTGGAGACTTGGGGACAGATTTATGGGAAGACAATACATACATGAAGGATTTGAAGAAGGTATCACAAGCATTGAACATAACTAACTGCTGGATGTGCATGCACATGCCAGGGAAGACAGGGGAGGGTTTAACATTACATGCAATCCCACTAAGTCAACAGGATTTGAGACCAAAGGGAAATAAATTTGAACAGGCTCCTATGAAAAGAAACCTATTCGGGAAGGTATTTGTCCATTTGAGAGAAAAAAGCATATGTGTGTTTCAAGAGAAATGTATCTAAAGGAGTGGATTTGGGTGATTGGGAAAAATGCAACAAAACTTTTGATATGCCTTTATCCTGTAGTAACCACAGTTATTCCAACACTCATCATCAATTGAGTTATTTTAATCATGACCAATACCAGATGTGTATGTATTTTGAAGATATAATCAATTGGACTCGGATCAAACATACACCATGAAAATTTTTAGGTGGGTGTTGTGTGGGAAACATGCGTATAGAGAAATGCCACCACGTTGGAGTGGGATTTGTACCATGGGATATGTGATACCAGTAATATATAAATTGAATACCTTACCCCAGGGACGGATTCAGAACAAAAGAGAAATCAGTTCAGGACTAACGCTGGGGGGAAAGTTGAAAACACAGATAGCACGGGGAATGCTGGCACTGTTGGGAGTAAAAGTGGCTTTGCAAAATAGATATGCATTAGACATTGTATTAGCTGCAAAAGGGTGTGTGTGTGCTTTGATTCATTCCCATTGCTGTGTATATATATCCATGATTTCCAACCCAAAACAGTGCAAACGATGGAGGAACGCATTCGTTCTAATCCATTATTACAAAGAGGTGATTCCTCATTTTCAGATTTGTGGGGGGGCATTATGGTCTTGGCTTCCCAGCACTGCTTAGTTGAGATCTACAATCATGGGAATTATATTAATTATTATATGCTGTGTGATGTTGTGTTGTTGTGTTCAGTGTTTCCCTGGTGTAATAGCAATGTGTGGAAGATTAGGGAAAACTTTAGGTTCAAGATCCGGGAAGCAGGAGGAAGAACCTCTGATGATGTTTCAGAAGGAAATGGCTCTGAAAGAGGCTGGGGATCTGTTGCGTGAGTTTGAGTCAAGAATGTAAGCAGAAGAGGAGGGAATTGTGAGGGGAGAAAATGAACAAATCCATTGTGTATTGTACAGCTGTGACTCAAATCTCAAAACTATCAGTTGATACATTTCTCCTGCAAAGGGAGAATTTGAAACGTTGAACAATCACATGTTGTGTTCTGGGAAAACCTGGGAGAATGTGTACATGTTAAGGAGGCATTTAACTTCCTGATGTCCCATATTAGGTAATGAATTGTATACTGAAATTCAATAGGTAGATTGTAAACCAAGCCATCCTCAGATGGGGCGGTAGATTAGGGTATAAAATAGAATGCAAACTTTGCTCTGGGTTCCTCCCACCTGCCAGGGCAGGAACCCGTTTCTGCAGAAATGCTACAATAAAGCTGTTTTCCTTGGATTAATATCGAATCTTTGGTGGTTTTTCAAGCCCCCACCTCACAGGTTGAACTTTACACATTTATATTTCACATTATTTAGCTCCTTCAGTAAGTTATTTTATTCACTGTTGCTATTTTTATTCTTTATCTTACTTTAATCTTGATGTTGGCATTCTTCTTTAAATATTTTTTGCTGCATTTACTTCATTTTCACAATTTCCAATACTATGTTCAAATACTAATTATTTTCTGCATGTGAACACCAAAAACTGAGCAGATCTCTAGTTTTATTTGAAGCATCCGTTCTTGATATTTTTAAAGTCCTGATTTAACTTTTTTTCCTTTATCAATATGAGTGATAATCTCTTAAGTAATTTTTAGCAATAATGTTGATTCAGTGAGATGTTTGTACATTCAGAAAATATTTTAAAATCTATATCTTTATTTTTTATCAAAATACTCATATTAAGAGACTCTCATTCCTCTGCAATTTGTACAAAGTTGCAATTTTTAATTGGAGTGCAGATTTTGATAACTGACTGACAGAAATACTGAATAACATTCAAACTCTACTATGAAGAACAGCACCAGAAAACCAATATCCATGCTGATTACAAAGCCCTTACAATAGAAGCTGAGAAATTATTAAAACACTCTATAATTACTTTGTGATTTTATCATTGTAATGTCACCAAAAGCAAAGGCGAGGCCACTCTTAAGGTAATTGTATCACAAGGCTTGCAAAGATATTAATGTAAGAGCTTTTCATTGTCTAAGAATCCTTTACTATAGCAACTTAAAAATTCAGCAGCTTCCAAGTAATTTTAAGCAAAACCATACTTCCTAACCTTTTAACTACAGATAACATATTCTAAGAATTATAATATTTCTAATTTGAATATCTCTTTCTCGCTCTCATATCTTCTCCAAGAATGACCACATAATGAACTATTTTCAGTTCCTCTTCAGGAACAAATATATAGGGCAGACGTCACTGCATCATATTTCATATTCAAATCTTCAGTTTCCTTTAACACAATGCCTTAATGTGTGTGATCTTTCTTGCCTTAATGAGACTGTTTAAGGCATCTCATTTGAGTTGAGAATTTTACTGTTGCCTTAAAGATTATTTGATAAGAATTTCTAATTCAATGGCAAACTGAAATAATTTCAGCTAAAGTACCAAAAACTATAAAAATTCAGAAATAAAATTACACCTCAATTCATGGTCTTGTATATTTCCTTTTCCAGCATTGATATCTGAGCAGCTCATTTTTTGATCTTCTCATAATTTAAAATAGGCAGTGGAAATATTTGATAATAGCTAGACAACCATTTTTAAATTGATTGTCTTGCATTCTTTTAAGTATAATTTTGTAAAAGAAATACTACATATTTGCGTAAAGTTTGTTGAAAGGGAGAGAGTGTGAAGGGGAGGGAGACTGGTGAAAGAAAAGTCACAGTCAGAATTGACATGACTAGGCACTGTATCAAAAACTACTTGACACCTGTGGTTTGCTAGAAATCCTATTTTTCTGTTAATCATTTAAAAGTGCTGTTAAAATTTTGAATATATTTCATTTTTTTCTTGGTTAAAATAGCATAATTCTAATCTGGTCTACTGTGAAGGGCTGACAGGTGGTGGCTATAACATTTCGATGTTTTGGACATTCAGATGACTTCTAAATCAGAACATGCTCTTTTTCTGGAGGTGATGGCATGGGCAGTTTAAAACACAAGCAAATCTGATTGTTAGTGGTTCTTCATTTTGCAGTGGCATGTATAATTGCAACATGGAATTCATGCAAACAAGGAAAGGCACGGAAAATCATGCAAACAAGGAAAACTTGAAATGATAAAATGGAAACGAACTGTAGCAAATTCAGTGTTTTAAAGAATGAAATTGCTAAGCCAGGATTTAATTCATGATATGCATGAGATCCCACTTAAGGAAGAAATCACAACAACACTAAAAATAATATAATTAAGTTGGTATTATGGTCACATAAATCTCTGCCTCCATTATGGAAACAGTATAGAAAGATATTGATGAATTATATGATAAACAGCAAGTGGTGTTAAATGCAACATTTAGAAAGCACATATAATTAATATGTTACTAGAATGCCAACTGGAGAAACAAAGGAATCTAGAACAATTCAGAAAGTAAATGAATAGGATTTTACCAAGAAAATTCTTTATTTATTGCCAATGGTTGCTTCAATGAACATGAATGCAGACTCTATGACTGGACATCACCAGACGGATAATATCAGAATAAAATTGACTACATAATAGGAAATAGGAGTTGAAGTATTGCAATCCACAATTCTTTCAGATGGAAATTTTGGACCGGACCATGAATTTTATTGCTCTCTCACCCCCCACCCCCCCCACAAAAGAATGTGTAAGCTAGCCAGGTATATCTACAGAATATGAGATTAATGAAAGGAAAAGAGCCAGTATGTAATTTATGCAAACTACAATCTGAGGAGCAATACAAAAGCAAAGCGACTTAATGAAAATTTAGGTTAAAACCCTATTTACAATATTTCAAAGAGAAAAATACCTGAATGGCTTTTAGAGCAACCTTATAATAGTCAGGGAAAGACAGAGGATTAAAACCTTGAGCAACAGAAAATAAGTACACACATTGAATACAAACTTTCAACATGAAACTGGAAAAGAAAGAGAATTCAGCTGTGGATGATTGAGGAAAAATACAAGACAAGAAAAACAAATTATTTTGTAAAGATATCAGGAGAAGCACAAGAATAAGCAATGGTAAAACTATCCTTAACTCAACTCCTCATACAAGTAAATATTTTACAAAGGATGGAAATACACCATATAGATGTCTCCAGCATTACTCTGGGGCTGGGAAAGAAACAAAAATATTTCAAGATATTATTAATGATTAACAAATTCTTTTTTTTTCTGGAAAAAAAATCCTAAGTTTTGCCTCGGAGAATATACAGTAGTCTTTGACTTATGATCACAATTGAGCTTAAAATTTATATTGCTAAGTGAGAAATTTTTTAAGTTAATTTTGCCCCATTTTACAACTTTTCTTGTCACATTTGCTACGTGAATCATTGCAATTGTTAAATTAATAACTTGGTTGTTATATACAACTGGTTTCCCCATTGACTTTGCTTGTCAGAAGGTCACAAAAAGTAATCACATGACCCTGGGACACTGCCACCATCAAAAATACGAGTCACTTGCTAAACATCGGAATTTTGATCATGTGACCAAGGAAATGCTGCAATGGTCATAGGTGTGAAAAATGGTTATATAAATGGTCACTTCTTTCAGTGCTGTGGTAACTTTGAATGGTGACTAAATGAACTGTTGTAAGTCGAAGATTACCTGTATTTGTTCATCATTAATAATGTTTTGAAATATTTTTGTTTCTTTCCTAGTCTCAGAGTAGATTTTTCCCCTTTCTAGAAAAAGTAGTTCTCCTGTTTCTCAGAGATCCCATCTTTTTTTTTTTTTTTAAAAAAAACCAATTTTATTAGTTTTTAAAGACAGACGAAACAAACAAAACATAAAAACATCCAGCTTTCTTTCATAGATATACAGTGTGTTGGTTGGTTTACCAGTTTTTGTGCATTCATTTTGTAGTCTCAATTACAGTTTTTTGCACTTTTAGGGACTTAACATAGAGAAAAAGAAATACTAAACAAACATACAAACAAGTTTCAGAAAAAACAGAGGGAGATGAGATCAAGAGATTACAACAAAGTAGGTTCACTTTGTTTACTAACTACAACAATGCCTTGTTTGGAATGTTAGAATGTGGTATAAATTAAGGCTAATGGTCAGAACACATTATCATTCTTCTGAGGAATCTTTCAAGGTAAACAAGAAATAATCATAAGAATGGAATTGGTAGAAACAGAATAATTCATAATAGGAAAGATAATGAGACAAGATGTATGTTGTTTCCATATTTGCTTCAACTGCACAATGAATCTATAATAAGAATATAGAATTGGAAAAAATGACATTAGACTCTAACCTGGAGATTGGAACAACTCAAATTAATTTGAAATATGCAGGTAACACTTTATTAGCTGGGAAAAACCCCCAGAAAAACTAATTATGAAAGTAAAAAAATGGAAAATCTCAGTTAATGTTAAATATTAAAGACAAAGGTGGTGTCAAATAGCAGACTTTGTGAGTTCTTTCTTGACAGTAAAGGAGTGAAGATGATAGTAGATGGCTGAGAATACTGAAGAAGTAGAGACATGATTAATTTTAAAGAGGAAGGCTACAATAGATCTAGAGATTATTATGAAGGATAACAGTATTTCTATGACAACAAAGGCTAAAATAGTTAAAGCAGTGGTTTTTCTGTGATAATCTACACTGAAAGAAACTAGAAGCCTCTGAATTATAAAATTGGAAGTACTTACTAGGAATATCATGGGCTGTGATAACTTGTTCTTGGATAAAATAAACAAATGAATAAACATAAGCATCCTAAGGCAATGATCAGCAGGTGGTGTGAGCAGATAATGGCTAAGGGAAAAAAGTCTTGACAGGTTGAAGGCAGTAGAAGAGGAAGAAAAAAATAAATGAGTTCACAGTATGAAAGAGTTCATTGGAATAACCTTGAAAGATGTATGGATTGTAATGGGAACAGATTGAGATGGCAAGCATTCCAATCAAAATCTTTGGGGATTTTCTTCACCATAACTGCTTTTGATTCTCTGAAAAAACTTAAGCTTTGGCTTCAAAGATCTATAACTTATATTTGAAAAGAAACCCATTTCCAGTGGTCAAACACCTACTAACATTTCTGTCCTAACACATAGAAGAGCCTTTACATTAGGCAGACTCACCTTCAGCCCTACTGGACAATACAAGGCTATCATTGGCCTTGGAAGAAACTGAAGCAATAATATATATTCTTCATTATCTTCTTACTCAAATTGACATAAAAATTTAATATATTTCTTTAAACAACCAGTTATACAGTCCAGATGCAGATATTATTCTAGCAAGAAACCCCCAAGATGGACTTTTCAATTAATTCTTATTTCTTACATTACATAACTCATGCATTATAAAATTTTATATGAATATTTTGGATTTTTAATCACAGTTAATTAATATTTGATGGACTGATACCTGATATCATTTGCTATTCTTTTTGTCCTGAATTGCCATCTTTTTCCAGCCCCTTAATTCTTAGAAAAGCAGCATCCAGATGATGTCATGGTTACATTCCAGTGACTTCTATTTGTCCTTTTGTGTTATTTTAAGTCTGAGCTGTATATCTTTTTAACAATAAAGATATTTTAGTTTCAGGCTGCCTAGATGGGTAAAGTAGATTCTAAGACTGCATTCCCTGAGGTTTCCAAAAGAGCACAGAACCATTTCCAGACTGAGATCACAGAACTCCAACCTCAGAAGCAGAAATCTAACGTGGAATTAAATTCTACAAGCCTCTGTAGCTGTTGTACCTTTTCTTGTCAATCATCATATCCAGAAGAGAGAAGACAGTTGGTAAGAATCAAGCAGGAGATATGCTGAGGGTCATGTTGTTTCTCTTGATCTAAAACTCTACCATATCTGTTATGTTCTGTGCATGGGTGCAAGGATGGAGATGAGCCAGTGAACAGTGAACTTCAAACTCTTTATTTACATGTGAACAACAGCTCAGCTCAATGGCCACAGTGGGCCCCTTTATATAGGCAACTCTTAACTTATTTAACCAATGAAAACACAGGGAGCGCTAGCTCCATTAACCAATGGGAGAGGCTCGTTAATAGCCAATCAGATTCTCCTGAACAGACCAATCCGATGTCGCTATTATCGGCCAATCAGAAGTGCAGGGCCAGAACCCTGCACTTTGCTTCAAGCTCTCAATAATCTTTATTAAGTATTTATTGATTCACAACACCCCTTCCCCCCGGGTTCCGTTTAAGGGGTGCGGTCATGTAGTCTTTGAGGTAGGCAGGTTGTTTTGATTGTCTATTTAATTTTCGTTGTTCTCCCGTTATTTGGCTACAGTCTTGTTGGGGTAGGACGTTATCTGGTGAAGAGGGTGCCTCCCGTTCCGCATTCGAATTTTCGCCGCTACTGCTCTCAGCATCTCTTTGAGGCGAGGCCACCCTCATTCCAGATCCATCACGTGCTGCCTCTGAGCGGTCATTACTACCACTTAAACTTTCTGCCACTTCAAATTCAGCTTTCTCACTATCTCCTCCCTCCTCGGTTTGGAAATCAGGGGGCTCGGAGATCCCCAACTGTAGCCTTGAATGCAGCTGATCAATATGATGCTTCCATATTCTATCGTCGTGACATTTCACGCGGTACGATCTAGGGCCGGTTACTTGTACTATAGTTGCCTCGACCCACAATGGATCGCCCAAAAAGTTCCTAGCGAAAACCAAGTCGCCTACCTGGAATTTGCGGCATTTCCCACTGGAACCGTGTGGTTTTTCAGGTTCATATGATGGATGTAGACAGTCGAGGTGGGAGCGAAGCTTCCGTCCCATTAACAACTCGGCGGGAGTTTTATTGGTGATGCTGTGCAGAGTGATATGCTGTAAAAGGAGTATCTGGTTAATCTTGTCTTCTATATCGTCACAGTCCATTTTATGCAAGGTTTTCTTGACGAATTGTACCATGCGCTCGGCCCTTCCGTTGGCCGCAGGATGCGCCGGCGAAGTTAGTGCATGGCGAATACCGCGGTCCGCCAGGTACTGTTCGAAGGACAGCACGGTAAATTGGGGCCCGTTGTTGGATACTAGAACGTCTAGTAATCTGTGTGTCACAAAGAGTCTGTCTAGTTTCCTGATGACTGATTCGGTTGTTGTATTCCTCATTTCATGGATTTCAAGCCAGTTTGAGTAGGCATCCACCGTTAATAAGAATGTGTGCCCCTTGGTAGGACCCGCAAAGTCCAGATGAATATGGGACCATGGTCCCCTCGGCGTTTCCCATTCAGTCGAGGTTGCTTTCGGAGGGACGTTGCTTACTTCCTGGCATTTGTGACAAGCTTTTACCCATGTCTCGATTTGCTTGTCAATACCGGCCCCCACGCGTAGCTTCGTGTGAGGACTTTCATACGCATGATGCCGGGGTGTCCATCGTGCAAGGTCCTTAGTATCGCTGGTCACAACCGCTCTGGGACGACAACTCTATCACCCCAGATAATGCAGCCCTTTTGGGAATATAGTTCCGTTTGCCGATTCTTGAATGGGGCGTAATCGTCAGGTATCTGTCCAACAGCCATCCCCGCTCAACCCAACCGAGGACTCGTGCTAAAATGGGGTCGTGTTTCGTTTCCATCGCGATATCTTGGGCTGTTAATGGCGGTATTCGAAGTGTCTCGATCTGCAGTGTTGTAACCGTCGGAGCGGGGTCATCAATGGTCTCCGGAAGAGGTGCACGGCTCAATGCATCAGCGTGGGGAATGGCCTTCCCCGGGTGATGTTGCAACTTGTAATTGTATGCCGCCAAGAATTCTGACCAGCGGGTCATTCTGGGAGATAATACATATGGGGTTGGCCTATCTCCCGCTATTATTCCCAGCAAAGGTTTGTGGTCAGTCACTATGGTAAAGGCTTGGCCATACACATATTCATGAAATCTCTTAACTACGGATACTATAGCAAGGGCCTCCTTATCAATTTGACTGTAATTGCGTTCTGCTTTTGATAACGTCTTTGAGAAATAGGCAACAGGGGCTTCACTACCGTTTGGCAAGACGTGGCTTAAAATGGCGCCCACTCCGAATGGGGATGCATCACACGTGATCGTTAAAGGCAAGGTTTCGTTATAATGCATCAGAACAGCATCAGAAGTCAATACATTTTTTACATGCCTGTTCTTCTCTGTGTCCCCATACGCAGGTTGCTTTTTTGTCCAATAAACGATGTAGAGGTTCAGCTACGGTTGCTTTGTGAGGCAGGAAAATGTTATAAAAATTGATAAGGCCCAGAAAAGCCTGGAGGTCGGCCTTGTTCCGGGGTTTTGGGGCGTTCTTGATTGCCCTGAGTTTGTTATCAGTGGGGTGAATGCCTTGACTATCAATTAAATATCCCAAAAATTCTACACGATCCGTACATAAATGACACTTGTTTTTTTTAACTTTGAGACCTGAGTCTTTAAATCTCTGGAGAACCAATCTCAGGCATTCCTTTAGTATTTTCCGAGTTGGAGCAGCGATTAACACATCATCAAAATATGGGACAACACCTTTTATCCCTTGTAATAGCCTTTCCATCAAGCTTTGAAAGATTCCCGGGGCTACGCTCACTCCGAACTGGAGTCGGTTACATTTAAATGCACCTCAGTGTGTAACGATTGTTTGGGCCTCTGCCGTTTTTCTGTCAACAGGCAGTTGTTGGTATGCCTGAGCTAAGTCTAGTTTAGCGAAGACTTTTCTGCCCCCCCCAGGGAATGGAGGAGGTGTTGCACCACCGGTACTGGGTAAGCGTTTTTTTGAAGGGCGTGGTTCAGGGTGGTTCGGTAGTCCCCACAAATTCTTATCGATCCATCCGGCTTGATGGGTGTTGCGATTGGGGTTTCCCAGGGAGAGTGATCGGTTGGTTCTAACACCCTGAGCTATTAATTTATCAAGCTGCTCATCAATCTTTGGTTTAAGGGCAAATGGAACTCGACGAGGCTTAAGGCAGATGGGAGCTATTTTGGGATTGAGGTTAAATGATATCGGGGTCCCCTTGTACTCGCCTAATTTTTCTGCGAAGACGTCCTGGAATTCGTGGACGAGGTCTTCTTCCCAATCGCTGCTGCAGGTTCGGTGAATGCCGGCTACTTCAATTCCAAGTGGAGCGAACCATTGGAGGCCTAACAAACTAGGCCGATCCTTGTCGATTACAGTCAGGGGTAGAAATGCTGTACGGTTCTTAAATGATACCCGGACTCGGCTGGATCCAACGACCGGGATTCGATTTCCTTGATAGTCCTTGAGTATGAGTCTTTGGAATCTGAGGTCTTGCCTCCAGATAGTGGGGATGAGCTGCTTGAGGGTCTTCCAGGAAACCATCGAGAGGGATGATCCTGAATCGACTTCCATCAGGCAGGGCTGGTTTTTGATGGCCACTTTCACTCGGATCTTTTTGGTGTCAAAAGATGAGGCGTGACTGATCGTGATCATTTGGTGAGCCTCTTCTTGCTTCGTTGGGTGGTTTAGAGTTTTGTTTCTGTAGGAGTGGTTGTTCCATTGGTGGTTCATGGGTTCTTGCTTCACGGGACAACTTCCCGTCGGTTGGCGATAGTTTGCCCCCCTCGAGGGCTGGTTGGGTCCTGGCTTGCTTCTACAGACCCGTCCGATATGGCCTCTTTTCCCGCACACATTGCAGAACGCGTCGAGGAATTTGCATTCTGACCGGGGGTGGCTGGCTCCACACCCGGCGCATTGGTACTGCGATTTCTGGCGTCGGTTTCATTCGGACCAAAGTCGATGGACCTCTTCCTCATCGCTTTCTGATGATGATTCAAGGTCCTCGTGGTGAGCTGTATCTAGCTGTCCCTCTGACTGAGGTGAAATTTTGCAGGCTCGTTGGCGAAATGGTGTGTGAGTGCGGCGCATTTGGGCAGCCAACTTCCTGGTTGCTTCTGCTGCAGTAGCTTCAGCTATGGCATCTTTAAGGCTAATATTGCCCTTCGTCATTAGTTTACTCTGAGTGCCTGGTGCATCTCATCCCAGAACTATTCGGTCTCTATTAGGGCTTCTTCTAAGTCAGCAAACTCACATAGGCCTCCCAGATTCCAGAGATCCGCGATGAAATCAACAACACTTTCACCGTTTCGCTGACTCCTCTGATAAAATTCATGCCTTCTCACGAGCGTTGGCATGGTCGGTGCGTAGTGAGCCCTCAGTCGGGGTTCAAGGACGTCCCAGTTCATAGACTTTACTTCTGCCAGTTTTGCTAGTGCCTTGGCCATCTTGAATATGGTTGGCCCGCAATGAGTTAGGAATACCGCTCGTTTCTTTCCGGTAGTGGCATCCTTCAAATTGTTGGTTTCCAGAAACATCTGGAAGTGATCCATATATGAGTCCCAGTCTTCTTGTGCTGGGTCGAATGGAGCAGGTGGTATGACGCTGCTGGACATGGTTCCGCCATTGGTGCGTTCAGCCACGTGCTCGGTTATAGTTCTTCGTCGTTCAGTAAGCTGTGACGTCTCCACATCCCACCTTCATCACCAGTGTTATGTTCTGTGCATGGGTGCAAGGATGGAGACGAGCCAGTGAACAGTGAACTTCAAATTCTTTATTTACATGTGAATAACAGCTCAGCTCAATGGCCACAGTGGGCCCCTTTATATAGGCAACTTTATTTAACCAATTAAGACACAGGGAGCGCTAGCTCCATTAACCAATGGGAGAGGCTTGTTAATAGCCAATCAGATTCTCCTGAATGGACCAATCCGATGTCACCAGAACCCTGCACTTTGCTTCAAGTTCTTAATAATCTTTATTAAATATTTATTGATTCACAACAATATCATTTTCATAACATCAGCCCAATGAAAAAATAAACTATTTTAAGTGGCCTAAACTTCTTCATTCCCAGTGCTTGAAACCAGGACAGAAGGGAATGATACACTCAGTTCTACTTTGCCAGTTTGCTGCCAGGATGATTTGAGAAACCTGAGTTCTTTCAGGTCAGGAAGGGTACAGGACTGCCTAAGGACTATCATGTTTCTAATTAAAACATAGAGGGACCCTTCCTTGTGTATTGGCCTTAGTTGAGATATCCTGTTACAATTCACCTGATGCTTTAATGAAGAATAGTTTTTAATTAGTCAGTACATATTCCTCAGGTGGTGGGCCTTAATTATTGACTTAATAACTGGAACTATATTATATCAGTGAAAAAAAAGTTATAAAAAATTAAGGGTAATTTAAAAGCTGCACTACAGGAACTGATTAATTAATGGGCAATTCATAATTAATGTCCAGCTATTTATTCATTCTCCTGTTCCAATAACTGCAACACAAAACAAAGATGCCCAGCTGAGGACACATCCTCACAAAGTTGCCATTGTTTTACTCTACAACCACTTTTAGCTACTCTGGTTTGAAAATAGTTATTTTCCTTCTTCTTCTGACATGTCTTGTTGTACCAATAATTTGCAATGTTTCTGCAATGATGCTAAGTGATGAGGCAGCAGGGCTGGGAACCACCCATTTCTCAGTGGCCATTTGAAGTAGCTGCAGGCATGCTTTCTTATCATGAGCTGATGCCTTCCCTGCCTCTCCCCCCTCCAAGTCATTTTGGCTTAGCTTCCAAGAAAGGACAGAAATCTGGTTTATGCAGAGTCAGAAGTTTGCATCACAGGTGGCTCTTAAGTACATGAAGGTAGTGTTCCTTTAAAAGACCAGTATCCTTTTCTTTTAAACAGGGATCTAATGGGTTTTTAAACACATATTTTATTTTTCTTAAAAAAGGAACAGGACTGTTGAAAAGTTTCTGTGATGCATAAACATCAGTTTGCACTGGGAATTAAAATTCAGTTCTTCCAGCTACGTGGTGTTGGTTTTATTCCAAGTAAGTATTACAAGTTTTTTTAAAAACAAAGTTTAACATACTATTAAACATACTATTTTACTGTTTTTATTATTTGGGGGAGGGATTGATGGCATCAACATTGCTTATTCCAACACCATTGTTTCTTAGTCCATGGTCTACTTTCAGGGGCTTCCAATAGCTCATTAGCAGCATTGTCATCCCTTGCATCAATTTGGTGTGAAACTATTGAGTTTCACTACAAATTTAAGTTAGAATGAAACTGACAAAAGTTCTGCCTTTTAGTCTTTTATACAGAATGACAGGTCACAAATACAGTCCAGGACTAAGGGTTAAAGCCATAGAAGAAAGATGCTCTGCAGAACCTGATCAACTTTAAGTTATAATTCAGACAGTTTCTATACTTCTATTTAGCAGTCTTTTGGAAGACTGTTATACTTATCTCCAGATACTGTATAAGGAATTGACAGGTCAGCAGGATGGAGGAGTTATGTGGGATAAAGTAGGATTAAATTGGCCACCTAGCATAAGGGCAACTTAAAAATTGGTTAGAGCCTCCTAATATCTCATATCGCTGGAAAGGAGAAATGCAACAGTAGAATATACAATTGCTACTTTTAAGTTATACTACATTAAACCAGTAAAGTTACAAGGCTCATAATCCCAATTACTGAGGCTGTCCAAAAGTTTATATAATGCTGGCATATTTTATTGCCCATGGGCACATTAATACAATATGAGAAAGAAGAAATATTTAAAAAATGCAGAAAAAAGACCAAGAGCAAAGACATAGAGAAAGTGAGTGCCTCTGGTTTTGCTTTGCCACTAGAATAATTCAATCCAAATACCAGCTGCAGAGTAAAATTATATTTTGAGAAAACCTTATACAGAGGTCTTGTATGTATGAACTGAGAAATAATTATTTCACTTGGAGGTGATTCCTGAACAGCAACCCTGAAGTAAAAGCACCTTGTGAAATTGTGTGAGGCACAGGCGTTGATGGACTAAGTGTCTCATGCTTTTGGCAAGTATATACATTTAATACAGGTACTCCTTGACTTACAACAGATTTTTTAGTGACCGTTTGAAGTTATAATGGCACTGAAAAAAGTGAAATGACCACTTTTCACACAACCTTTGCAGCATCTCTATGCTCACGTGATCAAAATTCAGATGTTTGGCAACTAACTCATATTTATAATGGTTTTAGTGTCCTGGGGTCATGTGATCACCTTTTTGTGACCTTCTGACAAGCAATATCAATGAGGAAGCCAGATTCACTTATCACCTGTGTTACTAATTTAAAAAAATGAAGTGATTCATTTAACAACTATGCAAGAAAGGTCATAAAATGAGGTGCTTAGTAAATGAAGCTTGGGCTCACTTGTGGTTTTAAGCCGAGGTCTGTAGTTAATTAAAACTGTATTTTTGGGTAAAACAATTAAAACTATTTAAAATATGTTGAGTGCTACAGTTCTCTGGAGAGATAGAAGGTGGCAGCACCTAGTTGATCTTGCTGTTTTCACAAACTATAAACAAATTTGAACACGTGGATGCAAGACCACAAGGAAATCCTGGGCCTGGGACTACCTGGAAAGTATAAAATAAACTACATTTTTAGGAATTTAAAATTCATTCTGTGTGAATTGGGTCTAAGTACCCTTTGAGTTTGACATAGTTAGGATGCACATTAAACTCCGGAAAATATTCAGGTAATACACCTTCATTAGGTCTACAAATTAGAATCAAATTTTATCATACAAGAGAGTAATCACAAAACAGAGAAGAGATGTGCAATGTGTTTAAACCACATCTGCCTTGGGCTACAATGTTAAAACGGTATTGTAAGGATGCTAATGCTTTTCTTTCAATGATGACACATTCAAAAGCTATATGTTTTATTTTGAGAACAGCACTAGGCTCATCCTCTCTTTTCCCCTGCAAAACAATTGGCTAATTTTTGGCTTATTACATGGTACTATCAGAGACAAATGATTTCAACAAGCAGACAATACCCAGTTTTTTTCATGGTGATGCTACCATTGTATTTGGAATGCCTGCTTTCTGCAATTTAAGACAATACAATTCCCTTAGGCTTTTCACATTCAGAGGCAGATTTCATGGAAATTTAACTCAATTTTCGAAGTATAATTGAACTAACAGTCTGTTCTCTCAGACAGGATGTCCCCTGCTTCATATTATGTAGGACTGGACAGATGCCAAAACATAAATTTTATTTCAAAGAATGCCTGGCTTTTTCCAAATGTAATATGTATGCATGAATTGTCGTAGAACAGGCAGAAACATTTGATATGATGTGTTTGCTTTTCTATCTTTTATCAGTATTCAGTGGGGTAGAAGTATAAGCAAGAGGTGAAAATATCTAACAATATAAACAAGCTAAAAACTACTGCTTTTGCATGTTTATGTGTATGCACGTGTGTGTTTGTGTATGAGTTGCAGATTTGTGTGGGGCTGCCTCTCTGTAAGCTAATGATTATTCATTGGTGTTGTCAAAAAGCCTAGTTGTTTCCTGTTTCTTACAGTCATGTTTCCAAAACTTCGTATCATTATAATCCTATAACGATAAATAATTTGAGTGACATTCCCCTGAATAAAACTAACACAACAAAATAAATATACCACTTTAAAGATTTACACTTTACTCTTCATATCACTAAGTTTCTTATCTTCTTTGCAATTGCCCATTAGAGCTCTCACAGGTCAAACTCAAGAGTAAATTTTGATATTTCTCCCACTCTCATTACACAAACCAGATTATGTTTTTTTAAAAATTGTGAAGCTTCTCAGATGCTCTGAGAAGAACCACTTTATGGGATTTCTTGCTGATTGTAGAGTATGGAATGTCATTATGAATTATATTTAAAAGCTAATGTAACAAAAATACCCGAGATATGTGAACAAGCCAATTGATGCCACTTTCTGAATTATACCTGTAGAAGCCAATTTATTTATTTGGTATAAGGCATTGGTACAGAGTAGATATTGGCTGCCTAAGATTGCTAGTTCACTCAGTTCACACGTTGTATCCAGGATGCACCACGAGCGGTGAACTACTCCACACACAAAACAGGTAAAGATGTTGTGGGGGAGTGTCAGCATCATTTGGGCCTTTTCTCTGCTGGTTTTCACCTCACATTTGAGCTGGTCCAGCACCAGTTTGTTTCTTGCTTCCGCCGTCCTACTACTATTTATCTACTTGCATTTACATACTTTCGAACTGCTAGGTTGGCAGAAGCTGAGACGAGTGACAGGAGCTCACTCCATCACACAGTGCTAGGGTTTGAACTGCTGGAATGCAGAGAGCTGACCTTCTCTGGCTGACAATTCCAGTGCTTTTAATCTGCTGTGCCTCTTTGTAGACCTTAATGTGTATAGTAAAAAGAATACTGAATTTGGATGACCCAAGATTTAATATTTCTAAAAATAAATTAATTGCTTCTCAGTGTTGTATGTATAGGCATTAACTATTGTTAAATAGTTTGAACTTAGTTTTTTATCAGTTATAGCCACCCTGGAATTATGGAAGCTGCACTCCAAAATGTATCAAGGGGCAGGCACCACTTCTATTCCTCTTAGACTAGGATAAATTATTTGAGAAATCATGATCTAAGGGATTACTCCCATTCAGTAATGATGTTGAGTCTCAACCCAATAAAATTAAAAAAATGTATGAGAAACATAGTTACACAGAAATACAGTTTACCAATTGAACTTTTGTGAAACCACGTTTTTTGTAAAAGTTTTTTTTAGTTACTCATAAAGTAACTGAACAACAATACAGATCAGATCATCAATCATCAGATCAGAGATTTCAGGTCAGTCTTGATATTGCATTGAATATTACTAAGATCTAAAAAAAATGTTTCTCTTATACCACTCAGCAGGGACAGTCAGTGTGATTTTTCTAGATCAAATAATAAAAAGTCAAGTTCCTGATATTAGACACATTAACAGTTTCTGTATAGACTGTGCATGATTTGGGGCTTTGCCTAGGAGGGATTATATGCTTTTGGCAAACCGTATTAAATATAGCAGCATAGATCATTTGGAAGCTTTGTCAAAAACATTTTTATTTGAAAAGCGTAAGAGATACAGCGCTCTGTATACTACAAGGAGGCTCAGCAGAATGAAAGTAAGTCCTGCAGAAAATCTTGACTAGCACATTCATCACATCACAGACAAAAGATGTCATAGGAAACATAAACAGGATAAATACTTTTCTCCTTGAAAGGGAAAAACATTAGAAAGGCAACACATTAAAGAAAACTATTTATCAACATTCAACAATGACCAGTCAGGAGATAAGTAATCGTATCAAACTGGCAGATTTTGGATATTTATTTTTGTTCAGGGATATGCATCCTACTACCACTCAGATGTTTTGGCTTCAATTATTATCAACCTCAGCCAATGATAAAAATTGCAATGCAAAAACAGTTGCAGGGTATCAGGTTGCTGACTCATGGCCAGCCCATAAAAGTAGACCTCCTTTCTTGAATTTAGAATTGGATTTGAGACGGGAAGGCAGTTAAAGTGTTTTTGCTAAGAAAACCAATGTTCCCAAACACTGATTTTAATTAAATACAGAGATAAAGAAATCTTGCTTTGATTTAAATGGTTTTCTGATAATGATAGCCTTATTCCAGTGTTAATGGTCCCATAAACAACAATGTCAAATCAAGGATACCCAAGTAGCTTTATCCTGAAACACACAATCATTCTCCTGACATGCTTCTCCTAAAGTGCTTTTGTGAACAGTTTAATACATCACAGAATGTGGACCATTAACAACTATTCTCACTGTGGATAAATATCAGATTGTGAATCCAAGTGATATGGTTACACTGTTGCCTAGAAGACCATAAAACTGTAATTATATTTATACTACGTAAAGTTAGGGCAGGGAAAAGGAATAAGGGATGGTATAGAGCCGGGTTGGTGCAAAAGTTATGTGAGTTTAAAATTCACCCTTATGCATGGACAACATCTATTTTGGCCAAATCAGAACCACTGTGCAACAGTTTAAAGTACCATATTTAAATTCACTGACAATGAGAACAATTAATCAGTAGAATGGCTTGCCTTCATAAGTAATGGATGCTACACCCGAGAAGTTTTTAAGAAGAGATTGGACAGCTATTTGTCAGGAACAATATAAGGTCTCAGGTAGAAGACTTCCAAGATCCCTTTCAACTCTGCTATTCTATTAAATTGTGCTGGGATGGTCTCTAAGTTCATAGACATACAATGTATCTATGCTCTGAGCACACCTTCACTGAAATTCCTTGGAAACCTTTATGTATTTATTTGTGAATGCTCTGTCCGTGGCATTCCATTTATTAATATAAACACCATGTATTGTGAGATTTCTTGATTTTTTTATATAAAAAAGGATAATGAAC
Organism: Hydrophis major; assembly: GCA_033807585.1. Classification (NCBI taxonomy): domain Eukaryota; kingdom Metazoa; phylum Chordata; class Lepidosauria; order Squamata; family Elapidae; genus Hydrophis; species Hydrophis major. The sequence continues at coordinate 166,243,787 of CM066331.1, read as the reverse complement.
TAACACATCAATCTTATTTAAAAATGCAGTGACATATTCTTCATTGTACCAAAGAGCAGATAACAAAGAATACACTAGGTCGTAGTGATTAGGATAAGAAAAGAAATGTTTAGCTGTGAGGCAAGAATTGTTACTGAAGTCTCCTACATAATGTGTTGGAGAGAGCTGTCATATTTCTTTAATGACAAAAATATTATGGGAGTAATTCTGCATTATTCAAATCCGGCACATTCACTATCAATATAAGTAATAGCATGAAGATATCTACAGATGGAATCATTCATTAGGCCCAAGTTTTTAAACTATTTTAAGATTTTCCTTGAAAGTGGTATACCTTTCGAGGTATGAGCTTGGAATACTTGCTTTGCAAATAAAAACCATGTATCTTACAGAAAATCACATGTACTTTTTAATCAATTCTTTCCGTTATTGGTGATACATTTCAGTGTTTTAACTATTTTTGTCCTATAAATCCTTATTTCCAAAACAAGAAACAATGACTTTTCCAGTAAACTTTTCAAATAACTCAGCAGGTTTCTACAATATTAAAAATGAATTAAACCTGTTGATGAGTTTACATTCTACTCTGACAAATTGCTTCAAGAAGTGTTCCAACACTGACTCCTGTAATTGGAACCTGCATGATTTATGAATTTAGTGCCTGACTGCTCCTAAAGTGAAGGCAATTTATTATTATTTATCTTCTAGTGGGGAAAAGTGGTAGCAACTTTATCTAAACTTATTCTTGTAATATAGCTAATTAGCCTTTGCCTTTTATAGACCGAAGGAAGCACAGTTGAGAGATATTTCAGAGTGGTACAGAATGACAAGTTATAAGCTCTATACTCACTTTAAGGCTATGCTTTATAGCATATAATTAAAGCATATTTGGCAAGGTCACCTGATGTTAGTGTTGTGAATGAATAATGCCAAATAAAGTTATCTTGAGCTTGAAGTCAAGTGCAGGGTTCTGGCCCTGCACTTCTGATTGGCTGTTAATGGCAGGATCGGATTGGTCCGTTCAGGAGCATCTGATTGGCCATTAACAGGCCATTCTCATTGGTTAATGGAGCTAGCGCTCCAGGATTGCTATTGGTTGAATAGTTAATAAGTTGCCTATATAAGGAAGGCTGTAGCCCTCCAGTTTGAGCTGTCACACCATGTAAATAAAGAGTTTGAAGTTCACTGTTGCTACTGGCTCGTCTCCATTATTCGCACCCATGCTCTAGACTTAACACTGGCGACGAGGATGGGATTGGATGACATCAGAGCCAACGATGAAGACAACTAAGCACGTGGCTGAAGCACATAATGGCAGAACCATGTCCGGCGGCGCAGTACCACCCACTCCGTTTGATCCAGCTCAAGAGGAGTTGGGAGTCCTACATGGACCGTTTCCAAATGTTTTTGGAAACGAATAATCTGAAGGATGCCACAACCGGGAAGAAACAGGCGGTATTCCTAACGCACTGCGGCCCGACGGTATTCAAAATGGCTAAGGCATTAGTGAAACCGGCTGAAGTGAAGGCCATGGACTGGGACGTCCTCGAACCGCTACTAAGGGCCCACTACGCACCGACTGTTCCAACGCCCGTAAGACGACACGAGTTCTATCAAAGAAACCAGTGGAAAGGAGAAAGCGTTGCCGATTTCGTTGCAGACCTCCGGAACTTGGGAGGCCTTTGCGATTTCACCGACCTAGAGGAGGCTTTGAGAGACCGAGTAGTTTTCGGGTTAGACACTCTAAACGTACAGAGCAAAATAATGGCAAAGGGCGACATCACCCTTAAAGACGCCATAGCTGAAGCTACAGCAGCGGAGGTGACCAAGAAGTCGGCTGCCCAACTATGCCGAAATCGCACTCCAGCACACCAACCGGCCAGCGAAGTTTCACCTAAGGCAGAAGGGCAGCTGCAGACGACCCACCATGAGGACCTCTCTTCATCGTCAGACAGCGATGAAGAAGAGGTCCATCACCTGCGGTCTGATCGGGACCATTACCCGAAGTCCCAGCAACTGTGCGCTGGCTGCGGCGCCAACCATTACCGCTCCGATTGCAAATTCCGCGACGCGCTCTGCCATGAGTGCGGGAAACGAGGCCACATTGGATGGGTCTGCAGAAGTCTCCTCGGACCCAGCCAGACTGTGAAGGGTACCAATCTCCGCTAATCGACAGGGAATTGCCTTGTAAGGCGAGAACCAGCAAACCACTCCTACAGAAACCGACCTGTGAATCGCCTAACGAGACGGGAAGAGGCCCACCAAACACTCACTATCGGCCACGCCTATTCACTAGAGGCTAAGAAAATTTGGGTCAAAGTGGACATCGAAAATCAACCTTGCCAAATGGAAGTTGACTCGGGGTCGTCTCTGTCAATGGTCTCCTGGAAGACCCTCAAGCAACTCATCCCATTATCCAGCGCCAAGACCTTCAATTCCAACGGCTTGTGTTAAAGGACTACCAGGGGAACCAGATTCCAGTCGTAGGATCCAGTCGAGTCCGGGTCACATTCAAGAACTGCACGGCATACTTACCCCTGACGGTGATCGACAAGGACCGGCCTAGCCTGTTAGGCCTGCAATGGTTTGCACCACTCGGCATTGAAGTGGCAGGCATTAACTGAATCGGTGGCAGTGACTGGGAAGAAGACCTTGCCCACGAATTCAGGGACGTCTTCGCGGAAAAGCTAGGTGAGTACAAGGGGACCCCGATATCTTTTACCCTTAATCCAAAGATAGCTCCCATCCGCCTTAAGCCTCGTCGAGTTCCGTTTGCTCTAAAGCCAAAAATCGATGAACAGCTTGATAAGTTGATAGCCCAGGGAGTTTTAAAGCCAACTGACCACTCCCCATGGGAAACACCAATCGTGACCCCAATTAAGCTGGACGGCTCCATTAGAATTTGTGGGGACTATCGAGCCACCCTAAACCACGCCCTGCAACAAAATCCATATCTGGTGCCGGTGGTGCAACACCTCCTCCATTCCCTGGGGGGTGGAAAAGTCTTCACTAAACTAGACTTAGCTCAGGCTTATCAGCAACTGCCGGTTGACGAAAAAACAGCACAGGCACAGACTATCGTAACACACCGAGGTGCCTTTAAGTGTACGCGGCTTCAATTCGGAATCAGTGTAGCCCCAGGGATCTTTCAGAGCCTAATGGAGAGACTATTGCAGGGGATCAAAGGCGTTGTCCCCTATTTTGACGATGTGCTCATTGCTGCCCCCACTCCAAAAATTTTACGGGATCGTTTAAGACTGGTTTTACAAAAATTCCAAGAAGCAGGCCTGAAAGTAAAAAAAAATAAGTGCAAACTGTGTACAGATCATGTTGAATTCTTAGGGTACTTAATTGACAGTCAGGGTATTCACCCTACCGATAGCAAATTGAGAGCAATAAAAAACGCTCCCAGACCCCGGAACAAAGCCGACCTCCAGGCATTCTTAGGCCTCATCAATTTCTATAATGTATTCTTGCCGCACAAGGTGACTGTCGCTGAACCTTTACATCACCTACTAGATAAAAAAAGCAATTTGGGTATGGGGTCACAGAGAAGAGCAGGCGTTCCATAATGTTAAACAACTACTGACTTCTGATGCCGTACTAATGCAGTACAATGAGACCTTGCCATTAAATATCACATGTGATGCATCGCCTTTTGGAGTGGGCACCATTTCGAGCCATGTATTATCTAATGGTAGTGAAGCCCCTGTTGCTTACTTTTCAAAAACGCTCTCGAAAACCAAGCGAAATTACAGCCAGATCGATAAAGAGGCCCTGGCAATTGTATCAGCTGTTAAAAGATTCCATGAGTACGTGTACGGCCGGGCTTTTACCATTGTAACTGACCACAAACCATTGCTGGGGATCATTGCTGGGGACAAGCCAACTCCCTACATACTTTCTCCCAGGATGACCCGCTGGTCAGAATTCTTGGCTGCCTACAATTATCAGCTACAATATCGTCCCGGTAAAGCCATTCCCCACAACGACGCGTTGAGCTGTGCACCGCTCCCTGAAACCATCAACGATCCTGCACCAACGATGACAACGTTGCAGATCGAGACACTCCATATGCTGCCATTAACTGCCCGTGACATCGCGAGAGAAACAAAATGCGACCCCATCTTAGCACGAGTCCTCACATGGGTGGAACGCGGATGGCCATTGGACCAAGTACCAAACGACTTTGCACCATTCAAAAGCCGTCAAACAGAGTTGTTCTTGCAGAAGGGCTGTATCATCTGGGGCAATAGAGTCATTATCTCAGAACAACTCCAACAGGCACTGCTAAGAACCTTGCACGATGGCCACCCTGGCGTCATGCGCATGAAGGGCCTCGCACGAAGCTACGTGTGGTGGCCAGGCATCGACAGACAAATTGAATCGTGGGTTAAAACTAGCCAGAGATGCCAAGAAGTAAGCAACGCTCCACCAAAGGCAACCCCAACCGAATGGGAGATGCCGCGGGGACCCTGGTCCCACATCCATCTGTACTTTCCTGGGCCGACCAAAGGCCACACGTTTTTGCTAACCGTTGATGCCTACTCGAACTGGCTCGAGATTCACCGAATGAGGAATACGACCACCGAAGCGGTCATCAAAAGACTGGAAAGACTGTTTGCAACCCACAGATTACCAGACATTCTGGTTTCCGACAAAGGGCCCCAATTTACCGCGCTGGCTTTTGAACAGTACCTGGCTGACCGCGGTATCCGACATGTGCTTACTTCGCCTGCACACCCTGCGGCCAACGGTAGGGCTGAGCGCATGGTACAATTCGTCAAAAGAACTCTACAAAAGATAGACTACGACAACATCGACGAGAAAATCAACCAAATCCTTTTCCTATAGCACATCACACCTCACAGCGTCACCAACAAAACTCCCGCTGAGCTGCTAATGGGACGAAAGCTCCGCTCCCACCTCGATCGGTTACACCCAGCCTACGAACCAGAAAAGCCACTCGGATCCAGCAGCCGATGTCGTACCTTCCAGGTAGGCGATTTAGTATTCGCTAAAAACCCATCGGGCGATCTGCTGTGGGTAGAAGCGACTGTAATCCGCGAAACCGGCCCAAGATCATACCTCGTTCAGTGCCCTGACGATAGACTTTGGAAGCGCCACATAGATCAACTACAATCGCGGCTACCGTCACGCAATTCCGAATTCCCTTATGACCAAACTGAGGGGGGGGGAGATACAGAGGGAAACGAATTGCAACTGGAGGAAAACCTTTTTGAAGGGACTGAAAACGGAACTGAAACACAGGAACAGGAACCGGGGACTGGAGTTAGTTCACCTCAGGGAGTGGCCAGTGATATCGGTGATGACGGGAACGCGAACTCGGAACCAGAGGCACTCCTACCGTTAAACAATGATCTACCTCAACAGAAGTGCAGCCAACCGCGGATTTCCGGTTTCGCGTGGCTTCAGGGCAGCAGGAATTCGCGACAGCTCGCGATTCCTGCTGTGCTAGCCGTCGAGGTACCCCCGATTCAGATGGGTCAGGGGGATATGGCTGCCCTGTAGGGACAGCTGAAGAGAGAGGGGAGTCGGATAGGGGGTGGGGGTGTCGCAGACCCCCCCTTCGCCGGAAAAACCCCTTTTTCCCAAGGCGGTGGAGCGGCGGTCAGCAATGGCTGCCACGAAGAAGCCAGCAACCGGGTAAGATTGCGCTGGAGGAGAAGAGTGAAAGTGATGTCTGAGCCGGGTCAAGTAACATCCTTTAAATTGCCTGGAACTGAGTTGTTTGAATTGCTGGAGGATACATTGTATCCCTAAGAAGAGCGAAAGCGGCGGAGAAGCTGTTAAAGGGAACTTTTTTTTTTTCTTCACTCTCCCACCCCATGGAAACAGCAGAAATGTTTGGATATATTGGACATTGAAAGTGAATTGTTTTGAGAGTTGAAGCTAAGGGACAAAAGGATTTTTGGACATTGAAAAATTTAAGAAATTGGAAAACCCTTGTTGGAGGTATGGATTTCTGATTATTTAAAATTGATATCGCAAGTGGGAAGGGAGAGGAGAAAAAATTGGAGCAGAAGCTGAAAAAGGAGGAGATTGCCTAGAATCCCAAAGAAAGATATATGGTAATTGGACCTCTTTGATTAAACATTAACCCCAGAAAGAGAAAGAGAAGAAGGAAGAAAAGTATTAACTTTTGGAACTTTTTTTTGAATTGTTTTTGATTAAAAATACTTGTGGTTGTTTTGGGAAAAGTTTCTCTTTTCATAATGGCATTGCCTGTGGATGAACTAAAGACTGAATATCAAAAATATAAAAAGGAAGATACTTTGGGTGCTTTGTTTCAATTTTTAGAAATGGCGTTATGTACTTATGAAAAGTTGATTACGCAGCAGAAGGACTGGGACAAGGAAGAAGAGGAAGAAGAAGCCATCTTTGATGAACAATGGGTCCTTTCCGGAGAGGAGGAGAAAAAGGATAAGAAAAAGGGGATTTTAAGAATTATAAAAACAACCAAAGAAGAGAAAAATGAGCGAAAAGGTGGAGGCAAGGTTAGAAAGCAAAGGAAAAGGAGTAAGAAAAGGGAGGAGGAAAAACAAAGGGGTAAAAAGGGCAAGGAGAAGAATAAGCAAGAGAGAAAGGGGGGGAGGAGAAGCCTCAATGGGGGGAAGCAAGATCTAAAGAAAAAAAGTTTATTTAGAGACAATGGGTGAATTTAATTTAGGATAAAAGAGGGATTCTGGAAGGTATATAAGATTGTGTTTTTATATGTGTATTTAGAGTATAAAATTTATTATGTAATTTTAAACAGAATCCCAAGAAAAATTGTTATACGAAGTACTTTTAAGTTAGGGTAATGAGTTATAGACGTTACTCCAATTGGTGTACAGGAGAAGTATAGTAAAGAAAAAAGATGAATGGATAGTTGGAAATAGAACAGACAAAGAATGTTATTGAAAATGGTAATAAGATATGAAACGATATATAAAGGTTTTGTTATGTTTTTTTTTTTTTTGGATTTTGTATATTGATAAAAGGCAATAAAATTTTAATTAACAAGAAATAATTTGGATGAAAAGGAGAAGTAGGGATAAGATATGAAGTTAAATAGATAAAGTATTGATACTATAATTTGGAATTGTTATGTTCTATTGGTTTTTTATTATTATTTTTTCCTAGAAAAGAATTTATAAGCTGTTATGCTTTGATTTTTTGTGCATTTTTTTAATAAAATTGATAAAAATGGTTTATATATATATATAAAAAAATGAAAATGATAATAAGATATGGAAGGATATACAAAGTGAATATGATGTTTGAATTTGTGTCTGTGTGAAGAGTTTTAACCCGGGATCAGACAAACTTCAGAAAAGATCTTTTAGTTTTGTTTATGTTTTGTGTTTTGTATGTTTGTGTATTGTGTTTTCTGTAAAAAAATTTAAAAAAAAAAAAAGAAGTGCAGCCAACCGCTAGGCACTTTGCGAAAATCAAAAAGACTGATAAAACAACCGTCCTACCTCAAGGACTATGTAACTGCGCCCCATGGGCAGAAGCCGGGGGAAAGGGGTGTTGTGAATGAATAATGCCAAATAAAGTTATCTTGAGCTTGAAGTCAAGTGCAGGGTTCTGGCCCTGCACTTCTGATTGGCTGTTAATGGCAGGATCGGATTGGTCCGTTCAGGAGCATCTGATTGGCCATTAACAGGCCATTCTCATTGGTTAACGGAGCTAGCGCTTCAGGATTGCTATTGGTTGAATAGTTAATAAGTTGCCTTTATAAGGAAGGCTATAGCAGCCCTCCAGTTTGAGCTGTCACACCATGTAAATAAAGAGTTTGAAGTTCACTGTTTCTACCGGCTCGTCTCCATTATTCGCACCCATGCTCCAGACTTAACAGTTAGCAAGTTACAATTTAAACCATATATTTTACATCATAATATTGCCAAAGGGCTGATACAGAAACAATTGGTATGGTGTCTGTATGCTGTTTGTGCCAGAAATGAATGAATAATAAATATATTTGTAATTGATACTTCATTTAGAAATAAGCTTTTGGGCAAAATACTAATTTTGCAAGACAAACAAGTAATGTTATTGATGCCAGTTAGATGGTTTTTCATAAATATTTATACTGAAAACTATTGACAACATATTTCTTCTGTTACAGTTCACTTATAACATTAACCCATTATGAATAACAAATCTATATATACACCGTGTGTTAGAAACAGCTGTGATAATTTTGTTTTGGGACACATTACATGGCTTCTTTTGTTCTTTACTTATTTAATTCCTATTGTTTGCAAAGTTTGATTGTATGTGTTTGAATGAATTTTCTTCAAATTCATATTTAAGAAAATGAGATTTCCCAGGTTGCAAAGTCAACAATGCATACGTCTTTTGTGGGCATGCTACACTTCAATTAAAAAGAACTTTATACATGCATACTTAGATATACATGTTTTGCATTTTAACAGAGATGGAACTAGTACAAGTATTACTTTTAAGAGGTTTTCTTATTACATCATATTGTAGATTTTAATGGCTAATAGGCTATATAAGGCAAGTCAGATAACATAGGGTTGTTTAAATTTCGTCTTCTGAAAGTACAACTTTCTATGCTTGTGAGGAATCTCGTTTTGGAAATCCCTCTTTGCTCCATGGAAACTGCTGACAAATTGACACAGATGGACATTTTTGATCACACCTTTTGGGAGTCCTGGTAGCCAGAGGTGGTATTCAGCAGGTTCTGACCAGTTCTGGAGAACTGGTAGCAAAAATTTTGAGTAGTTCAGAGAACTGGTGATTTTACAGCCTCCTTTCCCTATACACAGAAGCCATGCCCACAGAATTGGTAGTAAAAATGTTTAAATCCCACCACTGCTGGTAGCACAGTGGTTAGAGAATGTAGTATTGCAAAGTAATTCTACCCATAGTTTGGCGTATGATCCTGATGGGACTGGAAATTGACTCAACCTTCTAGCTTTCTAAGTTTGATAAAATGAGGACCCAGATTGTTGGAGACAATACTCATTGTAAACTGCCCTGAAAGTGCTGTAAAGCACTGTGGGTGGTAGTCTATGTGTTATTGTTATTGTTAACTTTTGAGATATTTCACAGTTACTACTGCTTAACTTTTCCCATAATGTTTATTCAAATTGTTACTTTCTTAAGTTTTTTTATATTTTCATCTAGCTATCAAAATAGAATGCCTCCTTTGCATAATTCATTTTCAACATCTCTATAAAAATCTAAACTCTTTTTGTAACCCTTTTTGAATATGAATAGTGCATTTAAAATAGATTTCTAATTGCAGAAAAGTGTAGTTTCATTTTACATGCATAATTTGAGCCTGGGAAAGCTTCATTTTCATGCTATGAAAAAGGGATGCAAAAAATTTGATAAGATTTTCAGCATATAAAAAGGATAAAAATTGTTAGAACTGACCTGAAGATAAATCCAATATGCTGCAAAATTTGTTAATTTTAAAATGATCACTAATTAATTTCTGCATCACGGAAACAGCAAAAAGGCACACATGACTCAGTATCTGACATAATTATGTTACAGTGAGAAGCAAAGCTAAGTAAATAGACTCAATTTTGGATGGATATAGACATTAGTTAGGTAAATGTTTTCTCCCCTTTGTTTGATTTCTCCACCTAAGACAGAAGTGGGAAACTATGGCCCCTTTATGACTTGTGGTGTCATGCCCCTGTTGGAATTTGGAGTCGGAGGCTGAGCAGCTGACAGGGAATGGGAGTGTGGCTTTGTTGGCTGTGGAAGAAACTGGGGAAGGGCAGAGGCTGGCTGGGCAAAGCAGGGGAGGGTAGAGTAAGGGAGAGGGAATTCAGAGGAAGACCCAGACCTATCCCTTCTTCATTCTATGGCACACAGGGAAGAATGGAGAAGAGAACGTGAGTTGCATGGCTTACAGGGGAGAAAAGGGCTCTGATTCCCTTCATTAACTACAGCTGGGAACACAGTGTTTAAAAAGGGAGGCTGCGCACAGCAAAGTTGTTGGGAGCAAATCGTGAATTATCTGATACCGTGTTTCTCATATAATAAGGCTGGGTCTTATTTTTTTTTGAGCCCTGAAAAAATGGCTAGGCCATCTTTTTAGGGGTGATTTAATTCCCCGCCCCTTGCATCTTTGGGTGGGCGGGCAGCGACGGCTTGGATGTTGACCTTGGCGTTGGTGGGGCACTTTGTATCGGGGTCAATGCAGGCAGCACCATATCCAGGTGTGCAACAAAAGTACTTCCTAATGGCAAGCCCCCCCATTCCCCCCCATTTAGCATGTTTTAATATAGGCCTTAACTTGGGGGGGAGGGGCTTAATTTCATTTCATGCCTATAAAACATGCTGGGACTTCCTATTGGGGGAGGCCATATTCTTGGAGAAACAGGGTATCATCAAGGCTTATCTGGGTTCCTGGTGTTTTCCCAACTGTGTGTTTTGCTGGGCTTTCAAGTCTGCAATTCCTGACTTCCGGTTTGCTCTTTGTTGGAGTCAGAGCAGAATCCGCGATCGTGCGCGGTTTCGCCTGAGCTCACTTGCTGAAGGGTCCCGATCAGGACCAGAACCACCTTGTAGGGGTGGTGAAGAAGTGGGGAATCACCTGGAGGGTTGAGGGGAGCCACAACTCCCCTCCCTAACAGGGAAAACCCCTCCCAAAATCAAGCTGCAGCAGTGGTCCTAAAATGGCCACAACGAAGATGAAGAACACTCCGGGAAACTTAAGTGTTGTGCTGGAGCAGAGAAGTCACGAGCAGAGTGTGAACCAGGCAAAAGATATCATTTTTGAGGTACCCCAGAATTAAAATAAAGGGCTATTTTGGAGGAAAGTGTGTGGAAGCGGCGACCAGAGAAAGTGAGAAGGAAATTGGATTTTATAAAATTGGGATTGAATTACTGTATTGGATTAACTTGGAGGAGAAAATTTAAAGGAAAATACTTTAACACAACAAAGGTTTAGAAATTAAACTAGATAACTATTGAACTACTAATGCTAAAATTGAGTGTGTTGAAAAGAAAAGAAATAACAGCTAATAATTGAAATTGGTGAACTTAATAAAAGTATTACATTTAATAAAGAACGTTAAAGGCAAAAAGACGCAAGAGCACCACCTGATGGTACAGGAAAATTTTAGTACATTTTAAAAAGTTTCTGGTCTTCTCAAGAGTTTGGATTTTGGAACTTAAAGAAAGTAAAAGAAACTTTATTATTGTTTTAGAACCATCCGGTTACTTGGGAAATAGTTGGGGCCAATTAGAAGACCTGGAACAAAGGATCAAGAGTATGGATTGTTGAAAATAAATTGGCTGAAATAATATACTGGACTCTGGAATTGAATATATCTATTAAAGAAGAGGACTTTAGCTATTAAAGAAGAGGAAAGAAAAAGAGAAAAAAGGAGAAGATATAATGGAGGAACTTTTTGTTGATATAAGACTGGATTTATAAGATACAAGGTTGGATTTACAGGATATAAGGGACATGATAAACATTAAACTTGAAATGTGTAATTACATATTACAGAAATTAGAAATGGTAATTTAGCATACACAAGAACAAAGTAAACCAGAGGGGGAGGAGTTCTACAAAGAAGAAGCCAACTTTGAAGGACAAATGGAATAACAATTACTTAAACGGAATTAGAATTAAAAATTTGGGGTCTGATGGGATGGTAAAAGGAGAATGGTTCAGGAAATGGATAAAGGGAAAGGGAAAAAGCAGAAAAAGGAAGTGCAAAAAGAAAAATTGAAAGAGGCAGAGAGAAAAGTTCAATAACTGGAATGAGAAATGGAGGGGAATAAGAATGGGGAAAAGGGAATTAAGAGAAAGGACAGAAAATAAAGAGGAGCAGGAAACAAACAAGGATGAAAAGAAATTACATTGTAGAAAGATTGAGAGATAATGGATGAAAAAAAAGAGGATAAGGAAGGAGATTCCACAAGGTAATACGTTGTGATGAATAAGAATATATTGAGAATACTATTTTGTAATGTATAGATGATTTATAAGGTGTTTGAGAAAATGTAATACGGAATCTGAGAAAAATATATATATTTGTGTTATAATTTAGCTAGGAAGATTGATATTAAGGTAAAATGAAGGTGGTTAGCTCGAATTATTAACCAGAGGGGACAATTATATTTATAGGTAAGGAATGATAAAATGACAAATGTGACCAAAAAAAGTAATATGAGAAATGAATATAGAAATGAGATGAGAATTTTAGATAACATTGTAAAATAAGATATGAGAATATACTAATATAACATGAATTGGAACTGGATAAGCTTAATATTTAAATATAATAAGGATGATGCAATATGAAATTAAACAAATAAGATGAATAGGTAATTATGGTCACCTTTGTATTGAGATATGAAACCTGGAACCACACTGCTTGCCAAATGAAATTTTTTATTAAAAAAAATAAAAATAAAAGCAGGGAGAAAATTGAATAATGGAATTACTAGGTATGTTTAATTGATATGGTGGTAGGCATTTGGAGAGAGTATTGAAAGATTGAAAATGAGCAATGAAGTATTATGAATTAATGTCAATATATGCATTGAGAGATAGGATTGGTATTATTAATTTGCCTATATTAAAATGTATGATATATTGATGCCACACTGTTAATATATCATTGTGTATGTGTAGATTGAAATAATTTTTTTTTATTAAAAAAAAGTCTGCAATTCCTTCTCCTGCCCTGTCAAGTTAATTACTGCAGCGTAGCTTGTGCGGATTTTTATTTACAGTTTGTATGTACTTTGTTTTCGGACTGAATTTCCTCCACTTAAAGACTGTTCTTGGGAGAGTTTTTTTTTCCAGCTGAAGATAACCTGGATATTGTGAGCAAAGTTGGAGATATCATTTTTTTTTAAAAAAAAAATAGTTTATTAATTTTTACAATTAAAACCAATACGTACACAAATAAGCAAAAGTAAGGAAACGAAAGAAAAAAGGAGAGGAAAAAGGGAAAGAGTTTTGAGAAAAGAAAGAAAGAAAAAAGAAGGAAGAAAGAAAGAAGAAGGTTACAAGGTTAAAAGCATTCTTATTTTAACAGTTTGCAAGATCTTCTTTTGTTTTCATAACCTTAACTTGTGTCATATAACCACACCTGTTTTTTACGTATATCGCTACCTCATTATTATGGGTAGATACTTTTCCCTTATGCCTTATGATATATAATTTATCTTTGGTCAATCCAATTATACCAACAGTTCCAGCTATCAGGGTATAGTAAAGTGTCTTTGTTTTTTAGCGCCAAAGTCAATTTATCCATTTCTGCGCATTTTGAGATTTTTTCAATAATCATTTCTTCTGATGGAATTTGATGTTGTTTCCAGTATTGAGCGAAGGCTAATTTGGCCGCTGTTAAAATGTGTATTGTTATGTATTTTGCTTTTTTGGAGATTTGCTTATCAAAAATCCCTAATAGGAAGGACTCTGGTTTGTATTCTATCTGCTCTTTTGTAATTTCTTCCAACCAAGTTTTGATTTTCTTCCAATACTTTTGGGTTTTTGCACAAAACCACCACATATGGAAAAAGGTTTCTTCTTTTTTCCTACACTTCCAGCAATGCGGACTCATGTTGGGGTGCATCTTCACTAGCCTCAAAGGGGGGAGATGCCATCTATAAAACATTTTATAAAGATTTTCCTTGTATGCGGCCGATTTGGTAATCTTATTGTTTCTGCCCCAAACTTTCTCCCATTCCGCTAATGTGATGCTGCGCTCTACGTTCTTACTCCAAGCAATCATATTTCCTTTTACAATTTCTTCTTCTAATTCTGTTTCTAATAAGTAATTATAAAATTTTGTTGTTTTTTTATTTTATCCTAATAAAATTTTATCTAATTGTTGCAGTTTATTGTTAATTCCGAATTCTTTTTTTTTTGTTTGTATCTGCTTTGAATCTGAAGGTAAACCCATTGATCAATTTTTTGTCCTTGCTCCTGAAGTTCCTGCCGCAGTTTCAAATTTCCCTGTGGGTCCAATAAATCTTTGTATTTAATCATTTTGGTAATTTCCAGATTGTTTGGGTGGATCATTGCCTCCATTGTTGAAATCCATACTGGTATTTTTGTATAATGCTTTTTCCATATTTTCCCAAAGTCGGAGGTATTAAAGGGACACTTCTTGCTTATTTGACCGTGTTGCCTTTGTGTCACGCCCCTGGTCATCACATGTGGACTTCAATTCACAGAATTTTGTAAGTTGAAGTGCACAAACCATAAAAGAACCATAGTTTCCCATCACTGATCTAAGAAATGAGAATGAAAATCCTATATGAAGATTTTTTTCATATGATTTTATATGCAACTATATATGAGAAAAATGCAATGGGAAGTAAAAAGCAAAAGTATTGGAAAACAGAACGTGTGGGGACAGCCTTGGAAAATCATAGCTATTCTGTGACCAATTATTGTCCTTTTCCTATACAAGTTTGTTCTTACTTAAATGATTATGGGCATGCAATATGAAAAATCTTACAATCTTACAAATCTTACAATCTTTTAAAAATTCATAAGATACTGGATTGGAACATCCCTGTATGAATACTACTGATAAATAGTTTTATTTAATTTCTTTATGGAAATATACATATGGAACTGAGTCCATATCCTATCAGTAATAAGCTTGTGCTATTAATGGATGAGTTACTTTAGAGTAGAGATTTCCAACTTTTTGGGATTGATGGGCATATTTGAGAACATTGTTAAGTACTTCCACAAAATAACTATTTAGTAGGTTTCTGACAAATGGCTAACATGCATGGATAGATGCATCAGAGTGTAGGCTAGTATGAAAAATTAGAAAACACAGAACAAGCTGATGGCAAGCTGTTTTGTAACTGTTTATATGAAAATAATATGGATGTAATAGATTTCTCTGAGTCTGGAATATGAATTAACAGTTGCATACATTGCAGAACAAGAGCATATAGATAGCCAGTTCTCCCTTAAATCAAGACATTTTATGAGAATCTTATCTTTTGGGTTGCTGTTAGGAAATTTGATAGGAAACAATCCCTGTTGTCCCTAGGGGTGAGCTTTATTTGAGGGAGGCTTGGCTTATTGGCCACTATACCCAGATACCACTCCTGAAGGACTACTATTTGATTTAATTCCCCACCCCCTAATCAGGTCAAGAACTAAATGGGGAGTTATCTGCAAAAGTGGTGGCATAGATGCAGGATGGCTAAGATTATCAGCTAAAAATTAAAGCCAGAAGGTGAACTCTAACAAATAGCATGAAAACATGACTGAGCTGCAAAAAATTAACCAGTTGACAAAACATATAACATATACTGTAGTTAATAAGAATTGTGAGAAAAGTGCTTAAAGAATCAATGTTAAAAATGCCTTGTCACCACTGATGCATGTAACATTTTCATATGGTCATTTATACAATATGGATGAAATTGTTCAGATAATTATTATTATAAATAGGAAGAAGAGAGAAATGAAGAAAATTCATATGATCAGTAGTAGTTATCTCTACATGAAGTTGTCCAAGTAGAGAGCTGAGAAAACACAGCAATTATAGAGAAAACAGGAGCCGCCTACTAGTGTCTGGAAGCTACCCAAGAGTGTTGAATTCATGAAATACAGTTCCTAATTTTCTTGATGCATTTTTCTGGCTGCACTGAAGTAATGGTTGTTCCTTCTACCACTTATTAAGTGGCACAAGGGATATATTTGTATGTCTATGTTTTACCTGTCAATTTGTGATAGATGATTAGCATATTATTTCAAATTATAGAATACACAGGCCTATAAAATCTTATTGTATTATTAAATTTGAATCTGTAGGGTCAAATTAAATACTACTGGATGTATCTAACAGGTATAGGTACTACTATAGATCAAGCTCTTGTATTTGTTAGACTTTAACACACTATGCTAATGAAAAAAATGGATCAACTATCAGTTATACAGAAACACGGATCTGATCTGGACTATGCTGAGAAGTAAAACAAAGATTTGAGTTCTCCATCCAAAAGATTAGATTTCTTATATTTATTCTTGAATAAATTTAAATTAAAATACAATTAAAAAAAACATCTGTACTCACTTTCATTTGGAAGAAAAGTTTGAAGATTCCTGTTCTCCATCTGCATTTGCCTGTTGCACCAAATCACTTTATCTTTCATTCAGAGACAAAGCATATTAGCTTTGGATTATATTAGCTAATGGAGTCCAGGTGTTCAATTTAATTAAAGATTAAACAAGTAATTTATATCCAATGTGGCATTTTTTGCTTGTAGAGATAATTTTCATCAACAATAGTAAATAGTTTCTGTAAGTAGCAGGGCATGATTTGCTTTGAGCTTTCATTTAATGTACTTTAATTAAATGTAAGACATGAATGTATTTACTGCTAAAATGGAACTCTCTGGACCTATTTCAAAATGGATCTATTCAGGGCTACTAGTAATAATAATTCAGAAGCCACTAGATGGCAATAAAGACATGCAGAAAATAATAATAATATATATATATATATATATATATATATATATATATATATATATATATATATATATATATATATATATATATATTACCATCTGGGACTTAATTGTCTGTAGTTGGAGTTTTAGTCCATCTTCAACTGGAAAGATTTGAACATATATTCAAAATACGTGAAGAAAATATAGATTATTAGCCTTCAGGATCTCAGGTTCTTTTACAAAGCTGGACAGGTCGGCTTTGGAAATATTTGCTTCTACTGTTGACCTAACTTAGAATTGCTAATTGTGTTATAGCTTGAGAGGAATGGAAGGAGGTTGTTTTAAGGTTAACTATGTCACTAGATATTCAAAAAGAGCTAAATTATATATACAAGGTTAATTTTATAAATTAATCCAGACAGATCTCCAAGAAAATATATTATGAATACTTAGTATTACTAAATTATGGAACATTACAACTATCTGGATCAAGGAAGCACAGTATCTTTTGTTCCATACTAATTAATATAATAAAAATTGATCTGCCTTAAATTCTTCTGCTTGTAGATATAAGCCCATATATAGATGATTGTGCTATATGGGTTAGAAATAAGAAAATAGATATTGCTGGAGCAAATTAAATGAAGTTTTAATTAATGGCTCAGTTTTCATGGAATAGATTGGGAACACATTTTAAAACAAATTCATATGTAGATTTTTCAAAATTTAATAACTCTACAAGAAGTAGGAAGAATTATGGGTGTGTTGTTTGCTGCCAAAAATATCAGTGTAGTACTAGGCTGCATCAACAGAGGAATAGTATCAAGACCATGTGAAGTTTTATTATCACTATATATTGCACTTGGAATATTGCATCCAATTTTGGTCATCATGATATAAAAAAGATATTGAAAGTCTAAAAAAAAAAATACAGAGAAGAGCAACAAAGATGATTAGAGTACTAGAGGCTAAAACATATGATGAATATTTGCAAGAGCTGGGTACGTCTAGTCTAATGAAGAGGAGGGCTACTGGTAACATGACATATCCAACTTAGAACTAAGAATAAATTTCTTGACAGTGAGAAGAATTAATTGTTGGAATGAGTTGCCTTCAGAAGTACTGGATACACCAACTGAAGGTTTGAAGAAGAGATTGGACAGTCCAGAATGATATAAGGGTTTCCTGCTTGAGCAAGGGGTTGGACTAGAAGACCCAGGGTGGGATGCTACCGGTTCTGCCCGGTTCTATAGAGCCAGTAGCTCTGAAGAGCAGCAGACACCAAACTGGTTCTGTGTTTGCTGCTGTTTGGCCCACCTGCCCGACCGGGCTGTTACTGACCTTTATTTCTGTTAGGAATGATAGTCACCTAACAGTTGGATTGGAAATATATAAAGCAGGACAGTAATTTAATACTGTATCTTTAAGAGAATTCTGTAATTGTGATTGGCTGAGGTTCCTCCAACAGCCATAAGATGGAGCCAGAAACCTGATTTCTTTCTGCTTGCATTTCCTGTTTTGCCGTATTGCCTGATCGTCGGTCTGCTTGGACTGCTGTGAGTCTTGCAACTGTTAGCAAACTCTGTTTACTGAACTCTGTTTATGATATTGGACTTCATTTTTGGATTATCCCTGGACTGATTGTATTGAATACTACCTGGTTTAACCGTGTATGATTTTGACTATTTATTGGACTTTGTTTACCTGTTTACTGGAAGTAACACCTACATTTTACTATTCAGTGTATCTGTGTGTTGGTTGTGTGTTATTCAACACCACTCTCACTACGTTTCCCTGAGTGCGCTCAATCTCCTAATGGGGAATTACCTCAACACTGGTTATGGGCCCAGGCCAAACCAGACTCAGATAACTGAGTTAGTGTGAATACACAGTACCATATACAGACAGCTGTTTACTGTTTAATTGTGGGTTATTGTCCTGGTAAAGATGACACAAGACACTTCAACAAGTCTATCACTGATAACCCGGTTGGATGGAACAAACTATGTTTCCTGGTCTATGAAGTGCATTCTACTTCTGTGTAGAGAAGGGTTATGGGCTGCAGTTCAGGATCCACTGGATGTAAATGCTTGGGATCGAAATAATGAGGATGATGCCAAAAAGTTAGATGACTTTAAATGGAACAATGAACGAGCTCTTTGTATAATTGTGGACGACAGGAAAGAGACCAACTGAGAGAAAAACAATCACAAGAAGAGGATTTGTTTTCAACTGCCTATACTGTTAGAAAATGTTTTTCTTGTGGAGCTAAGGGACATATGGTTAGATTCTATAAGAAGGGAAAATAACAGAATACTGGTAATCACCAGAAGGCTAAGAAGAATGCTAATTTAGCTTTGTCTAGCAATTCAACTGTAAACCATGATTTGTGGGTAGTTGATAGTGGAGCATCGCAGTGCATTACTAGAAATAGAGGTTTGTAAGATGTCCACAAGTAAGCAACATGTATCATTGGCAAATGGATGGAAGATGAAAGCATCTGGTGAAGGTACTGCATATTGTTCTTGTGTAAATGAGCATATATCTATTTTATTGTATCTAAACTGAAATTTAATTTGTTATCAGTAAGGGCTTTAGTTAAAATTGGTTATGTAGTAACCTTCAGGGGAGATAACTATAATAGAGAAAGAGGGTAAAAGTGTTACTGCTACTTTAAAGAATAATTTATATGTGATACATGGTGACCAGTTGCAGATGGTTAACTCAGTTTATAACAATGTTAAGCCACATGATGAATGTATACATTTACTGCATAGACATCTAGGGCACATTAATTTCAAAATGCTGCAATAAACTGTTAAATTATCAGAGGGAGTAAAATTAAAACCCTGTAGCAAGTATTTAAACTGTAATGCCTGTAGTCAGGAGAAAAGCAAGTTTACTTCAGCAAACAGACTGAATGGGTTTAAGACCAAAGAACCTTTAGAGGTTGTGTTTGCTGACATAATTGGTCCTAAGAAACCCAGTTTGGCAGGATCATTACTCACGGTACGGTTTCTGTTATTTAATGAAAAAACAAAACAGAAATGTTCCAACATTTCTTTAATTGGCTACGATTTGCAGAAAGAAAAATGAAACATAAAGTAATTACTGTAGTTACAGATAACAGGACTGAGTTTATTAATAATAGATTCCAAACGATGTTAAAATTGGCTGGTATCAAGCATAAGCGTTCTGCACTTTACAGGCCACAACATAATTCATTTATAGAATGAAGAGGGCAAATGTTATAAGCCATGGCTCGCACTGTTATCCGATTCAGGTTTAGCCTGAAACTGTGGGGTGAAGCAATAATGTGTAGCAACTATGTGTTAAACAATGTGGTGAACACAACAACTGGTGAATTGCCATTCACCCATTGGCATGGCAGAAAACCAAATTTAACCAAATTTTACATTAATTTTTGTTGGGTCCCAAAACAGATAAGTATTATGGGGAATGAATGAAGAGATTATACAGCTAGGGAGGATTTGTTTACTTCTGAGGAGGATGTTCCTATACTTTTAACTCCTTTGGAAATCAAATACAGACTTAAATGGGGGTTTAGAAATAAATAACAGACAGTGGGAAAATAGACATGCTTTATTTCTGCCCTGATTTGGATGGGTTTTTTTTGGGGGGGGGGCGGGGAGAGTTTTGATTGTCAGGATCAGGTGAAACACTTTAATCTTTTTTAACGTTAAGGTTCAGTCTCTACAGTGGGGAAAAGGTACAATAGAACTATATGATGATGTTTGTGGAGCAGAAGAAAAACTCATTCATATTCTTTGATACTCCTGGTGTTATAATAATGACAAAAATAATGACTTTCTAACTTGTGTATTTGGATTTCTTCTTACCTACTGACATACTAGTTACTTTGCCATTCATGAGGATAACTTGATGGCATTCTAGGATTTATGTTTTTTGGGGGATTGACGGAATGTAAAGATTGTTTTGATAAGCAAAAATAACAGGTGATGAAGTTTGCTTTGCTATTTCTCTCAGGAAGAAGATGAGCTTAAATATACCAACCTTTTCCCACACCTGCATCTCAAACTGTGTTAAATAAGGAGATTTTCCAAGGAAGCATACTCAAACAAACAACCCTTTGTGAAACGAGGAATCAGAATACAAGTTTCTGACCAAATGCAGGGGTAATCCCAATTCCTCTGACTTGTACTACATAAACACATTCAGGCATAACATCTGAATTTAAATCTTCTGAATACAATGCCAAGCTTCACTATCAGGATTTTACATGCCACTCTGCTTAATATTAGCTTGTGCAGAACCAACAATGTCTTGGAACTGTTTGTTTACCTACTTGGTTGACATTGCCCAGGAAGCCAGCAATTCTATTTTAAATGAAAAGAATTGGATATGGGAGGAAGAATGTGTCATCTCTATCTTCATAAGGCAGAATCTGATCCCCTGCTGTGTTTCCAATATGCTCCCCACTTTTTTCTACATATTTCTTCCCCTTTTCTTCACGAAACAGCAGCTTCATTTCACATCCATTTTTTTAATACTCTTTCACATCTTCCCACTCACAGATACCCACAAATGCAACTCTACATTATTTTCTTCTGCTGATAATGGATTTCTCTGGTGACAGCAAGTGTTGCCAAATATGTGGGTAACATTTAGTTTAAGTTCAAACTGAATTCTTCACCTCTGTCATGATGTACACCTTGCTCAGTAGAAAAACTGAAAAAAGCAATTTTGTGTCCATAATAAAATAACTTGCTTATTCCCCCACCCCTCTTCTATATATAAGACCTTGCAGTTTATTACAATAACTTGCATGAAGATTTCCAAAAGTGAAGTCTTGGGAGCTAAGAAATGACTTCACTATTAAGGAAAGGAGGTTGACATGAAAAAGATACTTTTCTGGAAAAATGTATATTGAAAACATAAACACATACACCACAATTCTAATTTTCTTGGGCAATGTGCTTGTTTCTACTCCAGGCTTCTTATTTACATTTCCTATGTTTCCTACTCTTATGTAATATCAGGTTATGAGAGGAAAGAGTACTCTGAACTTTTTAATGCTACACTGATCAATTCCAACTCTTGCTTTAGAATAATAAGCTTGTTGTTATAAAAAGAACATAGCTAGAATTACATATTTTTACCACATTTTTAAAAACAGTTTTCTAGAGGTGTGTGTGTGTGTCTGTATATATGTATATGCATGTATATATGTATGTGAATGTATTTATATTTTCTAGAACTGAAATATATGATTCACCTAAGCAAGCAAATACATAGTTATCTATTTCAGTAAATTATATAATCATAGAAAAGATATACTAATCATTGTTTTCATTATTGTAATAGTGATAAAAACAATGACATGTTTTGTATACAAATGTCTTGATATTCAAGCTTTATAAATAAGATTTGCTATTTCCCTAGCAAATGAACTGGTGTCCTTTAGTGCTAGTCACAACACACATTGGTTACTTTAGTGGAAATGGCTGGACATTGATCAGACAGCAAAGTAATACACATAAAATTCCAGCAGCCAGTCTTCCATATATACTGAAATGGGATGTGATAATATTGTAATTAATATTTCTGTAAGATAACATTATGTGACATTGTAGAAAAATATGTCACCATCTCTGCCCCTCTAGTGCTACATGGACAATATGTTGAGAAAGAGGAACTATTTTATAACTGTCTTCCAGAACTGCTAAAGGCAGTTTGACACCCTTGATCAATTTACATTAAACTAATCCAGTCAAAAATCCCTATGCAACATTGGCATTGTAATAGATCAAGGGTGTCAAACTCGATTTCATTGAGGGCAGTGTCAGGGTTTTGTTTGACCTCGGGGTGGAGTAGGCATGGCCAGGGTGAGCATGGCCAGGATGGGCAGGCCCAGTTTGATGTCACTCATGTTGGGAGTGCCTGAGGCCCAAGCGCTCCAGAGCTCCGTTTTCAGCTGTGATGGCCTCCTGCTGCCCTCTGCCAGTGAAAAGGGAGCTCAGGTGTGTGTGTGTGTGCCCCTTGAACTCCATTTTTGCTGGCAGAGGCACCATGGCCCGGGCCTTTGCTGTTTCTAGGATGGCCCTGAAGGCCAGATCTAAGCACCCCACAGGCCGGATCCAGCCCCTAGACCTTGAATTTGACACCCATGTAATAGATGATCATGGTAAACCTTCTATTCAATTACATGTAACTGTATTGTAAAACTAAACATTTCCCCATATTTCTTGATTATGTTTTCAGTCCTGCAATGTATTACAACATTCAAACAAAGCACTGGGTCTAATTTCTGTTGATAAGCATAGGTGAGAAATTTGGAAAGAACAGATGTGATGTACTGTATATCCAAGCCATTCAAAAGTCACATTGCTGATTTAGTTGTCATATCGCATATACATTTCATTCCTGCATATTAACAATAACTCACATACTCTAAGAACAAGAAACCATTAGGCATTGCTGTGCTGTGCTTCAGCTTTTATTTGTAAGACATGTTTTATAATGTGTGGGAATGCAAACTCAATATGTCCAGTTTTAATGAGGTGCAGACTGGTGTTGTGCTTATGTTCTTGTATGTTCTGAAACACCTCTTTGAATTGAATTGGAAGCTTGCATGGCCTCATTACTAAAAAGTATATCAGGTACATTGACTACTATATGCTTCCTACCATCAACTTACCTGATAAGCCTCCCACGTCCATCTTCTTCAGATTCTTTGCTTCTAAGATGACAACAGTCAGCTTGCCAGCAGTAGGCACGTAGCGGAGAGAGAAACAGATGTCACCTAGCTTCTCTTGCTGCAACGAAGCAAAGGGAATTGTAAGTAGATATATATTAGTATATTGCTTAAAACCAAAGGTTAACACATATATTTTCTAAAACACTTTTGTAAAATAGTGACCTCTATGTTAATCTGTTCAGAAAACAAGGCATCTCAACATACACGAATTCAAAGTATAAATCACTTTGTTATAGTTGAATATGAAGTAATAACTAGAAAAAAAAATCTGCCCCTATTTCTTATCAGTTTCTGTTAAAAATACTGGTAAATTTAACATTCAATTTTTCAAGATTTATAAGTAGAGCCTTTCCCACTTCTGTAACAACAAAAAAACAAAATGTGGAAAATACTTGCAAATATACATTTATTTAACTAAAAGCAACTTTTCAACTTTAATCTCTTTGCAGATGAAATTGGTGTATTACATTTTTAAAGTTTATAAACATGGAAGATTTTGTATATAAAAAAATCTCAATATTAACCCTGCTCAAATATCATCTTTCAATTGAACTTAGAAATAAAGTTCTGTGCCAAACTCAGTTCCAGGTAACATAAAATTATCTTTAACACATTAGACCATTGTTTCTTACCCTTGGCAACTTTAACATGTTGGAATTTCACCTCCCAGACTCCCCAGCCAGCCAACTGCACTAGACATAATTCATCATCCTATTGATCTCAGTCTTACTGTTTATAATAGGACTTAGATCTGAGTATAATTTGAATTGTGAGCATACATTTTCATTAAACTTAATATTACAGAAATATTAATTAGTTCTTCCAATAATACTGTATTGATATTATATCTAAAAACCAGACAATTTGAGAATCAGATATTACATCTAGATCTTCAAATTTATTTTTTTCACCTTTCAATGATTGTAGTTATGTTGTCTCTCACATTTGTTTCAAATATGTTAAATATACTCATTCCATAGCAATTTCTAATAGAAAAATGCAGTCATGACTTCTCAGTATGGCAGTTGATGCCTGACTCATTTCAAATTTGTATTTTTCTGCATCCACAAATGTGTTAATTGTTAGCTCACTGCTTGCTGCTGTAAATTATTAGCGACCCTTTTAGCATGAATATTAGATTACTTGTGATAGTCATCAGCACATCATTAGTTTTGTTGTCAGAAAACAGTGAACTGTACTGAGCCTTGTTATGTTCTGAAATAAACTGAATAGTTTTGAAAGATAAAGTAGCAGTCATAATTTACCAAACAACACAAGCGTTGTCCAAATAGATACAATGGCCTCTTCCAAATGTCAACATGAGTTCAGGGGTCAACTAAATATAGGAGAATTCTCTACAGTTATGATGAACAATACTGCATTACTAAAGTCGTTCACCACACAAAGGTTAAGCAGCCATTGCAAAATGACAAAAGCTTTCTATTAAATGCAAAAATGAGTATATCTGAGGCTGGAATGATAAGAAGAGACTTCATGCTGCTCAGTAATGATCATTAGAAAGAGTCTGCTGCTCTGACCTTAGATCTCTGCTACTTTAAGAGGGTAAGAATATTACTTTAAAAAAACCCTACAGAATCAGGTTTTGCTTAAACAATTCTAAGTAGGCATTTTAGACCTCTGATCTTTGACAGATAGATCTCATTAAACATACTCATTATGAAGTGTAGTATAATTACACAATTACCTTGGGGAATATAATAAACCTTGTTGAAGACAATTTCTGTATGCTAGAAGACAACTACATAAAAGGACAGATGGGAGTCTTCAATATCTTAAGGTAAAGGTGTGCCAGTAACCACTGAATCATGTATTATATCCTAAGGACAGTTCTCAGTTTCTGTCTAATTTTGCCTAACAGGTTTAAGTATAGCCAGGTTGTATAGTATCACTGATCTTAATCATAAATACAAGCTACCAACAAAGCCTGCTCAGCTGGACTCTCATTTCCATACTTTTCAGGTATCAACTAAGATTGGAATATCTCACTGGTTATAGAACTTTGCACTCTCATAAATGGCTAATGTTTGGGACTTCCTACGGAAAATAGCAGACTGAAGACACTGCCTGAAGTGACAGCCCACACCCAGCTGTTTTGAGGGCACAGGCAAGTTTTCTGGAGCTGAAGAATTATTTGGGTGTTAAGGAAAATCCAAAAAAATGATCCACAAATCCTCCAGACAGCCAGTGCTTGAAAGAGATAAATTGAGAGAATATAGACAATAGAAAAATATGGAAAACAACCACATGTGTACAGTATTTTGTTTTTTTTGTAGGAATCTGTAGTGTGGGGTTTCCTGAAAACACTATTTTTGCCTGAAAACCAAAATTAGAAACTATTTAGCACAGTCACAATTAGGAAACATATTCTTTAATACCAGCCCTCTTTAAATCAGTACTTTCTGAATTCTTAAGTACTGTATTCTGTGACTATTGAAATGTTCATATGCACTACATTGCTACCTTGCAAATGCTCCCTGTGGTTAGAATTCCACCCTGCATTTCAAATTTTCCTACTGTATTTTATGAGCACAACCAGAAAAAGATGCAAAATCCTACTGCTAATGTTGCTTTATCAAGTACCAATCACAGCTAAATAAAAGCTTCTTCATGAGAAGAAAGTTTAAATGTGAACAGTTCACACAGATCATTTGGCTATCTAGTGGAAATGTGTTTCAATATATCCCATTCACACATCCATAATTTTTAAAAAATGTGCTGGTGTCCCTACTCTGGTGATATACTGAAGGGCCTTAAAGACTTGGGTCTACACCCTGGCCTTTGGAGCGGACAACTGATGCTCTGGTCTTTCTTTCTGTTCTTTCTTGGTTAGTTTTGTTTACCATGGTTGTTCTTGTGCTGTATTTGTTTTTTTCTGTGATTCTTTGTTTGCAAATGTTTTAACAAGTGTAAGCAGCCCCAAGTCATTGGGAGTTGGATGATAACTAAATTTAATAAATTATTAATAAATATTATGAAATTGAGTGCTTAGAACATGGTATGCTATAATCTATTAAAATTATGTGGTGGTAAAAATGCTGATATCAAGTCATGTACTTGTCGTTTTCAAAGATAATTGAAAAACCCTGCCAGATTAAGGAACAGAGAAGTGTCTCTCTAGGGGTGATTATTTCACAGAGGTATGTTATTGTTATTATGATTAACTTTCATTTTTAGATATAATTTAGTTTAGCCAATTGTAGGATCACCAGATGGAAGCTTCCACCTGGTTTTAGAATGGTCTTACAGAGAGGTTCACTGAGGTTAACTTCTTTCTTTTGAATGTTCAATTGCCAATCAATTCAATTGCTCCTTCTGCTTTAAGCAGCTTGATAATATACATACAATTGCTTCCACTGAACAGAACATAAATGAATTCAAAGCTTTAATAGATCACACCAGAATAATTTTCTTCTTTACAAGAAAAGGTCAGTTAAAACCCACTGAGGCAGCAACTGTTCTGTTAGGAAAAGGCTCCAAGTGATTAACATTTTGACAGAGAAATATTTTTTAAAACTTTGCCTATCTATATTCATTTTAATAAAAGGGAGAGATAACAATAAATAAAAAACATAAGATTCTCATTTACTTTATTGTTTTTAGGATTCATCCATTTGTTTAAGATTCGTTGTGAACCAATGGACAACAAAATATGTAAGCATTATTAGTACAGCTTCATTTTTAGTGCCAAACAGTTCTATATATTTTTTTCCAGTAGATATTTGTTTTATTTTTAATGTGCCCATTTTTTTCATAAAGTGTCCCTTCTTTTCTGTAACTATCTTAAATCAATCCATCCCCATTTTGTTGTTCCTTTCACTTTCTTTTCATTGCTTACTTTGTTGCAATTATTTATCTCTTCTTGTTGTTCTGTGGATCTCAGGATTTAGTTGGCCAAACTCAGTGGTGGGATTCAGCCAGTTTGGGTCAGTTCACATGAACCGGTGGTAAAAATTCTGGCTCCCCCCAGACACTCCTCATCTCATCCATTTGCCTGGCATAGTTGTTGCTGCTCTTCATCTGGCTCCCTGACTTGCCTCAACCACATGGTCTCTGAGAGCCAGCCAGCTTGCCTGCCTTCAGCTCCATCCCATGTGGCATTCTCCACGTGGCCCAGCTGAGCTGCCCTGATTTGCCTGGCAGCCTGGGTGAAACTTCAAGCAGCAAGGCCTGAATCACAGCCTAGCTGCCTCCCACGTGACCCAGCAAGCTTGCCTGCCTTCCATGTGGCCAAGTTAAGCTACCCTAATCTGCCTAGATGAGTGATTGCTAGCAGCAAGGCCCGAATCCAAGCCTAGCTGTCTCCGACATCACCCCACAGTCCCCAATGCCCTGCATGCTTGCCTGCCTTCCCTACTCTCTTCCATGCAGCCTATGGCCCCATCATGCTTGCCTTTCCTCTTGGGGAAGCAGGACTGGGAAGGGAGGTTGACTACCGGCTATGGCCTCACCCTGCAGTTAGCCCTGTAGGCCTGCAGCCAGCTCCCACCCAACTGGCTGACCGACTGCCTCAAGCTGTAAGCAGCATCTTGGCATGGAGAAAAGTTGTGTCTCCCCATATTCCTGTCACTGCGAGCAGCCTTGTGCAGCACCTTTAATTTTAGACGCTGCCTCCCCAATTTGTGAAGCGTGCTAAGTTTAAAGGTGCTGTGTGAGGCTGCTCATGGCAAGAGGAATATAGGGAGATGCACGACTTTTCTCCATGCTGAGCTGCTCTTGCCATGGAGGTGAGAGGAAGAAACGAGAGAAAGAGAGATGTGAAACACACACACAGAGATGGAGAAATGAGAGAGAGATGAGGGAGAAAAACAGAGGGAGAAAGAAAAAAGAGATGAGAGAGAGATATGAGAAACAGAGAGAGGGAGAAAGACAGAAAAAGGAGAAATGAGAGAGAAAGAGATGAGTGAGATGAGATGAGAGAAAGAGAGATGGAGAAAGAAAGATGAGAGAGAAAAACAGGGAGAAAGAAAGAGAGAAAGATGACAGAAAGAGATGAGAAAGAGAGAGAAAGAAAGAGAGAGATGAGAGAGAGAGAAAGAGAAATAGATGAAAGAGAGATGAGTGAGAGGAGATGAGAGAAAGAAAAAGATGAGAGAGGGGGAGAAAGAAAAAGAGAGGGGAAAAAAGAAAAAAAGAGATGAGAGAGAGGGAGAGATGAGAGAGAGGGAGAAAGAAAAAGAGAGATGAAAAAGAAAGAGGGAGGAAGAAAAGAGAATGAGATGAGAGAGAGAGAGGTGAGAAAGAGAGAGGGAAAAAGACAGACACACAGATATCTATTCAACAGAAAATAGAAAAATGGCTCTGAGTGTTTAAGGTTACAGACCCTTTGGTTAGGCACACCCCTGGGTTAGGCAAATACCACAGTGGTTAAGTGAACCTTGTGGTCATTAAGTGAACAGTGGTTGTTAAACAAGTCCATTTTCCCCAATGGGCATTTTTAACCAGAAACTGGCAAAAAACATAGAAAACCTCAGTCACATGACTGTGTGGGGTGTTGTAACTTGTCATAAGTTTGTGTGTATGTGTGTGTGTGTGTGTGTATGTGTGTGTGTGTGCATGGCTGTCAAAATTCCAAAAACAGATCAAATAGCTCTGGGGAGGTCAGTCGTAAATTAGAACACTTGCTAAGCAACTGCCATTAAGTGAGAACCACTTGTATTTGGTGTGCCAGTCACATGGCCACCTGGCCATGCTCACCCAGTCACATGGCCACCTGGCCACGCCCAACAGTCACATGACCACCTGGCGATGCCCACCTACTACCCAAGTCCACAGAACCAGTGATAAAAAAAATTTGAATCCCACCACTGGCCAAGCTTCTGTCTAGCTAACATTTTTCCTTTCTGTTTTCAACGTGTCAGCAGACAGCCATTTTGCTTTCTTTCAGTTTTGGAAACTTTTTACTTCAAATCTTTAACTGGGTTACAAATTTCAGTCCAGAGTTTTTCAGGTACTCTATGCAATTTAATCTATTATATATATTTTAACTCTTTTAAAACATAACTTTTTCTCCTTCCTCTATTAATTGCTTTCATGCATTTATTTGACTATTTGATCATCCTTCATTTTCTCTATGAACAATTGCCTTTCTACTGCATTCAACATATTTTTAGGTCTTGCCTGACATATCGAAGTGCTTATCCCCATGTAACAAAAGACACAAAAGCAGAGTTTTTTTAAAACTGTAAAACGTGAATAATACTACACGGGACACTCTTTTTAGATGGCATGCAATTATAAAACATTATTACCTTCCCATAATTGTACATAATTATGTACAAGTATATGCTGATTTTAAGCATGTTAAATTTAATCTATCTTTTATTATATCAGTTGAAAAGAATTGAATAGATATAGAATTATTTATTGTCCAAGTGTGATTGGACACACAAGGAATTTGTCTTGGTGCAAATGCTCTTAACGTACATAAAATAAAAGATACATCAGAGTCAAGAAGCAATAATTGGTTGCCCTTGCCTGATCTTTAAGAACCCTCTTGCCTAAAGCTATATGTTCTTTTAAAACTTCCTTAATGCATTTCATATTATCACGAGATTGCCTTGGAATTTTAAAAGTAATTGGAACTACTTCTGCAGAGCTGAAAAAGCAGAATCCAGAATCTCAGAAGCAAGGTAATATGTCTTTTATGGCCAAATCTGTAGGAATAGATTTTTCTTATTTTTCTTATTTCTTACTTTTAGAAATGGCACCTATCTCTACTAAGCAACTCAATGCAGAGCAAAATAACACAGGATTTCTTTTGTCCCTGAGATTAGATTTTGGATCCATCTTAATTTTAAAACAAAAATGAAGTGCTGAAACATGCACTATTTTAATTAGATATAATAATACAATAGAAATGCCCAATATATGGCTTCCCTGTTCATTTGTAATTTTTTTTTATTATAAAAACACACACAGTAACACACACATATAAGTAAGCACATGTTTATTTTGAGAAAAAAACCTAATTCAGTTTAATATATAAGGAGATCTAGTTATTAAATATAATAAGGGAAAAAAATAAAAAATATAGAAAAAATATAGCACTATTTAAATATAACAAAGTTTTGAGAGACATTGAACCAATCAATACACAAAGAGATAAATAAGTAAATAAAACACAGGTGGAATTATTCCAGAATTAAACCAATTTAAACGGGAGCATACTTTTTTGTTGTACAGAAATAATACTGCACTATTTCAGCGGTAATTTTAAATTGTACCTTAGGTTTTAATGATTCTTCTCTTCAAATGCAATCCTTGGAAGTAATTAGAAATTTTTGCTTTTATTTGCAGATAAATCTAGTTACAACTAAAAAGAAGTATTTTGATTTGAATGACGGTGCATGTCGGAGTCCTGACATCTAGCTCATTCTGAATGATACTATGCTATGGTTAGTACTACTTATGGAAAAATGGAAACAATTAATGACACTTCAAAATACTTAAGAAAATCCCTCACAACAAGTCATCAACAAGCAACTCTTGAATTAAAACACAGGAGATGGTAGAGATAAGTCAGCCTGTGATAATTGGGGAAAGGGAGATAGGAAACAGTAATACAATTACTCACAAATGCTAATATGCTTTTCCAATTATCTCTAACAGATCAAATTGCATTTAATCTCCTGCCTTTTAAAATTAAGGAACCTGTCACGTATAGACTTCATACCAAATAAACGTGATTGTGTAATAATGATATTCTCCCAGCTTTGAATAAGATCCAAATTAGATTGACCCCTATCCATTTGGATAGGAGCTGAACCTTTTCACAGTTCAAATTTAATTTAAGAGATGTACTATCTAGCTGTTCAAGTGATAGTGGCTATTGCTGTCATGGTCATAATATATTCATTGCTACCAAGCTGTAACTGCATTTTTTTTAAAAAAAATCATGTATATACTATAATTCACATCTCTTTGTTTCATAAACTTAAAAAAATGAAATTGAATGTAATATACATAATGCTACCTCATTATAGCTGAAAACTAGGGCAACAAGTGCTTTCTAAATTTCATGCAACTTATGTTGAGCTTTAATATAAATAAAATAAAACAAAATGTATGTATGCATATTTTTGTGCATAATATCAGATGGTAACATACAGTAATTTTCATGGCAAGTTCAGTTTAAAAAATGATCAACCAATCAATTAATTAGAATAGAGCTGGAAGGGACCCTCACGGTTTTCTAGTTTAACCCCTTGCTCAAGCAGGAGATGCTACACAATTTCAAACAAGTGACTGTTGAATCTCTTCTTAAAAACTCCAGTGCTGAAACACCCACAGCTTCTGAGAGCAAGCTGTTTTACTGGTTACTTGTTCTCACTGTCAAGAAGTTTCTCCTTAATTCCAGGTTACTTTTCTCCTTGATTAGTTTCCATCCATACTTTCCTGTCCTGCACTGTGGTACTTTGGAAAATAAGTTGACCCCTCCTCTTTGAGGCAACCTCTCAAATAATGGAATACTGCTAACATGTCTCCCCTTCCCCAGTCTTTCTTTTCTCTAGACTAGCCAAACCCAAATCCTGCAACTGTTCTTCATATGATTTTTTTTTCCTTCCAGGCCTTTCATCATCTTAGTTCTTCTTTGCACTTTTCCAAAGTCTCAACACCTTTTTTGTAATGTGGTGACCAAAACTGGAGGCAGTATTCCAAGTTGGCCTTACTAAGGCTTTATAAAGCAGTATTAATATTTCAAGTGATTTTGATTCTATGCCTCTGTTCATACAACCAATGACTATATTAGCTTTTTTGACTGCTGATGCATACTGCTGGCTCATATTTAAGTGATCATCCACTAGGACTCCAAGGTCCCTCTCACAGTTACTGTTTTTAGTCTGTATTTGTACTATTGATTTTTCCTGCCTAAGTCTAAAACTTTGCTTATCTTTCATTTTGTTGGATAGAATCCATTGTTCAAGTCTGTCAAGATCTTTTTGGATCCTGAGGTTGTTTTCTGGAGTGTTGGCTATTCCTACCAGCTTAGTGTCATCTGCAAATTTTACAGTTTTATAGTATGGACATGCTGCTATATGGATATATTTATAATATTAAAATTAAAAATAAGATTAAGCTGTATTTATTCTAGATAGAAATCCTAATGTAATATGAAGTGAAAGAAGCCTAACTGAGTTCAGTTCAACCAAGGAGCTCCTGCAAATGTACTCTCCTTGATTTTGGTCAAATGTTTTGTTTTGTTTAACATTACTTTAGATCTGTTTGTTTTGATAGAAATATATTAAGTCTATGGTTGCACATTTGTTTGTTCAAGTCTACAGTTAAATGAATGATTCCTGAACACTTCTATGTGAAACAACATGTGTCACTTAGTTCTAAGAGCAAGTGAAACAACTCAGTGTCTTAATTTTGTTCGCTTTGTTTATTGCATTAACTCCAATGTGTTGTGCACATTCATCAGAAGCCTGTTGTAGCTTCTGGAATTGCTGATTGAAGCTTCAAAAGACATATTGCATTGATAAGAGAAAATCATAGCACCTCAAAGCACTAGCCTCTTTTCTACTGTCAATCTCTTATATTGATTTAAATGATTGATTTAAATTTTCAAGTAGTTAACACTGTATGGCTGACATGTGGTGAAAAACATAAAAGAGAAATTAAACCAAACTCACAATATGGAATAACAAAGCTAAACCATAACATATTCCAAAATCACAGTTATATGGACTGGTTAACAAGGTTGGGGCCATCTTAGTCTTGGGAGAATGCTATTATGCAGAGCAAAGTTGCTGAGATGCATCAAAATCACTTTATAGACTCTTCACAAAATCAACCACATTGCAATAAGTAATAGAAACTGTCATTTGAGCACAATTTTCCCATTACATTATCCTAGTTGTAGGTACCATTTAAAACCACACCTTGATTATCTCATTTCTCTGAGGTACTGCATATAATATTAATATATACAGAAGTCATTTGTGCAACCAGCTATATATTAAAAACTGTCTTCATATGAGTTCAAAGAATATTTTAGGATGAAGAAATATTTGAAACAAACAAGTTGGAATACAATTTTTTACTTAAGTAATAGTGCACATTTCTTGCAGAGTCATAAGTCAACCTAAGTGACTGCTGTTTAGCAGAAAGCCTTACATGATTTTATAAACAAACCAAGAAATAGAACTAAGTTATTGTTTATCATATTTTTTCTACCACGGCATTTATTCATACCTCACCTTAACAATCAGAGATGCTTAGTTATAAATTTTTTTTAAAAAATGTGTTAAAATCTTTTGACCTAAGTTAAAAACATAAATTTGCAAGGACAAGAAAAGAAAGAAAAAAAAGTAATGAATATACTGAATGTGAAAATTACAAAAATCATATCATATATTTTTCTTTTTTAAACAAATGCATGACTCTTTAATATATTATTTGGTTTTTAAATAAAATGCCATTCTAATTTAAACATATTATTCAGTTTCAACAGCAATATTCAAGCTTTGTTTCAGCTTATATGGCTAACTTCTTTGCAGAGGCTTTTTTTATAAGACCAGATAAAATAATACCTCCTGGCATCACATAATGGGGGATAGGGACAATCAACAATTTCTCTGGGAATCCATACTTTTAATGGGTCATTTTTGGTTGAAGAAGGAGTTTCTGTAGATACCTAAATGCTACAATTATTTACAGTAAAATAAACAATAAGCTCTTTTCATTAACAAAGTCTGACAAAGGGTATACAAGGTGAGAAAGTCATACATTTCTTTGATAATTACTGCAGAAATAGCTAAGTGATAGAGAACATATTAAATGTTCATGTTATAACTTTTTTCTGTGCTTCTAAAATATCAGGTTAGTTGTGGTTGAATACCACTGGTCTGTGTTGTTATTCTAAAGAACCTCACTGATAAATTAGGACTGAAAGATCAACTTTTATTTTAGATGGTACATTCTCTATAAATCCATTTCAGAATATTTGCACTGAATATTTCCTTTTACCCCACAGCCTGTCTAAAACTATTACAGCAATTTACAATGGGAAACCAATTTTTGCTCTTTTCATGACTATGCTTTGTGTAAGGTATTTTTTGTTTAATAAATATATTCTGTCTATTGCAACTGAGTGCAAAGTGTTTTAAATGTCAGTTTAGCATGTATCTAAAGGAAAAATACAAAAATGAATAGTTACTACTGACATGGTCCAAATTGGCATTTAGAAACTAGCAGAAGGACTCTGAAGAAAATGACTAAGTTTCTTGTTCTCAAACTTCTCTCAGTTTTTTATCTTTAACCTTTTGAAGTACGCATTTCTTTTTCCTATTACCTTTGTGATAATTTGGATGGTGGTAAAAGGAGTCTTGTCTCCAGAAGACTGAAAGAAATAAATGTTTAACTGAATTTGGAGCTTAAACACTTAAAATGCCTACAAGGCCTTGTCATCTTTAATTTTTGTACAATAGCAGCAGTAGCTAGTTATAATGCTGCTGTCCTTAGAATACTAATTCACATAGAATGGGGTTGTGTAGAGGTGGGGTGGAGTTTTGAACTCAATTCTTTGCTCCCAACCCTTGCTAACCTTGATAATTTATCCAAACATCAAAACAAAACTTACACAAAATGGCGAATGGCCAGAATGGCCAATTTGTATATGCTCCACTGGCATAATGTTATTGTTTGATACTTTACTAAAATCAAAATATTACTTAGCAAATCAGTGTGTCAACCCTGACACAATGAGCTTTATAATGTAGAATATTGTTGGTTAAATACATTAAACAACAAGACATTACATTTGTAAACTCCTTTCATTTGAGAGCTCAAATTGTTATCTGTAACATACAATTTCATTTCAATAACTACCCAGTAAGCTGAGAGATAATACTGGCTCAATTCTACTAGAAGTTTCCATAAATGAAGGTGGATTTGAATGTGCCCTTTGGTCCTAACCAGCACCAAGGTTAGCTATTATATTGAATATCCCAAAGGTGCTTTTTCAAAAGGCAACTGAACTGAAGAAGCTTCTTGGATGAGAAATGAAACATCTTCAAGGAAAAAGCCTTTGGCCAATCGTCACTGGGATGACTGAGAATCTCCATAGACTTTACATTGTATACTGTTTCCTTTAACTGCTTTTTAAACAAAAAACAAAAAAAACACCTATTTAACACAATCTTTCATTCAAATATTTAGCTTTGTACAAAGGGATTCATAGGAATTTTACTTCCCTTTCAACTTTAGCCAAGCCAATGACCACAAATTATAGACTCTAACAATATTTGGAAGTGACAACATTGTCTGCTATTGTTTATATTGCCATCAATTAACCAACAGTAATTTGAAGAAGTAGAATGTAGTAAGTAGAAATCACATACAGTATGATATCAAAGAGGCTAAATGAGTCAAATAAAATGAACTCATGATTTGCTGTACAGATAGCATTTATCTGCTTGGTAACCTGGTCTTCTGCAGTGTATGATAGTTTCTTAAAACTCATGGAAGTTAATAAATATATACACTTGTGTCTTATCTTGAAAATACTTTTTAAACATCAACACTAATGTTTTGTGCATACTAGGAAGATGGAAAATACCATAGATCTGTTTTATAAGTTTACT
Source organism: Hydrophis major (assembly GCA_033807585.1). Classification (NCBI taxonomy): domain Eukaryota; kingdom Metazoa; phylum Chordata; class Lepidosauria; order Squamata; family Elapidae; genus Hydrophis; species Hydrophis major. The sequence continues at coordinate 166,207,997 of CM066331.1, read as the reverse complement.
TGGGTTATTCAACATGGGACAGACTCCCATATCACATTAAAAACCCATCCTTTGGTTTTACTGCTGACCCTTTTAGGAAGCGGCCTGAAAATAGGGCGAATTATCAATGAAGGGGGCAACAGAATATCCAATATTTTTGTCTTATAAGTCAGTGCATCACTCATTAAAAGTAAATGTTATTATGTATCGTAACTGAGTCAGCAAAGAGAGAGAGAAACATAAAGAGGAAAAAAAAACCCAAGTAATTAAAGATCATTCGTTACGCCCGATTGCTGACTTCTTTCGTTCCTGCTTTCCACCATCTCGAATTCGGTTTCTTCGACATCCCCTCCCCCCTCAGTTTGGGAGTTACCGGAGTCACGGAAACTAGGTTGTAGCCTTGAGTGAAGCTGATCTATATGGCGTTTCCATATTTTTCTGTCGCAGGTTTTCACTCAGTGTGACCTGGGTTCAGTGGCTTGAATTACAGTTGCCTCAACCCACAACGGTTCACCAGAAAAGTTTCTGGTGAAAACTAAGTCGTCTATCTTGAACTCGCGGCATTTTCCGCTAGATCCACAGGGTTTCTCTGGCTTGTAAGACGGGTGAAGCCGGTCGAGGTGGGAACAGAGTTTGCGTCCCATTAATAGTTCAGCTAGAGTCTTGTTGGTGACGCTGTGTGGAGTGATGTGTTGGAGAAGGAGTATTCTGTTTATCTTATCTTCAATGTCCCCATAGTCCATTTTGTAGAGGTTTTTTTTAACAAATTGTACCATGCGCTCGGCTCTTCCTTTAGCCGCAGGATGTGCTGGCGAAGTTAGCACATGGCGAATACCCCGGTCCGCTAAGTATTGTTCAAAGGGTAGAGCGGTAAACTGGGGTCCGTTGTCGGATACCAGAACGCCTGGCAGTCCATGCATCATGAATAGCCTGTTCAACTTCTGGATGATGGACTCGGTTGTAGTACTCTTCATTTCGTGGATCTCGAGCCAGTTGGAATAGGCATCCACTGTTAGTAGGAACGTATGTCCCTTATAGGTCCCGCAAAGTCAATGTGGATGCAGGACCACGCCCCCCGGGGTGTTTCCCATTCTGTTGCAGTTGCTTTAGGTGGGGCATTTCTAACTTCCTGGCACTTTAAACAAGTCTTTACCCAGGTTTCGATCTGTTTGTCGATGCCCGGCCACCACGTGGAGCTTCATGCAAGCGCTTTCATACGCACGATGCCAGGGTGACCCTCATGCAGTGTTTTTAATACTGCTCGTTGTAACCGCTCTGGGACGACGACTCTATCCCCCCATAGGATGCAGCCTTTTTGCGAAAAAAGTTCTGTTTGCCGGTTCTTGAAGGGGGTGAAGTCAACAGGGGTTTGATCTACTGGCCATCCCCGTTCAAACCAGCTAAGAACTCGCGTTAAGATAGGATCGCGTTTTGTTTCGATCGCGATATCTCTAGCTGTTAGCGGCGGTGAATTAGCGGTCGTTTCAATCTGGAGTGTTGCAAGGGTTGGAGCTGGGTCGTCGACGGTTTCCGGAAGTGGTGCACGGCTCAGCGCGTCAGTGTGGGGAATGACTTTCCCTGTGCGGTGTTGCAGCTTATAATTGTATGCAGCCAAAACTCCAACCAGCGAGTCATTCTAGGTGATAATATATGGGGGTTGGCTTGTCCCCCGCTATAATCCCCAGCAAAGGTTTGTGGTCGTTAACAATAGTAAAAATTCATCCATATACATTTTCATGAAACCGTTTCACAGCAGATACAACAGCAAGAGCCTCTTTATCGATTTGACTGTAATTATGTCCAGCCTTTGATAGGGTCCTTGAAAAATAGGCAATAGGGGCTTCACTACCATTTGGTAACACATGGCTCAAAGTGGCTCCAACTCCAAATGGTGACACGTCACATGTAATTGTTAAAGGCAAAGTCTCGTTATATTGCATTAAAACAGCATCTGAGGTTAATAGGTTTTTCACTTGTCGGAATGCGTGCTCCTCTCGGTGCCCCCAGACCCAGGTTGCTTTTTTGTCAAGAAGCCTATGTAGGGGCTCAGCTACGGTCGCTTTGTGGGGCAGGAAAATGTTGTAAAAATTAATGAGCCCCAGGAAAGCTTGGAGATCAGTCTTATTTCTGGGTCTTGGGGCGTTCTTGTTTGTTTTTAGTTTGCTGTTGGTGGGGTGAATGCCTTGTTTATCGATTAGGTACCCCAGGAACTCTACCTTATCTGTACACAGTTGACATTTATTTTTTTTAACCTAAAGGCTGGAGTCTTTAAATTTCTGGAGAACCAGTTTAAGACGCTCCTATAGTATTTCTATATTCGGGGCAGCAATTAAAACGTCATCAAAGTATGGTACGACCCCTTTTATCCCCTGTAAGAGTCTCTCCATCAAACTCTGAAAAATCCCTGGGGCTACGCTAACTCCGAATTGGAGTCGGTTGCACTTAAAGGCACCTCGGTGCGTAATGATTGTTTGTGCTTCCGTGGTTTTTTTTATCTACAGGCAGTTGTTGGTACGCCTGTGCTAAATCCAATTTAGTGAAGACTTTTCCGCCCCCCAGAGAATGGAGGAGGTGTTGTACCACTGGCACTGGGTAAGCGTTCTGTTGAAGGGTGTGATTAAGGGTAGCCCGGTAGTCCCCACAAATCCTTAACGATCCATCCGGTTTGATGGGTGCTATGATTGGGGTTTCCCAAGGAGTGTGGTCTGTTGGTTCTAAAACACCCAGGGCTATTAATTTATCAAGTTGCTCGTCAATCTTTGGTTTAAGGGCAAAAGGTATTCGACGAGGCTTAAGGCTGATGGGGGCTACTTCAGGGTTAAGGTTAAATGATATCGGGGTCCCCTTGTACTCGCCTCGTTTGTCTGCAAAGATGTCCTGGAATTCCTGGACGAGGGCCTCCTCCCAGTCGTTGCTTCTGGTTTGGTGAATGCCGGCTACCTCGATCCCAAGTGGAGTGAACCATTGAAGGCTTAACAAGCTAGGCCGATCAAGGTCGACGACGGTCAATGGTAAAGATGCAGTACGATTTTTGAATGAGACCTGGACTAGGCTGGATCCAACGACCGGAATTCAGTTTCCCTGATAATCTTTGAGTATGATTCTTTGGGTTCTGAGGTCTTGCCACCGGACGGCAGGGATTAATTGTTTAAGGGTCTTCCAGGAAACCATTGAGAGGGATGATCCTGAATCGACTTCCATCACGCAGGGCTGGTTTTTGATGGCGACCTTCACTTGGATCTTCTTTGCATCTAATGATGAGGCGTGACCAATGGTAATGGTTTGGTGTGCCTCTTCTCGTTTCGTTGCATTGGCTAGTGGTTTATTTCTGTAGGATTGGTTGTTCCATTGGTGGTTCAAATGTTCCCGACTCACAGGACGATTTCCTGTGGTTTGGCGGTAGTTGGTCCCCCTCTGAAATGGGCTGGATCCTTGCTTGCTTCTACAGACCTTTCTGATGTGGCCTCTCTTCCCACAAACATGGCAGAGCGCGTCGAGGAATTTGCAGTCTGATCGTGGGTGGTTTGCCCCACAACCTGCGCATTGATGCTGCAGTCTCTGATTACGCTGGTGGCGTTGGTCTCATTCAGACTGGAGCCGGTTGGCCTCTTCCTCATCACTTTCTGATGACGATTCGAGGTCCTCGTGGTGGGTTGCCATTGTATGTCCCTCTAGGCGTGGTGAGGTTTTGCTGGCGAATTGGCGGGGCGTTGGGGCGGCGCATTCGGGCAGCCGACTTCCTGGTTGCTTCTGCTGCAGTAGCGTCAGCGATGGTATCTGCAAGGCTGATGTTGCCTTTTGCCATCAGCTTACTTTGCACGTGAGGTGCATTTAAACCCAGAACTATTCGGTCTCTCAGAGCTTCTTCGAGGTCAGCGAACCCGCAGAGGCCTCCCAGGTTCCGGAGATCCGCGATGAAATCTGCAACGCTTTCTCCTTTCCGCTGGTCTCTCTGGTAAAATTCATGTCTTCAGACAAGCGCTGGTACGGTAGGTGCATAGTGGGCCCATAGGAGGGGCTCAAGGACGTCCCAGTCCATGGATTTCACCTCAGCCGGTTTCGCCAGTGCCTTAGCCATCTTAAAAATGGCAGGTCTGCAGTGAGTCAGGAATACCGCTCGCTTTTTTCCATTAGTGGCATCCTTCAAGTTGTTGGTCTCCAGTAACATCTGGAACCGATCCATGTGTGAGTCCCAGTCTTCTTGTGCCGGGTCGAATGGAGTGGGTGGTATGGCGCCGCCGGACATGGCTTCCACCGTTGATGCGCCTTCAGCCTTCAGCCACGTGCTCTGTTTGGTGCTCTGTAGTGTTCAGTCAGCTCTGACATCTCCGCATCCCATCTTCGTCACCAGTGTTAAGTTCTGCGCATGGGCGCAAGGAACGGAGATGAGATGGTGAACAGTGAACTTCAACTCTTTATTAATCATTCTGAACAGAGCAAAAACCTAGGGCAGCAGCAGCCTTTTTATAGGCAAGCTGCTGATCTAGTAACCAATGAGAAACGTGGAGTGTTAACCCCTTTAACCAATGAGAGTGGCTCGTTAACAGCCAATCAGATTCTCCTGAACGGACCAATCCGATATCGCTATTATCGGCCAATCAGAAATGCAGGATTAGAACCCTGCTATTTTCTAAAGGTTTGATAACAGTTTATTTAAGCGTTTTATTAGTTCATAACATTTTCAGTAATGGAACATAATTACATTTGTTGTATACTTTGGATGGAATCCAGTAGCTTCGGGTTTTAAGTTGATTTTAATTATGTTTTTACAATAATTAGTGGGCCAGGTTGTGGTACCATGCTGTTGAGCACTAACAAGCCAAACACATAGTCAGTGATGCACATCTGGCCTCAGCAATCTTTGCATCAATTTTTGCTGTTTTGTTTGGGTAGCTCATGACATTTTATTGTCTCAATATAACAGGCCCATCTTGCTGTTTATCACCATAAAGCCATTTCATACAGAATACTCACAACAGAATACCTGTGGCTCATATCAAATATAGATAATCAAAGATGGCCTTTCCTAATCCAGTGGCCATTATTGCAGCTTAAAATTGGAAGGACTTTGCAGGCCATTGAATTGTAACTTCCTGCTCACTACAGTGATTCAAATAAAATTATCAAGAAGGTACGTATATTCTGGCTGTATTGGGAAAAGCTCCTCCCCTACAATAATATGAAAAGTTTGGCAGAATTAATTGCTTAGAGAGATTGTGGAGTATCTTCGGTGCATTGAGACAAGCATAAATGGTAGCATTTGAAGTGGTTCTTAAAAAGTACCAAGCATAAGAAAAATCTCCCTACAAATGGAGACATTGCATAAATATTTTATGAATTTTATTTTTTCTAGTAAAATTGAAATCTATATTAACAACTATGTATATAAGCACATGATAAGTCAACTTTGGGTAAACATTTCCTTCAGTATTCTAGGATATTATTTCACCTAAATACCTATATATGAACTCATACATGATCAATAGATGATTATATTTCAATCAAGCTGCAGTTGTAGTTGTGCTTTTTATAATTCTTCATGGTAATATGAATCCACTTTTGGAGAAGGCTAGCCAAAATTGAATTATTCTGCCTCTTCTTTGGAATGGTGGAGGCTTTTGCCATACTCATTAAGCAGTGAACATAATGTTTACTTATTCTTCCTGTTAAGTATATATTAAGAAAACTTTCTTTTAAAAATTGTTTAGCATTCTTTTCCAATGACTTTCTAAACATCAGTCTTTCAAACTATTATATATTATTTACATGGGACTGAGTTCAACTTCCATCATTCACAATAAATATTGACATTGATCTATGCTACTGTCAAGCCTAGAATCTCAGAAGGAACATTAGTCTATTTATTGCATTAGTTTAGTTTCCATAAGGTAGGTTTTTTTCAACCCATATTTCTTCTATAGTTTAGCCCTAAAAGATTCATCTACACAACTACAATGTGCCACAAATAAATATGGAAATTGAGCCCCAAGAAGAAATGCCAGTAGTGTATAATGAAGATGGTAAAGCTGTTTTTGGCCATTTTCCTTAGTAAATTCAAAGTTCTATTGGTTCCTGAAAATGATTTCTGATTAGAACAAGAAGACAGAAAACTGGTACACATATTATAAAAAGATAGACAAAGACTCAAGCACTGGGAAACACATTTCAACTTGCTATCTATTTGAAACCAAATCAATCAACTATCAATAATAAAAATATTTTGGTTAACTTTACTCTTTATATTATCAACCAGGTTCCCAAAGTTCAATTTGAAGAGGGAGAAAAAAGTAAAAAATGATGCAACATTTCCTGGTGTAACAGAACCTGTCATATTGATTTTATTCAAAACAGCATTTGGCCAATCAATCAATCAATCAATCAATCATGTTTCACATATATAGATTTTCATTTAAATTCAGGTGACCCTAAGAAATTATGTATATTATACTATCTTAGCTACTTGTAACTTCTACTGTGTTTCTCCAACAATACAGCCTCCCCCAATAGGAAGTCCCAGCATGTTTTATATAAAATGAAATTAAGCACCTCCCCCAAAATTAAGGCCTATTTTAAACATGAAAAATGGGAGGGAATGGCGGGGGAACTTGCCGTTAGGAAGTACTTTTGTTGCATACCCAGATATGGTGCTGCCTGCATTGATGGATGGGTGGGCGCTATCACTACCACAGGTGGCCTCTCCCAGTGGCCCCTTTGGGCTTGGGCTGGAGGGACTTGGGAAGGAAGCCAAGCTCAGGTTGGCCCGGCTCTTTCGCTTGGCAGGTGGGTGCACACCCCCGGCTCGCTTTCCTGGCTCTGCCCAGCCCACCTGGCTCTGGTGCAGCCCAGGCGGAATGAGTGGAGGGCCCAGCGAGGAGGTGCTCACTGCCTTGGCCAGAACTCCGCCACCGGGCAGGAGGGCCCACCTGTCAGCTGCGCTGGGCACCCTAGGTGAAGCTCTTCATGCTCTGCCCAGCACCAGGCAGGGATGGAGGTTGGGCGCTTCTCCTGGGGTGGGCCAATCCTGCACTGTGGCCCTGGGAGATTTGCCTCCCCACGTGGGCTTGGGCTGCCCTCTTGGGCAGGGGAGGCTTTGTCATTTTTAGGATGTTGTTTTTAAAAGAATGGGCTTTGGCTTCAAACGATGCCCAGGAAGGTGGTGACAGGAACACCTGAAGCCCAGTGTCTCCACCGGACTCTGGTTGCAGGGAGGAGCCCTGGCTGGCCCCCCATGGCTGCGCCAAATGCCGCGTGGCTGCACCAAATGCTGCGGCATCGCTCTAAATGCCGCAGCAGGACAGGGAGAAGGGAAAGCAACGGTGGCGGAAGGTCTCCCGATATGAAGGTCAACATCCAAGCCATCGCCGCCCACCCGCCCGAGGATGCAAGGGGGGGGGGAAATTAAGTCACCCCCGAAAAGACGGCCTAGCCATTTTTTCGGGGGTCAAAAAAAAATAAGGCCCGGCCTTATTTTGTGAGAAACATGGTATATGAACTATCTGAAATCAATAAGTGAAAACTTTCCAGGGTCCCAAGAAATGAGCCTGAATCCCAAGATACTTTCAAAAAGAGGTGCCCAGTATTAGATTCCATAACACAAAACAAACTAAAGAAATAGTTGATTGTACATATTAGAAGGGCAAGAAGGATAAAACAAATAGCTAGGGCACATAACAGACAAAATGAAATTTGAAGACCTTTAGCTGCAATATTCTGATCTTAAGCATTATGGCTATAATGTAGAACTTGTACATCAGTTCAACATGGGATGTACACTATCTTACATCAATAAGTGAAAACTTTCCAGGGTCCCAAGAAATGAGCCAAAATATGCATGCATTCAGGGTATCACTCCTGAGATGAGAAGTCCTACAGGTAATCTGCTCCTGTGCCAGGGAATTGCTTTGCATTGAGACTTTCATTATTTTCTTCATTTAAAAAGGCTATCCTAAGATTAATGAATGAAACACAGAAGCTGAGAATAAAACTGAATGAATTCTAACATAGTTTCTTACCTCTTCTTTTTCAGCACTCTGCAAATCTCGCCATTCTTCAGTCACATGACCAAAATCTACAGTGTTCATGGCAACTTTATATTCTCCAATAATATCATGCTTAGAAAAGCGGTCGAAGTCATATACAGCCATCACTAAAGTTTTTCCTCCCAGTTCAGAATACGGCACCTAAATTAGAAAAAGAGAAAAAAACAAAAATGTAGCCACTTATAAGACCTTTAAAAGTAAATATGCCTTGATTGTAATTCAAAACCTTTCCTTTATTATCTGCCATCTCCGTTTATCTGAAAGGAGAGAAAAGGCACATTTTCTTGCAGAGGATTTTGATGACATTTTTTAATGGCCACAATACAGTAATCCATAGAAAAATGTGGGAACTCATTCATCAATCAAGTTTTGCCTGGAGTTCTACTCTCCATCATGAAGCTAAAGGCAAATTATCTGCCCAGACACATAAGCTTTCAATACTATTGGAAGTTCCCTTCAGTAAATCATGCTGTCACTTCTCTCTTCCCAAAAGTTATAGGATGATAAAAAGAATAGATGTTTTTTCCTTATCTGGCATAGAATAATTAAAAACTCGATAGAGTTTTTGGAAAATAATTTTATTTTTTTCTCTTTAGAATTTCATCTTGCTAATGATGAGGCTTGCCCTTTACTATGATATGTTCCTGTATATTTTGGTAACAGGAAGCCATATTCTTGATTATTTTCCAGCTGTTCTCTGCTATACAGTATAAGTGTTGTTACCTTATTTCTCCAAAAAGAAGGCCGGGTATTATTTTCTTTTGACTCCTGAAAAAACAGCTAGGCCTTCTTTTGGAGGGTTCTAATTATTGATTCACCTCACAGCGGTGGCACTGATAGCCCCCCCCCCAGCAGAAGCCCACTGCTGGTCTACTTCTTCTGCGGCCGCTTGCCACCACTCGCATGCACCTGGCCTCCGTTTCACCTTTAGATGTCTGTTGGAAGGCATTTGTAGCCGATAACAGAGTTCTGGATCAACCCGGAGCTCTATTATCAGCTGCAGAGGGCTTTCGAGAAGGCATTTGCAGCTGATAACAGAGCTCTGGATTGATCCTCATTTGTGCCTCAACCTGCCCTCTGCACCCCGGGGTGGGCAGGGTCTTAATTAGAGCTAAGTTTGTGGGTAGAGCTAATTTGATTGCATACCTTCAAAAATGTGATAGGGCTTCTTTTCAAGGTGGCTCATCTTTTTGGAGAAACACGGTATTTAGTTATATTATATTAAGAAGAAGATATGCAGTTGATACATCTTTTATAGGGCTGTAAGGCAAAACCTGTTTGGATCTGTATATCAAATCATGGCTGCTTTTAATGATTTTATTCATTTTCAAATATGAACACTAGCTGTATTCTTAAAAACAAATAAATGAAGCTTTTAGCCTATGTTCTTCACATATATTTAGCTTTTATTTGTTTTCAAAATGGTTCCCTTCTTGTAAAGTTTGCCATTTATAATGGATGAAAAAACCCTTAGATTTAAAAAAGAAACAGGAAAAGTTTTTATTTAAGATAAGCAAGAAATAACATCTGTACATTAATGTACATGTTTGCTGATATTATAGAAGGATACTAGAACTTCGGTGTTTGTAGAGGCAGTGACTTATTTAATCTTAGTTTAATCGTCAGCTTAGATCCATGAGCTGTTACTTTTGTCAGTTTTTGAAGCATCCCAGAAAATCATTTTTAACATATACTTCATATAGTAATACCTCTAAAATTATTTTAGGATCAAGGAAAATATAGATCCTTAGCCACCCAAAGAGATGGAAAGTAATCCTGATTCGCTTTTTTTAAATGTTATATTCTGTATGTTTTAAAAATGGTGCTTATTTCTGGATAAGTATATAAAGATTTCATTGTTACACCTCGTAACAAAGCATACAAAGCAGATTATGTGAATTCTGAAAGATTTCCTGGCCTATAATGGACCTGGCTCCTAACCTTCAGAGAAATATTAAGACTTCTTATTATCTTTTGTGAATATCACTAAGTTTCTAGCAGCTATGGATTTCAGTTTGAATCTCATTTCCATCTTGAAAACACAAGGAGGCTTATCTCACATGGTGTTAATAACATCAGTTAACTGTGCTATTTTCTTTAAGAGGGAATAATACTCTATTCCCTCCACTAGGTCTAGTAGAAAAGGAATTATTAAACAATTCTTTGTTTCGCTGTATTTATTATGTTCTTTTCTAGGCAAATTTATAACCCACCTCACAAGTCAGGTCAGCTTTCATAACATCCAAACAGTCAGTATGACAGCATCACAGTATATTGTTATTTTTAATAAAATCAATCAGATTTAAGACAATATTTTTTAAATAAAGTTTTATTTGGGTTTTCACATATACAAAATACAAGTAAAATATCTTTTTTGAAAATAGCATGGTCCCAGGTTGAACTTCTTTATACAGACACAAAACTCAATTTCATGCTCCTTTTTGTATTCTATTCCATATCTTATACTATTTTACATTTTCTATATAGTTTTCCCCCTCTTTTAATTTTCTCAATTTTATTTTGATTATCTCATCTCAATTCAAATCATTATATTTATACTTTTGTCTGTTCTGTTTCAATTTCATATTATCTTTTCTCATTAAACAAATTTTCTCCTGTAGTTACTGATTGGAGGATGACACCTTTATATCTTTTAATTACATCCATTCAACTCTTATTTAAACTTCAATATATACCTTAAGTTTATGATCTTCAATATAATACATAATACATAACTTCCAACAAATTCTGCTTGGTACATTCTTATAATACACACTATATTCTTAAAAAAAAAAGATCATAAATATATGTAATTATAAACCCTCATTCCATTCGAGTTCAGTTCTATCATTAATAATCATTAAAATCTTAACATCTTTAAAACTTCTTTTCAATTAAATATCATACTTCCTTAAAAACACATATAATCTCCATAATTAATTTTTCCCTTATTTCTCATCACATGTTTTATAAATCATTAAATATACCTTTTGTTACATTTATTTATTGACAAGCATTCCACTGAATTACGATAGCTATTTTATCAGACATTTTAATCATACATTGTTTCATATTTTCTAAAATTATTTCTGCTTCTAATATAACCATATTATCTTATGTACCTTTGCAGAATCCCCCTTTCCATTAAATTTTCACCCATTATCTCTAAATAGGCCCTGTTTCTCTATATTTTGCTTCTGTCCTTTATAACTTTTTTTCCTTTTTTTCTTCCCTCTCATCTTCTTCCTCCCCATTTTACCCCCTTGTCTCTTTAGTTCTAATTCTCTCTTCTGCATTTCCCTCTTCTGTTGCTTTCTGATTTTATACTTATTTTTCACTCTATTTTTTTGAGTCGTTTTCCCCAATCTTAAACTTTCCATCCTCTTTCCCCCCTTTCCTTTTTTTTCCCCATCTAAGATTATTTGTTCATTAAAGATGGCTTCTTCTTTGTCACAATCTTCTTGTTCTGCAAGCATTTCTTCTTGTTTCTCATAATTCCAAATCTCCATTTCTAAAAATTGAAATACGAAGCCAAAAGAACCTCTCCCTTCTTGTGCATCTTCTTTGTACTTTTTAAGTTCCATTTTCAGTTCTTCTAAAAGTGGAGCTATTTTAAACAGTTTTAAACAACCACCCGATTGATTTTAGTCATTCAAAACAATAACCAAGAATCTAGAAATCATCAAGTAATCCAAATAGTCCCCGAGTTATATCTTCTTATTTCTTTTTCGACTTTCTCTTCCTGGGGTTTTTGTTGTGATATTTCAGTTAGAATGTATCTTTTGGAAGTCTTGTTGAGATTTTGCTATAAGTTCTTTTTTAATTCCAGCAGTCTCCTCCCTTCCAGATCCTGCCCTTTTATTCTTCCTCTCTCCTTTCCTGTTTTCAAAAGCTTTTAATTATCCAGAAATCTTTATTATCCCTTTGACTTTTTATTTTCAGCATTAAATGCCTGTTGATGTCAATGTGGATTTTTTTTCCAATTTCTTGCTTAAGTCTCTTAGCTGTCAGTATAGGAAAAGGAGAAAAAAAACCCAAATCTTTTCCCTTTTCTCTCTGCTTCGCAGCTTAAAAATCTTCTTAGGGAACAATGTTATTGTTTTTTAACAGTTTCAATTCTAGGGTACCTTATTTGTTGCTTTTGCTGTTTGATCTGGTCAACCAAAACTTTCTCTTCTTATCTTTCTCCTGCACATTCTTTTCCAGTTGAGTTCTTCTTTGGGGTGGCCATTTCTGACCACCGCTGCAACCGCCTTCAGGAAAGGGAGTAATGGCCAGCTGGGGAAGAGAGATGCAGCTCTCCTCAACCCTGCTGGCAGGCTCCCCCCTCTTCACCACCTCTACAGGGTAGCTTAGCCCCGAAACCAGCTGGCTCAGGGCGCTCCAGCAGCAAGCACAAATCGAAGCTTTGCAGAGACATGGTTTCGATCTGTCACTGAAGAAGCTCAAACCAGAAGTTCCCAGATTTAAGACAATATTGAAGCAGCAAGTCTTGTGAGTACAGTTGGAATATTCTTGTTTTTAAGTATATTTTTACAAGAAGGCAACCTCTGAAATAGGTATTACTTAAAAAAATCATTATGTTAACAGTAAGAATTAATTAGGCTATAAGCAATTCCTTGATAAGGTATATGGTTAAACTTAAGTCATGAAAAAGAAAGGACACTATAATACCTTGAATGTAAATTGTTCATTGAAGACAGGGTTCAGGGTTTTCCTGTGAACTTTCGTCTCATATTTCTTTTTCTTATCAGGAAGCAGGAAAACCTTCACATATGGATCAGATGTACCACCCATATCTAAAGCAGGCAGCTCAGCAGCTTGAATTATCCCTACTAGAAGCTGGAAAAGGAGATGAGACAGAAGGAAAGAATTAGTTCAGCAAAATTTTAATCAGACATTTAAGAAGAACTTGTTCCTGATATGTCGGTGCATTAATACATACATACTAGTCTTTTAGTTTTCTGATGTTCTTTGAGTTAGGAATATGTGAGAATAGTAAGGCCTATTAAGTTCTGGACCAGATGAAAGTTTAACCAAAGCCAGGCTTCAGGAATTAGTAAACTAAAGGATTACCACAGGACAGGAGCTGAATTACATGAAGCCTGACTCAGGCTGTATCTGAACTAGAAAGATGTACTTCATTTTTACTGCAACCAACGATTACTCTAAAGGGACTGAAATGCCTTGCTTTAAGTAGCTATAATCTGAACTAACCTTTGCCTTAAAGAATCCATCTTGGGCTTTTCCTCCCTCTTTTCAATAGAAAGATACAAAATTGCATGATAAAAACTTGGCATTCAACTTAAGTTAATGGAAAAATTTGATAGAAGTTGAATCTTGGAAATTATTATAAGAAAGTATTAGCAATATGAAGGAGTGAAGTTTATCCACCGGCATATAGTCATTATTAAAATGATCAATTACTATAAATTATCATTAAAATTATAAATTAAAATAATACAACTGATTTTAATTTATACTACCCTGCCTATGATTATGAGGTAACACTTAAATTGTTAACAGATAGAAAAAATATTAAGAAGAATGTACCTGGCATGTATATTGAATGTATATGAAGGCTGTATTACTATTGTGGTAAATACTAGCACAATCTTTTGTGTACATGCATGTATAATGTAAATATAATTTAATTATATTTCCCATTTAGCTATGTCACAAATATAATACTATGACACAGAGAAGTGTTTTAATAGACTATAGAAACAAAAATATATTGACTTGTCGATTGATTATGAAAGTTAACATCTTTTATTAGCTGTGGATGTAAAATGAGATTTGATACATATAAATTAATAACTGATTAGTGTTTGCTTAGTTGGTATAATTTTGTATTATAGAGCTATATTTATTTTATTATTTTTAAAGAGAGTGTTTTAAGTTTTCAAACATAGGCAATCTGATAAGGAGATTTTGGATATAAAACGAAAACACCTGTAGCAAGCTTTTATGATTTAGTCATGAAAGTCTAGGTATAGTAAAGATGATTAAGAACATATATTTTAATAAATTATATTTTAATCTAAAAATCAGTATTCTGTTCACTTGGTAGTTCTTAGGATATAACCAACAGCCAATGATAATCCAAATAAGTACTATTCAAAGAAAGTTGACTTCCAAGAAAGATAGGACAAATTGAAGAAGTGAAGTCAATAACTACTGCAAAGACCAGGGAACCAGTGAGTAGATGGTTCTGTGGAACATCTCCAGATAAGGGAGAAATTGAGTTAACCATTTATATTCTAAGAGACAGGATAGCACTTTTCTGCAGATTATCAATACTGGGTTTTAATTCATAAAATTCTAAGATCACATTTGTATCGAACCTGATTGTTTTGAAAGTCATAATCCAGGGAATATTGGATTTTCCCTAATTTCTCCTCTTCTTTGGCTTCTTCCTTGTCTTCTCCATCAGTCAATCCAGTTTCAGCATCATCATCCTTAAGGGCCTGTAAACAATTAAGAGCAATAAAAGTGCCAATAAAGATAACTGATTTATAAGCAAAGTCCTAAAATAATCTCATCACAAAATAAAATCAAGTACTTCTGCTTGTGAAGCAAAAAAAAAGCAAGCATGATGGCATTATGTTGTCTATATATATTTAGATTGGTCCAAATATACAATGAATTATCAGCAGCAAGCAGCAAAACAGCTATGAAAGAAGGAAAAGGCCTCTCTTGGGGATATTGCAAGCAACAATTGTTTCAATGCCTGAAACACAAAGAGAATGTCAACTTGATACTTAATTTTTAAAAATCAAATTGAATCAAACTGCTTGTCCAAAGACAGTTGTGAATAAGCATGCTATTATATAAGCAAAGTCCTCCAATATAAATCAATTGTACATGCTATGAATTATCTACATTAAAGCAAAGTGCTTCGGCAGAATTACTGCTATTTTAATGTTATTGCATATAATTTCTTCAAAAAGTGAAATGTCAAACAGCTTCAATGTTTTTGTTTTCATTTAGGTTGAATGTAGAAGCAAAGGTACCACTAAGGCATAAACAAATGTACAGTCACAAAAAAATCAGGACTCCTTTCATTCTCTTTTTCTTTTCATTGGATATTAATTTAAAAATAGGCTGAACCAAAGTGATTTAAAGATATGTCATTTTTAAACAATTAAGGATGACTAACACTTGCAAATTTATCTGAAATAAAGTATCATTAATTTTAAGAAGGCACTGAGAGTAATTTCCAACACTTTATAAAAAAGAAAGAAAAAGTTAAAAGTATCGATTGAAGCAGTATTTGAAACAAAATGCCATCATAATATCATTTAGATTTAAAAATGGGCAGACAATATTGTATGCCAACTATTGAGACTTATTTCCAAATATCTGTTTAACATTTTACTCAATAGGGATGGTTTCTCAAAAAAGTATGTTCAAGGATTTAATTCAGTTAGTTATTATCTGATATGTACCAGCTACATTGAATTTCATGATATTTTTGTATAAACATCACGAGATTGCACCCCATTTTTTAAATTTAAAACAACAGGGAAAAGAGATCCAGTGATTACAATGAAATTTTAGGATTGTCAATTTTAGTTAGCATGAAACTTAAATTTGTTTCATCATGTATTTCATAAAAACAATAGGCTTAAAGTTTTATTTTAGGTGACAGAAACTGTATGATTAAATGTATAAAAATATTACATCAATTGCTTTTTTTGCAGTATGAAAATAAATTGTGGTGTATGTGGAGAAAACTCTCATTCTCGTTCTGGCAATTTACCTTTCTATTTTAGTTTCTACTCTTTTTTTTTTATAAGTATGCCAACTGGCACTGATGGCTATTTGAGATAATGGAATAGAATTATCTAATTTCTATAAAATAAATCTGATTCAACATCATTTGGGATTCAAAAATAGTAAGAATAAAGCCACAAATCACATATTACTATATCATTTAATAAATATATTAAGAAAACAAGATAAAGGGTTTTAAAAATGTGCAACTCAGATGAAACAAAAAACAATCCAAATAAAGGAGAATATTTATAGTTCAGGATTGACATGAGGGATCCTTGGTGCTCTCTGAACTTGCTTGTTTTCTTGCAGATGTTTCATTACCCAAATTAGATAACATCATCAATGCTAGTCTCAATCATGAGGCAGTCACTAGTACTGAGATGTTACCTAGTTTGGGTAATGAAACATCTGCAAGAGAACAAGCAAGTTCAGAGAGTACCAAGGACCCCTCATAAACAATCCTTCCAATAAAAATACATTCTTAAAAAGCAGTTTCAAGAGGCAGTGCTTGGGGTTTGGATGGGGGACAACAGGCTTCATATGAACCCTGATAATTCTGTGGGTTCAAGAGGCCTCAGGATCTGCAAGTTCATCATCCTTAGATCTGGATGGGGTTGCACCACAGATAGACCAACAATCCAGGCCCTGTGCACAGTCTCTCATGGAGCTACTCTTGAAGAGTATTCAGAACTGCAACTGGTACAGAATTCAGTGGCACAGATAATTCTGTAGGCTCTTGATGTAACCATTGTTACATGAGCTGCACTGTATGGGTCATCATCTTTCAAACCTTTTATGGCATGGCTTCAGGATGTGGATCCAGAGGAATCTTACCCTTTTTGGACTAATCCTCCCCATTTGTTCCTGCAGAAAAGGATCCCATCCGCCAACAAATTTTGGGCAGTGAATCCAGGACAAGAGCCTTTTCTGCTGTGGCCTCTGCATTCTGGAATATCCTCCCATTAGAAGTGAGATTCGCTACTCCTGGCCTACAGGAAGAACCTAAAAGCTTGGGTCTATTTGGGCTGGAGCCCCAACAGGGGGCCTGATACATTGGGAATGGCTGATGGGATAGATAAGATTCTCACCTCTAGGCTGCTCATCATCTTGATTCGTAACTATAACATTTGCATTCTAATTTTGATTTTTTTTCAGCACTTTTTAACTTTATGTGTAAATAAAGATAAGAATAATATTGTTGATAATAAATGCAAATTGCTTCAATAAGAATCAATTTGGGAGTTCACTGAAAGACTACATTCCAACATTTTCTGTTGCCCTGTGTGATAGATCAGATGTAGAAACCAACAACAGATATGTTAACTATTTTAGTATAACAGTTCCGTTATAAAAACTTGCAAGGCAAAATAGGCTTGCCCTCTATCTTTGTGTGAATCCTCAAGATAGTTTCTTGCAATGACCTCCTAAGCCATGCTAGTTTGTTCTTTATCATGGTTTTCACTGTCATTCAAAGCCATTTCTATGCTTTCTAGAGTTCAGTTGGAATGTACTACTTTGGAGAAATTTGAATTTTTTTCATGTTTCATTTGGAATTGAATAGAGGCACTTGATTGGTGGAAAATATATTGGTAAATTAAATTAGATTATTCACAAGGGTATTTGTTCATCTTCTCTAACCCCATATATGTTTCCTTTTTTTCCCTTTTAAAATAAATAATCTTGATCTTGATCTTCTGCAATGTTAGGTTGTTACACTTTTATTGCTAGAAATTATATTTGAATCCCAGTATAAACATGTATACTTTCCATATAATTTAGCTAGTGAAAAAAAAAATCAGCCTGATATAATTTAAAGTGCTCTCCTCTCTGTTAATAAATTGTGACATAATAAAGGTTAGAGACTAATGATGCAATTATTTTTGAGACATGCTGCTAAATTCCTAATATTTTTTTCAGTATATCAGTTATATGATTAGCTCACCTCTTTTCACAAAGGTTGAACTAAAGCAAATTTCTCTCCTCTTTCAAACAAAAAAAAAAAAAATAGCACCAGAAAATTATACAGCCATTCTGGTACTTTGACATGTAACCAAAAAGAAAACAAAACCTGTGCACATCAAAATCTGAAATGCCTAACACTTTTCAGCTTAGCACAAATTACAGAGAATAAAGGAAATGAGTATTAAATCCTGTAATATAAATCAATTTAGTTCAGCCTCTTGATGGTGTAAAAGCTTTGCATAAATCTCAGGCTGAGGAGCCACAGCTATTGGGGCATTAAGTACATTAGAGATTTACTTTACATCAGAGGTGGTATTCAGTAGGTTCTGACCAGTTCTAGAGAACTGGTAGTAGAAATTTTGAGTAATTCAGAGAACCAGCAAATACCACCTCTGACTGGAGATTTTATGGTAACCTTCCCCTGCTGCTCCCACCAAGCCACGTTCACAGAATTGGTAGTAAAAATAATTTGAATCCCACCACTGCTTTACATGTGTCCAAAGAGCAAAATAAACCTACCGCAAGCGACAATCCAGAACAGTCATGAGACACAACATAGATAAGGAGGACATAGAAGGAAGAAATAAAAATTAAAACATCCACACAAAAATATTAGTAAAACCATGGAGAAATGACCTTTTACATATATTCTTTCTACTGAACCTTTTAATACACTTAAGACTTATAATCTTTGACCTTTCTTTTTCCTATTTCTAAGGATATATATTATACACATAAAATAAATATGATGTACCCTAGAAGGTACTTATTAAAACTTATTGAAAACAGTAGAATGAAAATACAAGTAAACTTGATTTGAATAGGGTAGTGAGATTCAAAAAAGGGCATGCATTTGAAACCTTTAATAGTTGTAAGGACAATATTAAATATCCTTCAAAAGAGTTTACTCATGGCAACTTCATATTCTTGGTAATTGTATGACAATGATTTGTCCTGTCTTTCACTCCCCAGTGGAAGGGGAGTGTTATCCCATCCCTGTATTAACCAAGACCGACATCTGGCAACAGACCAGAGGTGGTATTCAGCAGGTTCTGTCCAGTTCTGGAGAACCGGTAGCGGAAATTTTGAGTAGTTCAGAGAATCAGCAAATACCACCTCTGACTGGAGATTTTACAGTATTCTTCCCCTGCCATGCCCACCAAGCCATGCCCACAGAACTGGTACAATAGACATCAGCTACTGTTGACAAGTTGCTGCCATCTGACTGGAGTTAATCATTGTCTAGAAAAGGGAATTTCAATAGATCTACAGAGTGTACTTCCTGAATGGCAAGGGTCTGAACATTTTTGTATTTGGCAGAGACTTATTTCTGAATAAGCACATTTAAGGTAAATCTAATCACTATATCTTTGGTTTTAAATTATATTCATGCATTCTAAATGCTGTATGTACATGGAGTCTATTCACATGGACACATAAAAAAGGGTCTTTTGAATAATGACAGCATTTATGATGTAAAAGATTAAAAAACATTTTTTCCTGCATTCTCAAAACAGCCATCCCAAATCAGGTGCCTTCTGGAAAAAAATGGACTTAAAATTGCATGATCTTCAAACAAGATGATCAATAAGAAAAAGGCTACTCTAAAATTCACATAGTAAGATGGAATTAGCCACAAACATCAGTGGAAAACGTTTCTTGCAGATGCCCATAAAACAAGCTACTATAGGTTGTTATACTTTTTTTCCCTGTTACTGAATTAGTCTTCTGGTCAGATTTTTTTTTTTTTTTACTATGCATATTGTTTCTTTCTTTTTTAAATGTAGGTTGACTAGAATCACTAAATAACTTTTTGGTCATTTATCCAGATCTCAACAAATATAATGGAACACATTTAATAATATACTGTTATCATAGAAAAACGCTTTATTAAAAAGACATAACAAAGTGCACAAAAATATAGCAACCAAATAAATTCAGTTTGTCCTATTAAAAAACATAACAGATGGTTATCATTAGAAACATTACCAATGTACAAAGTTTCTCCATAGATACCTAAAAGAGCAGTTTCAGACTATCTTCCAATGAAATATCGATTACAATTGCCATAATTGATCAGTAATAAAGAATGAGTCACAATTAACATATATATATATATTACAAACAAATATTTGCTATTGCCAGAATGGGTATCTGCTAGATCAGTTCTGAACTGTTAACTCATTAACTAAAGTTGTTCTTAAAATTTAAGGTTCTCAGTCATAAGCTAGTGATTTTAAATTTCTCTACTGAAATGAAAACCTGTATAATACAACTGACTAGTGCACCTTACAGAGGGATTTATTGTTTTAAGCATCTAACTCAATTCTCCAAGTTAATAGGAAATTCACATGAAGATATTGATACAAACAATACATATAAATGTACATATTCATCCATTTATCTGTTTGTCTTTCTGTCTGTTTATCCATCTATCCATCTGTTTGTCTCTATCTGTCTGTCTGTCCATGCCTGCCTGCCTGCCTGCCTGCCTGCCTGCCTGCCTGCCTGCCTGCCTGCCTGCCTGCCTGCCTATCTATCTATCTATCTATCTATCTATCTATCTATCTATCTATCTATCTATCTATCTATCTATCTATCTATCCATCCATCCATCCATCCATCCATCCATCCATCCATCCATCCATCTATCTATCTCAAGGAAAATGATGATCCAGTGCCATAATGCAACTGAATCATAGTGTTGGACTACGTGTTCTACTTCATAATGAAAGAGAGAGATAAGAGATGAACAATGACAATTTTGTATTTATTGCATCAGTTACTTGTGCATTGAACAAAAATCTAATACAACTGTTAAACAATGAAAATGAGTTCTTGGTGCTCTTGGGCTTGGCTTTTTTTTGCATAGAGTTCATTACCTGACTAGCTAACATATTCAGTACCACCAAGGATTCCACTGTTCAACCCTATTCTCTTCTATTGGAACATCAAAGATTATGTCAGTTCCAGAGCAACAGAGGGATTTCTATCAGTATAGTTTAAATATATGTTTGACAATTAGTGTAAAGGTGTACTTTTGAGGAATAGCTAACATTTTAAAATCTCAGGGACAAAGGGAAATGTCAGTGGCAAAATCACACCTTCATCCCTTATCTCAGTTTGTCCAAGGTAAGAGTGAGCAGAAAGTAGAAGGGTCTACTGGAAAAATGAAACCAATTCTACCATTACGTAGAATAAGACTTCCTCAGGAAAGTGACTTGGGTATTTTTTTAAAATCACATATAATTGGTTATTTTTATTAATTATTATTTCATATCTATATCCAGGGACAGTTCCTTGAGCGAGTTTCCACAGTACCTGCTGGAATAACTTACTTGATGATATAAAGGTGACTTAACAATATTTATTACTTTACCTCAAACAACATATGGTTTTGCTAATCCTAAAATCCCCAAAAATCTTTCCTTAAACTTATCCAAATTTATGGGCTCATATTTGTTTAATCATAGAGCTAAGTATAAAGTGCTAACCTTTTCAAGTTTCTACCAATATGTTATTAGTTTATAAATAATAGGACAAATTTATCACCTACATTTGTAACATTTATAACAAGAAGTGCTTAATTCAAGAATATACCAAAACTATCAAATAAAATTTAATTCTTAATTTTTCATGTGGGTTAGCTCACTTTTCTTTAGGTGCTATTCATTTGTTCTTCCATTGCAATAACTTTCCTTTAGAATATTGGTTTTATCAAATTTATAGAGCATTTTCAAGAAAATTCTGCACACACTTGCTTGGCAAATCAAAAGATGCATTTCCATGACACCAACATTCACATTTCACTGGGAGGTAGGGTGTTGTTGTTAAAGAACAGTTATGTAGCACTTCCGATAGAATTTATCAGTAACTAGCAATGTACATAACCTAAGGGCTACTATTTATTCATATAGCAGGGATATAAATTGATTACAGATAATACTATCAATGAAAAGCTATTCTTCATAATCTTCCTCTTTCATCAAATTTGACATAAAATTTGACATAAAAGGAATAACTTTTATCATTCATATTCTAGTATTTAGCAATCATTGCTTTAAAAAGAAGTGAAAAAAAATCAAACTCTTTGATCAAAAAGCCTTATTTACATTTTTTTGTTAATAAGATGGGCTGAGGTTAATTTGGGATAAAGAAATGACAGTCCCAATAAACTGGGCTATACCTTATTACAAGTAGACTTAAGGAGCCAGACGAGTATGCTACAGAAGAAATAATAGAATATGCTTTATTTGTGCTCCAGATACTAACTTGGTTGTTATTTCTAATTAAATATGCATATAAAAGAATAAATCAATCTAGAGTTCTTACTCAAAGCATAAATGACCCTGCTCAAATTATGATATTTTTATACGCTATGTAAAAACCTAGCTCTCTGGAGAAGGTTCTGATGTTGGGACAGGTGGGAGGAGAGAAAATAAGGAAAAGACCAGCAGCAAAGTGAATGGACTATGGTACAATGGCAATGGGTGCACTTCTGGAAGACTTGAAGGATCAGGTTAGGGGCATATCATGAACAAAATTTTCCTATGGGTTTGCTGAGAGTCAACAACACTGCCTTAATAGCAGAAAATCAATCAGTAAAATACTTTTTTTGTGTGTGTGCATTGGTTGGCAATCTTTTCAGACACTGGATTCCAGCATATAATATGATGATTACTCCTCAATGTTATGAAATTTTAAGTAGTAATCACAAACTCTTAATCCTGATTTTGGTATTCTCATCTGGTGTTTTGTCACCTATGATTATCAAAATCTTACCAAATTTGATGATTTTGAAATTTTTTAGACCAAATAAATAAATAAAACATTACCTTGATGGGGAATCTCAATGTGGTTTTGTGAGGTGAAAGCTAACTCAGTCATCTTGGTTACTATGTTGTGAGCTCCTTCTTAGAAATATAAATATCTATTATGTGTTGTAAATCTAGTACACATAATAAACTTCAGATGTTCTGAACCTGAGCTACAAGTCTATAAACACCCAGGAGCTGCATCTGTAGCAGTCCAAACTCAAATTAAGGGTGCTGATCAAGAAAATAGTGTGATAGAAATTTAAGAAATTTCCATTATAACAATTGTAACTAGTCAATTTTTAATATAGTACATAATATCATTATCTCTTCCTCTCAGTCTGTACATTTAAATATTCAAATACAGTATAAATTTAAGAACACGATGTATACTTTACCTGATCTTTCAAGTTCTTGCCTAAATCTTTTACATCTTTCATGTTAATTGCATTCTTCCCTCCCTTCTCCTTGCCCTTCTTCTTGTTTTTCTTTTTGAACAAGCATTTCTTACACAGACAGAAACAGCAAGTAAGGACTAATAGGATGGCAACTATGGCTATGGCTATTAAGGCCCAAGGTGGCACTGTGAAGAAAAAATACACACAAAGATAGAGTAACATATTGTTAATCAAAGACAGAAGCTATATTTTTTAGTAAAGTTAGCATAGTATAGTTAACAATCATTTACAGTATGTCTAATGATAATAGAAGATAACAAAATACAAAGAAATAGAATGACTGTGGCAAAAGAAAACAGAAGTAATATCAATAGTTGTTAGGGATATACACCCTAGCAGAATCTGCACGGCAGTCAGGCAGGCAGGTAGGCAAATATTTGAGATAAACGTTTTTGTAGCTCACATTCAGTAAAACAGATACACTGTGCTAGTTAAATAGTTTATTCCAGCAAGAGTTTTAGCATAGTCAAACAGTCCACATATCATTCACTAGTTCAGTTCGTCCGGGGATTATACAGTTGCAAAGTCCAGTGTCAAAAAAGAGGTCAGTAAACTTACAAATATCAGTCCAATAATAAATCTTCTCACAGTAGAGATATGAAGAAGTTCAAACCTCCTTTCTTCCTTCAGCAAAAACAGCAACAGCAGGGAACCATCAATCCATCATTGTCAGTAAGCAATACAGTAAGCTCTCTTGCTCCCTCTTATGGCCATTTTACAGCCGCACCCAAAATTACATGCTTTGCAGTTAAAGTGAGACACACTTACTTACACAATCATAGTTTATATATATTATTTTACCGAAACTAAGTTAGGTAACCTTGTTATTACCCTTTTGGGTAACATAATAATATATATATATATCTATTTACAACCTTAAACCATAGTCATCACAACTTTCTTTGTGTTTGACTGAACCTTGGGCTTTTGTAAACTGATCAGCAATATTTTCTTTAGTCATACAATATTTCAATCTTATTAAACCATTTTTTACAGATTGCCTTACATTCACATATCTAAGAACTGTATGCTTAGATCTCGTTTTCACAGCAATATTTGTAGCCAACCGTATGGCTGCTTGATTGTCCTCATAAACTACAATGGAATCATTAACAGTTATTCCCAAATCCAATAACAACTGTTTATACAGAATTAAATCAGTACATAATAAGGATAGACATGAAAATTCTGCTTCCATTGTGAACATACTTATGTGTTGCTGTCTAATTGACCTCCAACCAATCACTGCTTTTCCTAATACTATAGCCATACCTGAAGTTGATTTCCTAGTGTTTATGTCTGTTGCAAAACTTGCATCAGCATATGCACTTAAAATCAGATAATCTTTTGGCTCCAAATACAATGCATAGTGCATTGTCCTTTTAAGATATCTTAAGATACACTTTGTTGCTTGCCAGTGTTGTTCAGTGGGTTCAGCGTCGAATCTTGCCAATTGATTAATGCTATAGGCAATATCTGGCCTTGACCAATTACTAATATATGATAAACTACCAATTAATGATTGATAAATAGTCTTATCGAATTTTGGACTTTGAGCATCAGTGTGGCCAAATTCCTTACTCATTGGAGTTTTAGCCAGTTTTAAAAGTTCCATCTTGTATGTTTTTAGTAATTGACAAATCTGATCCTCTTGAGATATCTTATAGCCACCTTGGTTTTATTTATTGTCAATCCTAGATACTGTTTAATCTCTCCTAATTGCTTTAATTTTATCCTCTTACCTAATAATGATATTATTTCAGTAGCTTCATTATTAGTTTTTGTAATTAAGGTAATATCATCTGTAAACAACAATAATAATGACACTGTTCCATTTGTCTCTTTCTTAAATAAACATGGATCAGCTAAACCTGCTTTAAACCCTATATTGTTTAACTCCTTCACAATATATTGGTTCCATTCGTAACCAGATTGTTTTAATCCATTGTTTTAAGTTTCCAACAGTCATTATTTATTTTATCATCCTTAATTCCTACAGGTTTCTTTAGGTATATAGTGTGCTGCAATGGTGAATGCAGATAGGCAGTTTCTACATCTAAGTGATTTATGATATAGTTCTTCTTAGCTGCCCACACTAAAGCTGCTCTCAAGGTTGTTGCTTTTAGACTCGATGCAAATACTTCATCATAATCACATGCAGTTTGATTAAATCCTTGAGCTACCAACCTAGCCTTATGGGTAACAGTCCCATTTTTACCTGTTTTTAATTTAAATATCCATTTACAGCTAATGGACTTTTCACCTGGAGGTAATTTAACATTTTCATAAACTTCCATTTGTTTCAATGAATTTAATTCTTTCTCCATTGCTCTATGCCAATTTTCTTGATCCTTTGCAGGGTACATTCTAAGTTCTTCAACAGTAGTTGGAACTTTACTAACTTGGCAAACTACACTTGCTTGGTACCTGTCAGGTGGTCTGGTTTCACGTGTTGAATGTCTAGGTATTACAGGGCTTACAGGTGGACTTTCATGTTCTACTTGTTCCTGGTTATCTATTTCTTCTTGTTCACCTATTTCTTCCTGTTCTGGTCCTATGTGCTCTTCCTGTACTTCCTTTTTAATTGTACTCTCCTTATTACTGATATGTTGTTTTGGTCTTTTGTAGATTTCTATAATTACATCTTTACTTGAATCTTGTTCCAGTTTTTCCCATCCTACATGTTCAAGGAATTGTGCACTAGCACTACAGTAAACTCTAGATGTACCTTTTCCCCAGAATCTGAATGATTTGTGATTAGATTGATAACCTACAAAGAATTACTTTTTAGCCCTATGCTGCCCCTTATGTCTCAGTTGTGTAGGAATATGCACTCATGCTGGTGCTCCAAATGTGTGCATGTAGCTTAGGTCAGGTTTTCTACCATGCCACCATGTGAATGGTAATTCACCTGTTGTTGAGTTAACAACATTATTCAATATATGATTACCACACATTATTGCTTCTCCCCACAAAGTTTCAGGTAATCCTGAATCCGACAACATAGTACAAGCCATTGCCTGTATTGTTTGGCCTCATCTTTCTATAAAGGAATTATGTTGTGGCCTATATGGTGCAGACTTTTTATGTTCAACACCTGCCATCTTCAGTCTATTTTGGAATTTATTATTTATAAATTCTGTACCATTATCAGTTACAAGAGTTACTAGTTTCCTTTTAGTTTTTCCTTCTGCAAACTTCAACCAATTAAAGAAATTCTGATATGTTTCTGTTTTACTCTTCATTAAATAACAGAAACCATATCTAGAATAATGATCCATTATACTTAGTATATAACGAGCACCTCCCACACTTGGTTTTTTAGGACCTATAATATCAGCAAATACGATCTCTAGAGGCTCTTTAGTCTTAAATCCATTAATTCTGTTTGCTGGTATTACCTTGCTTTTTTCTTGACTGCAAGCATTGCAGTGCAAATACTTACTGCAAGGCTTCAGTTTTATACCTCTAGACAGTTCAACCATTTGTTTGAGCATTTTAAAATTTATATGCCCTAAACATCTGTGTAACAAATGTATGCATTCATCATGAGGTTTAACATTATTATACACTGTGTTAGCTACCTCTAACTGATTATCATTTAACACATACAATTCACCTTTTAAAGTTGCAGTCACTTTTTTACCTTCCTTTTCTATTATGCAGTTTTCTCCTCTAAAGGTAACTACATAACCTAGTTTAATCAAAACTCTAACCAAAAGCAAATTAAACTTAAGTTGTGGTACATACAACATTTTTACATTTTCTTTTATGCAAGAACAATGTGCAATGCCTTCACCTTTTGCTTTCAGTTTCCAGCCATTAGCTAACGATATCTGTTGTGAACTTGTGGACATCTTAACAAATCTTTTCTTATCTTTCGTTATGCAGTGTGATGCTCCACTATCTACAACCCATAAATTATTATTCACAGTTTCGTTGCTATATATGGCTAACTCTATGCATTTTTTATCCTTTTGATGCCTTTTAGCATTCTGGCTGGCATTGTGGCATTTTCCTTTCTTGCAGAATCTAGCCAAATGTCCTTTTCCTCCACAATTAAAACATTTTCTAATTGTATAGGCTGTCAAAGATTCTTTATCTTCTTGTGGTTGTTGTTCCCTTCTGAGTTGATCCCTTTCAAGCCTTCTCCTGGCTTCTTCAATTAATCTGCCAGTAATGTCAGTTAATGTGAGGTTATCTTTTGGCAGTACTTCCAATGAAGTTACATAGTCATCATAGCTCTCATTTAACGAAGACAAAATTATATAAACCTAATGTAGTTCTGTGAAGATAAGTTCTTTTTCATGCAGTCCTCTTCATAGTGTTTAAATGAATCAACATTCTTTTGAAGATGTGTTCTGAACAGTTTCTGTGTAAGATTTATATGTGCTCCTACACTGTCTTGAACATAAATCTTCTTTAAATTCTCCCAACACTTAGCAGCTGTTTCTTCTCCACGAATATGTACAAGTTGCTGGTCACAGAGTGTCAGTCCTATTATACAGAGAGCTTGCTCATTCTTGAGTTTATATTCTTGTATTTTCTGGGCATCATTCTCATCCTCCGGATTCCAAGCATCTACCTCTGGTGGGTTTTGAATTATACTCCACAAACCTTCTCTGCGTAGAAGTAGGCTGCATTTCATAGACCATGAAACATAGTTTGTTCCATCCAGTTTGGATATTAAAGACAAACTTTGTAAATTGACTTGTGTCATCTTTTTCTGGATATTAAATTATAATTAATAAAACACAGCTGTCTGTTTACAGTATTGTGTAACTACAGTAACTCTCACTTTATATAAGCCTGTTATATCCTGGTTAGTCTGATTGTGCAGCCTGAGCCCATAACCAGTGTTAGGGATATACACCCTAGCAGAATCTGTCAGTCAGTCAGATAGGCAAATATTTGAGATAAATGTTTTTGTAGCTTATACTCAGTAAAACAGATACACTGTGCTAGTTAAATAGTTTATTCCAGCAAGAGTTTTAGCATAGTCAAACAGTCCATATATCGTTCACTAGTTCAGTCCATCCGGGGATTATACAGTTGCAAAGTCCAGTGTCAAAAAAGAGGTCAGTAAACTTACAAATATCAGTCCAATAATAAATCTTCTCACAGTAGAGATATGAAGAAGTTCAAACCTCCTTTCTTCCTTCAGCAAAAACAGCAACAGCAGGGAACAATCAATCCATCATTGTCAGCAAGCAATTCAGTAAGCCAGCAATACAGTAAGTTCTCTTGCTCCCTCTTATGGCCATTTTACAGCCACACCCAAAATTACATGCTTTGCAGTTAAAGTGAGACACACTTACTTACACAATTATAGTTTATATATATTATTTTACCCAAACTAAGTTAGGTAACCTTGTTATTCCTAACAATAGTAACAGATGCTTTGGATACAATCCCAAAACAACTGGAGTACCATTTGAATGACAAAATCACCATCAGTCAATTGCAACAGGCAATTGTATTCAAAACAGCTTACATCTTGCGATGATACCTCTAACATCATCAAATATCAACATCTGCTTCTCCCAGGTCCTTGGGAAGGGCTGAATAGGTAGATAAAATGTCACATCCAGTCTAACTTGCAGACTGGGTAACCAATCATAATAATAATTACAAAAAAGCAGCTTTGCTTGAAACAGGTTACATCCTGCAGCAATATCTTTAACACCATCAAACAATAAGATCTGCATATCCTAGGTCCATAGGAAGGACAAAATCTACTTTTTAAACATCTGGCTGTATGTGCAATGAATCACAACAATAATAATACTGATCTAGTATTGGGTTTTATAGTCTCACTAGATTAAGAAAAATTGGTATGTTAATAAATCTGAATTATCCATCAAAACCAACAGGAAATCACAGTGCATAAGCAATTGCATTTCTTCAGAAAAAACAGTTTGAATCTTATGGTCTTCTAATTGTTCTTCTGCTGAGGAAAGCATGAATTTAACATAAAACTATTGTGATGACCTGGGGTGTGGCACAAAGGCAACACAGTCAGATAAGCAATAAGAGTCCCTTTATTATCTCCAACTTTGTCCCCAATGTCCAGGTTACCTTCTGGCTGGAGAAGAACTCTCCCAGGAACAGCCTTTCACTGCAGAAAATTAAGTCCTAAACATGAGCAACACAAACTGTAACTTAAAGTCCAAACAAGCCAAACTGAAGTAATTAGCTTGGCAGGGGAGGAGCAAGAATTTCAGACTTGAAGTCATGGCAAAACTCACAGGGTTGGGAAGACTCCAGGAGTACGACAACACAGGATAAAGTCACATTTGCTCCCAGCAGCCTGTCACATGCTGTATACCTTTCTTATCAACTGTCTTCCCAGTTGTGGCTAATGAAAGGAATCAGGGCCCTTTCCTCCCCAGTAAGCCATTCAACCCACGTTGCTCTCTTCTCCATTCCTCCCTGCCTCCCTCCTGTTCCTCCCTAGGATGAAGATGGGGTGGGTCTGGGTCTTCCTCTGAACTCCCTCTCCCTTGTTCTATCTCTTCCCTGCTCTGCCCAGCCAGACTTTGCCCTTCCCCAGCCTCCTCTACAGCCAATGGAGCCACATTCCCACTCCCTGTCAGATGTTTGGCTTCCTCCTCAGATTCAGACTCTGACAGGGGCATGACAACCACCCACATACCTTGTGGCCTGAAAAATAAAGCAAACTTCAAGTCAGCAGGAGCTGGTCATCCATATCTTAAGAAAACAAGTGGATGTGATCTGAACAGTCACATATATCCACTTGCTGTTGCTTTTTCTTGACAATGACTCAGATGCAGGTCAAGGTCATATTAAGTGAAAGTCAATGATTATCCAGCAGAAATAAATTTATATTATGAATGCTCATAAATTACAGGCATTATACAAATGAAATAAGTATGTGTGAAAGTGGGGTGTATGTGTGAGCATAAAAGAGAAACAGTCCATTAAAAACTCTGTAAAATCAAAAATATGTGTAGGCAGCATTTCTATCATATTAAAGCAAGATTCATAGTGACTATGAAGGAAAGCTTTACTTAAATGGAATCAGAGTTTTAAGCTGACAGAGGTCATGCAGGGAAATAAATCATGTTACTTTGATGGCGTAATTCTATTCAGCTTTCCTATATTACTATCACATTTTTCTGAAATCTTGTAAAAAGATTTTAAAGCAAGCATATGCTTGCTCCTAGAAAAGTATACAATCTGTCCATTGCAGAAAATATTATTCCAAACAACTTACACAAAAATTATAGAAGGAAGAAAAGAGAATTATAAAAGCAAAGTGTACAGAGTAAGTGCAGATCAAATTAACTGGGCAACATAGTAAATATCAAAAGTCAATATTTCATTGTTCTATAAAAGGAATTGTCAGTACAGATATTGTTGTGAATGAATAATACCAATAAAGTTATCTTGAGCTTGAAGTCAAGTGCAGGGTTCTGGCCCTGCACTTCTGATTGGCTG
Source organism: Hydrophis major (assembly GCA_033807585.1). Classification (NCBI taxonomy): domain Eukaryota; kingdom Metazoa; phylum Chordata; class Lepidosauria; order Squamata; family Elapidae; genus Hydrophis; species Hydrophis major. The sequence continues at coordinate 166,177,502 of CM066331.1, read as the reverse complement.
TTAATGGCAGGATCGGATTGGTCCGTTCAGGAGCATGTGATTGGCCATTAACCAGTCATTCCCATTGGTTAACGGAGCTAGTGCTCCAGGTTTGCTATTGGTTGAATAGTTAATAAGTTGCATATATCAGGGAGGCTATAGCAGCCGTCGAGCTGAGCTGTCACAATATGTAAAGAGTTTGAAGTTCACTGTTTATACTGGCTCATCTCCGTCATTCGCACCTATGCTCCAGTCTTAACACTTGCAACGAGGATGGGATTGGATGACATCAGAGCCAACTAAGCATGTGGCTGAAGCACACAACGGTGGAACCATGTCCGGCGGCATAGTACCACCCGCTCCATTCGATCCAGCTCAAGAGGACTGGGAGTCCTCCATGGATCGTTTTCAAATGTTTTTGGAAATGAATAATCTGAAGGATGCCACATCCGGGAAGAAACGGGCGGTATTCCTAACACACTGCGGCCCGGTGGTATTCAAAATGGCTAAGGAATTAGTGAAACTGGCAGAAGTGAAGGCCATGGACTGGGACGTCCTCGAATCGCTTCTAAGGGCCCACTATGCACCAACTGTTCCAATGCTCTTAGACGACATGAGTTCTATCAAAGAAACCAGCGGAAAGGAGAAAGCGTCACCAATTTTGTTGAAGACCTCCGGAACTTGGGAGGCCTTTGCGATTTCACCGACCCAGAAGAGGCCTTGAGAGACCGAGTAGTTCTCAGGCTTGACGCTCTAAACATACAGAGCAAAATAATGGCAAAGGGCGACATCACCCTTAAAGACGCCATAGCTGAAGCTACAGCAGCGGAGGCGACCAAGAAGTTGGCTGCCCAACTACGCCGAAATCGCGCTCCAGCACACCCACCAGCTGGCAAAGTTTCACCTAAGGCAGAAGGGCAGCGTTCCACGGCCCATCATGAGGACCTCTCTTTGTCGTCAGACAGCGACGAAGAAGAGGTCCATCGCCTGCGGTCCGATCAGGAACGATACCCGAAGTCCCAGCAACCGTGCGCTGGCTGCGGGGCCAACCATTACCGCTCCAACTGCAAATTCCGCGATGCACTCTGCCACGAGTGCGGGAAATGAGGCCACATTGGATGGGTCTGCAGAAGCCTCCTGGGACCCAGCCAGACCTCGAAAGGAACCAATCTCCGTCAATCGACAGGGAATCGCCCTATAAGGCGAGAACCAGTAAACCACTCCTACAGAAACCGACCTGTGAATCGTCTAGCGAGATGGGAAGAGGCCCACCAAACACTCACTATTGGGCATGCCTCTTCATTAGACACTAAGAAAATTCGGGTCAATGTGAACTTTGAAAATCGGTCTTGCCAAATGGAAGTTGACTCGGGATTGTCTCTTTCAATGGTCTCATGGAAGACCCTCAAGCAACTCATCCCCACTATCCGGAGCCAAGACCTTCAATTCCAATGGCTCGTGTTAAAGGACTACCAGGGGAACCGAATTCCAGTCGCAGGATCCAGTCGAGTCCAGGTCGCATTCAAAAACCGCACGGCGTACTTACCCCTGACGGTGATCGATAAGGACCAGCCTAGTTTGTTAGGCCTGCAGTGGTTCGCACCACTCGGCATTGAAGTGGCTGGCATTAACCGAATCGGCGGCAGTGACTGGGAAGAAGACCTCGCCCACGTATTCAGGGACATCTTCGAGGAGAAGCTAGGCAAGTACCAGGGGACCCCGATATCCTTTAGCCTTAATCCAAAGATAGCTCCCATCCGGCTTAAGCCTCGTCGAATTCCGTTTGCTCTAAAGCCAAAAATCGACGAGCAGCTTGATAAGTTGATTGCCCAGGGAGTGTTAAAGCCAACTGACCACTCCCCATGGGAAACGCCGATTGTGACACCAATTAAGCTGGATGGCTCCATTAGAATTTGTGGGGACTACGGAGCCACCCTAAACCACGCCCTGCAACAGAACCCATATCCGGTGCCGGTGGTGCAACACTTCCTCCATTCCCTGGGGGGCGGAAAAGTCTTCGCTAAACTAGACTTAGCTCAGGCTTATCAGCAACTGCCGGTTGACGAAAAACGGCACAGGCACAGGCTATCGTAACACACGGAGGTGCCTTTAAGTGTACGCGGCTTCAATTCGGAGTCAGTGTAGCCCCGGGGATCTTTCAGACCTAATGGAGAGACTATTGCAGGGGATCAAGGGCATTGTCCCCTATTTTGACGATGTGCTTATTGCCGCCCCCACTCCAAAAATTTTACAGGAGCATTTAAGACTGGTATTATGAAAATTCCAGGAAGCAGGCTTGAAAGTCAAAAAAAATAAGTGCAAACTGTGTACTGATCGTGTTGAATTTTTTTGGGTACTTAATTGACAGTCAGGGTATTCACCCTACCAATAGCAAATTGAGAGGAATAAAAAACACTTCCAGACCCCAGAACAAGACCGACCTCCAGGCGTTCTTAGGCCTCATCAATTTCTATAATGTATTCTTGCCGCACAAGGCAACTGTCGCTGAACCTTTACATCGTCTATTAGATAAAAAATCGATTTTGGTATGGGGTCACAAAGAAGAACAGGCGTTCCGTAATGTGAAAAAACTACTGACTTTGGATGCCGTACTAATGCAGTACAATGAGACTTTGCCAATAAACATTACTTGTAATGCATCGCCTTTTGGAGTGGGCGCCATTTTGAGCCATGTGTTACCTAACGGCAACGAAGCCCCTGTTGCTTATTTCTCAAAGATGCTCTCGAAAACCGAGCGAAATTACAGCCAGATCAAAAAAGAAGCCCTGGCGATTGTATCAGCTGTTAAAAGATTTCATGAGTACGTGTACGGCCGGGTTTTCACCATTGTAACTGACCACATATCATTGCTGGGGATCATTGCTGGGGACAAGCCAACTCCCTACATACTTTCTCCCAGAATGACCCGCTGGCCAGAATTCTTGGCTGCCTACAATTATCGGCTACAATATTGTCCCGGTAAAGCCATTCCCCACGCCGATGCACTGAGTCGTACACCGCTCCCTGAAACTATCAACGATCCTGCACGAACGATGACATCGTTACAGATTGAGACACTCCACACACCACCATTAACTGCCTGTGACATCGTGAGAGAAACAAAATGCGACCCCATCTTAGCACGAGTCCTCACATGGGTGGAACACGGATGGCCATTGGACCAAGTACCAGACGACTTTGCACCATTCAAAAGTTGTCAAACAGAGTTGTTCTCGCAGAAGGGTTGTGTCATCTGGGGCGATAGAGTCGTTATCCCAGAACAACTCCAACAGACATTGCTAAAAACCTTGCACGATGGCCACCCTGGCATCGTGCACATGAAAGGCCTCGCACGAAGCTACGCATGGTGGCCAGGCATCGACAGACAAATCGAATCGTGGGTTAAAACATTGAGGAGATGCCAAGAAGTAAGCAACGCTCCACCAAAGGCAACCCCAACTGAATGGGAGACGCCACGGGGACCCTGGTCCTGCATCCATCTGGACTTTGCCGGGCCGACCAAAGGCCACACGTTTTTGCTAACCGTCGACGCCTACTCGAATTGGCTCGAGATTCACCGAATGAGCAACATGACCACTGACGCGGTCATCAAAAGACTGGAAAGACTGTTTGCAACCCACGGATTACCAGACGTTCTGGTATCCGACAACGGGCCCCAGTTTACCGCGCTGTCTTTTGAGCAGTACCTGGCTGACTGCGGTATTCGATATGCGCTGTCTTTTGAGCAGTACCTGGCTGACTGCAGTATTCGATATGCGCTTACTTTGCCTGTGCACCCTGCTGCCAACGGTAGGGCTGAGCGCATGGTACAATTCGTCAAAAAGACTCTCCAAAAGATTGACTACGACAACATCGACAAGAAAATCAACCGGATCCTTTTCCCACAGCACATCACACCTCACAACATCACCAACAAAACTCCCGCCGAGCTGCTAATGGGACGAAAACTCCGCTCCCACCTTGATCGGTTACACCTAGCCTATGAACTGGAAAAACCACTCGGATCCAGCGGCTGATGCCGTACCTTCCAGGTAGGCGATTTAGTATTCGCTAAAAACTTATCAGGTGATCCGCTGTGGGTAGAAGCGACCATAATCCGCGTAACCGGCCCAAGATCATACCTCGTTCAGTGCCCTGACAACAGACTTTGGAAGTGCCACATAGATCAACTACGATCGCGGCTACCGTTGTGCACTTCCGAACTCCCTTATGACCAAACTGGGGGGGGGGGGAGATACAGAGGAAAGCGAATTGCTATTAGAGGGAAACCTTTTTGAAGAAACTGATAATGGGACTGAAACACAGGAACAGGAACCAGGGACCGGAGGAAGTTCACCTCAGGGAGTGGTCAGTGATATTGGTGACGATGGGAACGTGAACTCAGAACCAGAGGCACCCCTTCCGATAAACAATGATCTACCTCAGCAGAAGTGTAACCAACCGCCAGGCACTTTGCAAAAATTGAAAAGACTAACAAAACAGCCGTCCTACCTTAAGGACTATGTAACCACGCCCCATGGGCAGAAGCCGAGGGAAAGGGGTGTTGTGAATGAATAATACCAATAAAGTTATCTTGAGCTTGAAGTCAAGTGCAGGGTTCTGGCCCTGCACTTCTGCTTGGCTGTTAATGGCAGGATCGGATTGGTCCGTTCAGAAGCATCTGCTTGGCCATTAACCGGCCATTCCCTTTGGTTAACGGAGCTAGCGCTCCAGGTTTGCTATTGGTTGAATAGTTAATAAGTTGCATATATAAGGGAGGCTATAGCAGCCCTCAAGCTGAGCTGTCACAATATGTAAATAAAGAGTTTGAAGTTCACTGTTCTACCGGCTCGTCTCCATCATTCGCACCCATGCTCCAGTCTTAACAGACATTTATTGGTACCCATTAATTTCTAGCATGAGGGGTACATTGTGACTTGCCTAACTATGAGACCTATGGATTACCCCTTTTTGTTAGCTCCTATCTTTGAGCATTGGTTGTGATTATTCTTTGGAAATTGGATTTTAGCAGGGATTTTGCTTTATATCATTCATGGCTGAATGAATAATTAAAATGTTTTGTTTGTTCATCAGGATCTTTTCTAGAAAGCTGCTATCTCAGGAAAAGACATGGAAAGGGATCTATTTACAGTATATGCTGATATTTAAAATGATCACATGAATCAATACTCTTCTTTCAAGACTCTATTAAAATATAAACTCAATATTTATTTCAGTATTGTGGATATGCATACCATTTTGACTTCTCCATTTACAGGACATTTGGAAAAAAATTCTTTGTGCATTCAATCTGAAGCTCTGTAAAAGTTTGTAGTGCATGTTCAAGAATAAATCTGAAAAGTGCTGGAAATGTCATCAGATACCTGGCTCACATTACCATATGTGGTGGACTTGTGAGGAGGCCAGGAAATATTGGACTAGAATTCGCATATGGCTGGAAAAAATGATAAAGAAACACATAGATTTGAAACCAGAGATTTTTTTATTGGGAATCGTACCTGATATATATAATAAAGATTTAAAATATTTGATTGTAAATGTATTAACAGCAGCTAGGATTGTATTTGCTAAACATTGGAAGAGTGAGAAAATACCAATAGAGGAAGAAATTATTAAGAAAATATTGGAATGTGCTGAAATGAGTAGATTGACATTTGAAATTAGAGAACAAGAAGATAAACAATTTTATGAAGTTTGGGATCTTTTTTTATCAATAGTTAGATAATACAATATGATAATAGAATATTTAGAAATTTAGGAAATAATGAATATATAATTTTTCTTGGTTTTGATAATTCTTAAGAATATTTTATTATGATAGATTTGATATGATCTTATGATTTGTCATAAAATAATTCAACCTAATTATAGTTATCTCGCTTAAGTATGAATTAGTAAAATTATAGTCAAATGATTGTTCAATAATGAAATTGGGATATTTTATTGATGATTGATAATGTGAGTTATTATGTAATATAATTATTCTGATGACTATGAAATGGATGCACAAAAGGGAGTGGTAAACCAACCGATACACTGTAAATTTATGAAGAATGTTCAAATTTTTTATTTTTATTTTTTATTTTTTTTATGTCATGTTTTATGTTATATGTCTTTTGTCTGTTGTTGAAATCAATAAAACTTTTACAAAAATAAAAAGTTTTTAGTGCATTTGAATTACCTTCTTATTTTTGACTAAAAACTTTTTCAATCAGGTGAACAATTTTCTGTTCCTACCAAGTGAATAGAACTGAAATTGAAATAATAAATGGGTAGAACTACTAATGTGCAAAGATTTTAACAAAAGACATGATACAGAGACACTGGTAGCTATTTATCCCTAGTGCTAATAAAATTGTTGTCATGCTTCCTAAGAAATAATTAATTGCATCATTAAAGAAAGTTAATGGAATCTACATGTCCATATTGATTATTTGTGATTCTGAAATAGTCTTCCTTTCCTTTGAAATCTGCATAAGCAATTCTAATATGACATCACACAGAAAAAGAGAAACAAAAATTACTGGGGGAAAAACAGAGTCTAGAAGACCTTTTCTGACCAACAAATTAATTAAAAAATTATTTTATTTGCAGTTCACAAAAGTTTATGCCTTTCAGTATAACTTAATAGAAAAAATGCTGCCAGGCTTCTGATTTTAGTAGATAAACTACTTCAAGCTTAAAGCAACAAAACTTAACACAGAGCTTTAAACCAGAAAAACTGCTAACTTCATTTTTAAAAGCCAAAGAGGGAACCACATCTGCCTTAATTGGATTGAAATAAATATTGACATTATGCTATTTTTTCATTGTAGTATCACAATTAAATGCTTAATTTAAAAAACTCCTTTTTTGTTTGTTTGAAAGAGAACATCTAGTTATAGAACATACAGCCACAAACCAGAATTTTTGGAGGGTCAGGTCAACAATGTAAAAAAAAAAAAAAACTCTCAGGACATGCAATCAAACTCATTAAATTAAACAAGGGGAAGCCTTTAGTCACATGTGTACTATGCAGACTCAATTTTACATTATGAGATTATTCAAATTAAAATTTGTGAGACATGTCACTATAACTACAACTACAACTACTACAACAACAACAAGAAAAAGCTAGCAGGATTTTTGCTCATCTTTCAAACAAGGTCACTACAAAGAATGAAAGTCACCAGATTGGCAAAGTGGGAGAATGACAAAAGACTTAGATTTCTGATGCTGAACAATGCTACTTCCCAAACACCTTGCTAATATTGAGTGCTTTTGAAAGCTTTTTGGCACGGAGTGAGTTGTCACTGAAGATATGATTTAAGTATATCTTCTGAACTGAAAAGTGAAGCAAGGAAGAAATTCTATTAGATGAGTCACTCAGCACCAAAAAACTGATACAAGAAATAAATACCATTACACTTTTGGGAAATAAATTATATATCTCTTACTATCTAATCTATCTGTCCATCTATCCCTGCCCCATACACACATCAAGCACTTAAGCAGGAACTTCTTCCTCGACAAGTGTTTTCAGCTATTTCATGCTGCAAAGAATGCCACCTTCCTAGACTAAACATAAAAGGGTTGTTCTATAAACACAAAGAAAACCATTTCCGAGATGCATTTAAAGATAATGGCCAGGTTGCTTTACTTTCCATTCCAAAGTATTTAAGAGTATTATTATGTCAACAATGATTGATTGCAGGATTTGGCTTTTCTGCACAAAAAGCATAATTTCAGACTGCCTTGATAGTAGAACAGTAGTGGTCATTAACTTTGATGCAGGAACTACTGCCAGGGTGATAAATGGATTTTGTTTGCATTAGCTTCTGGAGACAAAAGGCATCATTTAATCTCATTAATGAAAACTAATCAACTGCAAACTTAGATCATCTCCAGAGCCCAACAAGAAGACTGCTTTTTTCCTATTTGTTTGATTTAGAAGTGCACTATAATAAGACAATGAAAAATAGTAGAGTCCTTGGAACTGTAAGTACATCCATCTATGAACTAAATACATGTCCTTCCTGACTGGTCAAGGCCACCTGGGAGATGACACATGAGTAGGTCCAAGCAATGATTAACCTATCCTTGAGGGACTGGGTCCTTTTAAAGTGGCATTGATTCATCATCTTCTTAACAAACCATCTCTGGACCCCATTGTTATAGACAATTCAGAAAAATTGTCTATTTCTCACTTTTCCTTTTTATGAAAGATGGTTGAGTAAGTGGTGATGCTACAGCTCCAAGAGTTCCTGGATTATCTGTACCACTGTACCACCATTATCTGTACAAATTCCTAAGAGGATTCATGCCTGGATATGGGACAGAAATAGCACTGGTTCTGGTAGTACATCCATCTTGGCTCTTCTTAACCATTTTGGCAGCTTTCAATACCATTGACCAATATATTCTTTTTGGTTAGACTGGCAGAATCAAGGAAGAGAGCTTTCTCTGCCTTCACCTCTGACCTATCGAACATCTTGCCCCCTGAAGCAAGATTGGACCCCATTCTTCTACCTGTTAGAGGAGTGTTAAGACCTGACTCTGTCAATGAGATGGATCTTGATAGACTGGAACATTGGGTCCTATCTAACAAACTGAAACTAGTTTTATAGTTTTAATATGGCTTTTATGCCATATAAAGGCCAGTAAAGTCTTACACTTAGGCAAGAAAAAACAAAAGTACAAATATAGATTGGGTGAAACTAGGCTTAAAAGTAAGTGTGAGAGGGATCTTGGAGTCTTAGTGGATAACCAATTAAATATGAGCTAGCAGTGTGCAGCAGCAGCCGAAAAAGCCAATGCAATCCTAAATTGCATTTACAGAGGGATACAATCAAGACAAGTAAGGTACTAAAGCCTTAGTAAGAGAACACTTAGACTACTGCATCGAGTTTGGTTACCACAGTATAAAAAATATGGTGAGACTCTAGAAAAAGTTCAGAGAAGAGCAACCAAGATGATTAGGGGATTGGAGACTAAAACGTATGAAGAACAGTTACAGTAACTGGGCATGGCTAGTCTAAAGGACCAGGGGAGACATGATAGCAGTGTTCCAGTATTTGAGAGGCTGCCACAGAGAGGAAGCTATTTTCCAAGGCACCTGAAGGCCAGATAAGGAATAATGGGTGGAAACTGAACAAGGAGAGATTCAACCTAGAAATAAGGAGAAATTTTCTGACAGTGAGAACAATCAACCAATGGAACAGCTTGCCTTTGTGGGAGCTTCATCACTGGAGATTTTTAAGAAGAGATTGGACTGCCATTTGTCAGAGATAGTGTAGGGTTTCCTGCTTGGGTGGGAGGTTGGACTAGATGACCTACCATACAAGGTCCCTTCTAACTCTGTTGATCTATCTGTTAAACTAGCATCTTAATCAGAGGTAGCATTCAGCAGGTTCTGACAAGTTCTGGTAGCGGAAATTTTGAGTAGTTCGGAGAAACAGCAAATAGCACCTCTGACTGGCCTCGCCCCCAACTATTCTCTGCCTCCCGAGTCCCAGCTGATCTGCTGGGTCTTCTTTTGTTGCCCTGCACAGAAGAACAGAGCTGGAAAGCAGGTTAGAGAAGTGCGGAGGGAATGGAGATTTTGTAGTAACCTTCCCTCAAGAGTGGGGAGGGAATGGGGATTTTACAGTATCCTTCCCCTGCTAGGCCCACCAAGCCATGCCCACAGAACCGGTAGTAAAAAATGTTTGAATCCCACCACTGCTCTTTATGTAAATCTGGAAGTGGTTGGTGGCTTAAGGGCGCTCCCACTGTTCTTTTTTCTTTTTAAATTTGTTTTTATCTTTGTCTATTTTTATAAACTTTATGGTTTTTATTTGTAAACTGCCAGAGTCACTTAGATAGACAGGACATGTATAAATTTGATAAATAAATAAATGTTGTGCTTGCAAAATCCATTCGTTTCTGTTCTTTATGTTTCTGAATGAGTGCTAATACTAAATACCTCAATTTGAGTGACTGACGGTGAGGTACCATTTACTGTTCCAAGGCAACAAAATATCTTGGGCTAACTTTGTTACTTATCCATTTAACGTGAATTTTGCATCACCATCTCTTTTAGAATCCCCCCTCTCTTCTCTGAATCTCAGTTTCTGGATATATTACAAGATTTTTTAAAAAATAAATATTGAATTGAGTGCAGTTTTTGGAAACACATGAATTAATGTTTAGATCATACTACTCAGTATGATACAGTATATAGAAAATATGCTTACTGACAACAAGATGTGAGATAATATGCATAGCCATATAGATCAGTATACTAATGTAAATGAAACACCAGGACCTCTTGAAAACAAATCCACTGAATATAGAAAAATTTTACTTGCTGATTAAAACAATCTTCTATTTTAAACTCAGTAGAAGGGTAGCTTCTTGTTAAAATTTAAAGATATTTCAGGAGAAACTTGATCTTGTTTCCTTAAGAGGATGACAAAAACTCTCTTTAAGTTTAAAGTAGCAGGCAAACTGCTCTGAATTATTTATTTATTTAAAACATTTATATAACTGCTCATCTTATAACCAACTCTGGGCAGCTTCCAATCAAAAATTAAAACAGCATAAAAGCCATATTAAAACTATAAAACTAAACACATTAAAAATGACAAAAATCACCTCCTCTTACCCCAGTACTTGAGAGGAAAGCCAGGTCTTCAAAGCTTTATGGAAAGCTAGGAGGGCAGCAAGCTTGCGATCTTTGGGGACAGAGTGCTCCAAAGGGCAGGGGCTGTTCACAGAAAAGACATGCTTCCTAGCTCCCATTAGATGGCAAAATTTGGGGAAGGGACTAGAACTGGCAGGACAGGTAGATGTCCTTAGGGAAAGTTGTTCTACAGATAATCTGTCCCTGTGCCATAGGGCTTTAAAGGTGATGAGAAGTAAAATATGAATTTCTGGATGGATACTAGTTTTCTGAGCCTATCGTTGCTAATGTTCAATAATGTTTACTGAATATTATTTTCCTGTCTTTTTACTCTATCTTGAAAATTATGTTCTCATTTTTATTTTTAAGGTTTTGTATTGCTTAGTCTATATTTTATTTTGTATATACATTCCTGCTGATGTTACAGATTAAAATAATTACTGATTACCTCTAACCAAGTTTTTATTAGGAAATAAGCAATAACATAGCTACCTCTTTAGTTAGTCAGCTTACTTGCAAAAAAAAGTGATAGCCATTTTTTTGCATCAAAAGCAATTACTTACAAGCTCTTATATAATTACCCCATATAGCCCTAATATATCAACTATTTAATAATTTTGATTTAATTAAACATGGATCTGCTATTGTAAATGGAAATGTAAGCAACCTGTCTTTTTTTCTTGGCTCTCAGGAAGAAATGCAAACAAAGCCACATAAAATTCAAGTATTCTCTTGGTCACAGCATTCATTCATTTATTCATTTATAACTGCACTAGTTTTCACTTTTCTCAAATAATCTCAAATTAGTTATGTTATACTTATGAAAAACTGGAAATTAACTCAACTCAAACACTCAAACACACACACACACACACACACACAACCCTACCATAAAAGATGGTGAAACTGTCCATACATCTGTATAAAATAAATTCACTGGTATAAAGCAGTGTTTCTCTTGAGACCTTTCCCCACTTATAAAAATGATAAGAGCATCCCAAAAGAGTTTTTGTTGTTATGGATTATATTAAGGATTTGCAAACTTGGCAACTTTAAGAGTTGTGGACTTCTACTCCCAAAATTCCCCAGCCATCCACAAGTCTTAAAGTCACAAGGTTTGGAGACCTCTGGGATATATTGTCAATATTTACTGGATTCCATTGCCATTCGTGCTTCTTGTGAATGTTTGATGGGATTATTTCTAAATATAGGCTGGCAAATAATTTGCCAATTCATGAGAGGGCCTTTGGAGATTTCCAGAGTCTCAGACCACACTTGAGAAATATTAGTACAATATAATCACTTTTATATCTACTTATGAGGAACTCATAAGAAAAAAGTTCCAACAATGAATGCGAATACATTCATAAGGATTCTTATCTTTAGTGAAGAATACATTTAGTTTTTATAATTCTTTGTTTTAAGCAAGCACCTTTTACTAATAAAAATTGATTAAAAAAATACTGAATAAAACTTGGCTATTTCTGGAGGAATCAACGGAGACAGTTTGAAAAGTAAAGTACATAGAGTAGCAGGAGAAAGCAGAAGTGAAATCTCTGTTGAGTAAGCTCAATATCTGAGGTTGCATGAACACATCCACATAATGTTATTGGCAATAATACGGAGGTGCTTGACTTTGTCTTCTCAATTTCGTTGATTACTTAATCTAATCTACAGCCCTAGGGTTTCCAGGTGGTTTTCCTTCTATGTCTCAATATATCTGTAAAATAAATTGGCTATATAACTAACTGACTGACTGACTGATTGACTGACTGACTAGAGAGAAGGAACCAGAAAGCTTAAGAATTCTTTACAAATTGAAATATTTATGCATGTTAAAATTTATTCATTATTGCTTCATTTTGCTGCAACACTAATTATAATATTAACCTAGGTTGATATAGAATAATTCTGGATGTGTGGATTTGGGCAGTATCATTTTTAATGAATCAATATACAAAGCAGCAGTGAAAATAAACAATTATATCATTAATCATTAATACTATTTTAATTTTAATACTTTGTTCTATTTGTCAATAAATATAACACCTGCTCATCATTTATGGAATCAAAAACTCAAGGATTACTGTGACAAACTAGAAGAAATTCTGTTGAAAGTGAAAGAATGGGAAAAATTGGAAATAGGCTAAAGAAGCTGGGAAAATAGCTTCTGAGGATCATTTGCTTATTTACCATGGCCTTGGGATGATGCTAGAGAGAAATGAGAATTAATATTGCTGCCATTTCTCACAGTAAGCCTTTATATCAGAAAATGAATAGATTTTCTTCTCACAATTGGTGAAAAGAATTCCACATCCCTGAACTCCTAGCCAAGAATGTTCATGCTTATTTAGAGTTAGTCAAGAGAGTAAGGTTGGGCCTTAGTTTTTAAGTTTTTCCAAGGCCTCATTAGGTATTTATCCAACAAATACCTCTGAACTTTTTCTCAAAAATAATCTGCAAAACACTAGAAAGGGATGTCTGAATAGAACATCAAGAAAAAAGGAGCATATAAAGAGCTGGATCTCAGAATATAAAATATGCTTGCATTGTATGAGGGTACTTGTGTGGGAATCATATTTGTTCCATTACATTAAAAACCTGCATATTCAGCAGGCTGGCTTGGATGAAGAGCCATGTATTTGGTCAGAGACATATGTACTTTATGGGGCCAGAGTATTCCATTGTGGTTCACTTAGTTGCTGGCTTTCCTCAGGGGTAATTGCTTTTCACACAAAGCACAAAATTAATGTATTGAAAACTTGTGTGGCTTCATTTACAGGAAGGAAGTACTAGTACGGAGGCTAATTTTAGGCTTTGCTTCATTTTTCACAGTGTTGAACAGGGCTTACAGGATATGCTTCTCTCTCTAAAGCTACACACCAAAGTTCAAATCTGAAGGACAGGAAAGGTAAAAGTTAAGTTAGGATATTTTGGAAAGGACAGGATAGGATATTTTGAACAGCCCAAAAAAGTTGGATTGGCCTCCACAGAGCAATTGAAATCCTCAGTCTCACCCCTAAACCAAAATACAATTATATCAGCTTGACAATATACTTAAATATATCCTTTCCCATTGCATCCAAGGGGAAGATTTTTCAAAAATGAAAAAGGGCAGAAAACATTCACATCTCTTCAACTTCATTTCTGTCCTGCTGGGCTTCAGCCATTAAGATCTTAGAACAGTTGAATGCTTTGATGGTGAAGCACTCTGATTTCAGCCCAGGACTGTTTGATTGCTTTGTTTCAGCCTATTTCCACATTACTTTGCTAAACCTTTTAAAAACACCAACAGAAAAATTTATACTGTTTCAGGCATGTATCTCCCTTAAGATGCATTTTGAATGCACATTTATTCTTTCGCACATTTGCAGCCAAAATAATTAGTTTTGTGGCATATTATCCCCAAACATATATTTTATGTATGGTTGTCCTTAACCACATGTTTGTATGCATTTCATCTCAGTAGAACATACAGAATATAAAACATATTGAATAATAAGAATTTATCTTGGTTTGAACATCATTCAGGAAACATGAAATTTCCAAATTATTTCAACATTTGTCATTATAATTATATGATTATACAACAAGGTTTCTGGTGCTGCAAGTGCCGAACTGCCTGATTTAGATATCTAAGTCAAATTTTAAATAATTGTGTTAGAAACAATCAGCAGCTATTAAAACATAATTTACCAGAAAAGCTTGTCAGTTTTTTTCCTCTATAGGCAATGAAATGTTGAATTCTTTCTTGAAGATTTAGAATAGGGATGTCAAACTCAAGGCCCACAGGCCACCTGGAAACAATGAAGGATTGGCATATGGTACCTCTGCCAGAGAAAACAGAGCTCAGATGTGACTCACCTGAGTTCTGTTTACACTGACAGAGAGTTGCAGGAGGCCATCCCGGCTGAAAACAGGACCCACATGCAGCCCCTCTGAGCTCTGAGGGCCATGCCCACTCCATTCTGTCCATGCCCTCCTGTCCGGTCAGGTCAAACATAACTCTGATGAGGCCCTCAATGAAATTGAGTTTGACACCCCTGATTTAGAATATAAAGATACTCGCATGTTGGATATAAAGGTTTTGAATATAATGATCAGATTATTATATTCAGCCAAAGATTGAGGAGAAAAAGCAAAATCAGATTTAGAAATGTGCAAACTTCATTTTTAAATGGGTCACATAATTTGTTCTTAGATTTGAGACAATGAAATGTTATAGTTACCTGAAATGCTATAGAGTTTCCTGCTATAGAGTGGGGGCGGGTGATTTGGACCTCCAAGGTCCCTACCAATTCTGTTATTCTGATCAGAATTTAGGACCTGCCTGTCTTTCACAATGGCCAGTCAGTTGAAATTGGATAGATCACAATTATGGGTGAAAGGATGGTTTTCCATTTCCACTATTGTACTCTAGCCGCTGGCACATTATATACAGGGGTGGGGCTGCTGGGGGTTCGCAGGGATTTGGAGAGCCCCTAGCCAAGATTCTGTGCAGTTCAGAGAACCCCCAAATCCTACTACTGGCTGGCCCCATCCACCCCGTCCTTACCCTCCCATGAGTCCCTATGTGGCCTGTTTGGGATGCAGCTAAGTGCAGGGCAAATGTGGAGGATTGGGGAGAGTGAAAAACAGGCCTCCTGGAAGTTTGGAAAGGCTAGAAATGGGTCCATTTCCAGCTTCCAGAGAGCCCCTGGAGCCTAGGGAGGCTGGTTTTGCCCTCCCAAAGGCTTGAGGAAAGCCTCTGGAACCCAGGGAAGGCAAAAATACCCCCCCACACACACACAATGTGGTGCAGGAGGCCACTAGGCCATGCCCACCATGGCTATGCCCACCCAGCAACTGGAGAGAGAACCCATTGCTAAAATGTTTGAAGCCCACCCCTGGTTATATATGTTACGTGTTAAGAGTATCCAAAGTAGCATCCTTCTAATTTAATGTTGAGAATTATGATCTGGAGAAGGCATGGTTTAATCTGACTTTGTGCTTTGAGATTTAGAGGCAAAATTACCTGAATCACTTCAGTTTAATTTAAAAATACTTTGATAATAAGTGGGAACTAAGAGATAACAAAATGACTAGTAAATCATTCAGAGAATATTAATATTGCCAGGTTTCAGCTTGAAACTTTAGCTTTGTAGATACAATTCTCTATATATTTTTCACATATTCCCCAGCTCCTTGAAAGTAGATGTCATATGGACAAGAGTAGAATATCATATCAGATTCCATACTACCCAGCAAAGAGCTTATTCAAAGGTTTTGCTGAACCAGTACTGGCAAAACTTTACACACAGATTTTTCAAACTGTTTTCCATGGAATTTTCAATTTCTGATAGGAAAAGATGCAGCCAATTTTCTACTACTAGAGCTGTGATTTCACATGTTGTATATATAATAATGATTATGAATCACACCCTTCATCCATTTAATCATATTGATAGACTATCAATGAAAATAGGAAGGTGTAGAATGTTGCAAGTACATCAAATGGTTGAAGAAGAAAAGAGAGTATTGGAAGAATATCTGGAGGATAGTGAAGAAGATACATTGAAACTAGTATATCAGGAAGCCTTAGTGACTACTGAAGAGACCAAACTGACCAAATGAATAACAGAAAAGAAGCATGGGAAGACAAAATATTACATGGCCAGTACATTAAAAAAAATAATCGGCAAAGCAGATAATTACAAGACTTGGCAATGGCTAAGAACAGGAAAGTTAAAGAAAGAGTCAGAGGGGCCCCTTCTGACTGCACAAGACCAAACCTTAAGAAAAAATACACAAAAAGTTAGAATTGAGAAGATAGCAATAGACAGTAAGTGGCGCCTTGCAAAAAAACCTGAAGAAACAGTGGACCATCTGGTAAACTGCTCAAGAAGATAACACAGATTAATATCAAACGTAACAATGTAACAATAATGGTTCATTAAAAGATCTGCAAGAAATACCATTTGTCTGCAAGCAAGAAAATCATAGAAAATAAAGAAGCTTAAATCTAAATCCCCTTCCGATGTTTGTAAGTATAGATTTCATTTTTTACAATCATTATACATTTATTATTTTTATTTTTAAATGTATTTGCTGCCAATCCCATGGTCTGAGGCAACTGAGCATCTTATAGTGTAATAAAGATACATAAACTCCAGACATTTATAAAAATGAAACAGATTAAAATAATATTGAAATAAACTGATTACTTAAGAATTATGTAAAACAAATTAAAATTAAGATTTTCATGATGCTATGTTGCTATGTTGTCACTATGTTGCTGCCAACTCAGATCCTAGTAATATATATTAATGGAATCTTAACTGGCAGCATCATATAAGGATTAGACATTTCATATATGAAGTTTGGGGAAGGGTGTGCCATAGTAAATTTCTTTTCTCCGGTTACACAAAATACCAATTTTAAGATCCATTCATCCAGTCTGAAAATATAATTTTGATATCAGTTTAACATATGTTCCAACTAAAGTTAAAATGATTTATCTGTAGTTCTGAAGTAAAATAATCTGGATAATGTCAGCATATAAAAGCATGTTGTTTTCAAAAATTAATAGTATATATCTCACTTTTAACTAAACTAATAATATCATTTGATTATATAAAGCTTTAAAATTGTATGTAAGAATTGATAAATGAGATTTTTATGACAAACTTTTAATGATTTTCATTTTAATCCCTACAATTACCCATTGGTAAACATTACTTTTTGCTATTTATTAAAATCTGTTTGTTAAGCTATTTGATAAGGCTACCTTACAATATAAAGTTAAATGCACTCTTTACATTCATAGATCTTGAACAAGCAAAACAATCTAGTGGTAGCATGTATAACATACATGAAATAACTAAATACATTAAGATCAAAATTCCCAGAGTCACAGATCTCATCAATTTTCATGGACAAATATACCAATAAATCAGAGAAATACACACAGGATCACAAATCTTAGGACTCAGTATAAACCATAATGCAGCATCAAAAAACAATGGCACTGCCATACATACAACCAAAAGTAAGAATCAGTTATGTAGAT
This sequence comes from Hydrophis major, assembly GCA_033807585.1. Lineage (NCBI taxonomy): Eukaryota > Metazoa > Chordata > Lepidosauria > Squamata > Elapidae > Hydrophis > Hydrophis major. Next base: position 166,159,812 of record CM066331.1, on the reverse strand, counting down.
GAAACCTTCATCATAATAGAAAAGGGACAACTAGAGATAATGCATGAAACAATCAATATCTTCAAAGGAGAAAGTGACAAGTGAAAAAGAAAACAACATGTTATCCTTCCTCATCACTAGAGGAAGCAAGAGCAAATTAAAAACACAAATCTCCCACAATGAAACAATTTTCAGAAAAAGACAATGACAAACCACTGCTATATTTTTACCAGGGAAGCACGTTGCTGAAGATATGAAATTACTTGTAGATAGGCTCAATTCAAAAAAGATTTTTATTTGGATTAAGATTTTTTTTGCATTTTAATGAATTAATGAACTACTTCCCAATACCCAATTATTAAGTATGATATTTTCATTAATAATTTTGATCAACTGTATTCCTACACATCACAATGCAGATTGTTTAATCATGTAACATAGGGACTGAGATGGTACAAGAACTTAGTTATACATAATGAAGTTGTTGTGAATGCATAGGCCTTAATAAAGATATCTTAAGCTTGGAGTCAAGTGCAGGGTTCTGGCCCTGCACTTCTGATTGGCTGTTAATGGCAGGATCGGATTGGCCTATTCCGGGGAATCTGATTGGCCATTAACTGAGCGTTCTTATTGGTTAAGGGAGCTAGCGCTCCTAGATTGTTATTGGTTAATAGTTATTGGGTTGCCTATATAAGGAGGGCTATAACTGCCATTGAGTTTGAGCAGTCATTATGTAAATAAAGAGTTGAAGTTCACCGTTCCAGAGGCTCATCTCCATTCTTTCTCGCCCATGCTCCATACTTAACACTGGCGATGAAGGTCGGATATGGAGACGTCTGAGCCGACTGAACTAAGAAGAAACACCGAGCACGTGGCTGACAGCGCTACACGACGGAACCATGTCCGACGTCGTCGTACCATCCGCTCCGTTCGATCCAGTGCAAGAGGACTGGGAGTCCTACATGGATCGTTTCCAAATGTTTTTGGAAACTAACAATTTAAAGGATGCCACAGCCGGGAAGAAACGGGCGGTATTCTTAACGCATTGCGGTCCAACCGTATTTAAGATGGCTAAAGCACTAGCCAAACCTACCGAAGTGAAGACGATGGACAGGGACGACCTCGAACACCTACTAAGAGCTCATTATGCACCGACCGTGCCCATGCTTCATGAGACGGCACGAGTTCTATCAGAGAAACCAGCGAAAAGGAGAAAGCGTCGCCGACTTCATAGCAGACCTCCGAAACCTGGGAGGCCTCTGTGGATTCACTGATTTGGAAGAGGCACTGAGAGATCGAATAGTTCTGGGATTAGATGCACCAGGCGTGCAGAGCAAGCTGATGGTGAAAGGCGACATCAGCCTTGCCAATGCCATCGCCGATGCTCCTGCAGCAGAAGCAACCAGGAAGTCGGATGCACAATTATGCTGCAACCGCGCTCCGGTACACCAACTGACAAGCGAAATTTTATCCAAGTCAGAAGGGCAGCTTTCAACGACACACCACGAGGACCTCTCTTCATCGTCAGACAGCAACGAAGAAGAGGTCCATCAACTGCGGTCCGACCGGGACCACTACCCAAAGTCCCTACACCCTTGCGCTGGCTGTGGAGCCAACCATGCCAGGTCCGAATGCAAATTCCGCGATGCGCTCTGCCATGAGTGCGGGAAGAGAGGCCACATCGGACGGGTCTGCCGAAGTTTACAAGGACCCGGCCAGGCCTCAAAAGGGGCTAACTATTGCCAATCGACAGTAAACCGTCCTGTAAGGCGAGAACCAGTAAACCACTCCTACAGAAACCGAGTTTTGTAGCGAGAAGAGGCTCACCATACTATCACTATCGGTCACGCCTCTGCCTTGGATGCCAAGAAAATCCGAATTACAGTGGCCATTGAGAACCAGCCTTGCCACATGGAAGTCGACTCGGGATCGTCCCTCTCGATGGTGTCCCGGAAGACCCTCAAGCAACTCATCCCCATGATCCAGCGCCAAGACCTCCGCTTCCAAAAACTTATTCTTAAGGACTATCAAGGGAATCTAATCCCTGTTGTTGGTCCCTGCTGAGTCTGGGTCTCAGTCAAGAAGCACACAGTGTACTTACCGCTAACTGTGATTGACAAAGATTGGCCTAGTCTGCTAGGTCTCCAATGGTTCGTGCCACTTGGCATTGAAGTGGCAGGCATAAACTGAGTCAGCGGAAGTGACTGGGAGGAGGACCTCATCCATGAATTCAAGGACGTATTTGTGGAAAAATTAGGCGAGTACAAGGGGACCCCAATAACCTTCAGCCTTAATCCAAAGATAGCTCCCATCCGCCTTAAGCCTCGTCGAGTTATGTTTACCTTAAAGATGAAAATCGACGAACAACTCGATAAACTAATAGCTCAGGGGGTGCTAGAACCTACCGATCACTCTCCCTGGGAAACCCCAATCGTAACACCCATTAAGCCGGATGGTTCAATCCGAATTTGTGGGGACTACCGGGCCACCCTGAACCACGCCCTACAGCAAAATGCATATCCTGTGCCGGTGGTGCAGAATCTCCTCCATTCCCTGGGGGGCGGAAAAGTCTTCGCCAAATTAGACTTAGCTCAGGCATATCAGCAACTACCTGTTGATGAAAAGACGGCACAGGCACAAATGATTGTGACACACCGAGGTGCCTTCAAATATACCCGGCTCCAATTCGGAGTCAGTGTAGCCCCGGGGATATTTCAGAGCCTTATGGAGAGGCTACGACAAGGGATTAAAGGCGTGGTCCCCTACTTTGACGATGTATTAATTGCTGCACCTACAAAAAAAATCTTACGGGATCGTTTAAAGTTGGTTCTACAAAAATTCCAAGACGCCGGTCTTAAGGTAAAAAAGAATAAGTGTAAATTGTGTACAGATAGTGTTGAGTTTTTAGGGTACCTAATTGACAGTCAGGGTATTCACCCTACTGACAGTAAATTAAGAGCAATAAAAAACGCTCCCAGGCCTTGAAACAAGGCCAATCTCCAGGCGTTCCAAGGCCTCATCAACTTTTATAATGTATTTCTACCACATAAAGCAACTGTCGCTGAGCCGTTACATCGTTTACTAGACAAGAAAGCAAATTGGTTATGGGGTCATAAAGAAGAACAGGAGTACCATAATGTAAAAAAACTACTGACTTCTGACTCTGTACTCATGCAGTACAATGAGACTTTGCCGTTAAATATCACATGTGATGCTTCGCCTTTCGGAGTGGGCGCCATTCTGAGCCATGTACTGCCTAATGGTAACGAAGCCCTTGTTGCATATTTTTCAAAGACACTTTCAAAAACTGAGCGAAATTATGGCCAAATTGATAAAGAAGCTCTCGCAATTGTATTGGCTGTTAAAAGATTTCACGAGTACGTGTATGGCCGGGCTTTTACTATCATGACTGACCATAAACCGTTATTGGGGATAATAGCTGGAGATAAGCCGACTCCCTACATATTATCCCCCAGGATGACTCGCTGGTCAGAATTCTTGGCTGCTTATAATTATCGGCTGCAATACCGCCTGGGGAAAGCCATTCCCCACGCTGACGCATTGAGCCGAGCACCGCTTCCAGAGACTCTCGACGATCCCGCACCAACGGTAACCACGTTACAAATTGAAACACTCCACTCGCCGCCATAAACCGCTCGAGATATCGCGAGAGAAACCAGACGTGACCTCACCTTGGCGCGAGTCCTAGGCTGGGTAGAACGCGGATGGCCATTGGATCAATTATCAGATGACTTCACACCATTCAAGACTTGACAAACGGAGTTGTTCTCTCAAAAAAGTTGTGTCATCTGGGGCGATAGAGTCGTTATCCCAGAACGACTCCAAAAAGCAGTACTGAGAACTTGCACGATGGCCACCCTGGTATCGTGCGGATGAAAGCCCTCGCACGAAGCTATGCATGGTGGCGAGGCATCGACAAGCAAATCGAAAATTGGGTTAAAGCTTGTCATAGATGCCAGGAAGTGAGCAACGCCCCACCAAAAGCCATCCCTACCGAATGGGAGACACCACGGGGACCCTGGTCCCGTATTCACCTGGATTTTGCGGGGCCGACCAAAGGCCACATCTTTCTTCTAACCGTCGACGCCTACTCGAATTGGCTCGAGATTCACCGCATGACGAACACAACCACTGAAGCAGTTATCAAAAAATTGGAAAGACTGTTTGCAACCCACGGATTAGCAGACATTCTGGTATCCAACAACGGGCCCCAATTTACCGCGCTGTCCTTCGAGCAGTACCTGGCTGACCACGGCATCCGACATGCGCTCACCTCACCTGCGCACCCTGCGACCAATGGCAGGGCTGAGTGCATGGTCCAATTTGTTAAGAAAACCTTGCAGAAATTAGACTACACTAACATCGATGACAAAATCAACCGAATCCTTTTTCTACAACACATCACACCTCATAGCGTCACCAACAAAACTCCCGCCGAACTGCTAATGGGACGAAAACTCCACTCCCACCTCGACCGGTTACACCCAGCTTATGAACCGGAAAAACCACTAGGATCCAGCGGCCAATGTGATGCCTTCCAGGTAGGCAATTTGGTATACGCAAAAAACCTATCGGGCGATCCGCTGTGGGTAGAGGTGACAGTAGTTCGTGTAACCAGCCTGAGATCCTACCTTGTACAATGCCTTGACAACAGACTATGGAAACGCCATATCGATCAATTACGATCACGGCTCCAGTCGGGCAATTCTGAACTCCCTTATGACCAAACTGAGGGGGGGGGAGATACGGAAGAAGACGAATTTCAATTAGAAGAAAACCCGTTCGAAGGGAACGATGGCGGAATAGAGACACAGGAATTGGAACTAGAGAAGGGAATAGATTCACCTCAGGGAGTTGTCGAAGATATTGGTGACGACGGAAACGTGAACTCTGAACCAGAGGCAACCCCGTCGACAAACAACGACCTACTTCAGCGAGATTGCACCCAAATGCAAAACACACAGCGAAAATCAAAAAGACTAACAAAGCAACCGTCCTACCTAAAGGACTATGTAACTGCGCCCTGTAAACTGAAGCCAGGGGAAGGGGTGTTGTGAATGCATAGGCCTTAATAAAGATATCTTAAGCTTGGAGTCAAGTGCAGGGTTCTGGCCCTGCACTTCTGATTGGCTTTTAACGGCAGGATCGGATTGGCCCGTTCCGGGGAATCCGATTGGCCATTAACTGAGCGTTCTTATTGGTTAAGGGAGCTAGCGCTCCTAGATTGTTATTGGTTAATAGTTATTGGGTTGCCTATATAAGGAGGGCTATAACTGCCATTGAATTTGAGCAGTCACTATGTAAATAAAGAGTTGAAGTTCACCGTTCCAGAGGCTCGTCTCCATTCTTTCTCGCCCATGCTCCATACTTAACAGAAGTCATAAACCATTCAATTCAATCATCAAAAAAGATATGGAGTCATTTCACAAGTTTAGCATCAGTTATAATGCTCATAGTTCTAGAACCAACTTCCATTAAAGTAAACGGAAAGACTTTTATTGCTTCTGCAGGAGTCTTATCTATCTGTTTAGTGATCTGGCCAAGTTCCAGTCACAGCATTAATCCTTCCCGCTGTTTCAGATGGAAAAACTTTAAACAGAACATAAAATAATTAAATCAGAGCAGAACAATATTGAATGTAACAGTTTGTTAAGACTGTCTCTTTGGTATCAGCATATAAAGGATGTTCTGATAATCAGACAGAGGGATAGTGAGGCCACAATTTAACTGAGGGGATAGCAGATCTTGTTCCACAGTAAACTTTTAAGCCAACCTGCTGACCTTCAACCTTACCCTCTTCCTCAACCCCAGTTTGTCAGAAAATAAACAAATACCACGCAGATTGTTTCCCAATCCCATCTGCTGACATTTGGTATTTTGGCTTTTTCTATCTCTAAAATGGCTTAAATTATTAGGAGTTTACCAGAGAACATGAATATATTTTGAGGCAAAAGGAAAATAGAAGATGGAATTCCAACCTCAATCTTTATATGATTAGTCCTGGTTTTGCATTTTCTAGCAGCTGAAAAGGGGAATCACTGGATTGGAAATAAAGGAAGGACAAATGGATAGGTAAGAAGAACGTTATCAGTAAAAGAAATATTATAGTGTCAATACTGATAGATTTTTGTCTTAATTTGACTGTATCTAACAGAAGATGAGTACAGTTCTGTAGTAGGCTTGTGACTAGAAAAATAAGTCATCTTGGTGCTTTGGCTGTGGAATTCCTTCCATAGGACAAGAGGATGACTCTTTTGTTTTTCTAAATATGGAAAATTCTAAGAGACAGAGAAGACTAGAGTGACTTACAGATCTCTCCCATCGTTGTCCTTTGAAGGGAGATATCCAGCATCTTCTATAGGGATTTGCTTAAGGCAGCTCAGTTTTAGAAAATGAAAATTTCCCAGTCCTTCACCAACAACTGTATTTTTCTAGCCATGTTGGTAGATACATTTAATTTAAGTAAGAATTCAAATAAGAACATTAGAAATATAAATCTCATGGCCCTTTCAAAGATTTTTAAAAAGTTCTTTTAAAAATAAGAATCTGATAATGCGAATGCTGAAAAATTGAATAGAAAAGGAAAATATAGGAGGAAAATAAACTAATGAAATAAACTAATGAAATACATTGTCACAGTCCCACAGCTGCAAATTTAATTCTCTATGCAATTTAGTAACATTCATAATACTGCAAAATACCAGACACTGTCTATAAGCATGTTCTATAATAATTACAGTGAAGCATAGAAAAGTCTGGAGCATCTCAGGGGAACTTTATTAAAATCCTATCAAAAGGTAAAATAAGTGATTTACTACTATTTGTCAGAAAGTGATATTAGATTCTAATAAAGATACTGCCATTATTTTGCTTCCAAATTGGTTCAGAAATAAAGATAGACTGATTACAGGAATAATATTTTTGCTTTCTCCAGTTCAAAATATTATACAAGTGGTATTTAATTTTCTTTTAGTCATATTTTTTATTTTAAATATATTATTAATTTATTATTGTATTGATCTTTTGATTATCCATACAACTATCTGTGCCTGCGCTAACACTTAAATTGTGTAAAAGTCTTGTTTCTTGACTTATGACTGCAATTGGGACTAGAATTTCTGTTGCTAAGCGATGCAGTCATTTTATGACCTTTTTTAAAACTGTGGTTGTTAAGTGAATAACTGGATTGCTAAGTGAATCCAGATTTCTCCATTGACTTTGCTTGTTGGAAGTTGGCTGAGGAGTTGCAAATGGCAACAATTTAATCTTGTGATGCTGCAATTGTCATAAATATCTGCCAGTTGTCAAGTTCCCAAACTCTGATCATATGACTGAGGGAATACTATGACAGTCAGAATATCCCACTTATATCTACCATAATATTCACTTAAGTATAGGCTGCATTATGCAGAAACAGAAAATGATCAAAAATACTAAGTGAAAAAGTAAATGTAGAACTATAATTAAAACAAGTTTACATTAACTCAAGTTACTACAGTTCTCCAATTGTTTCTGTCCTTGCAAATTATTCCTGCTTTTCATTCATACATGTGTTATGCATTGTGCTTTGTTCTTTAAATTTCCTATCTGTCCCTTTTTGGGAACCTCCTGAATTTCATGCAACCACAACTTTCTAACTCTTTTCCTCCCTCTTGTCCCATTCATTTTTCCTTCATATATTTGATTTCTGATTCATTGTCTCTGTATAAACAAATCATGTCAATATTTTTTATACTGGTCTACGGCTAAAGCTCATAAAGAAGGTCCTATTGTTTAGCCTTTGTCTTTAATTACTGTTCCAAACTGGCTTATGAATGAATTACTTCTATTCAGTTCTGCTGAAGTATGTGTGCGCATGCTTCCTTGTTGCTTGTTCATTCGTTCATTGATTCATTCATTGATTCATTCATTCATTCCTGAATTTTGTAAGTTACCTGGTCACATTTCTACAGCATTCTGGTAACATTTTGGCAGTGGTTTGCAATTGTGTGTTTCCAAAGATTGAGAATTATTTGTCTAAAGTTAGCCAGTTGGCTTCATGCCTAAGGTAGGACTAGAACTCACAGTCTACTTCAAGCTTGTTCACTTTAGCATGCACAATTTTTAAATTAATAAACTTTTTTTTTTCATATTAGTATTTTGGTAGTCTTCATTTGCATGTTAAACAAACTAATACATAAAGAAGGCACATCCATACTTTACAGTAGTGGGATTCTATGGTTTCACAACCAGTTTGGTGAGCGTGTACAGCAGCTGAGCATGTGCCTCAACTGAGCTGCAAAACACGGAAATATAGGGCAGACTAGGGCAGGGGTGGATGGGTGGGGCCAATCATCGTTCATACTGGTTTGCTCAAACCATTGTGAACCATAGCAGCCCACCCGTTACTTTAGTTCTATTTACACTGCTAGAGGGTCTTTATTTTACTTCTCACAATAGAAGAGAACCAATTTACCTGGTGCTTGGAAAGGTGGCAAAATCAGATTAAATAGTTAAAAAAAGGTAGAGCAACTCAATTCCCAGATTAGATTTGTCTTCTCGAATGAAAGGGGTAGGTGTTTTACCAGGCGTTTATTAATAAATTATTAGAGGAGGATGAAGAAGAAAGTTTGAAGCTTGAGAATCCTAGACATAGGAAATAAATGTTCACCTTGAGTTTATCAGTCAGATGAATTGCATCCTTGAATTCTAAAGAAATATGTTGTTGATCTCTCTGAATTATAATATTTATATATGTAATCTGTTTGAGAAATCTTGGCAAACTGTTGTGCCTTAACTTTTAAAAGGTGAAACACAAGATTCAGGAGAAACTATAGGTCATTCAGTGCCTCTTTTCAGATTAAATTATTCTGTTTTTGATTGGGTAAGTTCTTTAGTAGATTGTGGGAATGCTGAATATTGTATATAGGATTTCATCATTCGACAAAGTTCTTCAAATATTCTGATTGGTAAGCAACTTAAATATGACTGGATGCCACTTGATTCCACCTTTAACATTTTTATTAATGACTTAAAAAGGACGGAACAAATGCTTATCTAAGATGAATTGGATAGGTTAGCATGCTAGAAGATGGAAATAAAACTCAAATAAAATTACATATATATTAGAGCAATGTTTCTCTATCTTGACAACTTTAGGATATGTGGATTTTAACTTCCAGAATTCCCCAAGTAGCTTGGGGAACGAAATCTAACAAGAGAAAAAGAAAAGCTAATCAGAAACCAAATATACACAGGATGAAGAATGCATGTGTCATCTTGGTAATAATGTATTTTGAAAAGATCTTAGAATAATAGTTGATTACAAATACAGTTTCAATCAGCAATGTGCTGTGGATAGGAAAAAGAAAAAAAGAAATGCAGTATAAAGTACAAATTACCCAGAGTAATAGTTCCATTTTATTCTGTGTTGATCAAGCTCTATCGTGGACATTGTATCCAACTCAAAGCACCCCACTTTGAGAATGTTCAGAAAAGCAATGGAAATTGATTGAAACTATGAAGAGAAAATGAAGAAGCAGGGTATCTTTAACCTTGAAAAGAACTCCAAAAGAGAATATAATAGCACTCTATTGTTCCAGAATGTAGGACTTGGAAAAATTGATTTTTGTTACAGGAAGATTGATTCTGATTGACTGTTAGAGTAGAAAAAGTATTAGAAAAACTAAGAGCAGCTTGACAGTGGAACAAATTACACAGGGAGGCAATGGACTGCCCTTTGTTGGATATATTGAAATATAGGCTAGATAGCCATTTGTATGGGGATCCTTTAATTTAGATTCCTGCATTTTTCAGAGTTGATAACGTAAAGTAACATAAAGTATCTATTGTCTCATGATTTTATGAGACAGTAAGAGGACAGACCAAGGGCACAGAAAGTATTATGGGAAATCCCTTATCAGCATTATTAAAGGGCAGAGTATGCTACATTCAAATTGAGTTGTCATGTTCTTTTAAAATTGTTTCCAAAATTCTTTCTTTCCTGTTGCATTGTCATTTATAAAATATAAAACCGATCTGTTTTCTCACTTTCCTATTCCATGTGTTTATGCTGTAACTAGATTAAAGCCTTTAAGATACAAATAATCCTCAGTTTATCACAGTTCATTTAGTGATCATTCAAAGTTACAACAGCAGTGAAACCATTTTTGGTTTATGACCATTTTTCACACTTATTACTGTTGCAGAATCCCATGATCAGTCACATGATTTACTGTACATTCAGATGATTCAGAACTATTCGTATTTATGACAGCTGCATTATCTCAGGGTCATGTGATTATCTTTTGTGACCTTCTGACAAGCAAAGTCAATAGGGATGCCAGACTCACTTAACAACTACTTAACAAATATGGCAGATTACATTCTACACCCTAAAATGAACATCTTTGCATTTGCGAAGCGGCAGAGGTAGAAGACCTGGATCATATCCTATTTCATAAGACCTGGATCACATCCTATTTGTATAAGAGGGTGAGAGACAGGTACCTTGGTCTGTATACTAAATGAATGACCCATTGGGACCCCCATATCAAAACAACTTACCTTATGTGCTGCCAGAATCTGAAAATAACATTTAACACAACACAGTACTTAAGCAAATTGGTTTGGTTGAGATCGGCATATGTTGGACTGATTAGGGAAGATTGTAGGGGTGATACAGAAATATAATTTTATCATATTTTATTTATCTATATATTAAATTATTGTATTTTATTCCAATTTCATTTTAAATTGTATTGTATCCAATTTCATTTTAAATGGTTTTTATCAGATTTTAGTAATAATTTCTGTCTGGAATTCTGCACTTTGATATGGCCCAAGAGCTAATTAATAAAGTAAACTGTAAACTTAACAATTGTGTTACTAATTTAACAACTGTAGTATTAGCTTAACCAATGTAAAATGGCAAAGACAGAATTATAGTAGGCATATGGAATGGAAGAAAGATAGTCACAGGAAATTTCAAAACAGTGGAAGATGAAATGAGACAACTGCAAATTGATATCTTAGGTATTAGCAAATTGAGATGGGATTAGGATTTGACACTTTCAGGGAAAAGATCACATTGTTTACTACTCAGGATATTAAAAAGTAGTAACAGCATTGTTTTTATAGTCTCAACGACTATAGAAATAAATATACTTGGCTACAATGCAATCAATGATCCAATAATTAGACTTTGGAAGTCAACCCTTTAATATGATGACTTTAGTTTAAGTTCAATTTGAAATCCACAGAACATGCAAACAAATTGTGCTACTTGTGATTGGAGCCTGGAAGTTGGAAACATTAAATAGAAAAATATAGGTGAATTGTATGGCTTGGGAAACCAAAATGAATCTGGAGAACAACTTTATCAATTTCTGCCAGTCCAATGATTTTGTCACAGCGAACACTGTCTTCAAACAACCAAAATAATACCTGTATGCATGGATTTTCCAGGTGTGTATACAAAGATAAATTTGATTGTACAATAGCTAAAAGGAGATGGAAGGCTCAATTATATCATCAAAGACATTTCTGTGGAACAGATCATGAACTGCTGCTTATATGCAAGTTCCAAGTCAAAGAAGAAGAACAAGAAGGAACTGTTGATGATTAAGAAGAAACAGAACTTTGAAATTGGTATTCAATTTGTTTTTAAAAGTTTCATTCCATCAAAACAGGTTTAATGATGGAGCTATCATTGGTGGCATCAGTAGCAAGCATCATATAATATTTATACACTGCTCAAAAAAATAAAGGGAACACTTAAAAAACACAATGTAACTCCAAGTCAATCATACTTCTGTGAAATCAAACTGTCCACTTAGGTAGCAACACTGACTGACAATCAATTTCACATGCTGTTGCGCAAATGGAATAGACAACAGGTGGAAAGCATAGGCAGTTAGCAAAATATCCCCAATAAAGCAGTGGTTCTGCAGGTGGTACCACAGACCATTTCTCAGTTCCTATGCTTTCTGGATGATGGTTTGGTCACTTTTGAATGCTGGTGGTGCTTTCACTCCAGTGGTAGCATGAGGTGGAGCCTACAAACCACACAAGTGACTCAGATAGTCCAGCTCATCCAGGATGGCACATCAATGCAAGCTGTAGCAAGGTTTGCTATGTCTGTCAGCGTAGTGTCCAGAGCATGGAGGCGCTACCAGGAGACAGGCCAGTACATCAGGAAATGTGGAGAGGGCCATAGGAAGGCAACAACCGAGCATCAGAACCGCTACCTCCGCCTTTGTGCAAGGAGGGACAGGAGGAACACTGCCAGAGTCCTGCAAATGACCTCCAGCGGGCCACAAATGTGCATATGGCTGCTCAAATGGTCAGAAACAGACTCCATGAGGGTGGTATGAGGGCTTGATGTCCACAGGTGGGGGTTGTGCAAACAGTCAACACCATGCAGGACGTTTGGCATTTGCCAGAGAACACCAAGATTGGCAAATTCGCCACTGGTGCCCTGTGCTCTTCATAGATGAAAGCAGGTTCACACTGAGCACATGTGACAGTCGTGACAGGTTCTGGAGACGCTGTGGAGAACATTCTTCTGCCTGCAACATCCTCCAGCATGACCGGTTTAGCAGTGGGTCAGTAATGGTGTGGGGTGTGCTCACCAGAGGTAGCCTGACTGCCATTAGGTACCGAGATGAGATCCTCAGACCCCTTGTGAGACCATATGCTGGTGCGGTTAGCTCTGGGTTCCTCCTAATGCACGACAATGCTAGACCTCATGTGGCTGGAGTGTGTCAGCAGTTCCTGCAAGACAAAGGCATTGATGCTATGGACTGGCCCACCCATTCCCCAGATTTGAATCCAATTGAGCTCATCTGGGACATCAGTGTCTCGCTCCATCCACCAATGCCATGTTGCACCACAGACTGATCAGGAGTTGGGAGATGCTTTAGACCAGGTGTGGGAAGAGATCCCTCAGGAGACCATCCGCCACCTCATCAGAAGCATGCCCAGGCGTTGTAGGGAGGCATGTCGAGGCCACACACACTATTGAGCCTAATTTTGACTTGTTTTAAAGACATTACATCACAGTTGGATCAGCCTGTAGTGTTTTTTTCCACTTTAATTTTGAGTATAACTCCAAATCCAGACCTCCATGGGTTGCTAAATTTGATTTCCATTGATAATTTTTTGGTGATTTTGTTGTCAGCACATTCAACTATGTAATGAACAAAGTATTTAATAAGAATATTTCATTCATTCAGATCTTATTTTTGTATTCCCTTTATTTTTTTGAGCAGTGTAGTTAAAGGAGCAGGCACAATCCTTTCTGAGCAAAATTTGGCAACAGCCTTCACATCTTTTTTATGTATGTTTTAACTACTGTAATATATTCTGTTTGCAACTACCCTTGAAAAATCTTTGGAAGTTACAGTTCATGAATATAAGGCAATTATTTGATAACTAAAAAACAGCAAGGGCAATCGTATTTAGACTTACCGTATATACTCGAGTATAAGTCGACCCGAATATAAGCCGAGGCACCCAATTTTACCACAAAAAACTGGGAAAACTTATTGACTCGAGTATAAGTCGAGGGTGGAAAATGCAGCAGCTACTGGTAAATTTCAAAAATAAAAATAGATACCAATAAAATAGATACCAATAAAATTGAGGCATCAGTAGGTTAAATGTTTTTGAATATTTATTTCAAAGAAAAACAGTAAACTAGCTCTGTAAGTGGAAAAGAGAGCCAACAAAACCAATATGGTATCAACAATAACTTTAAAAGTACAAAAACCTTAGCTCAATCAGCAAGCAAGCTAAAACACAAGAGTTAAAATCCTTCAAAACTGGATTCCTCCTCCTCATCTGTATGTTATATTTATGGACAAAAGTGGAAATTCATTCAGGCTAGAGTGCTTTAAAATGTAAATGAGGTTAGTTTCACACACACATGCACACCGTTTCGCTTTCCATAAACTAATTTTTAGTGCATGACAGATGAAGTGCCTGACAGATGAAAGTCCTCTTTAGATCTTAACTGGCATTACATTTAAAATCAAACATGTTCACATTCTTAACATTTTTCCATGGCAAAGTGTTTCTCAAATAATCCATAATAATGCCGCGGGAGGGAATTATTGTCTAATTAAAACTTTCACTAGGACAGTTGAGAATAAGTTTGATGTTCACAATTTCCTCTTTGAAAGAGACCAGTAAATAGGGAACAATAAGATGAAGAAAAAGAAGTGTGTTTTTTCACACTTGTCACACTGCAGTGAACAAAAATGGCATCATAGGAACAGGCTTATTCTCAGTCCAAAGGTTTGTTTCTGATTTCTTCCCTGATTTAAGGGAAATTTGGGAAATGATCTCACTATCATGAAAGGTTTAATTGATTCACTAACCCAAAAGATGATGATGATGACAGTGGGAGGCAGAAGTCACTCTCTCCCTTGCAAGAAAAAAGCATGTGTATGTGCTGCATGTACATCCTGTTTTGGAGAGCCACCATCTCTTTCACAGCTCTCCCTCATGCCTCCATTGCATGTGCACACATGCCATGGCTCAGTAGTAGGTCAACATACAGATGTCACACTAGGTTCCCTCCTCAAAAGGAACATCCAACCTTTCTTGAGAAGTACAAACTTCATCTGTTCAGGATTGTGGTGACAAAGGTGAAGGAGGATGGGGCTGAGAGAAGGGAAGGGAAGAAAAGATCATTGACAGGGAGAAAGACAGGGAGAAACACCTGGAAGTGTGAGCCCTCGAGTTTCCTTAGGGAAGACCAGACAACAAGGGGAGAGGAGAGGAGGAGGAGGAGGAGGAGGAGAGTTAAAAAAAAAAGAGTGGGAAGCCAACTCACGCGTGCCATCAAAGCCAGGGGGAAGCGGGGCTTTCTCCGCCTGCTGCTGCCAGAGGAGTACCGGGGGAGGAGTGCAGGGAAAGGGGGTTCGTGCCGAGGCTCCGCAAGCGATTACCAGATTTGCAGCTCCGTTTGTTGGCGAAGCTGGAAGTGCGCCCGTTAATGGGGAAGGAGAGCCCGCAGCTCCGAAAGTCTTTTCACCGTTGGGGACTGAACAGGAGAGCCGCAAACACCGCGGTCCCCAGGAAAGGGCGGCCCTCTTCTTCTCGGCGGCTCCCGCCACGGCGCAGCCAGACACTTTATCTCGCTGCCCCCAGAGCAGCTCTTCGCTGCTAGGGTAGGGGGTGGAGGAGGCTGCCTGAGCCTGGAGACCCCAAGCGGCCTCTCCTTCCCCATTAACGGGCACCCAGGGCCCCCGCGAGCTCCTGCGTTGCGCGCTTCCAGCTTCGCCAACCAACCGGAGGCTCAGGCAGCCTCCTCCACCCCCTACCCAAGCAGCGAAGAGCTGCTCCGGGGGCAGCGAGACAAAGTGCCTGGCTGCGCCGTGGCGGGAGCCGCCGAGAGGAAGAGGGCTGCCCTTTCCTGGGGATCGCAGCGTTTGCAGTTCTCCTGTTCAGTCCTCAACGGTGAAAAGACTTTTGGAGCTGCGGGCTCTTCTTCCCCATTAACGGGCACACTTCCAGTTTTGCCAACAAACTGCCAGGCTCAGGCAGCCTCCTCCGCCCTCTACCCTAGCAGTGAAGAGCTGCTCTGGGGGCAGCGAGACAAAGTGCCTGGCTGCGCCGTGGCGGGAGCCCCCGGAGCAGCTCTTCGCTGCTAGGGTAGGGGGCAGGGGAGGCTGCCTGAGCCTGGCGGTTTGTTGGCGAAGCTGGAAGCGCGCAACGCAGGAGCTTGCGGGGGCCCCGGGCGCCCGTTAATGGGGAAGGAGAGGCCGCTTGGGGTCGCCAGGCTCAGGCAGCCTCCTCCGCCCCCTACCCTAGCAGCGAAGAGCTGCTCTGGGGGCAGCGAGACAAAGTGCCTGGTTGCGCTGTGGCGGGAGCCCCTGGAGCAGCTCTTCGCTGCTAGGGTAGGGGCGGGGGAGGCTGCCTGAGCCTGGCGGTTTGTTGGTGAAGCTGGAAGCGCGCAACGCAGGAGCTCGCAGGGGCCCTGGGCACCCGTTAATGCGAAAGGAGAGGCCACTTGGGGTTGCCTGTGTGGCCCTCAGCGGGTAGACAGCCGCGGCGGCGATGCTGCCCTGGAGGCGCGATCGGTTGCAGCCACGCCAGCGCAGGCCAGGCATGGTGCTGTAGCGGCTGACTCGAGTATAAGTCGAGGGCGGGTTTTTCATCACAAAAAATGGGCTGAAAAACTCGGCTTATACTTGAGTATATACGGTATATACTATTCCATAGTGCTTTACAGAACTCTCTGAGCAGTTTACAAAGTCAGCATATTGTCCCAACAACCTGGGTCTTCAGAAGGACAGAAGGATAAGTCAATCTTGAGCTGGTCAGGATCAAACTCCTGGCAGTGGAATGCAGAGCACCAAACTGCAAATATCACATGGTATATGCTGAAACTATCTGTACTGGTTCTTAGTTGCTTACTGGAGGAATTTACCTTTAAAGATCTAAATGTTTAGGATTTGACAACCGAGGGAATGGCTTTCTTTTTTCAACTTGTCCACACATAACAATTATTAGAATAATGTTTTGAAGGTACACTTACTATTGGGGTCTTAGCGAAATGGCATGTGAAAGGGTACTTTTCTTTGTATTACTTACAGGCTTCTGAATGCCCTGTTTCAGTTGTTGCTTTTGCCATCAAATTTAATTGTTAATCAGCGTTACCATATTAATTTACATTTTAACATCTGGGATATTTTTGTTTTTTCATTTATTAGCTGCTCTCAGAACTCATTTGAGTGAAAGGACGATAAAAATAGAATAAGGGAGAAATAGTGAAGCTGAACTTCTGGTAACAACAGGGACACTTCCATGTAATTTTCTTGCAACAGTGCTTTGACATTGCCTTCTTCTTTTTTTTTTAAACAAATTTTATTGATTTTAAAGACAAACAAACCCTCATTAACCATTAAATACATAAAACCTCTTTCCATTATTAATTTTACAAGTCAAGTAAAATATTATTTTATGCAACATAATTCTGTTTTACACCATTTCAATAGAAACATATAAATATCTCTTAACAAATTTCTCATTATTTCTCTTTTCGTATTCAATTTCATTGTTATTATTATTATTTTCTATATTTATCCAGTTTATAATCATCATCTTCATTCCTCTCTGATTTGATTACCATTATCCTCATCCAACATTCCTCCAAGGTTTTATTAATTCTCAAACAAAACATAGACACATAAAACACAAAAATATAAAACTTCTTTTAAGAAAGTAGTTTGGCCCCAGATTACCTCTCTTTGTATGGACTTCAATTAAATTCGTGCTCATCTTGTACACCATTACCTATCTTATTTATCATTCTATATCTTCTATATAACTTCTCCCCACTTTTCGTTCTTCTTATTTCTATTTTATTTAATTTATTTTAATTTAAATCATTATATTTGTATTTTTTGTCCATTCTTTCCAGATTATCCATTTATCTCATTCCCTATAGTAAAAAAAAAAAAGAATTTTTCCTGAAATCACTAATCAGAGTATGATGCCTTTCTATCCTCCCCCTAAATTAATATTTAAAATAACACCTGATACCCAATCTGATTCTGCTTAGTACATTCTACCTACTAACCTTTAAAGAGAAAAAATAATAAATTCATAATAATTAATATAATTAGGTAATAAATCTAAAGATTAAATCTTATAACATTCCGATTGTCTATTTCAAAAAACAAGTGCTACAATTTTATTAAATTTTAAAATCTATCATTACTAAACATTTCAATATTTTAATCTTTTATCAATTCTTATAACATTCTAGTTTTCTATTTCTAATACATAATACCATCTTATGTACCTTGCAGAATCTTCTTTTTTAAAGAAATTATACCTTACCCTTTATCCTTAAAAAAAAATCCTTTTTTCCCATCTTGTTTCATACCTTTGTGGCTTTTCCCTCTCTTTTCCCTTCCTTTCTTATCCCCCCTGGCCTTTTTACCCCCCCCCTCTACTAACCTCCACCTTTTTAGCTTTCCCTCTCTGTTGTAATCCTTTCTCCTTTTGCTCAGTAACATTGAGTTGGTTTTGCCTCTTATTTTTTCCTTTCTTAAATGTTTTTTTAAGTCTTAAGTCCTTCATTTTCCTTCCTTTCTTCCTCCATTCTCTCTTAGTTATTTTTTTAGATTCACTGAAGATGGCATCTTCTTCTTTTTCTTCTTCTTCTTCTTCTGTTTCCTCCATCTCTTGTTGTGTTTGCTGATAAATAGCAAGCGCCCTTTCTAAAGAAAGGAAAGCTTCTTTCACAGTGTCCTTACTTTCTTGATATTCCTTTCTAAGTTCATCATCAGATAAAGCCATTCTTTGTTCTTCTTAGAGCAACCAAAATGTTTCAAAAGTTAAAACAATTCCTCAAAGTCCCAGAGACATCAATCAGTCCAAACAACACACAAAGTTCTCACTTTCTCTTCCTGGGGTGGTATCAGTAAAAGGGAAAAGAAAAAAAGCCCAATCTGTATTTTACAGCCTTCTTCCAATCAATTTCTAGTCTCAAAATCTTCAAGGCATCTCCTCCAGCAAAATCTTAATATATTTTTTTTTGTCCTCTCCCTTCCCACTGATAACAAGAAGCCAAGTTTTTACCTTTTATAAAAAACAACAGGTTTCTCAATGGCCATTTGTTGATTCCATAGGGAAGGAGGGTAAACTTTCCTTTCAGCACCTCAATTTTGCCGCTTAAAATCCTCCTCTGGAAACCAAGTATTTTTCAAAAAGTCATAGTTCTCAGGATTAAACACCTCTTAAACTCCCGGATCAGCCAAAAAACTTTCTCTTGAAAACTTTCTCCCCTCTTCCTCCTGCTCAGTCTTACCCAGCTGCCGGCTTCTTTGTGGCGGCCATTACAGACCGCCGCTTGACCGCCTTGAGAAAAGGGAATTTTGCCGGTTGGGCAGGGGGTCTGCAACACCCCCAAACCCCTCACCAGCTCTCCCTATCTTTGGCTGCCTCTGTGGGTCAGCCTTAGCCTCCAAACCCGTCCAGATCGGAGGCACCAAAACGGCTAGCGCGGCAGGGATCGCGCAGGATCGCGGAACCCTGCCGCTAGCGAAGCCAACAAACCGGAAGTCTGACATTGCCTTTTTTAGCAATGTTTTTCAATCCCAATTTAGCCTATAGTGTTGGGATGTTTTGGCAATTTTCCATTCATACATCAACCAAGTGTGAAGTTTATAAAGGATATTTTGGTGAATGGTTTCAAATCTACTGAATTTCTACAGTTGTATATATTTTATTTTATTATGTATCATGACCTTTCTCTAGAAGAAGTAGATCAATATATAATATTCTTTCTTCCATTTTTCCCCGTAACAATTCTATGGAGAACTCTTTGAAAGTTGAAAAAAAAAGTGAGTGATCTGATGTTATGCAGTGAAATCCCCATGGCTAAGACTGATCTTGATTTGGAATGTCACATAACTTGGTGCAAAACCAGAAACACTCCACGTTTGCAAATACTTGATGAAATAATAGTCCTGGATAAAACTTTTTGTTTTGTTTCCTAATATTATTTTCAAGTGCAGGCTCTACTTTTTGAAATCAAATAAACCTGATCCATTGGTTACTACAGGAATTAACCAACCAGCATGTCACCTGAGTCTTATGTCATGGGCCAACTTTAAAGGACACAATATAATTTAATCTAATATTTCTATCACACTTTCTATGCTATAGATAACTACTTTTTGTAAAGACTATAGACAAATTTTGTGGGGGGGAGATAAACACTAAATCTAACATATACTATTCAATTATTTTCTGGTATTGCTACATGCACCATTGTATTTACAGTTAGTCAAAAAGAAAGTGCGATATAGTTAAATTTAAGCATGAGCCAATCTAGCATTAAGTTTCCTTTACCTTCATTGTGCTTTTGGATTTTGTCTGCATTGAATTCTGAAATTATCTCTTACTTTCAGGCTTGGATTCCCATGCATGTTATATTGCTCTGGTGTAATTAGTAAATGTTAATAAGCATACAGTTTTAAAGATTATTGTTACAGAGCCATAACAACAATAGCAAGTTTACTTACATGGAATTTTGGTTAGTTCATTCATAAATTTCTCCTTTAACTTTGAAAATGCATCTTCTTTTGCACTGCCTTTTCCTCCTCCAGGAATCACTGGTTCTGTGGCATTATTTGCTATTGCAGTAGCGACAGTGGTACCTGGTAGTGCTGCTAGTGCCTGGTGTTGACTTTCTTTTGCCATTTTAGTCCCAAGGGAACTGAGATTGAAAACAAAGCAGAGAGAAAAATGTTCAAAAGGTTAAACTTCATCGTAGGTCAATAGCAAACTAGACAACAGTAACCCCAATTGGTACACCTGCTTCCTGGATAAATATCACTTCATTAGTACATTGCTTCATGTTGGCTTATACAATATTTATTAAACTATTGGGGGAAAAAGATTCTTTCAGAAGGTAAAAACTGCTTATTCTTATATCTGTCTCCTGAGTCCAAAACAGTTATTTCTGTTGGATACCTCAATATGGGCTTAGCATCTGTTGTTTAAACTTTGAATTCTGCCCTTTCATTTTGAATAGATAAGTAAAGTGACAGCAGTTCTATATATACAAACATTTCAGTGCATTTGCATAATTATTTGTACATGTCTGTTGGATTGAAAATTTTCACAGCACCACTAAAAATGAAAATAGAAAGCAATTACATCAGCATAATTAAAGAACCTCCACGCTCTCTTGAACTCTTTAACCAATGTGCTCTCTATTTCAGCAGAATTGGACATTATTATTTTTTTTTCCATCTTACTTTTGAGTCATATTTATTAAAAACAAATTTTCTTCTACTGACATTTGATTCCAACATTATTCAGTTAAATTATTGACCTTCCTCAACTGTAAATAGTGTTAAAATCACTGCATCTGTGTGTTGTTTAGCTTCATCCAAATTAGAACTCCAGGCTGTTGAAATAAATTCATAGCTACATTAATGTATTTTTGACTTAATGCTTTTTTCTTGGGTTTTGGGGAGATATCTTTACACAGACTTAGCATAAAACAATATACATTTATATGGACTATATAACAGTCATCTTGAATACTCCTCAGAGGATAGCTCAACATTTGTTTTAGAAGACTATTTCAGTCTTGGGCTGTCTCTTAAATAATGTTTTGAGGACTAATTCCTATCATTTCTATATCAGAAAACTATAGAGAAAATGGATTTAAGAGATAAGGATAATTTATTATTACTCTGGGTATAAAATTGTTTGTACTTTTCCAGAAACAACTAAGTTTTATAGGTTCCCACTGGGAAATGAATTATTAAAAACCCAATAACTAAAGTTGAATAAAATAAGCCTTCTCAAATGGAGGGTGCAGTAAACAACAAACAACAAACCAAATGTTTTTTTTTTTAAATATCATAAATGTTGCACATACTAACATATTTTGGTCATCGAAGCATTTCCTTTAATACCACTGTTCAAATGGCAAGCTGAATCAAATGATAAATGCTATGTAGTCACTATTTTCATGCTTACAACTCGTTTAAAAATAAAGATAAACACTGTGCAGCCAATTATTTCTAATGTATTTAAAAATCATATGGTAGATTGAAAAAAGTAAAAAAGTGCAATTGGAGAAAAAGACACGAATAACTAAGTTTTTGTTACTTTGTTTTTATGAATTTTTGAGCAATGGGTAACTTTTTCTTTTTCACTGGTACATCTTTGCATGCTGTGTTTCCTGGAAAATCTGCTCCCTCCACTTTTCTTTTCTTTGATTTGCTTACTGAATAGCACCACTATCAATAAAGGAGAATATTTGTAGCTCAGGATTGAAATGGTTTATGGGCTGTAATCCACCTGTGCTGAGGTTGTTATAAAATGAGCAGTCATAAGTCAAAGACTACCTGTATAGTGCAATATATTTTTCTTTTCTTTTCTTTTTTTACACACGAAGCATTTTTTCTATCACTTGTTGCTTGAAAACCATGATTAAAGCTTGATTATTGCTTGTCTAATTATTTGTTTATCCTGTATAAAGGTCCCATGAGTCCATAAACAGTAGTGAAGTCATAGGGAATGAAACTGAAAAGGGTCGCATCCCCAAAGCACTATCTAATAAATCACAGTGGGAGAGTATTCTTTTTCACCTGTTTATTTTTGCAGTACTGCAAGTATAGAAGAATTTTAAAGAGGACATTCATATTGAAACTAACCAATAACATGTTGTAGACTGATTACACATCAAGTCTCAGCATATATTTGATTATCTACTAAAGAAACAATGACACAGTGATTAATTCAAAAATATAATAATGAAAGGAGATTCTATTATTCACATTCTCTACTGTGTATTATGTTGAAGAATTCTTTCCCCATTTTCCAACAGAAAGGTTTTGGCAAGGGCAGCTATCCTCATTATGGCAGCTCTGTGACATGACTACGGGCAACAATAGCCTCAGAAATAATCTTTATTGTTTGCTCAATCTATGCTTTTCATTTTGCGTACTACATATCTTTTAGTGCCTTTCCCCCAGCGTTTGCTAAGTAAGTTTTGCAGCTACTCCAAACAGTTCCTCAGATGTTGAGGTATGATTTGGGATGAGCCTGGGATAATTATCAGCTTTTTCATGACCTTAGACTGAGATTGAAAGATTGATATTGCTGTTCCAAAGAGAAGTGAAATTTAGTGTCTTTTACTTAAATAGGCTCTATCTAACCAGAATCACACACAGAGAATCTTAAGAAAACACCACTAATCTATAGTCCCAATAAGTGAGTCTGAGACTTCTTTAGAGAGCTTCTAAAGCAGGGGTGTCAAACTCAAGGCCTGGGGTCCAGATCCAGCCCACAGGTGCTTAGAACTGGCCCAGGGGGCAGCTTTAGAAACAGCAAGGGACCTGCCCCTGTGGTGCCTCTGCCAGCAAAATCCAACTCTCCCAAACTCCATTTTCACTGGCAGAGATTTGCGGGAAGCTGCCACAGTTGAATATGATGCTTGGGAGTCCATTTTTGCTGGCAAAGTGTTCAGGCCATCACAGATGCCCCTTACACAAGTGACATCAAACTGGCCATGCCCACCATGGCCACATCCACGCTGGCCCTCCAAAGTCAAACACAACCCTGATGTGGCCCTCAATGAAATCAAGTTTGACACCCCTGCACTAAAGAGTTGGATGCCTTGGGACCTTTCTACAATTATAGCCTTGGTACTATGATTCATACAAAAATAATTTTCCAGATTAGGTTATAAAATCTCGATACTTGCTCTAGACCATTGTTTCTTAAAGTGTGGTCATAGGACCTCTCTGGGTCCCCCAAAACCCCTTCAGAGTCCTCAAAAATCAAATGCCTATAATGAAAAATAATAGAATATTAAAATACCATCTAAAAATATTGACAAGCTGTCATAGTCAATACATATTACATTAAAAATTGTACTTAACTACAGTCATTTCAGTGATCATGTACAAAGCAGAGATAATGTCTGATGATAACATCAATATCAATATCATGTTACACCAGTTTGGTGTTCTGATTAACATTTGCGCTAGAAACAAGAAGCCTAACATATTTAGTTCTCCCTTGGGCATTAAAACCAGCTGGGTGACTTTGAGATAATTATTCTCCCATGGCCCAACATATCTCAAGAGTTGTTGTTTGGAATATAGGAGGTGGGAGCAATATGTATGATATTATGTATAGAGTTGTACAAAACAAAGGCAGAATATAGATGAAATAATTTTTAAAAGCAACCAACCAACCAAACAAATGTTATTGTATGCCCTGAACATATCTAAATGCAATTGTTTGTGATTGAAGTTACATGTGCATGGCTCCAAACACCGAATGATGCATATTTTTATAAAAACACTGAGACAACTGTCAAATACAGAGGGGTATGAAACTTGATGTTATAACTCTACCAGCAATCCAAGGATAATACTTAAAGGGTCAGGAAACTGTTACGTTGATTTGATAGTGCCTTGAGAAAATAGTGCTGTTTATTGTGATTACTTCCAATAATTTTTGTCACTAAAATGGTTCATCAACACAGTATTCTAATCTCATCTAAAGGAAATAACCAAGCAAATGTTTTCAGTTATCTGAAGATGTTGATGGAATGCACAATAAAGGTAGAATATATCCAAAGTTTGCTTTATATGCTCTCAGAGGAATACCAAATTATCTTCTAGTGAATATTACTTTAGTTTTTAAATTATCTACTGTCTTATTCCTGGATGGTTTCCCAAGTTTTATTGCTTGAGTAGATTTTCTTTTCTACTGAAAATCCAGATTAAAAATGATAATTCTATCAGCAAGTGTGCTACTAGAGGAGCAAATACATTGGACAAAGTATATACCAACATCAGTCAAACCATATGTCACTACTTTTAGCACCAGCATACATTCCTCTTAGGAGACGGGCTCTGACTATAATAAAGACAGTAAAATCTTGGCCAGAAGATGCTTCCCAACAACTTCAGAATTGTTTTGAGAACACAAATTGGGACATCTTTTACCACCCTGACCTAGAGGAGCACATTGCAACTGTTCTGTGCTATATCAAACACTGCACAGATACTATCACTGTTGATAAATGTATTAGGATCTATCCCAATCAGAAACCCTGGATGACCAAGGAAGTTCAGTGCCTCTTGAGTGAAAGGACCAAGGCCTTTAGGTCCGGTAATGGGGCAAGATACAGTGTTGCCAGAGCTAATCTGAAAAAAGGTATTTGGAAGGCCAAGACTTATTGTAAGAGGAAGATTGAGGATAATTTTTATAGCAATAACATGAGGAAGGTGTGGTGAGGGATTTAACAAATTAAAAACCATCAACCGACCAATGTCATCCCTGCTGAGGGGGATGCTTCATTGGTAGAGGAACTGAATCATTTCTTTGCTTGCTTTGAAGTGGAGACATCAGAAACAGATAAAAAACAACTACCAGCCAATTGTAGCCAGCAATTCCTTGTGGAGGAACATGAGGTGAGGAGCATTCTGAGGGCTGTGGACCCTAGAAAGGCTGCCAGTCCTGACCACATCTCTGGTTGAGTGCTTAAAGACTGTGCTGATCAGTTGGCTGGAGTCTTTACCAGGATCTTCAATTGGTCTTTATCCCAGTCCACTATTGCATCTTGTTTGAAGTCTTCCACCATTGTTCCACTGCCAAGGAAGTTCCCTATCAATAACCTCAATGATTACAGAACAGTGGCACTCACTCCTATCATCATGAAGTGCTTTGAGAAATTGGTCTGCCGACACATCATTTCTTGTCTTCCGCATACATTTGATAAACACCAGGTTGCATACAGAAAAAAATAGATCTACAGAGGATGCTATAGCCACTCTTCACACTGCTCTGACTCATCTAGAACGGGGGGGGGGGGGGGGGGAGCTATGTGAAGATGCTTTTTGTGGATTTTAGTTCTGCATTTAAAACAATTCTTCCACATAGACTAGTGTCTAAATTTCTGGACCTTGGGCTTTCTAATTCAATCTGCCTTTGGATTATGGATTTCCTGGCTGGCTGCTCACAGAGGGTCAGATTAGGTAATCATACCTCTTCAGCCCTTATTCTGAACACTGTTACACCACAGGGTTGTGTGTTGAGTTCCTTACTCTATACTCTTTATGTGTATGACTGCATTCCCACTCACGCTAGTAATACTATTGCTAAATTTGCAGATAATACAACAGTGGTGGGACTCATCTCCGGGGGGGGGGGGGGATGAGTCTGCCTACTGAGATGAGGTGGACCGGTTGCTTTCGTGGTGTGGAGACAATAACTTGGTCCTCAACACCAATAAGACCAAGGAACTTATAGTGGATTACAGAAGGAACAGATCAGACATCCAGCCCTTGCTTATCAATGGAGACCGAGTAGAGCAAGTGGCCAGTTTTAAGTTTCTGGGTGTTACTCTAAAAGAGGACCTGACCTGGAGTGCCCACATTGCAGCACTGGTCAAAAGGTCTCAGCAGAGATTATACTACCTGAGACTTCTCAGAAAACAACAACTGAATGAAAAACTGCCGGTGACCTTCTACCACTGCACCATAGAGAGCATTTTAACACACTGCACCTCTGTATGGTTTGCCAATTGCACAGTGGCAGATAGGAAAGCATTCCAGAGGGTTAATGTCATTGCCCAGAAAATCATTGGTTGCCCTCTCCCCTCTTTGGAAGAGCTTTATAGCTCCCGCTGCCTTAAGAAAGTTCAAAATATTCTCAAAGATCCATCTCATCCTGGGAACCCTTTTTTTGAACTATTACTATCTGGCAGATGGTACAGAATAATAAAAACAAGGACAAATAGGCTGAAAAACAGCTTCTATCCCAGGACAGTAGCTCTTTTGAATTCTGCTATATAGTGCAGTGTTGGTGTGATGTTGGGGGTTTCCGGTTCAATGCATGAAGGGTGAAGGATGTGTGTTCGTGTTTATTTTCATGGTCGTGGTCATGATGTGCACTGAAGATGGTGTTTGATTTTGTTGTACGAGGTGCAATGACAATAAAGTAAATGAAACTAATTAAAATGTAAGAATATGCCAGTTTGAATGACACAAAACATAAGACATTGCTGCAAGATTCTTTGTACTGAAATGCTAGGACATGTGTCTTTCATTAAATTTTAGATATTTCAATAAATAGATAAAAGTACAAGAGAAGTATAAGGTATATTAAAAAGTGTGGAAAAATGCTTTCATTTACAAACTTTGGTGTGGCAAGGTCTCCTATTTTTCTTAATTTCATATAAATCATAAATCATTATATGAACTGTTTAGCCAGTTGAAAAATCTATCACTGGGGTTTTATTTCACAAGAGCAAGCCAAAATGAAATCAGGTATGGAATTAGGGTAATGGATTAATTACTTAACACAGAATGACTATAACTTAGACATGGTTTCACCTACAGTTCCCAGCATACTTGTTTTAAATAAAGCCAATCTGACCAGTATGAGTAAAACTAATATTATAGTGATATTGAATAGGCTGGAGTGTTTAATTAAATTAATTAATCATTAGATATAGTATGGTTTTTAAGTCTTTTCACGCAATCCCAAAAGTGTAAAGTGTAGAATGATAAGAACACCAAAGGCTGGCTCTTTTGTGTCTGTTCTCTAGTAGGATGAGTACCACAATTGTCCAAAATATTTTAATATTCTCTTTGAACATAGTACAAAGAAAATCAACAATAGAACTTTACATAGGATGAATTTTCACCCAAAGCTTGAAGCTTTTATCATTCATAAAAAAATATAAATTTTGGTAAAAAGAATCAGTTTAACTGCACTTGTCATGCATTCTTTGTAGCATATATGATATTCAATTTGGATTAATGTTCCATAATTTCTAACATTCATAGTGTTAGTCACCTGATTTATGATTCACTTCTGATGAACATAACTGTGTTTAAGAGGTCGCCTTGATAGTGGCCTCTCCAAATGGAAGTCTACCGATCTAATCTGCTTGTGACCCTGTCACTACTGAAGTTGATATGGTTCTACGATCTGCTTTGTATTTAGCTCCTTTTTCCAGCCGAATGCCTATCATTTTTGCTGGGTGTCCTGATTCCTTTTTATTAAACATTGTCAACTGCTTGTTATCTTTCTTTTGCACTCCAGTTAAAGGTTGTGCCCTTTTGTTCTTGGCGGTTATATCTGTTTTCTCTGTCCCTTGAGGGCATTTGAGTTTAAATTTAAAAGTTTAAAAGTATAACATTTTGTTTTCCTTTAAAAAAAAAACATGGATTTTATATGGATGAAACAGATATACTAGGATATATTTTCTCTGGGAGTGACATTTATCTTTTATTCACTGTCTTTTTATTCTTTATTAATCCTTTCAATTAATCACACTTTTAGAATATGTTTCTTTTTCTCTTTTTAATAAACTATTGACAGTTACTTTGCTACTAATTTTTTTTTGACTCTGTATTTCTGTGTCTCTGTGTGTATAGCTTCAGTTGGTTAGAAAGGGAAATGATTTTTCATATGTAATCAATGATAATCATTACCATTATTACTTTTAAATTATTCCAAAGCATTGCTGCAGCTTGATTACATAAATGTGACATCAGTATGGGAACAACTTATCTTTTGCTTAGCAAAAATTATGTTAGTTTGTTATCAGAGTTTGAATAAATTGCCCTGTGGTGTTTATTTGACTTTATGTGGTGCTTTGTTGGATACATTAATATTTAATAAATACATTTAATACTTACATTTAACTGCTAAGTTGGGAGTTCTGGCCAAGATTACAGTTAGGAAAAAACTGCTTAAATTAATTTCAGTATGAGAATCTTGAGATCTCTTTCTAGCCTTGTTCCAAAGGACATGCAAAGAAGGTAAAAATTTGGAAATCTAAAAAGATAATAAAAACTTGAAAAAGCAACAGAATGCCAAGAGAAAAATAGCAATTAGAGAAAAATAGCACTTAGACTTACGGTATATACCACTTCATAGAGCTTTAAATCCTTTCTAAGTGGTTTACAAAGTTAACATATTGTCCCCAACGATCTGGGTCCTCATTTACTGACCTAGGAAGGATGGAAAGCTGAGTCAACTTTGAACTAGTCAGGATCGAACTTTGAACTAGTCAGGATCGAACGTCAGCAGAATTAGTCTGGAAAACTGCATTCTAACCACTTGTTGTTAGCTGGTAGCAGGTGTGGATGGCTGAAGACAGCAAGGACTCAGATGAGGGGCCAGGACCATTAGGGAGTGGATTGCTGCCTTCAGAGACTGTGGGGGCTGGTAGCAGCTATGAGGAGGTTCCCGAGAAGCCTGTGCCAAATGTGCGTGCACACGGGATTGCTTGCAGGAAAGAGCAGCTACAACAGCACAGGCTACTCAGGAGTAAGGCTTCCAGGTGATGGCCCCTCCTTCAAGAAGATAAAAGCCAGCTGTGAACGAATGTTCTTTGCAGAAGGCAAAGACGTTTTGAAACTCCAGCCTCGTGGACATTCCAATATCCTGAGTTTATATTTGAAGATTCTTGTATTGCAAATTATTTCTTGTCTGTTATCTTTTGGCAGTCTCGCACAGTTTGGGAAGGCTTGTACAGCTAATTATTTTGCAGCAGCATTAAAAGGTTTCTGTTCCCTTTGGATTGTGTTTGATTTGTTGGAAAAGGGCATGGGTCAGAACACCATTGTACCACCATGGCTCTTTAATAAAAATGAAAAGAAAATCTACGTACTGTATTTATTATCCATATCTTTAAAAATGTCTAAGCTCTTAAATATATAAAAATGATATTATTAGATATCTAGATTAGATATTTATAGAAAAAAGAAATTAAATATTTTGTTTTCATCTTGCTATTCCCAAGTTGCTTTTCATAATGTCATGGATGATTACATTTTGTGATCATTGCTTTGTTTTACTACAGATATTATCTTAATAATGGAAAAATAAAATTTGCTGAAAATTCAGAAAACTAGTTACTATATGTGTAATAAATGAGTAATTTTAATGTATAAAATTATACATATATAGTGCATAAAGAAGAAGTACTGGAGACATACTAAAATGTTGAAACAAGAAACATGAAGAAACATTCTTCAAGAAAAGGCAATTCTTTTATAATTTTTATTGCTTGATCCAAAATTGTTAAAATAGATACATAATAAATCAGCCATAACAAATTTCCATGCAGAATTTAGTAATGCCAGTCTATTGACTTAAAATTAGCAGAACACATTTCTCCTCTTCTCTCCATCGTCTGCACAGCTGTACATCTGTTTCAAGGCTTGGGGAAGTCTCCAGAGCAAATCTGGGATAATGCCCAAGTGTAGAGAGAAGAAAGGACTGAGGCAACAATCTTATTTGGTGACCAGAAATCTGCTTGTCTAACGTACAACTCATTTAAATGGCTTTAAAAAATAAGAATCAACAAAGAGAGAAAATAAGGGGGAGCAATGATATAATTGCCAGTAACTATAAAACAAAACAAAAAATCTATGCCTTAATAATTTTAAGATGTCCCACTGCAAACTCTAATTATTCTAATTCCATTCTTCCTATCCTATCCTATCCTATCCCATCCTACCCTACCCTATCCTATTCCAGTGACTTGAAAAAAGCTTAGTGATGATGACCTTCTGAAACTGGAAACAAATGCTGTTTGCAGAGCAGAGGTGTGACATGTGACCTATGAACATCCAGTAGTGTGCATGCTGCTGCATTCTGGACCAGTTGTACCTAGTTGTCCTGAGATATCCTAAAGAACAGCCCCATGCCATCACATTGCCATCATGCAGATTGGAAGTGACCAAGACATGAATGACCATTGTTAAGTTCTGCGCATGGGTGCAAGGAGCAGAGACGAGGCAGCGAACAGTGAACTTCAACTCTTTATTAAGCATTCTGAACAGAGCAATCACCTAGGGCAGCAGCAGCCCTTTTATACGGTTGTCTGTTGTCCTATTAGCCAATGAAAAACATGGAAGTGTTAAACCCTTGAACCAATGAGAGTTGGCCCGTTAACAGCCAATCAGATGTCCCAGAAAGGACCAATCTGATGTCGCTATTATCGGCCAATCAGAAGTGCAGGATTAGAACCCTGCTTTTTACTTAAGGTTGTGAAAACTTTATTAAACGCCTTTATTAGTTCATAACACCCCTTCCCCCTAGGTTCCGTTTGAGGGGTATGGTAACGTAATCGCGTAGATATGCAGGTCATTTCAATTGCCTATTAGATTTGCGCTGTCCCATCAGTTCCTGTCTGTAGTCCGGTTCTGGTGGAGCGTTTTTTGATTTATTTGGTGCAGGCGGTTCTGCATCCCCACAGGATGATTCAGCGCTGCTAATTCTGTCATTGTTGTCCTCCGGTTCCTGTGCCTGGCCGCTGACTTTATTTGATTTCGTCATCCAGCATCTCGAATTCGGTTCCCTCAACATCCCCTCCCCCCTCAGTTTGAGAGTCACAGGAGTCGTGGGAACTGGGTTGCAACCGAGAGCGAAGCTGATCTATATGGCGTTTCCATATTTTCCTGTCCCTTGTTTGTACGCGGTACGATCTGGGTCCAGTGGCTTGGGTTATGGTTGCTTCGACCCACAACGGTTCACCGGAAAGATTTTTAGTGAAGACTAAGTTGCCTACCTTGAATTCGTGGCACTTTTCGCTAGATCCACAGGGTTTCTCTGGTGCCTAGGCCAGGTGGAGATGGTCGAGGTGGGAGCGAAGCCTGCGTCCCATCAACAGTTCAGCTGGCGTTTTGTTGGTTACGCTGTGTGGGGTGATGTGTTGAAGTAGGAGTATTCTGCTCAGTTTGTCGTCAATGTCCCCATGGTCCGTCTTGTGAAGAGTTTTTTTAAGAAATTGGACCATGCGCTTGGCCCTTTAATTGGCCGCAGGGTGCGCCGGCGAGGTTAACGCATGGCGGATGCCCCGGTCCGCTAAGTATTGTTCGAATGCCAGGGCTGTGAACTGGGGTCCGTTATCGGAGACTAAAACGTCTGGCAGTCCATGTGTTGCAAATAGTTTATTTAATTTGCGGATGACTGAATCGGTTGTAGTAATCTTCATCTTGTGGATTTCGAGCCAGTTGGAATAGGCATCCACTGTTAGGAGGAATGTATGTCCCTTAGTAGGTCCCGCAAAGTCAATGAGGATGCGGGACCATGGCCCCCGGGGGTTTCCCACTCCATTGCAGTTGCTCTAGGTGGAGCACTGCTGACTTCTTGGCACTTTAGACAAGTCTTCACCCAGGCTTCAATCTGCTTATTGATGCCCAGCCACCATGCATAGCTTCGTGTGAGCGCTTTCATACGCATGATGCCAGGGTGACCATCATGCAATGCTTTCAAAACTGCTTGTTGTAACCGCTCTGGGATGACGACTCTGTCTCCCCATAGGATGCATCCTTTCTGTGAGAAAAGTTCTGTTTGCCAGTTTCTGAAAGGGGTGAAGTCGTCAGGGGTTTGTTCTACTGGCCATCCTCATTCGACCCAGCTGAGAACTCGCGCCAGGACAGGATCTCGTTTCATTACGATAGCGATGTCTCTGGCTGTTAGCAGCGGTGAATGTAGGGTTTCAATCTGGAGTGTTGTGGGGGTTGGAGCTGGGTCGTCGACGGTTTCCGGAAGTGGGGCCTGGCTCAATGCATCAGCGTGGGGAATGGCTTTCCCCGGGCGGTGTTGCAATTTATAATTGTACGCAGCTAAGAACTCTGACCAACGAGTCATTCTAGGTGACAATATATAGGGGGTTGGCTTGTCTCCCGCTATAATCCCCAGCAAAGGCTTGTGATCGGTAATAATAGTAAAAGCTCGTCCATATACATATTCATGAAACCGTTTCACAGCAGATACAACAGCAAGAGCCTCTTTGTCAATTTGGCTATAGTTGCGTTCAGCTCTCGATAAGGTCCTTGAAAAATAGGCAATAGGGGCCTCTCTACCATTTGGTAACACATGACTTAAAATGGCTCCTACTTCAAACGGTGACGCGTCACACGTAATGGTTAAAGGCAAAGTCTCATTTTCTGCATTAAAACAGCATCGGAGGTTAGTAAGTTTTTCACTTGTTGGAATGCGTGCTCCTCTCGGTGTCCCCAGACCTAGGTTACTTTTTTGTCGAGAAGTCTATGTAGGGGCTCAGCTACGGTCACCTTCTGGGGCAAGAAGATGTAAAAGTTAATGAGCCCCAGGAAAGCTTGGAGGTCTGTCCTATTCTTGGGTCTTGGGGCGTTTTTGATCGCTCTTAGTTTGCTATTAGTGGGGTGAATGCCTTGCTTATCAATTAGGTACCCTAGGAACTCTACTTTCTCTGTACACAGTTGACATTTATTTTTTTTAACCTTTAGGCTGGAGTCTTTAAATTTCTGGAGAACCATTCTAAGACGCCTCTCTAGTACTTCTCTATTCAGGGCCGCAATTAAAACATCGTCAAAATATGGCACGACCCCCTTGATCCCTTGGAAAAGTCTCTCCATCAGATTTTGAAAAATCCCTGGGGCCACACTCACTCCGAATTGTAGTCGGTTGTATTTAAAAGTACCTTGGTGTGTAACGATCGTGTGTGCTTCCGCGGTTTTTTTATCTACAGGCAGTTGTTGGTACGCCTGCGCTAAATCCAATTTAGTGAAGACTTTTCCGCCCCCAGGGAATGGAGAAGGTGTTGTACCACTAGCACTGGGTAAGCATTCTGTTGAAGGGCGTGATTGAGGGTGGCCCGGTACTCCCCACAAATCCTTAACGATCCATCCGGTTTGATGGGTGTTACGATTGGGGTTTCCCAATGGGCGTGGTCAGTTGGTTCTAAAACACCCTGGGCTATTAATTTATCGAGCTGCTCGTCGATCTTTGGTTTTAGGGCAAAAGGTACCTGACGAGGCTTAAGGCGGATGTGGGCTACTTCAGGGTTAAGGTTAAATGATATCGGGGTCCCCTTGTACTCGCCTAGTTTGTCTGCAAAGACGTCCTGGAATTCCTGAATGAGGGCCTCCTCCCAGTCGTCGCTTCTGGTTTGGTGAATACCGGCTACCTCGATCCCGAGTGGGGCGAACCATTGAAGGCCTAACAAACTAGGCCGGTTGCGATCAATGACGGTCAGCGGTAATGACGCAGTACGATTTTTGAATGATACTTGGACTTGGCTGGAGCCGATGACCGGAATTCGGTTCCCCTGGTAATCTTTGAGTATAATTCTTTGGGCTCTGAGGTCTTGACGCTGGACGGCAGGGATTAATTGTTTAAGGGTCTTCCAGGAAACCATCGAGAGGAACAACCCTGAGTCGACTTCCATCACGCAAGGTTGGTTCTCGATGGCGAGCCTCACTCGGATCTTCTTCGCATCTAACGATGAAGCGTGACCGATGGTAATGGTTTGGTGTGCCTCTTCCTGTCTTGTTGAAGTGGCAAGTGTTTTATTTCTGTAGGAGTGGTTGTTCCATTGGTGGTTCAAGTGTTCTCAACTCACAGGATGATTCCCTGTGGTCTGGCGGTAGTTGTTTTCTCTCCGATTTGGGCTGGGTCCTCGCTTGCTTCTACAGACCTTCCCGATGTGGCCTCTTTTCCCACAGGAATGGCAGAGCACGTCGAGGAATTTGCAATCTGATCGCGGGTGGTTTGCCCCACAACCCGTGCATTGGTGCGGTAGTCTTCGATTCGATTGGTCGCATTTGGACCGGAGCTGGTTGATCTCCTCCTCCTCACTTTCTGATGGAGATTTGAGGTCCTCGTGGTGGGCCGCTGTTGTGTGCCTCTCTAGGTGAGGTGAGGTATTGTTGGCGAGTTGACGGAGCAGTGCAGTGGTGCAGTGCATTTGGTCTTTAACCACCTCAGCTGGTTTTGCTAGTGCCTTGGCCATCTTAAAGACGGTAGGCCCGCAATGGGTCAGGAACACTGCTCGCTTTTTCCCCGTAGTTGCGTCTTTCAAGTTGTTGGTCTCCAGAAACATCTGGAACCGGTCCATGTACGAGTCCCAGTCTTCTTGTGCCGGGTCAAATGGAGCGGGTGGTATGGCGCCGCTGGACATGTTTTCCGTTGTCGATGTGCCTTCAGCCACGTGCTCTGTTTGGTGCTCTGTGAGTGTTCAATCAGCTCAGATGTCTCCGCATCCCACCTTCGTCGCCAGTGTTAAGTTCTGCGCATGGGTGCAAGGAGCGGAGACAAGGCAGCAAACAGTGAACTTCAACTCTTTATTAAGCATTCTGAACAGAGCAATTACCTAGGGCAGCAGCAGCCCTTTTATAGGGTTGTCTGCTGTCCTATTAGCCAATGAAAAACATGGAAGTGTTAAACCCTTGAGCCAATGAGAGTTGAACCAATGAGAGATATCCCAGAAAGGACCAATCCGATGTCGCTATTATCAGCCAATCAGAAGTGCAGGATTAGAACCCTTTTCACTGAAGGTGGTTAAAACTTTATTAAACGCCTTTATTAGTTCATAACAACCATGTATCCCAGTCCTTGAAACTGTGCAATTGGTGCACATGTGGATCAAGCAGGAGCCATAAGGTGTGGTCCAGGTCTGGGAGAGTGTGATCCCATCAAGAGTTAAAGATAAAAAATCACCAAATCTCGGAGAGCCGAAAACCCAGAGCCATTTGTTTTGTCAATATACAGATACCTGGACAGCAGCACAACATCACCAGGGTAAAGATGTACAGCTGATCATCATCAGAGTACTGATGATATGGTACCCTATGCCATTGGGTGACCTCAAAGATACTATTATATCTTTTAAGTCAATAGAAAATAAAATATTAATAGAAAGTTTAAGGAGAATTCCTTGATGTCTGCAAACATACGTTTGTTATATCTGTGAACTGGTATGTGACTAAGCATATTAGATAGACTTCACAGATTTTCTCTCTGCTCCCTCCCCAAACTCCTTGCCGGACTGATTCAGAGTATGAAATAATATATTTTCTACAAACACTATTTTGGGGCCATTTGTGTTCCATCTTCATTCAGCTCTCTAATTACTGAGATAGTAAGTAGTTCAAACTGAGCAGTCCATTTGGTTATTTAAAAGCCAAAGTGGTATATGAAGGCAAAATTATTCTAGCTATGTTTTATTTGTGCCTTAATAAAGGCTACCTGCATAATTTTCAACTTTTGTAGTAGCTATGGCCTTCAATATTATATTTCTGCTTTTCCTAGAGGAAACATACCAGTTCATTTAAATTCAGTAAGTAAAATCACTTCCTTTTATGCTCTGCATATTTTCTACAATATTTGTTTAAAAATCACTAGATGCAACCAATAGCTGGGATTACTAAACTATGTACATGTTGCATAAATAGCTGCCTTGGGATCAACTCAATAGTTACTGCTTGGCTTTTGGAAGTAGAATGTCTATGGAAACTACAGGAGATTAAATCCCAATATATTGCCATTATTAACTCTTAAATAAAAATGGGGACATTTGAATGGATAGAAAATGAATGCACAAATGATACATTAGTCAGACTAACCACTGGATGGCATTGCAGATCCATAAAAAAATACTGGAAAGGCCAGAAGTCTGCCTCTAAAACTGGGAGAAAAGGGGAAGGGTTTTTTTTTTTTTTGTTTAGTAGTTATTTCTTATTTGAGTGAAATGGGTAACAATCAAGCGTTGCAATCTTGATATTTCAAACTTCTGAGCACCTTGGATTTAATTATGATTAGTATATTATTGAAAAGCCCTGCAGAACATTACAGATAATCAAGCCATCACAAAGAACACACTCTTATGATTAGAATGTCCAAGTAAACTGCATCCACTATAATGTCACTTAAATGCTTTTGCATAAAGATGTTGGAAAGGCATTTGAATAACAGTTAACCCTTTCAAATTCTGCTTCATTTCCATAGAAATTGTGCTATTCGAAAATAATAATTCTAAACCAGTAATAAGAACCAGGAGGAATCCTAGGTTTATGTGTTCCATTTATTAGTCCAACCTACCTTTGGTGCATCACATTAGGGCCAGTGGTGGTATTCAATTTTTTTTTACTATCAGTTCTGTGGGCATGGCTTGGTGGGCATGGTGTAGTTTGGTGGATGTGATGTGGGTTGGTGGGCATGGTAGGGTAAGGATACTGTAAAATCCCATTTCTACCCCACTAACCTGCTTTCCAGCTCTGTTCTCCTGTGCAGGGCAACAAAACCAAACCCCGGTGATCAGCTGGGACTCGGGAGGCAGCAAATAGATGGGGGTGGGGCCAACCAGAGGTGGTATTTACTGGTTCTCTGAACTATTCAAAATTTCCACTACCGGTTCTCCAGAACCTCTCAGAACTGGCTGAATACCACCTCTGATTAGGGATATATATCAGACTGAATAAAAAAGTTGGGTGAGTTCCAGTGTTTGTTTGTCATTCACTAGTTGACATAATGGCACAAAACCTGTGTACCACATAACTTTTCCTGTTGTAAAGTGTGCTCTTACAGCTTCCAAAACTTACATATTGTTGATAGCAAAACATTACAAGTATGACTGTAGATTGTTTATCTTGTATAACTGATTTTATTTTGTACCTTCTGGAAACATATTAGCAGATAGATTTCAAAATCTCTACTGTATAGAATCTTACAGATCAACTGGGTTGCCATATTTTCTACCAATTGAGATTTCTGAGTGAAATCTATCACATAATTCAGTTTTACAACTACCGGCAGTTTTAATTTCTGAGTACTTATCATGCAAATCAGTTTTACAACTACCAGTAGTCCACTTTCTACAAAAGTTAAACATGAAATCTTTTTGCATATTGGGACACAGTTTTAATCAAAACAACCCCCAAAATACCTCCAAATCAAATCCAAAGGCCATAGAGAAAAGAAAAATGAAATTTTGGGATTGATATCCATTTCCAAGTTTGAATATTAATAAAAAGAAGAGAGGGGAAAAAGAAGAGAGGAGTGATAGTCCTTATGCAAAACACCTTCTGGAATTTTCCAGATACAGCAATGCTTCCAATTCCCAAAACTGTCAGATAGTCCACAATACCATATTCAAAGATCTCCAGAACCAGCAGAATCACATTTCATCAATCTCTTTCCAGATGAAAACTATTTATCTGTCTGGCTAAGGAAGTACCGATTCTTTATAGCCTGCCCTGGCTCTAGTTTTGAAATGTCTCAAATGTATATTATAAATTTCATGTAAGATTTCCTGAAACTAGGAGACCA
Source organism: Hydrophis major (assembly GCA_033807585.1). NCBI lineage: Eukaryota > Metazoa > Chordata > Lepidosauria > Squamata > Elapidae > Hydrophis > Hydrophis major. The sequence goes on along the minus strand of CM066331.1, from coordinate 166,122,219 downwards.
AAGTCTTCTCAATTACCTTGACCAGTTACAAAAATTTAGAAAATAGTCTGCAACTCTTTTTGAGGGAACAAGAAAGGGTTTCTTAAAGAAGTAGCCTCATAAAGATCCCTTATGCAGGAAGTCAGCTTCCCATTGCTCACAGAGGAATTAATAATATTTATCATCTAATCTCAGTGCCTCCCAGGGAATTTAAACTATGTCAGGAGAATCAAGAGGACAGATGGTAGAACAACTGCTCCCAGGAATCCTCAGCAGTTATAAAAGGAAACTATTCTAGTTCCATCAAATATGATGCTGAATCAAACATCAAAATTCAGCTTAAATATAAGGAATGTATTGGCAAATAACTCTTAAAAGCACTGTAGTAATCTGTGGAATATTCCAATTTCAAATTAAGAGGTTGAGAACACATGCTAATTTTCTCATTCTAAATAGGTCAGCTTCAGATGCATCATACCCACAGAAAAACATTACTATTTCTCTGTATCTACGGCCATTACTCATACTCTTAAATGAGCTCCATACTGCACTCATGAGGGTCAAGGTTAGTTTTTGCTACCTTTGTTCTAGCCCTCTTCTATCTAGACAGCTCTTTTCTATGTCATGGGGCAGATTTAAAGTTTGTCAGAATGGGGGCTTGTAGTCAATTATAAATCTTTAAATAATTGTTTGGTACAACTAAATCAAATAATGTAAATTAAAGATTCAACTTTGCTAATATTTAGCAAAATATTAAGAGTACTAATATACTTTTGTTTTGTCCATGAAGTCATCCTAGAATCTTATCCTAAACTGAGAATCCCTTACATCTTACAGGAAGTAGATGCCTACTGATCACAGAAGAGTTTCATATATATGTTTAGTAATTAATGCTTCCCCCTTATCTTCAGTCTGATGTAAATGTTGTATCGGTTAATTGCTCATATAGTTAAAAGACAGGATAAATATAGACAGTTAGAAATAAAAGTGAGGTAGGGAGGTTTACCCTTTAACCATTTATTGATAGGATGAAGTACAAAACACATGACAGGGACCTCAGAAATGTAAAAGAACACTTACATGTTTGAAAGGATCCTCTGTCCAAGAATTACAAAAAGGAAAAGTGATGGAGATGAAGTACAAAAATGAAGAAAAAATGCTGATCAATAAACCAATAGTTAAAAAGTAAAGGGGAGCAACCTGAATTGGAAGTTAGTGTGGGGAACAGATATATAAAGCATTTCACCATCCATCACCTTAAAAAAGGTTAATGTTCACACTGCAATTTGTTTTATGGGTATAACAAGCAAAAAATGGGTTGAAACAAAAATGCCATGCCAATTTGCAATTGTGAGGGGAGAAAATGAATAAATCCATTGTGTATTGTATAGCTGTGACTCAAATCTCAAAACTATCAGTTGATACATTTCTACTGCAAAGGAAGAATTTGAAACGTTGAACAATCACACGTTGTGTTCTGGGAAAACCTGGGAGAATATGTACATGTTAAGGAGGCATTTAACTTCCTGATGTCCCATATTAGGTAATGAATTGTATACTGAAATTCAATAGGTAGATTGTCAACCAAGCCATCCTAGGATGGGGCGGTAGGTTAGGGTATAAAACAGAATGCAAAATTTTGCTCGGGGTTCCTCCCACCTGCCAGGGCAGTAACCCGTTTCTGCAGAAATGCTACAATAAAGCTGTTTTCCTTGGATTAATATCGAATCTTTGGTGGTTTTTCAAGCCCCACCTCACAATTTGGTGAGCCAAGCCAGGAGCCTCAACAGTGGTCTTCCGGAAGCCGGGGACTAGGTGAGTAGTGGCCACGACCTCCCATTGAGAGGTGCCTCCTCCCTGAATTCTGGTCGGCTCCAGAGGCAACTGGAAATCCAGACGATCCTTGGAAACAGCGTTTTGCCAGCTGATAGTCTGGGACTATCAAAAAGAGAATAGAGGAAAGCCTGAGTTGGGGACGCCCACACATCCACTACCTCGGAGGTCTGGAATGATCAGGTAGAACTTTGTTCCTTTCATTTGCAGTCAGAAAAAGAAAAGTGGGGGAAGAGGTCCTTAAACTCCCTGGGGGAATCCAGCATCTGCTGGAGGACTAAGACTAGGAGTCTGAAAGAGAGGGGTCCTTAAACTCTCTGGGAGAATCCAGCGTCTGCTGGAGGACTGGACTGGTGAGTCAAGACTCTGGGAGTCTGGAAGAGTAGAGATGGGAAACGGACAAAGCAAAGGTCTTGGAGACCAGGAAGAAGCCTGTCTGGGACAGGGAAAAACTGACAATGGCAGAAAATCAATTCCGGTAGATTCGCCCCTGGGATAGCTACTCCAGCAATAGGTTCTCCCCGAATCTAAAGGAATTCACCAGACATCTCGAAAAGAAAAACATGATTTATCTTTGTCGAGACCGATGGCCAAAATATCCTCTGATTGATCCTAAATTTCTATATCACTGGAGTCCTGAGGGGGAAACCAGTACCTATTGGATAACCAAATTGAGAGACTATATTCTCCAACACAAAATGACCACTCAAATTGCATACATAGCATGTGAAATTTGAAGGTCCCGTCCCTCCAATCGAGGGTCAATACATGTCTCAACAAAAAGACAATGAGAGTGAGACGGACGATTGGCTGCAGAGTTCGCCGCCCACAAATCCTAACTTGAAAAATGCGCCTGCCAACGTTCCTATGGCACCACCGCCATTGCTGGTGGCACAACCCCCTCCTCAGCTGCCTCCCTATCTGCGACTGAGAAAAGAAGTGGAACAGTTGAGAAGAGAAGTGTTCAAAATTTTCCCTTCAGAGAAAAACCTGAAATGGATGCATTTCCTCTTAGGGAAGTTCCTAATGGGATCAATGCTGCAGGCAACCCATTGACAGTCTTTGTGGCTGCCCCCATAAAACCAGCCAAGTTGTGAGAATTGAAAAAGACTCTTCCAAAACTTCATGAGAATGCTCGTGAGGCGGTCGAACAGTTAGAACTACAGAGACACTGTAAAAACCAGACAGAAGTCACAGATGATGGTTGCAGCTGTGCAGGCTGCAGCTAAAAATGAGGTGAAGAAAAATGTGGATTGTGTAAAAGGAGTAGTGGGAGGCCAGGGCGAGAAAAGGCAAGATGGAATGCAAGGAAGTTTCAGGGGAAGAGGAAGAGGTTTCAGAGGGATGGGAATGAGACAGCCTGGAATGGACAGAAGCTGCTTTAGGTATGGGAAGGAAGGACACTTTGCGCACGAGTGTCCTCCCAACCAGGAGGAGAGGAGTTATGCATTGTATGATTAGAGTTGTTCCGGCTCCTTTAAGAGGACCTGTGGGGAGCCATTGGTAAACATTTCAATGGATCCTGACCATCAGGAGCGGCTGTTTCTGATAGACACCGGTGCAAGCCAGACTTCTGTGTGTGTCCCGATAAAAGGGCGCACATAGATCAAGGAAAATGATAAAAGTAGTGGGGGTGAGTGGAAAATCACAGGATGTGAGGGTGTTTGAACAAATCAGACTGGAAGTGAATGATGTGGTGACTGAGGCTGCTGGAGTGAATTTGCTCAGGAGAGATCTGTTGCCTGTGTTTGGTATCCAGCTGTGGGATACCGGGAAGGGAGTAATGATGTGGAAAATGACTGTGGAAGATGAGAGGGCAATTTCGGATGAGGTCTGGGCAAGAGGAGAGAAGGCAGGGCGAATGAACATTCAGCCGATTAAGATTCAAGCGCAGCCTGGGGTGACAAAGCTTTGGACCCCAAAATATTCAATGAGTAGAAGGGGGAGAGAGGGGTTGATCTGAAGGATGCCTTCTGGGCATGCCCCCTTGAGGAGGGAAGTAGAGACCTGTTTGCATTTGAATGGAATGATCCTGAGAGTGGAAGATTTGGACAGGTTTTGGAAAGTTAGTGTCTTTTATGTTGATTCAATATGTGGATGATTTGTTGCTGACTGGAGAGAAAAAGGGAGAAGTCAGAGCAACTTCTGTAGCTTTGCTAAATTGGCTGAAGGAGCAGGGATTGACAGTTTCAAGGGAAAAGATCCAGTTTGTGGAAAAGAAGGTGAAATAAAGCTCTTGGATTGCAGAGTTTGGATGGATCAGTACACTGTGTTAGCCCAATTCCTGCACAAGAAGTTGGTAGGGAAAGGAGAGAGTATAGAATGGTTAGAGGGAGATAATGAGAGATGGGAAGTTTTAAAGAAGGCATTGTCATCCGCACTGGTTTTGGCTTTGCCCAATTTGAAGCTCCCATTTCATCTGTATGTGTCAGCAGCTCAGGGAACGGGACTAGGAGTGTTGGCACAGAAGAAAGGGGGGGCAATACCAGCCCATCGCTTTTCTGAGCAAAACTCTGGAGCCGGTGGTGAGAGGATGGTCAGTGTGTGTGCAGGCTGTGGCTGCTACAGCTATGTTGGTGGTAGAGAGAGGGAAGTTAACCTTTTGGGGGGGGGCTTGTAGGGCATTCACCCCACCAGGCTACTTCTGTGCTAAGTCAGTTGGCAACAACTTGGATGACAGAGGGGCGGATTCTCAAATATGAGACCATTTTGAGAACCAGCTCTGATGTAGTGATTGGGACAGACAGGAATTTGAATCCAGCAGAATTTTTAGAAGGAAGAAGACAGGAGTGGGAAGCTGAGGATCATGATTGTTTGTTGCAAGTAGATCTGATGACAAAAGTGAAGGAGGATCTGGAAGAAACTCCTTTGAAAGGAGGGGAGAGATGGTTTGTGAATGGATCAAGCAGGGTTAAGGAAGGAAAGAGGAAGTCAGGATTTGCAGTTGCTTTGGATTTGGCTGAAGGAATTGATGTGACAATTTGGACTGATTCTAAATACACCTGGGGTGTGGTCCATACCTTTGGTAAGATCTGGCAGGAGAGGGGTTTTATTAGGGCTGATGGGAAACAAGTGACAGCTTGTGGAACAGGTTCTGGAGGCCCTGCAACTGCCAAATCAAGTGTCAATAGTACATGTGAATGCTCATCAGAAAGGGAATACCCCAGAGGTAGTTGGAAACAGGTGGGCAGACAAATGGGTGAAAAAGCTGCAGGGGAAATAAAGCTGGTAATGGCATTAATTCCCTTGCTAGAAATGGAAGAGGATGAGGATTGGAAACCTGAGGGAAAAGAGAAAGATGATTTGGAACTGAGGATGGGTGGAGAACTTCAGAGGGGGTGAGGGTGGTTCCCATGAATGTAATGAGAGGAATTCTGGAGAAGGTACATGAGGAAAGACACTGTGGAATGGAAGCATTGGTGATGGCTGTAAAACCACATTTTTAGAGCCCAAAGATGTGGACACTAGCCCAGAGTATCTGTTGGAAATACTTATTGGTGATTAAAGATCAATTGACAGGATGGGTAGAGGCCTATCCGACTAGAAGAGCCACAGCATCCACAGTAACCAAGATCCTATAAGAACAAATCATTCCATGATATGGGATGATGGAAGCTATTGATTCTGACAGGGGGACACATTTTACACAAAAAGTGTTGCAATCTGTGATGGGAGCAGTTGGGGTGAAATGGGATTTGTACATCCCTTGGCTGTGCGAAAATGGAAAGGGCGAATGGGGAATTGAAGAGACATTTGACCAAATTACAATTAAAAAATGGGTTACCATGGACAAAGAACTTATCCTTGGCACTCCTTATAATTAGAACATGCCCAAGGAAAGACACAGGGATCTCTCCTTTTGAAATGTTAATGGGGCGACCCTACCTGGCCAGACTGGGAAATCCTATACCTGAATTTAAAGATTTGTTTCTGAGAAAATATTTGCAGATATTTGTTTTCTCTTCATAAACAGGGATTGTTGGCACAACGACCACCACTTGCGGGAAGCCAACACCCCTATGAAACTGGAGATTGGGTCCTGATAAAGACTTGGAGAAATGAGAAGCTGCAACCTAGCTGGGAAAGCCCGTACCAGGTGCTGTTGACAACTGAATCTGCAGTTAGCACTCGAGAAGGAGGCTGGACGCATTACAGCAGAGTCAAGAAGGCACCAGATCCAGATTCTACGTGGAGGGCAGTTCCAGTGGACGGTCAGCCGCTGAAGCTCACCTTAAAAAGATGAAGAAGATTGGACCCTGGACTGAGCTAACCACCCTGATGATAGTACTGATGATTGCATCAGGAGGACAGATTCCATATATTGGACCAGCTGGAGACTTGGGGACAGATTTATGGGAAGACAATACATACATGAAGGATTTGAAGAAGGTATCACAAGCATTGAACATAACTAACTGCTGGATGTGCATGCACATGCCAGGGAAGACAGGGGAGGGTTTAACATTACATGCAATCCCACTAAGTCAACAGGATTTGAGACCAAAGGAAAATAAATTTGAACAGGCTCCTATGAAAAGAAACCTATCTGGGAAGATATTTGTCCATTTGAGAGAAAAAAGCATATGTGTATTTCAAGAGAAATGTATCTAAAGGAGTGGATTTGGGTGATTGGGAAAAATGCAACAAAACTTTTGATATGCCTTTATCTTGTAGTAACCACAGTTATTCTAACACTCATCATCAATTGAGTTATTTTAATCATGACCAATACCAGAAGTGTATGTATTTTGAAGATATAAACAATTGGATTTGGACTTCGAATCAAACGTATGCCATGAAAATTTTTAGGTGGGTGTTGTGTGGGAAACATGCATATAGAGAAATGCCACCACGTTGGAGTGGGATTTGTATCATGGGATACGTGATACCAGTAATATATAAATTGAATACCTTACCCCAGGGACGGATTTGGAACAAAAGAAAAATCAGTTCAGGACTAACGCTAGGGGGAAGGTTGAAAACACAGATAGCACTGTCAGGGAATGCTGGCACTGTTGGGAGTAGTCATGAATAATAGAGATTTACATATTCTGAATAACTTTACAGTAGCCATGTTTAATGATACTATCAAGACAATCAAAATGCTCAGCACAGAACTTTCTGAAGTTAGAAAAGTGGCTTTGCAAAATAGATATGCATTAGACATTGTATTAGCTGCAAAAGCGTGTGTGTGTGCTTTGATTCATTCCCATTGCTGTGTATATATCCATGATTTCCAACCCAATATTAAAAAAACAGTGCAAACGATGGAGGAACACATTCGTTCTAATCCATTATTACAAAGAGGTGATTCCTCATTTCTAGATTTGTGGGGGGGCATTATGGTCTTGGCTTCCCAGCACTGCTTGGTTGAGGTCTACAATCATGGGAATTATACTAATTATTATATGCTGTGTGATGTTGTGTTGTTGTGTTCAGTGTTTCCCTGGTGTAATAGCAATGTGTGGAAGATTAGGGAAAACTTTAGGTTCAAGATCCGGGAAGCAGGAGGAAGAACCTCTGATGATGTTTCAGAAGGAGATGGCTCTGAAAGAGGCTGGGGATCTGTTGCGTGAGTTTGAGTCAAGAATGTAAGCAGAAGAGGAGGGAATTGTGAGGAGAGAAAATGAATAAATCCATTGTGTATTGTATAGCTGTGACTCAAATCTCAAAACTATCAGTTGATACATTTCTACTGCAAAGGGAGAATTTGAAACGTTGAACAATCACACGTTGTGTTCTGGGAAAACCTGGGAGAATGTGTACATGTTAAGGAGGCATTTAACTTCCTGATGTCCCATATTAGGTAATGAATTGTATACTGAAATTCAATAGGTAGATTGTAAACCAAGCCATCCTAGGATGGGGCAGTAGGTTAGGGTATAAAATAGAATGCAAAATTTTGCTCAGGGTTCCTCCCACCTGCCAGGGCAGTAACCCGTTTCTGCAGAAATGCTACAATAAAGCTGTTTTCCTTGGATTAATATCGAATCTTTGGTGGTTTTTCAAGCCCCCACCTCACACAATCAATTTGCTCCATAGACATAAATCTTATTAAAAGAAGGGGTGCTTATAATGCTGATTGTCTTTAGAAAAGAGCAATGCAGAATTGTATCAGAGAAAGACATTAAAAATTGTTTGATATAAGATAGAATTTCTGAATCTTTCCACTTTGCATATTCCACTAAACACAGCTGTTTATTTAAAAATAGAAGCAATAAATAATAACTTCCCCTGCACCTGGCTCAATTTGTCATGCTCATTTTATATTTCTTTACCACTCAAAGAGTTAATTAATGAGTTACTCTTGCCAGGGTTGCCCAATGGCCCCTTCTTACATCTGTCTATTAGCGAGGCATTACCATTACTTTAGTCAGTAAGGCAGCATTGTATGCCAAATGACGATTATCAATACTAACCTTAGAGGAAAACAAAGACAGGTTATTTATCTTTTCATGAAGTTAAACTGTTTAAGCAATATTCAGACAAACAAGGCTTAACCATTCACTTTGCATCATTTAATTCTTCTTCATATTGTGTTATTTGGTAATAGAAAAATAGGCCAAAACTTGGCTTAAATATAAATGTCTGTCATTTTGAGAACATGATAAATATTCTCTGGAGCTCAAAAGCATGTAACCTAATTTGGGTACACATATGGTAACAAGTACTTGAAGAGTAAGCTTGAACTCATGCAAGATGGTCATTTGAAGCTGTGGGACAGTCAGCTGGAAAGCTATTCTAAGAAGCATAGCTGTATTGATTTGTATGGATTCAAAGATCCTTTTGAAAACAGTGTTATTGTGAGAATATCTCGTATTTCAAACAAGCCCTAGCAAAATGCAAAAACGTTCTAACTGCAATTTGTTTTTCATGTGGAATATGGATGGGTTTACAAAACATGACTAGATAACCATCTCCATGACATTAGTAGATGTGACAAAATTTCTCCCTCAAAATGTATGTGACATGCCCGAAACATAACACAGTATACATTGTTAGTGCTGTCAGTTTTCATTATTATGTTGCGCATACAATTAAAGACATGCCTGGAATCAACCCTCTCACCAGCATTTGATATATTATGCCTCTGAAGCACATTTATGCTTGATAGGAATTAACAACTTTTTTTTCTTGTTTTTATACCTTTTAACAACAGGGGGAGGAGGTTATTTATGTATATTCATTTTGCAGAATGAAATAATAAAATCTTTAAAAAAAACAGGAACATCTATTTGTAAGACAATGAAATTTATATTTAGACTGATTACAAGCCATAAAAGGACCGAACCTATCTCCTTGTCAATTATATAACTATCCAATTGTTTCAATGAATTTGGGAGCCCAATGCAACCCCCAAACTGGCTCATACCAACCATGCATATAGCCTTAGAATAAGACTGCAGGCAGATTCATGCAAATTGAGAAATTAAAATTGTATTTGAAATGAAATACTCAAAAATCATGAAATAAAAATAAAGCTTTTTTAGGTTAGAAGAACAACATTGGATTCAAAATCTAATTACTGTCTGCTATTATTTTTTAAAAAGTCAAATTCTTCTAGAAAGAGAAATGTATTTCCCTTGCCAGCGTGAAAGTGCTTTTATTTTGTTTTCCTTGCTATCTGTCCTCTTCGCTTTTACAAAACTGCAGTAGCAATTGCTGCATTTCAAAAAATGCATTTCAACAAAACACCAAAAAATATCACAATGACAGTCCTGCTAAGTAATATCTTGGCGCCTATTTATTCCTGTCATTTTTTAATCTGAAGGAGTTCAGGGTTTATTGTTGCTGCTTTCTATTTTTTATTTTCATGACCTTCTTGAGGTTATTTAGTGAACATTAGAGCAAAAGACACATTTAAGCAATCTTAAACTAGCACTTAGTGACTGCATGCACCGGCTTTCTGTGCTTCATTCCTGGGTATGCTTCATGATGAGCAAATAAAAGACGGATGATCTGAATAGGGTCCTTCCACATCTGTGCTCAGTTGAACTGAAATGCTTTGAAGCCATATTTTGCTCTGCTGGCAGTGACAGCAGAGCAAAATAGCAACTTCTGTTGTCCAGATTAAAACAGCAAATATTGAATCTTATTTGACATTTCAGTATGCAGGTTTGAGATAGTATCTTGCTTATATAACCTTTCAACTGCAAATATACAAGAGAATTGGATTCAGTATATAACAGCCAAAACAGACACTGAAATAAATGAGATTTCATATTTGGCTCTTCTCAAGTTATGATCAATGCCTGATATAAGAGATAATTTATTTATTTGCATTGTCTTTCCTTTTTTAATTAACTTGTTAATCACTGGCTTTCAAGGACTCTCACTTGTTTGTAGTAAACAAGTCTTTTGTAAAGGCAGTACATTTACAAAAGTGATTATAGCTACTCTTTTGGTCTCTTGTCATTTTTAACGTTGCTGCTTTTAGACTAGAATCTAAGATTCCTTCTTTAAGAATATTTATGCAAACACAGATATAATGGTAAATTCTAATATATATTTCAATGAACAGGGCATGGGCAGCAACTGTAAGATAAAATTCTAAAGGCTTACTTTAGACTGGGTGTCTAAACACTTCTTGAGAGCGTATAGAAACTATATCACATGGCTGCCCTCTGCAGCTTCCGTATATAGGTAATCCTATATATGGCATTGAAAAAAGTGAGTTATGACCGTATTTCACACTTATTACAGTTGAAGCATTCCTATGGTCACATGATCAAAATTCAGATGCTTAGCAGCTGACTCATATTTATGATGGTTGCATTGTCCTGGGTCATGTGATAACCTCTTGCAATCTTTTGACAAGCAATGTCAGTGGGGAAGCCAGATTAATTTAACAACCATGTTACTAACTTAGTAACTGCAGTGATTCACTTAACAACTATGGCAAGAAATGGAGAGAGAGAGAGAGAGAGAGACAGAGAGAGAAAGAATGAGAGAGAATAATATGCAGAACTCCACAGGATATAGTAAAACTATATTAGTAAATAGTTGATGGCATACATAGACTGATCTGATTAGGAATTATGATGTAAGAATGGTGTGTAGAATAGTGAATGAGATAACAGTTGCCATTGTAGTTGTAACTATGATCTCTGTTGATGCTCCTGAGTCAACAAGAAGCCAAGCCTGGTTACTCCTGGAAAAATTGTCACTGGATAGTGGCCTTTTCTGGTCAGTTTTTGATTCCTTGTGAGTTAAGGAGTAAAAGAGAGTAAATACACATATCATTTCTGTACTGTAAAATCTGGACAAAAATGGATAGATTTTTGCTGATATCTAGATGAATTCTTAATTTCAGAAATCAGAGACTAAATCAAAATTGTGCAGGACAGCAATAGTTGATAAAGAAATACATGCTTAAACTGGAATAAAGAATATGTCTGCTTATGTAAAACTATGTGGGCAGTAAAACAGCACAAATCATTTATTGAATAAAGGTCATAAGGATAATAAAGTACTAAGAAATAGAAAAAAATAATCAGTCAACTATTTTCAAATCCATAATTGTTATTACCTCAAATATTAGGACTAATATCATATGAGAAAAGTAGTCTGTAAGGTTTTAAAGCTATGTATGTTTGCCGTAACTTCCTATCTAAAATGAAATCTTTTTTTAAAGCCAATTTTGTACCACTCACATTATTATAAAACTTGACTTGATGGGTCACTGTTTACTGATCTGTAGCAAAATATGTAGGGTTCACACTGTAATTGACTCTTCTTATCTTGAAGAATGTGATTAGAATGGGCTCAGGAAACCTGGAAAGACATACTATAGCTCATTTAATTTCACTGCTTATATGAATACACAAAGCAACAGAAGAGGAAAAAACGGAATTCCAATTGACCTGGTGCATTCAAAACTGTTTCAAAGAAGTTCTGGGCATCAATATCTCCAGCCTTCATGTTGTGTTTTTCAGTCTAATTACTAAAAATCCACTATTGTTCTTGGCTTACTCTCAAGTTTAAGAAATGAAGAGAGTTATAAATAATATAACATGTAGGGAGTACACCATTAATAACTGAGTAAGTTAATTAAATAAAAGAAAGTTGTGCATCTGTACAGTGATAAGCATATACTGCAGTGAAGAATGTTTATTGAGTACATTTTATGTAATCTTTAGCCAAAATTTAGAAGGCTGCTGTATCAGTTTGGTCTTAATGCAAGATTGACTTATCCCTTACTTTTTGGTAAGGAGGAGGTGAGAAAGGAAGTGATGGTAGAAAAAGGTCATGTCTGACTCTCTTCTGCTAAGAGACAGGAAGCAGCAGGTGAAGCTAGGTAGAATCATATCTGATACCTGTATAATTAGCACAGCCACCCTCCCCCAAGGCTGTGTGCTTTCTCCGCTTCTCTTCTCCCTAATACCAATGGCTGCATCTCAAATGATTCATCTGTTAAAATACTGAAGTTTGCAGATGATACAACATTGATTGGTCTCATTCGAGACAATGACAAATCCGCATACAGATGGGAAGTTATACAACTTGCCTCGTGGTGTAACTGGAACAATCTGGAACTGAAACCTGAGAAATGGTGGTAAACTTTAAGAGAAACCATCCCATACTACCACCTCTTACAATACTAGACAACATAGTATCAACAGTAGAGACCTTCAAATTTTTAGGTTCTATCATATCACAAGACCTAAAATTGTCACCTAACATCAAAAACGTCATCAAAAAAGAAGAACAAAGAATGCTCTTTCTGCACCAACTCAGAAAGCTCAAACTGCCCAAGGAACTGCTGATACAGTTCTACAGAGGAATTATTGAGTCTATCATCTGCACCTCTATAACTGTCTGGTTTGGTTCTGCAACCCAACAGGACAGATACAGACTTCAGAGGATAATTAGGACTGCAGAAAAAACAATTACTACCAACCTGTCTTCCATCGAGGACCTGTATAGTGCATGATTCAAAAAAAGGGCTGTGAAAATATTTACAGACCCCTCACATCCTGGACATAAACTGTTTCAACTCCTACCCTCAAAACAATGCTCTAGAGCACTGCACACCAGAACAACTAGACACAAGGGCATTTTTTTTCCAGAATGCTATCTCTCTGCTAAACAAATAATTCCCTTAATACTCTCCAACTTTTTACAAAGTCTGCATTACTATTACTATTAATGTTCTCATCACTCCGTATCACCCATCACCTCCCACTTGTGACTGTATGAATGTAACGTCGCTTGTATCCTTACCATTTACATTGACTGTTTCCTAGTATGATTTGATTGCTTATTGTATTCTATGACTATTATTAAGTATTGTATCTTATGACTCTTGATGAATGTATCTTTTCTTTTATGTACACTGAGAGAATATGCATCAAGACAAGTGGCCAATAAAGAGTTCTATTATATTCTATTCTATTGGTGGATTTAGTCTCCTCCTCATCTAGGGCAACTTACTCATCAGAGAATGTGGGTTCTGCCAAAGAACAGTTAGCAACTTCTACTCTGCATTTGCTCTCCTTTATAGTTTATTAATTTACTGATGAAAATTCAGATAAAAATTCAGAGAAAGCATTAATTTCACAATAAAAGATATAAAAAATGGATGTGTTAACTTTTGCAACACCTTGATTGCTTTCTTGACTTTGCAGATTTGGAGTCTTCAAATGGGATACTATTTAAATTCTTTGATGAAATATTTTACATATTAAAGGATTTTGTTAACAAATTAATTTGTTGCCTGTGTTTTGACAAAGGCAAATGTAGAATATAGACATCTTGTTTTCATTTTTTTCTATTGTCTTTTCTCATGGCTCTCTATATCTTTAAAAAAATAAATTTTTAAATGTGTACAATCTAATTTCCAGATAATAATTTATAAGTGATATTGCTGTAGAATTTAATAGCTTTTGTTACCCATGATTTAAAAGATGATTATTTGAAGATTATAAAATATGCAGTGGATCAGATCTCATTTAGATGGTAAAAGAAAAACTCTTTCAAAGTATGATAAAAAGTAAGTTTTCCCCCATTTCCATAATACCCCTTTTTGCTCTTTAAGTGTTTGAGCAAATCACTTGTAGAGAAGTCTTTTACTAGCTGCCAGGCTGGAGAAGATTGATTTTACACAATCTCCCAACCACCTAAATTAAGATCTAGTGTAAATTATGGATTCTAATGCTAGGAACTAGTCTTTCTTCACCTTTTTATGCTAAAGGAATTCTTGAAATGTTGAGATCATAGGTATCATATAATATGAAAAATGAAAGCTTCACATTAAAAAATTACTTCTAACCTAATCCATATTTTGAGTATTAACAAGAAGAGCAAAATGGCAGGCTGGGAGTTTAGTCATAACTGAAATATTCCCATCACTAGCACTGCAAGGCATGTGAAATAAATAATAATAATAAAAAACAGGTGAGAAAGGTTGATACAGATTGTAAGATTATCATCTGTCATTTTCCTTTCTGCTTTGTATCTCCTGTTAGAATTTCCTTTTAAATGGAGCCTACATTTTTGGCTATTTTAGAAAAAAATATTTTTATTCTGGCAAGTCTGTTCATCTTGTGTTTTTTTCTTCCTTTTTCATAGTACAGTATTGTTCAAAAGCTAGATGCCCCTAGCTTTTGGAGAGGAAAACAAGAAAAAAAAATCTGCCTCTGTCTCCCAGGAATTTGCCTCCTTTGTAGCAAACAGCAAAGAGGATGGTCAGCTTCAGCACAGCCTGATTAGCACAAGCAGCTGACTGTTGGTAGGATTGGCCTCCCACGAACAGCTGTTTCAAGCTGCAGGGTTCGCTATCATCTATTGCCACCTCCACATGCCCCATTTTTGGCCTCCACATCCCATTTTCGGTCTCCCTGCACCTCATTTTCAGTCCATTCTGGGCGGCGGGGATCGGAACGGGCAGAAAATGGGGCACACAGAGGCCAAAAATGGGATGCAGAGGCCGAAAATAGGGTGCACGGAGGTGGCAATAGGCGATGGCAATCCTTGTACCCTGAAACAACTGGACATCAGGAGGCCAATCCATCAGCTGCTTGTGCTAATCAGGCTGGGCTGAAGCTGACCAGGCTCTTTGCTGTTTGCTACAAGGAGGAAAACTTCTGGGAGGCAGAGGCTGAAGGGTGGGCTTCAGCTACATTTGCTGTATAAGATACACAGACATTTCCACCCACTTTTTTGGGGGAAAGGGGGAAAGTGAGTCTTTTACTCCAAAAATATGGTACTTATTTTAGGCTCACTTGATGGTTTAATCTATATATCAATTGTTAGTGTTTTATTAATGGCAGCAAAGTCAAAAACTGGTCCATATGCTGGAAGAATTAAAATCAATTTTATAGTATATTTTGACTATTGAAGTAGGTTTAAAGATGTATGAACTAAATGTATCAAAGAAAACCATCATTGATCTGAAATTAATGTCTGCATCTAGTATCCCACAAAAGATTTTAGAACACACAAGAATTTCAGGATATTAGTTCCCAGAATTCTAGTTTTTGAAGTAAAATAGTACCTTAATTTCTGTAGAAATTAATTGAAACATATACTCCAATTTCTATAACCTTTAATATTTCCCATGTGAAAATATGAATACACCTGTTTATCCTTACTACCATCCCAAAGGCACTGCTTTAGCTCTTCATTCTAGATTTTTTCACAGAGAATAAAATAAAATTCACCAATAGGTGTAGCTTTTGTGAATTTACAATAAGCCATGATTTTATTGACACACTGTTGCTTTTAAAAGCTTCAGCTATTGTCATGGGACATTAGGTTTAATAATTCCACTGGCAGATTGTGTGTTTTTACAAAAGGGGGTGGAAGCCCATCATTAATAAGATCCATTGTCTGGATACTTTAATTAACCATTACTTAATTTCTAATTTAATTGGGATAAAGAATCTCAGACCTCATTCTACCATAATAGCAAAACCACATTCAGGCAGCAGTTTCACATGTAAAATGTGAATGATGAATATGAATACTGGCAGATTTCCAAGAATCCATGTATCAATGGTAAAATAGGACCAAGTTACTGGATCAACAATTCCCCATCAATAAGTCAATAAGTGGAAACATAAGGGGATTGGGTAGGTGATGGGGTAGTGGATAAATAGGGAAATGTTTAATTTGGCTTTAGTAAATAAAATCTGTATACATCTATATGTGCAAGAATCAGAATACTGTATTATATAGAAAAGGAATTATATATTTTCTTGTGTTTGTGTTTGGTATTTTTTTTTAAATCCCAAACATCTAGCATGCCATATTAAAAAAAAGCAAAACACACACACACACAAATTAATCTCTGAACTAGGGCTAGGACTAAGTCTCAAAATCTCAACAATTATAAGATAAGAATAAGAATATAGAGATCTGTTTTTATGAATAATTTTCATATATATTTTCATCTATGAGCCCGAATACAGTAGCCCTAATCCAAAGGTATCAATGCCATTCCAACATTTAATGGAGTTAGACTAATCATAATGATATGGAATAATTCTTTAGTTACATGACAAACAGTACAAAAGATTATGCTTTTAAAGTGAATATAAATATGCACCCTCATAGGATATAATTAAAAATGTAAAGTATTTTAAGAAGAAATATGATATAACTATATTCATTATTTACTCTATTGGCATAGATCAGAACAAGAAATGGTAGATGTTAGTACTTCTATCTAATTAAATATATGCATCCTTATTAGTTGTTGATTGGCTGACTACTAGATGGTTTTAAGTATTTTTTTTAAATTCACATTAGCATCGTATTTGTCTTGCACAAAAGAGTTATCAGGAGGCACTGAAGTTAGTTTCAGTAAATGGCACTCCATAAAGTGGAAAAATTGACATCTTGATTTAGAGCACATAACAATCTTGAACCACAGGAAACAATTGTACAATCAGAAGAATTATAAAATTACACTATTAATAATCTATAGCCTTGTAACATACTTTGTAGTATCCAGCAAACATGTGGAAAATTCTTAAAAACATCACTGGCTACAGCAAACCTCCTTTCCAGGCAGAAGGATATCAACACTAGCAGATGACCTGAATGTGTTTTACTGCAGGTTTGAAAGGAAACTACAGCCA
Source organism: Hydrophis major (assembly GCA_033807585.1). Taxonomy (NCBI): domain Eukaryota; kingdom Metazoa; phylum Chordata; class Lepidosauria; order Squamata; family Elapidae; genus Hydrophis; species Hydrophis major. The sequence continues at coordinate 166,105,324 of CM066331.1, read as the reverse complement.
CCTATCTCCACAACCCCCATCTCAAATACACCAACAATAGCCAAACCTCCTACAATTGACTATATCTCAAACACACCAACAACAACCAAACCTCCCACAACTGACCCCAACCCATTGGGTTCACAAACTCTGGTGATCACAAAAAAAGAAGTGCAAGATCTATTTCACAGACAAAAGCCAGGAAAAACACCAGGGCCAGACAAGATAACTCCTTCTTGCTTAAAAGTCTGTGCTGACCAATTGGCCCACATCTTCACCTGAATCTTCAAGAAATCACTAGTGATGTGCTATGCTCCTTCTTGCTTCAAACGGTCTACCATCATCCCAGTGCCAAAGAAGCCTTCCATCAAGGAACTGAATGACTACAGATCAGTTGCTCTAACATCTGTAGTTATGAAAACTTTTGAAAGGCTAGTGCTGTCCCACCTGAAAACCATCATGGATCTGCTGTTAGACCCCATGCAATTTGCATACCAAACAAATAGATCAACAAATGATGCTGTTAATATGGCTCTGCACTACATCCTACAAAACCTTGAATATCCAAATACCTACACAAGGGTCCTCTTTGTAGTTCAGCATTCAATACCATCATTTCAGAAATTATCCTAACTAAACTAAATCACCTAGCAGTACCTGAACACACTTGTAAGTGGATCATAAGGTTCCTAACAGACAGGAAGCAGCAGGTGAAACTAGGCAGAATCACATCTGATACCTGTACAATTAGCACAGCCCCCCCCCCAAAGGCTGTGTGCTTTCTCCACTTCTCTTCTCCTATGACTATATCTCAAATGATTCATCTGTTAAAATACTGACATTTGCAGATGATACAACAGTGATTGATCTCATATGAGACACTGACGAATCTGCATACAGACTAGAGGTTGTATAACTTGCTTCATGGAGTGACCAAAACAATCTAGAACTGAACACATTCAAAATACACGTAGAAATACGTAGAAATGGTGGTAGACTTTAGGAAAAACTCTCTCATACTACCACCTCTTTCAAAACTAGACAACATAGTATCAACAGTAGAGATTTCAAATTTCTAGGTTCTATCACATCTAAAGACCTAAAATGGACACCTAACATCAGGGGTGGGATTAAACCGGAGTTACTACCGGTTCAATGACTACGTTTTTCTGGAGAAATCCTCCTTGTTCTCCACACTTGGAGAAGGTGCCTCTTTTGCTGGGGGGCGGGGAAACAACACCTGCCTCTTCTGCCATTGCCCATGGACTGAGACAAGCTGCGGTTGCTCCAGAATGCCAGAAATTGCATCAGCTGTTTGACTGTGTTTACAACTGCAGATTAGTGGCATTTGGAGCAATCAGCAGAGTGAGAAGATTTCGGAGCACTGTGATCATCCACAGGGGTGACTGGGGTGTTTTCCTATTTATATTTTTTATTTTGATGTTACCGTGTTGATGGTGTTACTGTGGAGATGGCTTGATTAGGTGTGAGTAGGTGCAGGGTGGAAGCGTTGGAAGAACAGGTGGATGTAGATTAGCTGGGTGGGGTTGACAGGCAACTATAATAAGCGCTGAGAAGCAGTTACTCTCAGTGCTAGCTTTGCTTGGAATTGTTCCAGTGTTGACTTTTGGGACTATTGTGAAATTGACTGATAAAATAAACCTTGGTTGCTGCAATCTACAATCGTGAGTACCGTGGTTATTCAGTGCAAATCATCAGGTACCCAGCGTGGCTGACAATATATTTAGGAACTCTTAAAACCACAAGCATAAGGTAGCCAAACACAAATTATGATTGATACTAGTAAAAGCAACCCATTGGAAAACATGTGTCATACTAGTAAAACTTATTAAACTTCCTTCAAAAGTTATTTAAAATCTTGTGTAATTTAAATCTTAATTCAAATCTTTCTCTTTATCTTTTTCAGTGAGGATTTAGGAACTGACCAAATGTTTTGGGCCAGAGAAATAGAAGAGAAATTTATATATTTAAATATATATTTTAAAAAATATAATAAGGTGATGATTCTTTTTAAGTCCAGTAGAAAGAGGTTTACCGTGTTTTAAATGAAAAAAAAATCCTACAATCAAGTCCTTGGTTTTTATGGTCAAGGTTTGATCAGCAATGAGGTGGAGAGAGACAAAAGGATTCTTTATGTTGACAACAAGAACAACTCTCAACACGTAATAACTGCTTCATAACTGGTTTGAAATGGACACTGATTTTTCTATATATACTGAACCCAATTGACATTGAAGTATGTGAGAATATTCTCAATTATAAACATTCAATCAAAGCATCATTTGCTACACTACACTGACTAGCTGTGTTCTATTGGATATTTCCACCCACTTAGTTCACACTTCATTTACAATATCTTTTTTATTGCTGCCAGGATACAGGAAGCTGAATAGCTGGGTTTAGCAAGTCCAATTTGACAGGTATTAATTTTTGAGATTTGGACAACTCAAATCTAAGAGCCAGTTCCCAGCCCCCATTCTGCATGTGGAAAACAGGATTTCTGTGCAAGAAATCCTGTACACACCTAGCTGGGTTTATTTAACCCCAGTTTAGGAAGCATAAGGTATCTGTCTTTGTGTAACAATTGGGATGTCATGTACAAAAAAAACCTGTTCTTAATAATTTCAGAATGCAGGAATCAAATAATAGACTTAAGTTAAATGTTTGGGGGAAAGGAGAAGAACCAAAACAAAACGCAGTTTAAAAGTCAAATCAGTTATCTAGGAACATAGATATTAGCTTATTAGAATCAGAGGGATGGAAAATGTGGTCAATTTAGTCTATCCCTTTGCTCAGCAGAAGATCCATTAGATATGTTAAAACAAATTAAATAGGTGCTAAATAGGTATAGATGTGTACTTATTAATTCCTACAGATGAGAGATTGCCTAATCTTCTAATTCTATTGTATCCACACAAAACTATCAAATAGAATTATTTTGCAGTTGATTAAAACTGTAGCAGAATATCAAATTATTTTATATCTATACTTTCCTAGACACTCAAAGTGATAAGAGAAAGTAAATATTATACCTATACTGACAGCCATGAGTCCTTGATGTCATAAAAACACAGTAAACAAAATAAATTAGAAAATTGTATTGTATATGTCTCTGGACACATAAAAGTTTTTTCAATCTTTTTTGTAATTAACTTTTAATGAAATATAAAAAATGAAATGAAATGTAATATAAAAATATATTGAAATATAAAAATAAATTATTACATATTTAAATAAATTATTTTATTCTATTCTACTTAAATAAACAATTATTATAAACCAACTTTTTTGTACATTTCAAGTTTCTGTTTATGAATTGTTCTTAAATACCAGAAATAAAACAGAAAGTGCTTATTATTTATTTGATAAAATTTATAGTCATCACAATGCAATGATTCTAATAATATGAAAAAAAGGAATCCTGTCAAATCGAATAAAATAAACAAATAAACAGAGATTTTGATTCAGACAACCTAAAACTTGTTAAAGAATACTCTAAAACCTCTAGCTGTTGTTTATTGAAATGTGAAATAATATGCTTTCATGACTACTATTGTAGTCTTAAACAGGATACAAACTGTTTCTTTCCAGTTCAAAACCTTTTCCATGAGTAATAGTTAATTAGCAGAAATTTTAATTATTCAGAATATACAAAATTGACTAGCTAGCCACATGTATTCTGAATGCATTAATTACACACCTAATAAAAGAACCTGAATTACATATAGTAGTCAGTTCAAGTAGAATTATGCGTATTCTTATATCAGTTGAAAAAGCTTTTGACCATTCTTATTCCTTCAGAATTTAGTTTAATTATAGATGAGCGTTTTTTCAAAATGTAGCTAAAACAAAATCTAACAAGGGTCCTTGTTTTGCATGTAGCTGGGCAAGTTAATATCATTATTGTTTATTTCAGAGCCATTTGAGGTTGTGGTCCAAGGACTAAGATTTTAACCAGCCGTCAAAGGTGACACCTATCACTGCTTTTATTTTCATGCTTTACCAAAAATTCTTATTCTTCACCATCAGTCAAAGAGAAAACACTGAACATTTATGTTCAGCTAAGGCTGGTTGGAGTTTTTGGATTCCACATTATAGGGAAAAGTAAAGATAAAAGGAGACCAATATTCCTCTAACACAGGGGTTCCCAACCTGGGGTGCAAGGTGATATTCCAGGGGGTGCAAGAGAAGTCCAGGTAAATAATAGGATATTGGCTATATGTTCGCATTTTTATTTTCTTTTGCAATGGATTAATTTAACTAAGCAAAATATAAATTTCAGGGGGTGTGAGGTTCGAGTGAAATTTCTTTAGGGGTGCAGGGCGAAAAAAAAGGTTGGGAACCACTGTTCTAATATATTGGCTGGTCCCTGTGTTACCCTCTGTTATTTACCAGTATTTATATTTTTTTTTGCAGGGTGACAGATGAAATGATAGACAATGAGTTGGTTCCAAAGTATAATGGAACAGGACTTTCTACAAAAGTGACGGGCGGGGGGGGGGATTTTTTATTTAAATCAACAACACTTATTTCTTTTATCCATAGAGATGTTTACTTCAGTGTGTGAGCCTTCTCAGATCTAAATCACTTCCATAACAGGAAAACACCCTTCTATTTAACAAGTCAGGACACAATCCAAAAGTGACAATACAATGAGGACAATAACTTTGGCAGCAGAAAATATCTTGTCTCTCTCAAGAGTTTTTAGATCTCTGTATTTTTGCTTTGTGGTACATTTCATTCTTACTGTGGTTGTAGTGCTGCAACTGTTAGCATTTATTTAATCTTTTTATTATTTTGATTGTTTATATATATATTTTTGTCCATTGGCCTGAGCTGTTTCAATATTATTCAAACATTTAAAAATCATTCAGTTAAAATAAAGATGTAGCGAATTAATTGAATAGCTTTAAAAAAAGTTTCAGCATAATGCAAATTCTAACTAGTACAGAAATACATGAGAAATACTCTGGTTCCAATAGAGATAGATACAGGAAAATGTGTTTGATGCTCACTAATCCTCTATATGCCATTGACTGGGGTTAGTATTATTCATTATTCTAATTATTTTATGGAATGTAACATACATAAAGGCTAAGTACTATATGACCTTTTAGATCAAAAATTAAGTCTTATATTCAATTGATGACAGAGGAGTTTGCTGCAGACAATGTATTAGCAATGCATTCATATGTACTTAGCAATTAGGTCAATGATACAATGAAAAAGATTATTGTATTTCTATACTAAAACCATTTAAAATTGTAGGCAATTACATTTGTTCCCTAAAGGTCAATATAGAGAATGGTCAGTGTCTGAATTCTTCACAAAATAATTATTTCTATGTTGTAGAAGACTTTTATATATCTTTAAAGAGGATGTTTGTCCTCCATTCATTGTATTGCCTCTTCAATAAACTAAATAAGAAAGACTGTAATTCTCATTCCTCTTTTCAACATTTAACTGCTTGAATTCCTTGTTACTGTTTTAAGATAAAAATGGTTGTCCTTTTATGGTTCCACAATACTACCAACTTTGTCATATTTTTTTTTAAAATTCAGCTATATTTGCAGTTTACTTTCTTGGGCCACTGTTCATTTCTGCACTTCTGCCATATTATGATTACACCTAACTTTGTTTTGGGTGTAGTGCCAGAAATAAATATACAGCAGAAATAAAGCATAACGTTAACATTTATTATTGTACCATGAAAGTAGAGAGACTAGTAATGATATGTTGGCTTTCCATTACAGTCCAAAAAGGAGAAAACAAAATTATTATTGGTTTTGTGTGTATGCCACTAGTGTAGGGCATAAAACAATACAAGATTAACATTCTGTATAAAAACCTAACATAGTCCTGCCATCACCAGATCAAAGTGAAGACAGAGACTGAAAAGGTTTTATTTTATTTATTTGATTTGTCAATCACTTACAAGATACAGGTATAAGAATAAACATAGTTTTGATTACGTAAGATAGATACTTATAAGAAAAATAAAAAGAAACAATAAGACAGGGACAGTAGGCACATTGGTACACTTATGCACACCCCCTACAGACCTCTTAGGAAAGGGGTGAGGTCAATAGTAGACAGTCTAAGGTTAAAGTTTTTAGGGTTTGGGGAAAAAAACCACAGTCAGGTAGAGTATTCCAAACATTGACCACTCTGTGGCTGAAGTCGTATTTTCTGCAGTCAAGTTTGGAGTGGTTAACCTTGAGTTTTTATCTATTGTGTGCTCTTGTATTGTTATGATTGAAGCAGAAATGTTCATTTGCAGGTAGGACATTGCAATATATGATTTTATATACTATATTTAGATTGGACCGGAGGCAGCGTAGTTCTAAGTTTTCTAGGTTTAGAGTTTCAAGTCTGGTGGCATAAGATATTCTGCTATGAGTAGAGGAGCGGAGCATTCTTCTTGTGAAATATTTCTGGACTTTTCAATTGTGTTAATATCAGATACATGATATGGGTTCCAGACTGATGAGCTGTATTCAAGTATAGGTCTAGCAAATGTTTTGTATGCTCTAATTAGTAGTGTGATATTACTAGAGAAGAAGCTAAGTAGGATTATATTAACAACTCTTAATGCCTTTTTGGCTATGTATGTTAGTCTTGAATATATTTTTGTTATCTGCCAGCAATTCTGGTATAAGAACTATGCCACTGTTGTGAATTTAGAGTCCCTGCTATTTCCCTAATTAACTCCAATGGCAGCTATAATCAAGTCCCCATATTATATAACCTCCAATAACAGCTAAATTTAACCATCACTGTAATTCTGTACATTAACTGGGGCACAAACTCTGTGGAAGTTTATGAAAATAGAACCACAGGCAATGGTCCTACACTAAAGCAAATGTCAGTCCTTCTCAGTAATCTTACACAGACGTTCAGTTCAGTTTATTGTTACATACTTACAGTTAAGCCCAAATCTCAAAGTTTCTTGTTTTTCCAGGCAGGGCAAAAAGGAGAATAGGAATCTGACTGGACTTTGCATGCCTAGGAAAAGTCTTTTTCAGTAGACAGGATTTTTCCCTGCACAGAACTATTACTACAACTGTGGTTTAGGAAGGATTTCAGGGTTCTTCTTCTCTACTATAGCTTTTTTTTAAAAAATATATATATATGGGCAGATATTAAAATTATACATCTGGCATAGGGATGAATCCATGAGAAAAATACCAAAATATCTTAAAACAAAAGCCATATAGTAGAAATTGCATCCCTAGTTGGATACAACTGCTAGTTATGAGTGCTAACCATAGGCAATTATACATTGTGTTTCTGGATTATTTATAATTTTATTTCTGTTTTACTAACAATTTTGAGCCAAGAACTGATTACAGTTTTCTCTTTTCCAACCTAATGCCAAACTGAAAAACATTTTGTTCCATCTACCTCCTCTTAGCGACACAATGTTCCTAGGCTTGTTGTACTAATACAAAATCAAATTGGCTGTCTTTGTTCGCTGATTACATCAAGGTTGTTTTCTCCACTTCACTGAATGTAGTGGTCAGCAAAATTGTATTTCTATAAAAGTATTATAATGAGTAATAATTTAAAATGATGTTTTAACAAGTTTCTGTCTCATTTGTAAATTAATTCTTCTGAAATAAAACATGGGACTACTTCTAAGAACAATGTTTAAATTTTAAAATATACTTGATATATCCTGTTTCATATTTCATAATCTCCAGTCCCATTTGATTTAATTTGAGGGAATTATGTCAACAGAAAGTGTTAGTCTTATGACTGTGTTGGACTTGGATAGATTAATAGAAGATCTGGGGATTGTATAGTTATCTGCAACTAATTGTGATTCCTATTTAAAACTTTATGCAAATTCATTATGAATGACTATGTACTATTTTCCCACATGACAGATGTTTAATTGGTCAGTCAAGTTTTATTTTAACACTCATTTTGCTAAATTGCTTGAGGACTTACAAGTTAGCTTTGAATGCATATTCAATAATATCACCTAATTTTGGATCTCAATCTAACATAAATAAACATAACTTCTTTTTTTTAAAAAATAAACTTTATTAGTCTTTTGTATATTTTAAACATAAAACAAAAAATAAATATCATGACGTTAACAGTTTTGTGACATCTATCTCATCCATTTCTATCTTTCGTGCATATTTACAAATATATACAATTTTGTGTGAATATATACATTTAATCTATAAGGTGCTTATCTTCAATTCCTTCATTTTCTATCTGTCTTAATTTGATCCAATTATACCATTTCCCCCAAATTCTATAGTATTCAGACTCCTCTTTCTCTTGTACCATTAAAGTCAATTTGTCTATTTCAGCACATGCCATTATTTTTTGAATAATCAGTTCATCCGATGATATACAGTTGTGCTTCCAGCATTGAGCATAAGCTATTCTAGCAGCCGTTAAGATGTGTAATACAATATATTTTATATTTTTTCCACATTTCTTTTTGAATATCCCTAACAGAAATAGCTCTGGTTCCAATTCTACTTGTTCCTTAAGAATTTCTTGCAGCCATTCTTTAATTTTAAGCCAATATTTCTGACCTTCTGAACAGGACCACTACATGTGGTAGAAGGTACCCTCTTTCTTTCTACATTTCCAACATGCCAGATTCATGTTGGGATATACCTTCGCCAATCTTGTGGTGGGGTAAATACCATCTATAAAACATCTTATAAATATTCTCTTTGTATGATGCCAATTTTGTTAGTTTTTAATTTAGGTTCCAAATGTTTTCCTACTCTGTCAAATTTATATTATGTCCTATGTTTTGAGCCCAAGCTATCATACATCCCTTAATATTTTTTTCTTCTAATTCTACCTCTAACAAACATTTATAATTTTTTGTAATATTTTTTTCATCTGGGCCTGTTAAAATTTTATCCAATTGTTGTAGTTCCAAGTATATTCCAACATCTTTTATATCTTTTTTGTATCTATTTTGTAGTTGGAGATATGCCTACCAGTCAATACATATCCCTTGTTTTAGGAGGTCCTGATTCAATTTTAATTTCCCTTGTGCATCTAAAACGTCTTTATATTTTACAAAGATCCAAGTTGTTTGGTTCCATCGTAGCTTCCATCATAGATAGCCAAATTGGAATTTTCATATAGTAGCTCCTAATTTTAATCCAATTTTGTAAAAGGGAATCTCTAATCAAATGTCTATGGAAATATAATTGTTTTTTGGTTCCTGTATTCCATAAAAAGGAATGCCATCCTTTTTGCAGGTCATGGCCCTCTAAACTTAATATTTGGTTATTAGTTAAATTAATCCATTTGTTAGTCCAAATTAACACTTTGTAGCACAGCTCCCAATTTGGGAGTCCAAAGCCTCCTCTGCTTTTGTTATCTTTTAATGCTTTCATTCTTATTTTAGGTTTTTTCCCTTAGCCATATAAATTTGCTGTAGTTTTATTAATCTCATTGAAAAAAAATTTCTCTAATTTAATGGGGATCATTTGAAATAAATACAAAAATTTGGGTAAAATGGTCATTTGTGTTAAGCCTGGGTTCCCCAACCAGGGTTAAGGAGACAAGCTAAACAGAATGTGCAGCGTTAGTCAGATAGGCACACAGATAAATGAGTGATATAAGTTTGTATGTTTGTTAACATACAGTAAAAATAACAGATACGCTTGTGCTATAAAAATATAGTTTATTCCATTTAGAGTTTATAGCATAGTCAAAATAACAGTCCATTAGTCATGTATCGTTTAGTCAGTCCATTCAAGGATATTCAGTTAGCAAAGTCCGTGTAGAATATCCGATGTCAGTTCACTTACAAATCAGTCCTTTGTCTCTCTCCCGTTCGAGTAACACAGTCTTGAGTCTATGCAGTAATCAGGGATCATCAAAGCCAGAGAGAACAAGCTGCAGTACCTTGCTTCTTTTAAAGTGCTTTCACAACCACTCCCTTAATTACATTCCTATATTTAAAGTCGCAGACACTTTAACTTACAAACTATGATTACATATTTATTATTTTACCTAAGCCAGTTAGGGTAAACAATGTTATACCTAACAATTTTGATGGCTGCTATTCTTCCTAACAGTGATAATTGTCCATACTTCTAAATCTATCATTGTTTGTTATATATGTTTGTAGTAATTAATCTCTTTTATTGTTATGCAGTGAGCAGTCAACCATATACCTAAATATTTAATTTTCTTTGTTGTTTGTAGTCCCATTACTGTTTCTAATTCTATTTTTTGTAATTCTGTTAAATTTTTAGTTAAAAGTTTTGTTTTTTGTCTATTAATTTTAAGGCCTGATAGTTCCCCGTATCTTTCCAATTCTCTAATTATCTCATTTCCTGTCTTTATGGGTCTTCGATAAAAAATACCAGGTCATCCACAAAGACTTGTAATTTATATTCTTTGTTCTTGACTCTAGTTCCTTTTATTTCTGGCTTCTGTCTAATTCAACTTAGTGGACTCTCTAGCGACAAGATAAAAAGCAGAGGTGACAGAGGACAGCCTTGCCTTATTCCTTTCCTTATTTTGAAACTCTGAGTATTTTCTCCATTTACTATAACGTTCGCCTTCTGGGTAGAATATATTGTTTTTATTATGTTCTCAAATTTATTTCCTAGTTTCATAATATAAATTTGGTGTATCATGAATTTCCAATTTAAATTATCAAATGCCTTCTGGGCATACAGAAAAACAAGGGCCACCTGTTTCTTAGGATGCATAGCACTATCCTTATGTTGTCTCTAATGTGTCTACATGGTAAGAATCCATTTTGGTCGGAATGAAGATATTCATACAATACTTTTTTCAGTCTGGTTGCTATTATAGTCAGAAATATTTTATAATCAGCATTCAGTAATGATATTGGTATGTAATTTTGGATTCATCTATTATCTGTGCACTTCTTTGGGATTAGCAAGATATATGTTTCCCTCCATGATTCCGGCATTTTGGCTTCTGCCAAGATTTTTTTTTTTTTTGCCGCTGTTAATACATTTACAATCAGGTATTTCAAATCTTTACCATATGTATCAGGTAAAATTCCCAATAAGAAGATCTCTGGTTTCAAGTCTATGTGTTTCTTTGTCATTTTTTCCAACCACATGCGAATTTTAATCCAATATTTTCTGGCATCCTCACAAGTCCACCACATATGGTAATATGAGCCAGGTATCTGATGACATTTCCAGCATTTTTCAGATTTGTTCTTAAACATTCTTGCTATTCTTGTCGAGGGAAAGTGCCACCTGTAAAACATCTTATACAAGTTTTCTTTATATGCTGTTGACATTGTCATTTTATAATTTTGAGACCACAATTTTTGCCATTTCTCTAAATCAATCCCATATCCAAAATTCTTCCCCCAAACAATCATAGTTTCTTTAACTTGTTCTTCCTCTAATTTAATTTCCAGTAAATAACCATATAATTTTTTAATCACCTTCTCATCAGTACCCATCAAGATCTTATCTAAATCAGTCTGTTTATCATAGAATCCCTCCGTTTTAAAATCTTCATCATATCTTGAATGTATTTGCGCATATGAAAACCAATTCATCCTTATACCTTGTTCCTCTAAGTTTTGGATCAATTTAAGTCCACCCTTTTCATCCAACAGTTCCCCATATCTAACTGTTTGTTCCTTCTTATAGATTATAAGATAGGAAAATGCTTCAATAGTCGATAACCAAACTGGAATTTTCAAATAACATTGTTTTTTTATCTTCTCCCAGTTTAACCACAAAGACTCCCATATATAATGTCTTCTAAAATAACCCTGTGTTTTAGTTCCCTTATACCATAAAAAAGCATGCCAGCCCAACAGCAAATCATGCCCTTCTAATGTCAACAATCTGTGCTTTCTTAATGTTATCCATTCTTTGACCCACATCAAACTTGCAGCTTGATAATATAGTTCCCAATTAGGCAGGCCAAAACCTCCTCTAATTCTAGCGTCTTGCAAAAGCTTTAGCTTTATTCTCGCTTTTTTACCTTGCCATATAAACTTCAACATGATTTTATTTAAATCTTCAAAATAGTCTTTTCCAAGCCTAATTGGTATTGTTTGAAACAGAAATAGAATTCTGGATAAAATATTCATCTTAATTGTTGAAATTCTCCCTATTAATGACAATTGCAAGTTTTCCCATTTCTTCAAGTCTGTAGCTATCTGTTGTTTGAGTTTAATATAATTATTCTCTTTTAATGTGCTACATCTTGCTGTCAAATATATCCCCAGATACTTAACCTTATTTGTAATTTGGATTTTCAAAAGGAGAAAATTTGGCCGCGATAATGATAGAAATTTTGGCAGATGCTTTGGAAATTACAGAGGAAAAAATGATGGATGGAGTAGATGAGGTATATCGAGTGTATAAAAGATATGCGATGAGAAATAAATTACCAAAGGAAGTCCATATTAGATTCACCAAAAAATCCATCAAAACACAAATATTACAAGTGGTAAAACATTGAAATACAAAGATAAAGAGATTGTGGTTTTAAAACAAATACCTAGAAGAGTGAGAGAGATGAGAAGACAATATCAATTTCTGACCAAAATGCTATTGGTAAACGAAGTGAATTATAGATGGCTGATTCCAGAAGGATTAATGTTTATGTGGCAAGAGCAGAGACATAGAATTGATTCAATTGAGAAAGTAGAACTTTTCCATGCAGAATTTTTTGGAAGAAGAGAAGAGGAGGCAGAGAAGGAGGTCTCATTAATTGAGTTTCAAGAGGAACAACTGGAGACTGAAAAAGAGAAAGGAGCAGTAGGTGGACAGGTGGATAGTAAAGAACGGCGTGAAGTGAGATCCACAAGAGCTGCTAGACCTATATATAAAGCATAATCATGGAAGAAAAAAAACTGATTATAATGAATATAAATGGACTCAATTCAGCTGTTAAAAGAAGGAAAACTTTTCATAAATTAGAGAAATTAAAATTTGATATAATTTGCTTACAAGAAGTTCATATTAAAAAAAAACATGAACAATTGTTAGTGCAGCCAAAATTAGGGAAAATATTTACATTTTTGACAATGTAAAAGAAGAGGAGTGGTTCTTAACATTAAAGAGGCTATCCCAGCAAAACTGATATACACGGATGAATACGGAAGAGTATTAATGGTGGAAATAATGGACAATAATATAAAAAATATTCTTGATTGCAATTTATACTCTGAATGATAAACAAGAAGAGTTTTATAAAAAACTACACATGAAAATAATTGGACTGGACTATGTTAATATAATTATGATGGGAGACTTTAATGGAATTGTGGACAATAAACTGGACTATATAGCAACAACAACAAAACAAAATAGAAAGACTCTCCCTAAATCTTTTTTTAAAATGACAGACGAATTAACCTTAAAAGATATTTGGAGAGAAAGAAATGTTAAAGCTAAACAATATACTTTTTATTCAAATAGACATTTATCATGGTCCAGATTAGATATGATTTGGATCTCAACAGAATTAATATCCAATATTCAAGAAACAAATATTGAAACAAGTACTTGGGCAGATCATTGCCCAATGACAATTAAACGGAAGGGACAAAAAAAAAAGATCGAGATGGACATTAAATAATACTATCTTAAAGGAAAAAGACTTTATACAATGGATGGAGAAGGAACTGGCTTTTTTCTTTTGAGAAAATAAAAAAGAAGATACTTCAACACAAAATGTTTGGGATACAATGAAGGCATATGCTAGAGGTTTGATAATAGATTATACAAGAAAAAATAATATTAGGAAAAGGCAAGCTTCTAAGGCCTTGGAAGATGAGTATAAAAGACTTGAAAAAGAATTACAGAAAATGCCACAGAAAAAAGATATTAAATTGAAGCTGGATGTAATTAATCATAAAATGGAATTAATAGAGAAAGAGGAATTGGCAGAGAAAATTAGAAATTCTAAACAGAATTATTTTGAAGATGCAAAATAAACCAGGTAGATGGCTAGCATATAAATTGAGAAAGGAGAAGGAATCAAGAAAAATATTGAAGCTAATAGATGATCAAGGCCAAGTTTGTTATGGTAATAAGGAGAAAAAGGAAATTATTCGAGATTTTTATGGGCAACTATATAAACAAGAGAATATTGATGAGGAAAAAGTCAAACAGTATTTACAGAATGCCAACTTACCAAAGATACCCAAAGAGACTGAAGAAATGCTAGAAAGCAATATAACAATGATGGAATTAAATGAAGCACTTAAGAAACAAAATAATGGGAAAGCACCAGGTCCAGATGGGCTTCTGGCAGAATTCTATAAAACATTTCAAGAATCATTGAGCATCCCACTGTTAGAAGTTATGAATGAAGTTATGTTAAAGATGATACCCAAAATATGGTCAGAGGCTTATATTACACTTATTCCAAAAGAAGAGGCTGACCCACTGCAAATTAAGAACTATAGACCTATTTCTTTATTGAATGCAGATTATAAAATTTTTGCTTCAATTTTAGCAGAAAGACTTAAAAAATATTTAAATAATTTTATCCACCCAGATCAAAATGGATTTCTGCCAAAGAGACAAATCAGAGACAATATGAGCGTAATTTTGGATACTTTGGAATACTATGAGGCTCATCTTGAAAAGCAAATGGCTTTGATATTCCTAGATGCTCAAAAGGCATTTGATAACGTGAACTGGAGATTTATGTTATTATTATTGGAACAGATGGGTTTTGCCAGAAAATTTATTCAAGCAATAGAAGCCATATATAATAAACAGACAGCAAAGGTAATGATGGAGGGAGAACTTACAGATTTTATTAATATAAGAAAAGGCACAAGACAAAGGTGTCCCCTATCTCCTTTGCTATTTGTGTTGACTTTGGAAGTGTTGAATAGAAATATTAGGGATGATAAAAGTATAAAAGGAATGAAAATTAAAAAGGAAGAATTCAAACTACAAGCTTTTGCTGATGACTTAGCTTTTATTCTGGAAGACCTGCTAGAAACAGCTCCAAAGTTATTGGAAAAGATAGACATATGGTGAGATGGCTGGTTTGAAAATAAATAAAGATAAAACAAAGATTTTGACAAAGAATATGTTACTGAGACAAAGAGAAGAACTGGCAGACCTTTTGAAAATCCAAGATTTTATAGTGTACATCTAACATCAGTGGTCCTATTGCTTGTCCATCGTCTTGTATAATTCTCCTGGGAGACCATCTGGCCCTGGCATTTTATTATTTTTCTGATTCCTAATTGCTTGTTTCAATTCTGTAATAGTTATTTCTTTAGCTGTGGTTTTCCTTAAATCTTCCGCTATTGATGGACTCCCTTGCTCTTTCAAATACTCTCCTATCTTTTCTTCATCTACCTCCTCACATTCATATAAATTCTCAAAATACTGGTATGCAATCTTTTTTCCCCTTCTATTGTAGGTTGGTAGTCTCATCTTGTAATTGATGTATTGTTCTTTTTTCTCTCTCTTTTTTGAGTCTGTACTAAAGCCATCTTCCTGGTTTGTTTGCTTGTTCAAAAAATGTTTGTTTGGCTACCTTTAAGTTTTTCACCATTTCTTCCTGTTCTACTATGTTGAGCTTATGTTGAATTAAGGTCAATTGTTCTCTAAGTTTAGTATTTTGTGATGTTTTTTGCAACTGAATTTCTAAATTTTTCATTGCTTCCTGCAGGGTATTTTGTTGGATCCACCTTTCTTTATTTCTTTTAGCTGTATAGAATATTATAATCCCACGCATATAGGCCTTCATAGTATCCCACAAATTTTGTGTCAATGTGTGTTGTCTATTATTTTCATTAAAAATTAATGCTAATTCTTCTCTGAATTTCAGATTAAAGTCTTTATATTTTAGTATTTGTGTATTTAAAGTCCATCTTCATCTTGGGTTTTTTTCAGCCTCTCCAGGTTATTGTGTGTCTATCAGCCTCCTGTGTTGTAATGACCTGGGTAATGGACTGTGTGATGACCTTCTGAGTTCTATTGTTTCGACATCCTGGGTCTTGTGCTGTAATCTCCTGGGTCGTAATGACCTGGGTGATGGGCTGTGTGATGATCTTCTGAGTTCTATTGTTGTGGCATCCTGGGTCTTGTGTTGCAATCTCCTGGGTCGTTGGCTGTGTTGCAACATCCTGAGGTTTTGTGGTGTAACCTCCTGAGTTCTGTGATCTGATATCCTGAGTGGGTGGCAGGAGGTTGATAGGCACATAGCCAATATCTCAGCCATACATGTTCTTACGAAAAAGCCAGCCAATCTGCAAACATCAACTCCATCAACCAATCAAGAAATGACAACACAGCCAACCTCCCCACCAGTATATATAGAGAGACAGCAGCTCCGATCATGCTTTGCTCGCATAAGCTGAAAGCACCAGCCTGAAGATGGGGAGTGGGACCTCATCGAAACGTTGCCAAGATGTTCTCAATCTTACACAGGAAAAGACCTGAACATGCCAAGACCTGCATACCTGTACCCATGAAAATCTACAAACACACACACACACACACACACACACACGTATGTGTGTGTGTGTGTATATATATATGTGTGTGTGTGTGTGTGTGTGTGGCATTCAGCTTTGTTTGGGTATTTTCCCACATCATTGTAGTTGTTCTTTTAAAGTTGTAGCAACGTTTCAGCAGAATCTCATCTGCCATCATCAGGCTTCTGTGAGTCTGACTTTTCATCTGTGTTCATCTGTGAGTCAGACTTTTACAGTGGTTTCAGATTTAAATTTGGGGCAGCTTATTGCTGTGCCAGAATGGTTTTTTCTTCATCCTGATTGGTTGGGAGTCTTGGTCTGTGTTTATTGGTCTTGGAGTTTGCTGTGTTCTGCTTGATTGGTGTTTCTGATATCTTCTGTCTGTTTTTTGGCTCTTTTTGTATCTTGATTGGCTGACAGCATTGTGTTACTTTATTGGAGGCCTTTAGTGCAGCTTGGCTCCGGGTAAATGGACGGCTATCATTAGTTAGGAAGCTGGGTTTCATCTGGGTGCCTGGTTGGGGTGTGTTTGAACTGGAGGTATCAGGGGGGATCTGTTTGTGCCCAGGTGTTTGTCTGGCTTGTGGTGTGGATATTTTTTTGTTTGTGAGTGCAGGCTTCCAAATGATTGACAGTCTGGTGAAATCATCTCTTCTGTTCATGCTTTCTGGTCTTTTTTCAATCTCTATGGCTTCTCTGATAATTCTGTGGCTGGAGTTTTCTATAGTGGCTAGGGTTTTGGTGCCATTGAAGTTGATGCTATGACCTGTGACTTCCATGTGTTGGACTAGTGAGGAAGTGTGTTCCAGCTTTTTGATTGCATTTTTGTGTTCATCCAGGCGGGTACTTATTCTTCTATTGCTCAGTCCAATGTATGTAGCCGGGCATGATGCACAGGGGACTTTGTATATGCCTTGGTTTTCCAGGTCAATTTTATCTTTGGGGTTTCTAAGGATGGCTGCTATTTTTCTGTCTGTTTTGAAGGCAATCTTGATGTGATGTCTGTGTAGCATCTTACTAATTTTGTCTGTAGTACCTCTTATGTAGGGCAGGACAGCTGTTCCATAGGTCTGTTCATCTTCTGGGTCTCTATTATGTCTCAGTGTGTTTTGGTGGATCAAGCTGGTGATTTTGCTTTTGTGGAAGCCGTTGGCTGTCAGTACTTTAATCAGTTGCATAGTTCAGTCTTAATGTGTGTCTTGTCTGCCAGGTGTTTGGTTCTAGTAATTAGTGTTTTAGCCATGGAGTTTATCTGTGCTGGGTGGTGGTGGGATTGGGCATTGAGGTAGCAGTTAGTGTGTGTTTTCTTGGTATACAGTGTGTCCTAGTGTGCCATCTGTTTTTCTGTAGATTAGTACATCTAGGAATGATGGTTGTTTGTTTGTTTCCGTTTCCATGGTGAACTTGATTTTGGGGTGTGTGCTGTTTAGGTGTGTTAGGAAATTGTTTAGGTTTTCTTTTCCACGGGGCCAAATCACAAATGTGTCATCGATGTATCTTAACCATAGTTTGGGTTTGTGGATGGCATTGGCCATGGCTCTGGATTTGAATTCTTCCATGAACAGGTTTGCAATGATGGGTGACAGTGGTGATCCCATAGGGGCTCCTTCAATTTGTTTGTATCTTTGTCCTTTGTATATGAAATATGTGTTGGTTAAGCAGTGTTCTGTTAGTTCCATGAGGTGTTTAGCTGGTTGGTATTTATTTTTGATGATTTCAAGGGTCTCTTTTATCGGGACTTGAGTGAATAGTGAAACCACGTCGAAACTTACAAGCAGATCTTCTTGCTCCACATGATTGATGATATGATTGACCCCTCTCTTGGGCCTGGCCATCTCCTACAGAAATCACACATTAATGTTTATTTTTTGGTGACTGCATTACCATAAAAGATCTAGAATGCAAAACTTTTATAAGCCTAAAAAAATACTACAAGGAAGTCAATTGAGCAAATTGTTCATTGTGAAATTACATAGGGACAAAAACCTTAACAAAGCCTGTTTCTATATAAACCAGTTTCAAGTTAGATAATTGTTTATAATGTGCTTTTGTAAAAGACTGCAATCCATAATATGTAATCAACATTTTTCATCCTAATCAATATTATTAAAATCAAATTTATTTAAAAAATAATTATTTCGGTTATAATAATCCCAAAGTATGAATAGTAATATAAAAGAGGGCAAATTCAATATTTAGAAGCTGCTGTTAAAACAATGAATACAATCAAATGTTTTCAAATAGGAAAACCCATAGTATGGATAGTCATCTTACTTAATTGCTACAGTACAAGACACACAGTTTTTTACTCCAATATTAACAGAGATGTATAATTTTCCCTTAAAGGAACTTTATCCAAACCTTTTATTAAATGCTATGTAAATGCAATTTCAAAAGCAGGTAAAGATCCCATAAAGGCAGATGTATTTTTGTTTTATATTTTATGTAAAAATGTTATCACAATATGAAGAAATGTTGTATTGAACATAGAAGTAGCAGAAAATGTTATTCTTCAATGTTGGAAAGACAGATTTACAATCTTGGATCACTGAAATATATTTGCTTGCAGTTTATGAGTTGGCTCTCTATCAAAGTATAAAAATACTGATCAGTATTAGTTCTTTTATTAGGATTTAATGATGTGTTTAAAAAGTAGACTGACAGATTTGCTATATGTAATATAAATCAATTACTTCTGATTTTGCATTTTACCATTTTTTATCATTCATTTCTTCAATCTTTGTATATTAAACATATATAATTCTTATGGCTAAAAAAAGGAAAAATATTTAGATGACTTGAAGTTGCAATTTAAAACATGACCCAGCTAACAGTTTGATGATATCTTTCTATATTGGATAGACTTTGTATCACAACAGTAATGGCTGAATAATCAGGGGTCGGTTTCTACCGGTTCTGTCTACCTCTGTAGAACCAGTAGCTCTGAAGAGCAGCAGACATCAAACCGGTTCTATATCTGCTGTTGTTTTTGCCAACCCGGGCTCTTACCCGACTTTTATTTCCTGATTTTTTTCAACTTCAGCTGCCGTGCAAGGCACAGCTGCAGTTTAAAAAGCAGGAAAAAAGGGCTTTTTGAAAGGCTGCTTCTCTGCACGCAGCATGCGGATAACGATTTACAGGCATGTGCTGGCAGCGTGCAGGGAAGAACATCGTAAATCACTGAACCTTGTAAATGACCCAACTGGTATTTAACCCTGTCCGATCCCACCCCTGTGAATAATGCTATAAATTGCTACTGTGAATAGCCATTGTCACTTCTGGTTCAGTTTTTAAGACAATGATGTTTTAAGTCTGCATCTGTAGGATCACAGAACTTCTCCCTTATTACTCATCAATATTGTGCAGCGGGTGAACTCTAAATTTTTAATTAATTTCGTATCAAAATTCTTGCACATTTTTAATTGTTCTAGCACAAATTATATGTGATTAACAAACTTTCTTTTTTACTTAATTCAGTGAAAAAAAATTATTCTTAGCACATTTGTCTTCCAGTATGTTTCAGGATTCTTGATGACATTAAAATAATATATTTTTTTAAGCAAGGATGTTAAGACTAAGACTATTTATGAAAGTATAAATAACTTTCAAGGTTGCAGTTATGTAATTCTAATGGTTCTAATTTATTAGATGTTCCAAATGTTTTCTTTTCCTTTTTACTGATCCTGTACTGCTGTAATTGGTTTTTTTAAAAAAAATTTGTAACTTCATTGACAATCTGACATAAAAAATAACAACTCATAATAAAAATGGTTGGAGGAAAATAATATTTTTGTCCATAATTTTTATTTCTTTTTCAAAATAGTAAAGAATAAACTGTGTTACAAGTAGAAGTCATTTTATACAATGATATTCCCCCCACAAACTTGGCTTCCTGATTCCACAAGATGTTTTAAATAACCTAAAAGGTTTCACTGAAAATTACTTTACAGGGTTGAAATGGAAGGGTGGGATTTACCTGAAATGGGACAAATGAATTTATACCATCTGTATTAAGTTCCTTAATCTCTCTTCTTACAGGCTTAGAAGATATAGTCACAATGGTTATTACACCACTTGGCTTGCTTACAGCAGCTTATCAAGGGTTATACAAGGGAAAGGAAAGATCTGCTGCCTATGTTTTCTTTCTGTCATGATGATATCAGACCTCTAGAAAAAAAGTAAATTATTCATAGTCCAGTTATAGGCAGACTTGTTGACTAGGTGTGAGCAATTCTGATAAAGCTTAAAGGCTCATGTTAGTGTTTTCAGCCTGCTAGAGTGGGATATGTGATCATCAGATTGGGTGTACTGCAGTTAAAATGTTGTATCCTTTTGGAAGTGCATTTAAGAGGTGCACCCTTTATCCCTCTCTAAAAAAGAAAGGAAGCCTGATAATTTTGGATCATAGGGATTCTCTGGAGGCTGTAAGGTTACTTTGGGAGTAACATGGCTGGGGTTCAATGCAGATTTGATTCCCAGAAGTAGAATAAGGGCTCTGAATATGATGTAAACTTGAGCACACAATAAATAATCTGGAGGCTTCCGATTTGAGCTTCTTCGGAGACAGACCGAAACCTCATCTCTGCGAGGCTTCGATCCATGCTTGCCACTGGAGCGCCCCAAGCCGGCTGGTTTTGGGGCTAAGCCACCTCGTAGAGGTGGTGAAGAGGGGGTAGACTGCCTGCAGGGTTGAGGAGAGCCGCATCTCTCCTCCCTAGCTGGCCATTACTCCCTCTCCCGAAGGCAGTTGTAATGGTGGTCAGAATTGGCCACCACAAAGAAGAACTTGACTGGAAAAGAATGTGGAGGAAGATAAGAAGAGAAAGTTTTGGTTGACCGGATCAAACAGCAAAAGCAACAAATAAGGTACCCTGGAATTTAAATTTAATAACATTGTTCCCCAAGAAGATTTTGAAGCTGCAAAGGAGAGAGAGAAGGGAAAGGATTCGGGTTTTTTTTTTCTTCCCTTCCTTATATTGACAGCTAAGAGACTTAAGCAAGAAACTGAAAAAAAAATCCACTTTGACATTAATAGGCATCTAAGCTGAAAATAAAAGTCAAAGGGATAATAAAGATTTCTGGATATTTAAAAATTTTTAAAAGCAGGAAAGGAGAAAAAAAAAGAATAAAAGGGCAGGATCTGGAAAAATGGAGGAGACTGCCTGGAATTAAGGAATGGAACTGTAACTAAAAGGAACTTACAGTGAAATTTCAACAAGATTCCTCAAAGATACATTTTAATGGAAACTTTGTAACAAAATAATAGAACCCCAGGAAGACAAAGTGGAAAAAAGAAGCAGAAAGAAACAGCCTTGGATTATTTGATTACTTGGTGATTTTTGGTTTTTGCATCTGGATGATTAAAATTAACCGGGTGGTTGTTTAAAAGTCTTTAAAATGGTATCACTCTTAGAAGAATTGAAAATGGAACTTAAAAAATGGAAAGAAGATGCACAAGAAGGGAGAGGTTCTTTTGGCTTCATATTTCAATTCTTAGAAATGGAGATCTGGAACTATGAGAAACAACAAGAAACGCTTGCAGAACAAGAAGATTGGGACAAAGAAGAAGTCATCTTTAATGATCAAATAATTTTAAGTGGGGGGAAAAAAAGAAAAGGGGGGAAAGAGAGTAAAAGGTTTAAGACTAGAAAAAACAACCAAAAAGAAGAAGAAGAATTTGAAAGATAAGTATAATATTAGAAAGCAACAGAAGAGGGGATTACAGATGAGAAAGTTAGAAGTAGAGAGATGAGGGGGTAAAAAGGGGAGGGAGAAGAAGAGGGGGAAGAAGACAAGGAAAAGAAGTTGTAAAAGACAGAAACAAGAAATGGAGAAATGGAAAAGATATAAGGATTGTAACCATAAGCTTGTTTAGAGATAATGGGTGAAAATTTAATTGCAAAAGGGATTCTGCAAAGGTACATAAGATAGCATTATATTATAAACAGAAATAATTTTAGAAAATATGATTAAAATGATGGATAAAATATTTACTGTAATGTAGTTGAATGTTTGGTAATAAATAAATGAATTAAAATGATTGAGAGAATTAAATGGGAAAATTTTTAATTATTAGTAATGATTTATAAAAAAATAAGTGAGAAATATGGAGAAAAAAAGAATTAACTATGGAAAAAGTGTTCCCAAAGAAGTATGATATTTAATTGAAAAGAAATGTTAAAGATGTTAAGATTTTAATGAATATTAATGATAGAATTGAATTGGAATGAAATGTTTGTGCTTTATTTACATATATATATATATATAATTTTTTCTTTTTAAGAATATAGTGTGTATTTTAAGAATGTACCAAGCAGAATTCAATTGGAAGTTATGTATTATATTGAATGCTATAATTTTAAAGGTATACACTGAAGCTTAAATAAGAGTTTGAATGGATAAAAATAAAAGATATAAAGGTGTCATACTCCAACTGGTAACTACAGTTGTTTAATAAGAAAAGATAATATGAAATTGAAACAGGACAGACAAAAGTATAAATATAATGATTTGATTGAGATGAGATAATTAAAATAAAGTTGAGAAAATTAAAAGAAGGGAAAAACTATGTAGAAAATATAAAATGGTAATAAGATATGGAATAGAATATAAAAATGAGCATGAAATTGAGTTTGGTATCTGTATGAAGACGTGATAACCTGGGACTATGCTATTTTCAAAAAAGATGTTTTATTCGTATTTTGTTTTTGTGAAAACCCAAATAAAACTTTCAAATAAATAAATAAATAATCTATGAGTCTCTGACTAGAGTTGGCAAAAAGAGCAGTCTGATAGCTTTATTCATGAAATGAGGAGAAAGAATGACACTTGTTTTCTTCATCCAGATTTATTGTTCTCTATGGCTTTATGCTGGGTGTCTTCATTTCTAAAACCCACTGAAACTTTACTTGAATATCCTGAAGTCCTAAAAAGCCCATAAAGCTTTTCCTTTTCAGCAGGTACACTTCTAGAGATTGTAGAATTTAATTTAGCTTGTAATTCAGGTGTGTTTCACTGAGATAAGGTTGCCGATTTATTCTTTGTTTTTTTTTTTGGGGGGGGGAGCTATTATTTAAAATATTTTTTAGGGATTGACCCTTATTTACTGTGATGAGAATTATATTTAAGATGAGAAGCAAATTAGATAATGAAATATTAAAACAACAGGTAAAAAAGAATTCATAAAAATGTTCAAATCTTGACTAAAAGTAACATATATCGAGACCTTCATGGTCCCTGAGTTTGACTGTTTGCTTGCAGAAGTTTCATTACCTGACTAGGTAATATTGATCATGTTACCCAGTAAAAAAAAATGAAGCTCAGAGACCACCAAGGATTCCTCAGCTCAACCCTGAATTATATATGTTCTCTTCTATTGGAGTAGCGTATATAGTTTTGTGGGAAATTATGTTTTCAAGTGTAACATCAGGTAATATAAATAATACTTCAATCTGGCTATGGTAATGATGTCATTTGTCACTAGGTTATATTTTTAGTACAAGGACCAGCAATCTAAATATTCTGACATTTCAGACATGTGCTTCCATCAAAGACTGTCATCTTTTCTATGCATATGGACTTTGATCCAAACAGGTTACCATCAGTGCAATGAATGAAAAGGGCAGCTTTGTTAGCTGTAAAGAACATTAAGATACTTATTATGGATGTAGAACTCATGATCTCATTTTGTTCTCTTTGCCACCTTATATTTAATACGCTGTATCATCTATGAACTATTTTTGGATATTTATTATTAAATGTATTAAGAGGCAGAATTGTCAGAATTTTTTTAAACAACTGTGAAAGGTTTATTACAAAGTATATATTTGAAAAAACTAAATAAAAAATAATGCTATAGTAGCTATCCTCAGTATAAAGTTTTGTCCAGTCTGACTTATCCGATGATTTTTAAAAGAATACCAGAGTCATTTAAGTCAACGTTTCTCAACCTTGGCAACTTTAAGATGTATGGGCTCTAACAACTAGAATTCCTACTTAATTCTTGGGAATTCATGAGGAATTCTGGAAGTTAAAGTCCACATACATTAGGTTTGCCAAGAATTTAAGTCACTTGATGAAATGTTAATAAATACTGTATTTGACAGCTATTGGATTAGAATAATGTTCAAAGTTGTGCTGAAAGGATTTAGTCTTTAAGGAAAAGTAGAAGCAATTAATATATATTTCATCATGAGATCAAATGAAAATCTGTGATTATAATATTATGGTTGATTCAGTATGTGGTCCAGATTAGGCAAAAAGTAAGCTGGATCTTCTAGATCTACTGAGGTAGGTGAGGTAGCATTTTGTATTGTGTTATTCACAGTATAGTATTATTATCCTTCAAACTGCAGATAAGTGGCAGCAAGTTACCTAGTGATGTACTTCCATATTCATCTACTAGTCTCTCAGCCGTGAACATCATAGCAACTTTGGTTTTTATTTTGTTTTTCTTTTTTTGTTCAATGAATCATGAAGTTTGTAGCTATTTGGGTTGTAAAGATAACCTTTGCAAAATTCTATCAAAATGCATACTGGGAACTATATCATGTGAAATAACCAGAAATATGCAATCTCATTATTCTTCTTATTGTCTTTGCTCAGTGTGAAAGAAAAGGCTGCTGGTGAACAATTGGAGGTACCTGTGCTGCTTTCCTCTGCTCCTATTTAAGCTGCAACCTTGAAAAAGGTGAGAGAAGAGAAAATAGGTTGTGTGTAAAACAACAAAGAAGAAATCCCAGAGAGGGAGAGGATACAAAGAGACCAGAGTCTGTAAGCGTAAAGCACTGTTCTATGCTAATAATAGTAGTTGTAATTGCAGTATTAATAATTGCAAGAAAAATAGTATAATGTAGCATAGAAGTATAAGTAATAGTACAGAATGTAATAGTAATATGGCATACAGAACATTGTAAAGTATCAATAATAATAGAAACAATATAGTATAAGACAGTAAAAAAAAAAAAGAATTTGCATAAATATATTCATTTGTACTTTGAGTATTTTTTCAAATTAAAAAAAAAACCATGTCCCTAACTCTCATATGGAGACATAAAAATCCAATTGCATAGGGTTCAGTGCTTTTGATGGATCTTTTGAGCTTCAGTCAAATCAAATTGGGTACACTCTAAAAAGAACCTGTGACACTCGGGAATTAATATTGTGAACTCTTTGAAGTTAAAGTAAAATGCAAAGTATGGACGCTAATCAATACCATCTCCATGGAGCTAGCCAGCACCAATATTCCATTAGCTGAAAATACACTAGATAGAAAATTGTTGCCAAAATGCTGGCACAATCACAAGAACAAACTGTAAATGAACAGCTAGATCTTTTTTTTAATTCATAAGGCTGTAGAAAAACAAATATCACAAGTCAGAAAGGTCATAGCTTGCCATTTTCTCGTGTCATTTATTTGAAATAAAAGATACAACTTCAATGCAGCTAAAAAACTGGAAGCATTATTTCATTTTATTTTCATGTGTTAGAAAAATCAAAAGATACATAGATTAATGATCTTGCCTGAAAAATCTTGAGAGGCACTTGATGTTATTATGGGCAGACTATTTTATTTTGTGCTACATTGTGCTGCAGTTTACTGAAAAGAAACCTTTCAGAACAAAAGTAGTTCAATGAAATGCAATTGTAATTCAGAAAAGAACACAAACACAAGTGAAGACCAGCACAAAACTATGGTGGTGCATACAGAATCCTGGTAATTTAGAGGTATCTTTGTTTACTTATGACTTCAATGCTAACCCTTAAATAACTCAGCTGATTACAAAGATGAAAATGAAATATTTCTTTACAGTTCAATCCTATGCATGCCCGCTTACATCAGAAACAAATTTCATTAACATAGAAGCAGAAACAGATCATTTTGATTTGATGATTTTATTTGTTTGACATAAAAACTTTCTTAGAAGTTTCTGAAGATTTTGGGTTTACCCCAAATTTGATAATCTGGATTTGCACATTTAATTAATTCCTTAAACCATGTATGATTATTAATAGTATTAAATCCTTTTGGTTTAATATTATGCCACACTACATGATCAGGATAATGTCTTTGTTTTTAAAAAATGCCTCAAGAGTCTTGTGCTCTCGGAATATTAAAGCAACTACAATAGTGAACAGAGATGTTTCTGCTTTCAGATAGAAAGTTATATGTCATAAATAAGCCAAAACCTTTAATTTCCCACTGCATTTTACTGCGATGTGAGTTTGGTATCCTGTCTTGTTCACTCCATAAATTGAAGAAAGTCAGACTTAATGCCATTCTTAGATATACAAAGTTTGAGCCTTTTCTAAAAAGCCTCTATTTTTCTACAAAGATTCTTGGATAGCTTTTTCCAAATTGAATTTATGTGTGATTTTGACATAAATGAAAGAATACCCCAATATAGACAAATTATATTGGGGTAAATATATATTTCCTTCAAGTGAATTTAACTCATCATATATATTGTATACTTTCACACATTTCATTCCATTTATGGTTACTTAAGTGATTTTGTGGGGAAGGAATCCCTTAAGATTATATAAAAACTTAATGCTTTTTACTGTTTTAATGCTTTTTATTGTTTTTATTGTAATAAAATGTTTTAAAAGTTTTAATGGTACTATATATTTTGAATTATGAGCCACCCAGAGTTGTTTGCTGAAATGTTCAGCTATAAAAATCAAATAAAGAAATAACATACTGTGTTTCTCCAACAATACGGCCTCCACCAAGAGGAAGGCCCAGCATGTTTTATTGGCATAAAATCAAATTAAGCCCCTCCCCCCAAATTTAGGCCTATTTTAAAACATGCAAAATAAGGGGGAAGGGCGGGAGGGACTTGCCATTGTCTTTAAATTTTAATTGTCTTTAATTTTTAATTGAACTAAAGGCATCAGAATTTAGAATCTCTTTGAATTCAACTTGAAAGCTTAGAAATGTACAATTACTATATTCTGATCATAAAATGAAATGCAAAACAACTTTATATTTCATTTTTGTATATCAACTCAAAAGAAATTTAACAAAAACTGGATGTAATAATTTTGCTGTTGAGAATGCCATTCAGAAATTGAAATATATATCTGCATGAACTTTACTGTCACTGCCATACTTTCAGTTGAAATCCATAGGATTTTAATCCAAAGTTAGAGCAAACATTGTTAATAATATTCTGTATGAGAAACCCTTACCCTAATCTGTCAGAAACCCTAAATTTCTGACAAAAGACGACAACTCTGGAAAAATAATGTATTAGTTTTGTTACTAAGGTAATTTTAAAGATCTTTCTCTTTTTTGTTCTCCTATTTATTTTCTCTTTTGATAAATTACATATTGTTTGATAACTATTTCTCTCTCCCCTCCCCTTTTATTAGTCTGATGCTATAAAAATGTTTGGAAAAAAACTCCTTTTAACTGTGCTTCATGTTTTGTGATTCTGCTGTAGGGTGAGGGAGGGAGGGAGAGAGAGAGAGAGAGAGATCCTCCCTTAGGCATGAAAGTTCTCCCTCTCTGTATGTATACATTTAGGCATTCAAAAGGAGAAATAGCAACCTCTAGCACTATATTTATAAGAATGCTTTTGAACCCAAAAGATATTCTTAGAAAGGAAGAATGATGGATAGGTGCAACCTAGTATTTGTTAAATATGTGTCCACTTTCTTGAGATAAAGAGACAAGTAGAATTGGAAGGAATATCAAAAAGCAATCTGATGTTTGGCACTTGAACTCTATATTTTAGCAGCTGCTATCTCCATGACAGCCATTTTCATAGGAAAACCTAAAACAAATCTCAAAATTATAAATATGCTCCCCCAGCAAAAAAAATTAAAAATAAAAAAAAATTGAGAACCCCTGATTTGGTTAATATATGTACTTATATATGAAATCACTGCAATGTGGTGCAGTGATTAGAATGCAGTACTTCAGGCTACTTCTGCTGACTGCCGGCTGCCAGCAGTTTGGCAGTTCAGGTCTCACAGGCTCAAGGTTGATTCAGTCTTCCATCCTTCCGAGGTGGGTAAAATGAGGACCCAGATTATTGGATGCAATATCCTGACTCTGTAAACTGATTAGAGAAGGCTGTAAAGCATTGTGCAGCAATATATACGGTAAGTCTAAGTGCTATTGCTATCTGCATACTTACATACAAATTAAATATTTATGGCATAGAACTTTTTAAAATGAAATACTCTGTGCAACATGAAAGTTCCATATATACAAAACTTGTTATCATTACCGCAAGAAAGTACTGATCATATTATTTGGGACTGTGCTTGGTCTCCTTAGCACCATGTGTAAAACATATACATACTGTATGTCAGATCTTAATTGAGAGTAGAAATTCAATTTTCTCAAAAAAAATAAAAATAAACCTAAGTTATAGTAGTTGGTGCGTAATGGAAAACTTCAAAGCCTGTTCCACTTTACAATCCTTTTGATGGCAGGTTATATCCTGTATATTCCATTTCTTGGCCTTTTCCACTAATGATATCTGCATTAAAAGAGAAATTGTATTTCTCCAGGCTTTGTCCCCTTTTTCTAACTGCTGCTCAGGGAGCTGTCCTTGCAATGCATTATTTCAAAAAATTATATCTTCCGATGGCTAATTATCAATAACTCACAGTGAATTTTTAAGAAGATAATATAAAGTCAGCTTTATAAAGGGTTCATGAGAGGATTGGAAAGGACATTTGTGCTTTGTCTGATCTGAATCTGTACAGAAGCCTCAGTGTGAGTCAGTGAAAGTAGTATTTTTAGAAATAAAATTTTGATTTATCTATCCAGATTCAGGAAGCAATCATGATGGTCATAAGAATATTCAAAAATCACTGATGTCTCTAGGTTAGGTTGCACATCAGAAAATGGCATAAAGAAAAGAAATGGAGGAAAAATTGGGGGGGAAAAAGATGAGCATAAAGCCATCAAATCAGACGAATTAAATTTTAGAGGGTTTTCATTTTCCCATTTTCCTAAAGTGCTTTGTTTCTACATTGCAGCTGGTGGTGGAATGCAGGACTGCTGGACTAACAGTTGGACTTTGGTTTTTCCTGCTGCATTTGGCTGCTCTAGGCTTCCCAGGCTCCAGAGATCAATGTGGAGGTTTCCAGATCGTCTTACTTGAGCTGATATCCAGATTTTAGTTGTATGTTTTGGGGTGGGGTGGAGAGTGGTACAGGGATGAAATCCCTGCAAACAAATGACCAAGCTCAGAGAACATAAAAAACTCCACAGTTCAACCCTGAACTGCACATATTCTATTCTGTTGGTAAGAGCCTACAGAGACTTGGCCTCCCTGAGACTGCCAGGTGTTTGGGAAGATACAGCACAGGGTGGCTGAGTTCCCAGTGGGATGGGGTGGGCTATTGGATATTTGGTTAGGTTTGTATGAGATGGGTAGGGAAATGTAATGATATCTGTGGATGACATTGAAGGATGAAAGAAAGATATGCTGCCTAGGAAATACTCAGATACGGGGGACAGAATCACAGTGGCTTAATGGTCAGATGAACAAAGTTGATCAGGCAGCTAAAAATGAGTGTGGTCTTATACTTTCAGATATGTAAGATTCTATGAATGTAGCATTAATTATCACCCTGTGTCTAATCTTCCTTCTTTGGAAGGTTGTTGAGGAGTTGGTTGGTCTGCAATTGATGAGAATCTTGGAAGAAGCAGATAAACAAGATTAATTTCACTCAGGTTTCATATAGCTCAGAGATGATTAAACCTGCTTGCTGTCCTGTACCTTGCACTGGGATGGTGGTTGATCAAATCCATCGTAATTTTTGTTTTTTATTATTTTATTCCTATTGTATTCTATTTTATATTGTTGTTTTTATTGTATGCTATGTAAACAGAGGCAGCAAGAGTCAGATGGTACTTAAATTAATCAAATTAAATTGAATGTTTGTTGCTTCATTGTGTAACTAAAATATGTATACATTTTTCTATGCATTTTTCTTAAGATTCACAATTTTGCAAATATGTTTCTTACCATATGTATATTTTTGTAAGCAATTCTTCCCAGTAGGTGTTTTTAAGTGCAAACTTTTGTGAATAATAATTTAGAAAAATAAGAATATGTTGATAGGTGGTTGTTTTATGATAGTGTAAGATTAGGAAATATATAAAGTCTCTTATGATTAAGAATGAATACATTACATAAGAATGGAAATTTTAGCAGATGAAATTCTTCTAACCCTGTTAATAGAATAAGCAGCACTACAAGTACAGAACACAAAATATAGAATTTACAATAAAGATTGATGTGTAGTTTGGATGCAAATTCCAAGTTTCCTTTAACATTAGACTTGAAAGATGGTTATCTCAGAGACAATATTTCAGATTACAGTAAAAGTATTTAGTAGTTAGGATTAGGAAGCAAAATTTGATTTTATATAGGCTGTGAAAGTATATAACAATGTGAAACTATATAACAATCTCTTAATGAATTTAATTAGTAAAAATACTTATCAATATGGCAGGAGAGGGATTATACCAATACTTTAAAGAATGATGAAAAAAATGAATTTTAGTTTATTTTGTTTGGAAATCTATAAATCATTTGATAAAGTGCAGTATTTTCTTCTGAAAAGTATGATAGCTATGGAGCTCAGCTTTAGAATCTGCTTTGAATAGTAGAGTCCTAACAAACTACAATGTTATTGAGCATGTACAGAATTATAATTGGTCCCAAGCAAGAGAATCCTTATGTCAGTTGTGTATAAAAATTTGAATATAATTCACCTTTTTCTTTGTGAGTAAAAGCAGGAGAATTTTTTTCTCAAAGGCAAGGATTAAAGAATGCATCATCCCAGACAAAGAATTTCACTGTACTTTAATCTGAAAACAGCCCTGTTTATACAATGATATGCCCTTAGCCTCCTCCCCCAGATTAAATCCAGGATTATCATGAAGTATGACATGTGCATGTTATGAAATAGCATTACTCTGTCTAACTTCTATGTGTTGATGTGTAAAAGAGAGATTACCTTTCTCACTTCTTATCCCAGCAGGTGACCTGTATCATCAGAACAGAACCAGCAGGATTGTCTATTCAATATGCCTGCAGTGGCCTGTAAAAATCTCTGGATTCAGTGCTTTAGTCTACAAAAAGGTACGCTCCTTCCTCATCTAAATACTAAGAATGAGTCATTTGCAATTGTTTTTTTTTTCCAGTTGAGTGTTTAGGCTTTAGTTTTAATAGCTGTTTGACAACTGAAGATATAATGTTCCAGAAGAAAAGAAAGAAACACGATACATCGGGTTTTATGGCACTCTCATTAGAGTGTCTAATCAGCTACACACAGGAACTCTTCAAACAGATCTGAGGTAATGTGTGGCACAGCCAGATAATTTTGACAAAGTTCAGTTCTCTAATATTTGCAATTAAACCATCAGCATTTAAGAGGAAAACACAAATGTGCTGTTATTGCATGCAAAGGAGACTTCATTTGGTCAATACTAAGTTGTTTTCTATATAACTGTGGTACAAAGGGTCAAGTAGGAAATGGAAACCAACAGATCCAATCAGCTCCTACATATGTAATAAAATCCAGTATTAGCAAGTAGCAGAGGAACAAAGCAGTCATCTCATCAACATGTCTGCCTCACTAGATCTGTGTGATTAATCCCAAATGGATGTCAACAGGGATTTAGTGTAAATGGAATAGAAGGCTATTCCTGAGAAAGAGGCTATTTATATTTATTTCTAAAGTCCTTATTTTTTTTTAAACATCAGCAATAAACTTCTAATTAATATTGAAAGTCTGATAGTTCCTTCAGGATTATTCATAAAATAGGATAGAACAAAAATATGAATTAGCAATTGACATTCTTGTTATCTTGTAAAAGAAGTCTGCAATTCTTTTTCTAAATTTCATTGTTGCATCATCTCTGTATTTTAAATTATTTTAAAATGACAAATAATTTGCAATAAAAATTTTATGATACTTGTATATAGAAACAAAAATTTTAATGATATATTTGGGGAAATGCTAAATAAGCTTAAAAAAAAACAAATTAGCGTAATAAGATTACACTGAGTTATTTAGCCATCACAAGAGACATTCTATCTTGTCTTAGTATTCAATGTTTTCAAGCTGTAATTAGGAGTTTAATTTAAATGTATCCTTTCATCAGTGAAAGTTTCTATCTATACCTAGAAAAGCTCTGAATCTAGTACAAGTAGTCCTTGATTTACAAATGTAATGGAACCCTGAAGCTGACCTGACTGAAGACATTTTGATCATTTCAGTGTTGCCACACTGGAGCTGAGGGATAGGGAGGGGGGATTTGAAATTGAGGGGATTCCATAACCAAAACAAAATATTTTCTCTCGTGGACCAAGGGCATTGTCATACCTGGTCAGAGGAAGACAGAGTGATGCATCCCGGTTGCCAGACCACACCTTGATTGGACCATGTGACTGATTGTTTTGAGAAAGTAGAAAAACTTTTATTTTTAATTAGGTGAAACCATGGGAAGCTTCAGAGTTGATTTTCACCAGATCTGTGATAAGTCATTTTCATAATCATTGTAAAAATACATACATCATAGCAATATCACTTAGATTATATACTGCTTCATAATACTATACAGCCCTCTCTAAGCAGTTTACAGAGTCAGAATACTGTCCCCAACAATCTGGAACCTCATTTTACCAAGCTCAGAAGGATGGAAGGCTGAGTCAACCTTGAGCTAATCAGGATCAAACTCCTGACAGGGGAATGCAGAGTTAGCCTACAATACGGCATGCTAACCATTCTAACCACTATGCTATCATAGCTCATAAAACATGTTTCATTTTTTATTTGAATTACATCATTTGAACAAGTAGAAAAAAATGATATGCTATTTGGGTAAAGATGCTTGGGATAAAAACATTATTCTGTAAGAAAAAAATTCTACATGTTGCTGTTGCAAGTGATTTTTTTTTTTAGATGAATAAATAGGAAGAAATCATTTATAGGGAACCTGATTAGAATGCTCCACATCTATTGTTGGATCAAGGCCATAGACTTCACGTATGGTATTTTGTCTTTTGTTAAGACAAAATATTATCAATCATTCCACAAAGGATTATCTAACTCTTGGGACATTCTGAATGCAGTATATTTGTTTTTAAGCGGAGTTAAAAAAGCTAAGAAGAATCAGAAGATAAATTCAATAATAGACAGTAATCAATCAAGTGCTAAAATGATAGATGGAAACAACTTTTCTCCAGGAAAGCCAGCAAACAGAACTGTTTTGTAAAATTAGGTTGAATAACTAGAACATGTCAAAGTACTGCAAAATGTAAATTTATGTCATAGGTTTTCCATGTGAAAATATACAGCTATTGTGTCTACAATATCAAATAAATAAATAGAAAATCTGAATTGATAAGTAATATTATTTATTATTTATAAAAAATGTAGCCACTATATATTGATCTAATAATTAAGAAAATAGTAGGATTTTTTTATAATCAAATGTTTAGGCCATAGTCATCCATAATTAAAACCGGGCTTCAATATGTATGAGACCAAGAAGCTGAATTCTTTTCTTGGAAACAGCAGTCAGGATGAGGTGATACAAAACAAACTTCAACTTCAAAGCTGACCTTCTGACAAAGCCACGTTTTCCACAAAAGGACAGTATAAAGGTTACATGGCCTTTGAATGTATATTCTCTACGAAGTTGAGCTCATTTCTGATCATTTAATAGACATGTCCATGGAATTTGGAAGTAATTTGACATTCCAGGATGTTTTGAAGTTCCCAGCCAGTATTTTGGATTGCAGCAGAATACAAATTTAATAAACAAAAACTCTAGCCATGGGATTCCTAGTTGATTCTGCACAAGGTTACCAAGGGTGAAATTCACTTTGCTTCCAAGCCCAAGGGCCATTATTTGCCAAGCCATAATTTCAGAACTGATGTGTGTATAAATATGTGTTTGGAAATTTGCATGCATATTCAGCACAAAGTTCCAAACACATATTTACACACACATCAGTTCTGAAATTATGGCTTGGCAAATAATAGCCCTTGGGCTTGGAAGCAAAGTGAATTTCACCCTTGGTAACCTTGTGCAGAATCAACTAGGAATCCCATGGCTAGAGTTTTTGTTTATTAAATTTGTATTCTGCTGCAATCCAAAATACTGGCTGGGAACTTCAAAACATCCTGGAATGTCAAACAGTTGGATAGGTATCTTAGATATATGAGCCTTGATCATTTTTCCAAGACTTTGGGAATAGAGATTATTTTGCTAGAACACTGACAGACATAATACGATCTCATTTCAAAAACCAATACAGACTAAAAGAGGCATTGGTAGACTTACCAGTGAATGCCCTTTCTAGACACACTGCGATAGAGTCCAGCATTGGGTATAACTCCACCCTCTTATAATGTGAGCTGAGTCTGCCACTATAAAAGGTTCACCTCTGCTGAGAGCCCTAGCTTTTCTGGGGAAGTATCTTGACAGACTAGGATTGTCTCTGGAATATAAACAAATAGAATGAGCATACAACCACCCTGCTACCCAAGAATACTAGACGGCCGTGGGGGGTGGGTGGACTCTATCACAGTGTGTCTAGAAAGGGCATTCACTGGTAAGTCTACCAACACCCCTTCTCCGTCATGCTACTCTAGAGTCCAGTATTGGGACATACCAAAGCCTGCATGCCCAAGGGAAGGACTTGGCTGGTCCTCTTAATCCGACCCAGGAACCACCTGCTGGAGTACCTTTCATCCAAATGCAGCCTGTGCAGATGCAAAGGAGTCCAGCCGGTAATGTCGGATGAATGGGGAAGGCGAGGTCCATGTAGCAGCTCTACAAATTTCTTCGATTGGAGCCTGCGTGGCCCAAGCTGCCAAAGTCGCTGCGCTCCAGTTAGAGTGTGCAGTCAGTTTCTTGGAGCTGGCAAGCCAAGAGTTTCATATGCAGCAGAAATGCATGCTCTGATCCACCTACTCAACTTGGGAGATGAGGCCTTAGACCCTAAGGAGACAGGCTGAAAAGACACAAACATTGACCAAGTTTTGCAAAAAAGTGCAGTTTGTTTGATATAAATCCTGAGTGCCCTTTTCACGTCCAATGTATGCCACTGAGGTACCAATACATGTTGGGTTTGGGACAAAAGTCAGGGAGAACAATGTCTTGAGCTCTGTGAAACCAAGAGTTAATTTTTGGTACAAATGAAGGGTCCAGATGCAAAACCACCTGGTTGTCATGAAACATACACAAATCTGGCCTTACCGAAAGGGCAGCTAATTCAGACACCCTCCTGGCTGACGTAAAATCCACCAAGAAGGATACCTTCAGAGTTAAAATACAGAGGCCTACTGTTCATAAAGGCTCAAAAGGAGGGCCCGAGAGGGCTTGGAGAACCTTAGGCAAGTCCCAAATGGGATATCTATGCACAATAGGTGGTCGCAGATGTAAGGCTCCCCTCAGAAATCTGTGGATCGAAGGGTGGTGCTTCAGTAATTTCATGGGACAGGTATAGGATGTGTACCTGTCCCATGAAATTACTGAAGCTAAGGCCGCCACCTGCCTGCAGAGGCATGAGGCCCTTGTCCAGCCTGTCCTGGAGAAACTGAAGGATCTCCGGAACAGATGCTGAAGAGGGTTTCTGGGCTCTCTCTGAGCACTAGTCACTGAGTTTCCTCCAGGTGGCATTCTAAAGTTGGGTTGTAGACTTTTTATGTGAAGCCTGTATTGTGTTAATTACACTATCTGAAAGGTTGGCCTCCTTCAACAACTTCCACTCAACCACCAAGCAGTCAACTGGAACCATTGGTGTTCTGGATGCAGAAGGGCCCCCTGACTGAGAGAGATCCGAGAGGTTGGAATTTTCCAAGGCCTCTGAACAGACAGGTTCACCAGGTCCACAAACCAGGGTCTCCTGGGCCAATACGGGGCCAGCAGAATCAGCTCCGCCTTTTCCTCCAACATCTTCTGGATGACTGCCAGGATGATTGGAAAGGGGGGTGGGAAAGGCGTAGAGGAGACCTGGGGGCCATCTGCTCTGAAGTGCATTGGTTCCCTCCCCTCCCTGGGTTGGAAACCTGGAAAAAAAACTTGTTTACCTGTGTGCTCTGGGGAGTGGCAAAGAGATCCACCTCTGGAGTTCCAAAAATGTGGGACAATTCTATGAACAGGGGAGGATGGAGTCTCCATTCTGAGTGGTCGACTTGAGATAGACTCAACCAGTCTGCTTGGGAGTTGTTGACTCCCTAAATATGGTCCGCCCTGAGAGACAGGAAGTTCTACTCATCTCCCCAGATGTTCCGCCTCCCATATCAAACCCCTGGATCTGATCCCTCCTTGCCTGTTGACATGAGCCTTGGCTGCTATATTGTCTGTCATGACTACCACATGGGACACTGACACTAGGTTTCAGAAATTTCT
Organism: Hydrophis major; assembly: GCA_033807585.1. Taxonomy (NCBI): domain Eukaryota; kingdom Metazoa; phylum Chordata; class Lepidosauria; order Squamata; family Elapidae; genus Hydrophis; species Hydrophis major. Next base: position 166,068,467 of record CM066331.1, on the reverse strand, counting down.
CAGGGCAAGAAAAATAGCCCTGAGCTCCAGGAGATTGATGGGAAGGGACCTGTCTGAAGATGGCCAGTGTGCTTGGGCCATCCAACCCTGGGTATGTGCTCCACATCCAAGAAGGCTGGCGTCCGTGGTCACTACAATGCTGTCTATCACCATAAAGAGATGACCCTTTGTGATGGCCTGGGACTGCCACCATCAAAAGGACCAAAGCACCTGTGGAGAAAGCAGTGTCCTGCATGCAGAATGACTGATCCCCTCTCTTTGGAAGGGGAGGAGGAACCACTGCAAGGTGCATGCATGTTGGCTTGCCCATGGCCTAACTTCGATGCAGGAGATCATCTTCCCAAACAACTGGGACAGGAGGGAGAGTGGAATGGAGTGACTTAGTTGAATTCTGTTGATCAACTCTTTGATGCTGTCCTGTCAGTCCTGTGAAAGGAAGACTTCTCATCTGACTGTGTCAATGATGACCCTGAGATGCAACAGTCGGGTCGTTGGAGAAAGATGGCTCTTGATCAGGTTGATGGAGAAACCATGTTCCTGCAACACCTGCATCATGATTTGAAGATCTAGTTCAGCCACCTGGACGGAGGTGGATTGAATCAGAATGTCATCCAGGTAGCATTGGACCCTCACAGGTAAGGCTCGGAGGAGGGCTGCCAATGCTGCCAGGACCTTAATAAAAGCCCTTGGTGCTGATGAAAGGCCAAATGGTAGGGCCCGGTATTGGTGGTGCTCACTGCAAGAAAAACAGAGGAACTGGCGATGGGGAAGCCAGATTGGGATATAGAGGTAAGCCTCCGTGAGGTCTATGGAAGAGAGGAGATTGTCCTCTCAGATGCTCTGAAGAATAGAATGTAGGGTCTGCATCTTAAAACGCCTGCATAGGATGAATTTGTTCAGGAGCTTGATATCGAAGATTGGTCTCCACCTCCTCTGTGGCCTTCGGGATAACAAAGAGGTGGGAGTAGAAGCCCAACCCCTGCTAATCCCATGGGACTCCTTCTATGGCTCTGATGTCCATCAGTTGATGGATAGCTGAATCCATCAGGGCCCGTTTAGATGTGTCACAAGAGGTAGGACAGCTGACAAAAAATGATGAAGGGGAAGAGAGAAATTCTAGTCGAAGGCCCAATGATATTGTACTGGTGACCCAGGCGTCGTTAGTTGATTCCGCCCATCTGGATTTTAAAAAAGGTCAAACAACCTCCGATGGGAGGGTAGTGGATGCAGTTACTTAGAGTGCCTGAATGAATGACCTCTTCTCCCTCGAAACGGCCGCTTACCCAAGAATTGTTGTTGTTTGGGTTGGCAGTCCTGCTGTTGTTCCCGATGAGAGGGATACGTTGTGTGGTTGAGACTGAAGCAAGGGGTGTTGACTAACCTGAAGGTTTGCATGGTGTGTTGAAAATCTGACCCCTTGGAGGAAGTAGACAGCACCTTTCTCTTGTCTCGTGTTTCCACCACGTATGGCTCTAAGTCTGTTCCAAAGAGGTTTTCTCCTGAGCATGGGGCTGCTGCCAACTTCCACTTACGCTTGGAGTCGGTCTGCCAGTTGCGCATCCACAGCAGGCACCTGGCAGACACGAAAAAGGCCATTGCCTTTGTGGCGAATCGGCTGCCACTATTATTTTGTTGTGGGACCTAACATCGGCAATGGGAACTCTGTCCTGAAGTTGATGCAATGGGCAAATAGATGACCTGGTAAAAAATGAGGCTGCGGTGGAAGCTTTCACAGCCCAAGCTGCGGCCTGGTGTGTGTGCTTCAGAATTTGTTCCGACTTTTTGTCCTCCGGTCGTAAAACATCCTCTGGTTCCATAGGGGTACCTGAGGAAGCGAAGGTGGCTACCACTGGGGAATCTACTGCTGGAGAGCTAATGCATTAGCGAAGTTGAGACCTACATTAAAGAACCTCTTGTCCTGGGAAGAAGGGCGAGGCCCTGACAAGGGGTTCTCACACTGGTCCTTCACTACATCCAAGAACAACAAGGGAGATGGGAGAACCTCATTTCGGACCACCGGTTTGGAGAATAGTGCATCTCCCTGGCTCAAGGGACCAGCCTGTGGTTCTGGGGCCACCTCCTCTGGGTTTAACTGGGCTGTAACCGGAGCCTTCTGTAGGAAGGGCTGAAACAAGGAGGGCTTAAAGACAGTAGTTGTGGATGGTTGTTCTGGTTTGGTTTCCCCTTCGTCGGAGAGGAAGGGGTCTTTAATTCCCCCCTCTTGCTCCTCTGAGGAACTACCCTGTTCAGAGTGGTAAGAGGATCCCCTGTTATCCTGTCCCTCCCAGCTATAAAAATGACTAGGGGCATACACGGGTTCCAAAGTGGGAACCTCCCTCCATTGGGGGTTACCCTGACAGAAGGAAGAATGGATACCTGAGCCTCCACCCGGGGGTGTGGTGGGGTGGAGGAGGTGTTTGAGACCTTCAGCAATGCCCTGTCTGACTGCCACTGAAACTACTTCCTGGATGTCTTGGGGCCTGTTCTCCCAGGGAGGAACTATCATCTGGGGCCTAGTCACAGAAGGGATAAGATTAGCTTGCTTCCTAAACCTGTAAAGCCCTAGGGGCAAAGCCTGCTGAGGGTTAGATGTAGCTGTGTTCCAAGTAAGTGGCCTGTAAGAAGGGCCTGATAAACTCAGGTCCTGGGGAAAGGCTTCATCCTGCCTTTCAGGTGACCAGTTTTGTAGATGGCTAGCTGGACTTCCATCTGTCCTCCCTGTGCCTGCAGCTTGTTCTTGTAATTGTTTCTCTAAAGCATCAGATCTTCTCTTTTCTGACCTAAGTTCAGACTTGGAGGCCTTCTTGGGGGCTAGGGCCCTGACCTTGATCTTTGCTGTGGCCTTCCTGTTGGCTGAACGGACTCGTGGTCATTTTCTTTTCATAACTCCTTTGGGGGTTTGAGAGGTTTGAATGCTCTGCATGTCTGATGGTCCTGGCTGGCCCAATCTATTTCCACTGCTTAAGGAAGAAACACCGGAGGTGCTGTCAGCTCCTCCTGATTGTGTTTTCCGAGCTAAATGGCCAGGAGAGAGATAGGATCACTGCCTCAGGGCCCACTAAAAAATGGCTCCCGGAGGAACTCAATCATAAAATGGCCACCAGCAACAAGGCGAGGGGCCTTGAGGCCTTCAATGATCCCTGTTGCACATTTGAATTCCTGGGGCTTCATGCTGTGGCCTTTGTTTGGCAATTTATAATGGCCAGATTAATATCTTCACAGAAGGTACATTGCCCCTCCAATCGATGCAGCAGTAGAAGGGAGGTTGGTTGGGATCAGGCCTAATCCCTGCAGAGACCATGAGGGCAGCTATTGTAAAACTTTGATAGTTTATGGCCTAATAAATCTTCCGGAAGACTTGAGCAGCCTTGGGAGTTTTTTTTCAAGCCGTGCGGCCCAGGGAAAAGCTGCGTATGAGGCTGTTTTGATGTTAATTAGCCTCTAGCAAGTCTGAGGGAGGTTCCACGGCATTTTAGCCAATCGCACTGATGGTCTGCATGTCAGTGCCTTGCTGAGGCAGCTGGCAGCTGGAGGAGAGCGGATCTCCGCTCTCCTCCTGAGTGAAGCTCTACCAGAGCCCTGAGAGCTTCTCTCGATCTTGATGATTCTTTTTTTCTTTTTTCAATGATTTTGTTTTGAGGAATGCTAATTAACTCAGAGTCCAGAGACAATAACTCATTTGTCCAAGAGCTGAATCGAAAAGCTGGGGCTCTCTGCAGAGATGAACCTTTTATAGTGGCAGACTCAGCTCACATCATAAGAGGGCGGAGTTATATCCAATGTTGGACTCCAGAGCAGCATGATGGAGAATGTATTAATCAGGGCATTTTTCTTTACAGTAACTGTTAAGTTTGGAGCATGGATGCGAATGATGGAGACGAGCCAGTAGAAACAGTGAACTTCAAACTCTTTATTTACATATTGTGACAGCTCAGCTCAAGGGCTGCTATAGCCTTACTTATATAGGCAACTCATTAACTATTCAACCAATAGCAAACCTGGAACACTAGCTCCATTAAACAATGGGAATGGACTGTTAATGGCCAATCGGATGCTTCTGAACGGGCCAATCCGATCCTGCCATTAACAGCCAATCAGAAGTGCAGGGCCAGAACCCTGCACTTGACTTCAAGCTCAATGATAACTTTATTGGTATTATTCATTCACAACACCCCTTTCCCCCGGCTTCTGCCCACGGGGCGCGGTTACATAGTCCTTAAGGTAGAACGGCTGTTTTACTAGTCTTTTCGATTTTCGCAAAGTGCCTGGCGGTTGGCTGCACTTCTGCTGAGGTAGATCGTTGTTTAGCGGGAAGGGTGCCTCTGGTTCCGAGTTCGCGTTCCCATTGTCATCAATATCACTGGCCATTTCCTGAGGTGCATTTACTCCGGTCCCTGGTTCCTGTTCCTGCGTTTCAGTTCCATTATCAGTCTCTTCGAAAAGATTTCCCTCTAATAGTAATTGGCTTTCCTCTGTATCTCGCCCCCCTCAGTTTGGTCAAAAGGGAATTCGGAAGTGCGAGATGGTAGCCACGATCGTAGTTGATCTATGTGGTGCTTCCAAAGTCTATCGTCAGGGCACTGAACGAGGTATGATCTTGGGCCAGTTACGCAGATTACGGTCGCCTCTACCCACAGCGGATCGCCCAATAAGTTTTTAGCAAATACTAGATCGCCTACCTGGAAGATACGGCATCAGCTGCTGGATCCGAGTGGCTTTTCAGGTTCGTAGGCTGGGTGTAACCGATCGAGGTGGGAGCGGAGCTTCCGTCCCATTAGCAGTTCGGCGGGAGTTTTGTTGGTGATGCTGTGAAGTGTGATGTGCTGCAGGAAAAGGATCCAGTTGATTTTTTTCATCAATGTTGTCGTAATCGATCTTTTGAAGAGTCTTTTTGACAAATTGAACCATGCGCTCAGCCCTACCATTGGCAGCAGGGTGCACAGGCGAAGTGAGTGCATGTCGAATACCATGGTCAGCCAAGTACTGCTCAAAAGGTAGTGCGGTAAATTGGGGCCCGTTGTCGGATACCAGAACATCTGGTCATCCGTGGGATGCAAAAAGTCTTTCCAGTCTTTTGATGACTGCGTCAGTGGTTGTGCTGCTCATTGGGTGAATCTTGAGCCAATTCAAGTAGGCGTCGACGGTTAGCAGAAATGTGTGGCCTTTGGTTGGCCCAGCAAAGTCCAGATGGATGCGGGACCAGGGTCCCCATGGCATTTCCCATTCGGTTGGGGTTGCCTTTGGTGAAGCGTTGCTTCCTTCTTGGCATCTCTTGCAAGTTTTAACCCATGATTTGATTTGTCTATCGATGCCTGGCCACCACGCATAGCTTCATGCGAGGCCCTTCATGCGCACGATGCCAGGGTGGCCATTGTGCAAGGTTCTTAGCAGTATCTGTTGGAGTCTTCTGGGATAACGACTCTATCGCCCCAGATGACACAGCCCTTCTGCGAGAACAACTCTGTTTGATGACTTTTGAATGGTGCAAAGTAGTCTGGTACTTGGTCCAATGGCCATCCGCATTCCACCCACGTGAGGACTCGCGCCAAGATGGGGTCACATTTTGTTTCTCTCGCGATGTCACGGGCAGTCAATGGCGGCGTGTGGAGTGTCTCGATCTGCAACGCTGTCACTGTTGGTGCAGGATCGTTGATAGTTTCAGGGAGCGGTGTACGGCTCAGCGCATCGGCGTGGGAAATGACTTTACTGGGATGATATTGTAGCCGATAATTGTAGGCAGCCAAGAATTCTGACCAGCGGGTCATTCTGGGAGAAAGTATGTAGGGAGTTGGCTTGTCCCCAGCGATGATCCTCAGCAATGGTTTGTGGTCAGTTACAATAGTGAAAACCTGGCCGTACGCATACTCATGAAATCTTTTAACTGCTGATACAATTGCCAGGGCTTCCTTATCGATTTGGCTGTAATTTCGCTCGGTTTTCGAGAGTGTCTTTGAGAAGTAAGCAACAGGGGCTTCGTTACCATTAGGTAACACATGGCTCAAAATGGCACCCACTCCAAAAGGCGATGCATCACAGGTTATGTTTATTGGCAAAGTCTCATTGTACTGCATCAGCATGGCGTCCGAAGTCAGTAGTTTTTTTACATTACGGAACTCTTCTTTGTGACCCCATACCCAGATTGCTTTTTTATCTAAAAGACAATGTAACGGTTCAGCGATAGTCGCCTTGTGCGGCAAGAATACATTATAGAAATTGATGAGGCCTAAGAACGCCTGGAGGTCAGTCTTGTTCTGGGGCCTGGGAGCATTCTTTATTGCTCTTAATTTACTATCAGTAGGGTGAATTCCCTGACTGTCAATTAGGTACCCTAAGAATTCAACATGATCGGTACACATTTTGCATTTATTTTTTTTTGACTTTCAGGACTGCTTCCTGAAATTTTCGTAATACCAATCTTAAACACTCCCGCAAGATTTTTTTAGTGGGAGCAGCAATAAGCACATCGTCAAAATAGGGGACAACACCCTTGATCTCCTGCAATAGTCTCTCCATTAGGCTTTGAAAGATCCCTGGGGTTACACTGACTCCGAATTGAAGCCGCGTACACTTAAAGGCACCTCGGTGTGTTACGATAGTCTGTGCCTGTGCCGTTGTTTCGTCAACCGGCAATTGCTGATAAGCCTGAGCAAAGTCTAGCTTAGCGAAGACTTTTCCGCCCCCCAAGGAATGGAGGAGGTGCTGTACCACCGGCACTGAATATGGATTCTGTTGCAGGGCGTGGTTTAGGGTGGCTCGGTAGTCCCTGCAAATTCTAATGGAGCTGTCCGGCTTAATGGGTGTCACAATCGGCGTTTCCCAAGGGGAGTGATCCGTTGGCTTTAAGACTCCCTGGGCAATCAACTTATCAAGCTGCTCGTTGATTTTCGGTTTTAGAGCGAACGGAACTCAACGAGGCTTAAGGCGGATGGGCGCTATCTTTGGATTAAGGCTAAAGGATATCGGGGTCCCCTTGTACTCGCCTAGCTTTTCCTCGAAGACGTCCTTGAATTTGTGGGCGAGGTCTTCCTCCCAGTCACTGCCACTGATTCGATTAATGCCTGCCACTTCGATGCCGAGTGGTGCGAACCATTGTAGGCCCAACAGGCTAGGCCGGTCCTTATCGATCACCGTCAGGGGTAAGTACGCCGTGTGGTTCTTGAATGTAACCCGGACTCGACTGGATCCTGCAACTGGAATTCGGTTCCCCTGGTAGTCTTTTAGCATGAGCCATTGGAATTGAAGGTCTTGGCACCGGATAGTGGGGATGAGTTGCTTGAGGGTCTTCCATGAGACCATTGAAAGAGACGATCCCGAGTCTACTTCCATCTGGCAGGGCTGATTTTCAATGTTCATGTTGACCCGAATTTTCTGAGCATCTAATGAAGAGGCATGGCCAATAGTGAGTGTTTGGTGAGCCTCTTTTCATCTCGCTAAAAGATTCATGGGTCGGTTTTCGTCGGAGTGGTTTACTAGTTCTCGCCTTACAGGGCGATTCCCTGTCGATTGGCAGAGATTGGTTCCTTTCGAGGTCTGGCTGGGTCCGAGGAGGCTTCTGCAGACTTGTCCAATGTGGCCTCGTTTCCCGCACTCATGGCAGAGCGCATCGCGGAATTTGCAGTTGAAGCAGTAATGGTTGGCCCCGCAGCCCGCGCATGGTTGCTGGGACTTTGGGTGTCGTTCCCAATTGGACCACAGGCGATGGACCTCTTCTTCGTTGCTGTCTGACGACGAAGAGAGGTCCTCATGGTGGGCCGTGGAAAGCTGCCCTTCTGCGTTAGGTGAAATTTCGCCAGCTGGTTGGTGGGTTGGAGTGCGATTTTGGCGTAGTTGTGCAGCCGACTTCTTGGTTGCCTCCGCTGCTTTAGCTTCAGCTATGGTGTCTTTAAGGGTGATGTCGCCCTTTGCCATTATTTTGCTCTGTACATTTAGAGTGTCTAGCCCGAGGACTACTCTGTCTCTCAAGGCCTCTTCCAGGTCGGTGAATTCGCAAAGGCCTCCCACGTTCCGGAGGTCTGCAACGAAATCAGCGACGCTTTCTCCTTTCCGCTGGTTCCGTTGATAGAACTCGTGCCGTCTTATGAGCATTGGAATGGTGGGTGCATAGTGGGCCCTTAGCAGCGGTTCGAGGATGTCCCAGTCCATGGCCTTCACTTCAGCTGGTTTCGCTAATGCCTTTGCCATCTTGAATACCGTTGGCCCACAGTGCATCAGGAATACTGCCAGTTTCTTCCCGGCCATGGCATTCTTTAGATTATTCTAAAGGATTATTCCAAATGTTTTTGGAAACGATCCATGTAAGACTCCCAGTCCTCTTGAGCTGGATCGAATGGGGCGGGTGGTATTACACCACCGGACATGGTTTTGCTGTTGTGCGCTTCAGTCACGTGCTTAGTTGGCTCCGATGTCATCCAATCCCACCTTCTTCACCAGTGTTAAGTTTGGAGCATGGGTGCGAATGATGGAGACGAGCCGGTAGAAACAGTGAACTTCAAACTCTTTATTTACATATTGTGACAGCTCAGCTCAAGGGCTGCTATAGCCTTACTTATATAGGCAACTCATTAACTATTCAACCAATAGCAAACCTGGAGCGCTAGCTCTGTTAAACAATGGGAATGTCCTGTTAATGGCCAATCGGATGCTCCTGAACAGGCCAATCCGATCCTGCCATTAACAGCCAATCAGAAGTGCAGGGCCAGAACCCTGCACTTGACTTCAAGCTCAAGATAACTTTATTGATATTATTCATTCACAACAGTAACTTCAGGCTTTTCAAAGAAAAATATGAAGAAATAACCTACAGCAATCATATAACTTTATAAGATGAAAGAAAAAAAAAGAACAGAAAGAAATTCAATTTTCTTAAACAAATAGACTGAAACTGCCCAGCATTAATGTTTTCGACTGAATGAAATAAGTTTTTTTATTATGGTAGTTAGCTGTTCTAGCAGTATTCTCTTGAGCTAATCTGAACAATAACCTGATCTGTTAAAAATTTGTCTTTATAATGCGTAACTAAGGTATTATAAAGAAAGTATCATTAGTCAGACAACCATAACAAAGCGTCATAGCTGTCCATTGAATCATTATCCAAAATGTTTTAGCAGATGTAATTTGATAGAAATTAAGTTGCATTAGAATTATGGTCAGACAACTTTTCCAAAGCATACTGTTTTTTCTCCATTCTGCAGGATTCTGCACTTTGAAAAATACATTAATTAAAAAAAATGAAAAGTGTAGAATGAAGTTACATAAAATTCCATCACATGTTTGCTATCAGTATTGAATATAGAGAGCTACATATCTGCCACCTTTTTCTGCATGCATATTCTGTTATTGTTTTAGTATATTTTGAAAATTGAACAGGATTTCTCTATCCTTGATCTCATATTTAATGAGTATGAAAGTAATATTTTGCCAAATTAATTTGGAATACTTTATCATGCTTTTCAGTTATGAGTAAATTCACAATATCAAACAATGATAAGACTTTTCTAAGAGTGGAGACCAATGGAAAACTTCAAAAAAAAAAGGATATATTTATATGGGAACAAAATGGCAAGGCTCAATTGCCTGCAATGTTGTCTTGAGGATTATCTTTCTAACTTTAGCTGTTCACTCATAGTCTTTTTAGAATGTACATTCATAATCCAGGTAATATAACAGGGTTTTATTGTTTATAAACAATATAAATAGATTTTGCAGATTTAAATACATTGAATTCAACTCCCATTATCACAACCACTATATATATATGACTGTTTGGGAAAGGCAGCTATAATGCTTTACCACATGAAAAATTTCCAAAAACTTGTAAAACTCTCAAGGGATGTTTCAATTTGATAAAGTTTTGATGGGATTACCCCACTGAACAGATTCGCAAACTTAAGATAACCTCAAAGCATTTTATAGACTTTTACATACTCAGTGTTTTTTCTTTAATTTCTTGGGTTGACATAGACACTACAGAATATTGCAACTTCCCTTCCATGAGTAATAAGTGATAGCATGAAGTAGTTAGCCAATTTCTTTGCCTATCAGAGCTTTTTGGGATGCCAAAGTATTCCTCTTTGTCATTAGCACACATCTTTGTTCTTTCTTGAGCTAATGTATTTCTACATTTGTCATGCCAATGTAACTGGGAATTTTCCAGTTCTCAGCACTTTGAAATGAGCTAGACTGACAAATTTAATATGTAATCTTGGATCTAATTAGCATACCTTCCTGGGTAGAACTGTACTTTAACTTAGCATGACTAGGTAAGGTTTGTTTTTTGACAATATAAGAATGTGTAAGATAAAGGTAAAATTTAAAGGCTCTGACTATACTGCTTTCAAGAAAAAGGGAATGGCAAGGCTGTCAATATGATTTTGTGTCAGCTTTTTTTTGGCATTATATTTAATCAAAAGTATGATATTGTTAAAACAGTTGGAGTAAAACACTTGAAGTATTGGTTCAGCACAATTTCTGCAGAGAAAGTTTACATAATTTGCAAGATAAAATGTTATCCTGTGCTCTAACAACATTGCCTGTAAAAAGCTGGAACATATATTGAAATTGAAGTTGGATCATCCTTGAACACATTCAACTGAAGATTGACAATTTGATGTTATCTAATGTTATTATCTCTTTTGTTTTTACATTCTATCAAATGTTTCTACATCACAGCATGTTTTATCAAATCAAAACTCAAGATGGCTTCAATATGTTTCCCTGGAATCTCATAATGAAAACTGGAATTGAATAATTTGCTAGTCAAATCTTGAATCTCCAGTTCAAACCAAACCTGATTCACATAGACATAATCTGTATCAAATACTTTTTTTAATGGCTTCTCCCCAAATTAGATCAATTCAAATTACTAATGTTGCTGGATAAACAGATTATTGACTCAAATATCTGTCATTCTACTACCCTACAATCCCATGTATTCTTCTCGGTGTAGTTTTCAAAAGTTTGCTTTTGCAATAAAAAAGATCCCTATAGCAATAAAATAGATCCCTATAGTAAATATTTGAAGAAATACCTGTTGAATCTATATTATCATTACCTGTCCTCCACAAACCTATGTTGTGAATTTAAGAAAGCTATGCTATTTCAAGTGTCAAAAGAGCTTATAGTATTTGTGACATAGAAAGAAGTGATTTTTGCAATTCATTTTGAAGAAATAATAAAATGAAAATGCTCTACTGCTAGTAAAATATTATAGTATCTGTTTACAAAGGAAAGAAAAAATAGATATAGAGGGAGGTTAGTGCTAATTTAGCTTTGATTTCACTTCTTGGGATTCAGTCACAATGGTATGCTAAAAAGTATATATTATACATGTTGAATACTCATTGCATTTGAGTGGGTGTAATGGCATAATAGTTAAGATGTTGAGCTAGCCAACTGGAAAGATAACAGTCCAAGTTCAAGATTCAAGTGCTGCATAACAGGATGAGCTCCCATTTTCACCCCAGCTCCTTCACATCTAGCAGTTTGAAAGCATGTAAATGCAAGTAGATTAATAGGTACCATTTTGTTGGAAAGATAACAACATTCCATGCACCTTTGGCATATAGCCATGCATGTCATAGGAAATGTCTTTGGGCAATACTGGCTCTGTTGGTCAAGAAACAGAGATGAGAACTGCCCCTTAGTATTACACACAATTGGAAAGAGAAACCATTATCTTTAATCATTGCATAGTTCCATTTCTATAAGTATATAGTTATGGTCAGGCATTTATATTCTATAATCACAATGCTGGATGATATTAAAAGGTTTATTTTTATATTCGGCCTGAAAGAAAAAAAGTGTAATTGTATTTATTTGAACCTTAACATAAGTCAATCAACCAGCCAGCTTTCATGCCCAAGGCAGAACTAAAACTCAGTGTTTTCTGGTTATTAGGTCAGCACTTATTATACCAAAGAATAAAAGAGATTGAACTTAATGATATTAAGTAGAAATAAAAACTGAAACAAGTGTACACAGACATCTTCCCATTGTAAGATTCAGGGATATATTATTTATTTATTCAATTTCTATGCCTGCCCACCTAAAATACACGATTTTGAATGGCTAACAACACTTAAAAATGAGGTGGAAAACCAGTCCAATGTTACTTGCATAGCACAGAACTATGTGTGATTCTGCATGAGGTCTGTTTCTAAGAAAAGTGTAATCCTGAAGCAATCTTACAAGGTGTCCCTTTGCAAAGAAACAATGTCACTGTCTGAGGCCAATCATATGTGACTGACCATTCTTGTATCTTTCCAAAGTACAAAGTATACCTCTATGAAAAAATGAACAGAACTTGGCAATATTCTGTCTTTCTGATTCCAAGCTGCCCTGAAGATAAATAGCAAGCAAAACTTCAGGTTATTGGAGGATATAAAAATGTGTATTCCACACTTTCAGAAATACATTCAAAGGAAAAGCATTCATAAAGAATCCCCTTAACAGGTAAAATGCATGAAAAGATTTGCCATTTCCTTTTTAATTAGGTTACTTCCTATCACTGATAGTATCCTTGTCATACCAATCTTTTCCTATGTGGTAGAACACAGAAACAAGGCAGGAATTACTTTAGTCTTTTATCTAAGAGGATTAGCAGATAAATACATTTTTAAAAATCCATTCCACAGAAATGAAATTGAGTTTGAAGATGAATATTGCTTAGTATGTCATACTAATTTCTTACACCATAAAAGTAAAGAAGTAAAATGAAAACCAGACTGGACAGAAAATTGAATAAAAATTCTGTGTTTTAAAGTATGGTGAAAACTGACTTACTGTTGATGATGTGATTCAAGATATCTTCTTTTTCTCTAAATTCACCTTCCTATAAGAACAAAACATCCAAGGAAATGTTATTGATTTTACTAAACAATATAGAATACTATTCTATAAAAATAGTTCTTCATGGAAGAACAGAGATGGGCAACTTATGGTCTTCCTGGGAATGAATTTAACCATTTAAACCAATCAAATGAAAATGTCAGAATATAATAGAGAAACCCAGTACTCAGAGGTTTATATGACTAATTAAATCTGAAAGGCCATAGAGTGCCTACACTTGTAGTAATATAATGCAATTTCATCAGGATTTGTAGAGAATCAGTTTGGGATATGTATAAGCAACAGAAATAGTTAGAAGTAGTTAGAAGATAGAACCCCAAAGGATAGGTCATTAGATAGAGATGGGTAGTTTTCCTTCCTTCTGACACCTTTCTTCCTTTGATATTTTCTACTCTCTTTCGCAAGCAGAAGCCTGCAGGGTAGAAACAGAGAAATCTTGGTTTCAACTGATCTTCTGCACCCAGCAGTTTAGACCAAAGTCTACAGGAAATCGATTCAAGAATCATATTTAGACTAGGGACACAGACTGGCTATCCCTGCCATATAATAAGATTTGTGTTACTCTGCCACTATCTGCTACAATTAATATTGACTGGCCACAACTATAGGAAAGGGAGAAATAGTATTGTGGCATTTTAAATTAATTGATGCATTGTCATTTTCAGTACAACTTAATTTATCAGATGAGGTGGTTAGGATGATTTTTTAGACTGTGTACAAGGAAGAGTTTTTCTGTATAAACAATTCCACAGAATTTTATACAGGGTTGTATGGATAATCTTCAGTAAGAAAAAAATGTTTCTTTCATAATGCTATCTTTTGCTACATGTTTGTACAGATGTTTTGTCAACACAAAAAAAATCCCAAGTATTGTTTTGTAAGGGTCAGGATTATTAGCGAACTTTTATATGATAAAGATGGGAGTGGGGACGATGTCAGCTTTTCTGATATAACCACATTAGAAAGCCATAGTAAAGGAGTGTTTCTTATTATAAATATTTCCATTGCAAAATTAATTTGCTATTACTTATATGGCTTACATGGTTTGCTATTAACTTTTAAGTTTTGGCCTTTCAAAACTCTGTTCAGGATAATAGGAAAACATGAGATAGAAGAAAAATTGCTGAAGAATTTTAAATGGATTAAAAAAAAACAATACTGTAATATTTTTAAAATATAAAAGTAATGTAAGGAAAGTTGAAAATCAATAATACAAATATTTAAATTTTAATCAGGCTCATAATCATTTTCCCCATATATCATGTAATTATATAAGATGAAAAAAGGAAAGTTATTTATTTTATCTCTTTATTTTAAAACATTTAGTCTAGATTTCTCCCTTTTCTCTCTCTCTCTCTCTCTATCAGATGCCATAAAGATAAACTGTCCTTTCCATCCCATAATAGTAAAACACTCTTGTCTCCAATTCTAATTTCAATTCCTGAAATCATTGCTGTCTCATAAAAAACAGGGATAAGAAAATATTATTTTGTAAAAATAGTATCCATTTGCTTCCATCTTCTTATATTTAACCCATAATTCTTTATATAACATACTGGAACATTAAATCAGCCATCCATGGCTATGTTTCCTTTGAGTCCACTGCACAGGGTGAAATCTTGTAATGACAACTGTATTTCCTAAACTGTTATTGCAACATCTGTCAACTAGAAGATCCTGAATTAATTTTAATAATGTTTCAGAGAATCTTTTCATGAGAAATACTGCAGAATATAATGATTTTAGCTATAACTGCCTGCCTTTTGCAATATCACATCACAATGCAGTATATTTTTATAACAAGAAAGGATTCTTTCAAGACTCTGGAGCAATCAAATACATAATGTTTAATTTACTCATAAGATTCTATGGATTGGGATGAGTGGTTTCACTGAGATTTGATTCTGGAAAAGCCTGAAGACAAATAGAATGAAAAAATTAGTCAACAGCAGAAGGAAATGGAAAAAAAAACCTCTTAGCATTATATACCGAATGAATACATAAGAAAGAACTAATGGAATAACAGATTTTGCAGAATGGATCTACTTATATGTGTCATCAGCCCACTATATTTAGAAAATAAAATTGTCAACATCAAACTCCATCAGAAGAAATGATTATTAAAAAAATTGCAAAATGTGCAGAAATGAATAAATTGACTTTGGCGCTGAAAAACAAAGACACTTCACTATATTATGATAGCTGGAATTGTTGGTATAATTGGATTGACCAAAGATAAATTTTATATCATAAGGCATAAGAGAAAAGTATCAACCTATAATTATGAAGTAGCGATATAAGTAAAGAACAGGTGTGGGTATATGACATAAATTAAGGTTATGGAAAAAAAAGGAAGACCTTGCAAACTGTAAAAATAAGAATGCTTTTAACCTTGTAACCTCTTCTTTTTTCCTTTTTCCTTTTTCTTTCTTTTTTCAAAATTCCTTTCTTTCCCCCTTCTCCTCTTTCCTTTCCTTTGCTTATTTGTGTATGTATTGCTGTTTGGTTTTAATTGTAAAAATTAATAAACTATTAAAAAGAAAAGAAAAGAAAATTGTATGGTGTACAGTATGTGAATTCCTAATATGAGTCCATATATCATTATAGTGGGTACCTCATCACTATTCCCTGTAGAAAGCAAACCGCCTTGGATTCCTCAGTGATCCCTTCCAGCTGTATGATTCTATGCCTCAAAAGAAAACTTGGGAAAAGTTCAAAATGCTCAGCCATGGAGTAGTTTTGAATTGTTTTTTTTTCTTTTTATGACCCTTTAATCTCTTTGTTTCAGAGAGGAGTTAAAGTGACTGATTGGAGCTGAAAGTTTATTGGCTGGATGCCTTTCCTGATGCCTATGCAGAGTTTGGAGCAGATATTTTCTCTTTGTGTCCAGAAATCTGCCACTGCCTAGGACTGAATTCTAACTTTCCAAGTGGGAAGTAACTTTCCACTCATCAGGCAGCTTGAATGAAATGAATTACTATATTTAGAAACTGTAGCAAACAAATCATTTCCTCAAAATTAAACTGGTCTGTTTTGCTTTGCTATGTGCTTAGAAATAAGATATTATATGGAGCATATAAAAGAGAAGAACTTCATCATATCATAAAAAAGAAATATAAATACTTTTCTATAAACCAGGCATGGAGAGACTACAAGTATTTCCTCCTTAAATTGATAGTTGAACTACTAACATATACTGTTTTCATTTTACTCTGATACTTTTAAGGAAGAGATAGAAAGGCTGTTTGACTCATAAACTCTGAAATGGCCCTTAGATGACAAACGGTGGAAATTACCAATGAACTCTCCATCTGCCTGAATTTGCCATACAATGATCATCCCAGTTGCATAGTATGGCTGGATACAATGATAGGAACAGAGAGGTGACCATCCAATAAAAGAATATATCACATATTCCTGTATTATTTATGTAGAAAAATAATCCAAGAAATGTTCAAAGTAGAATGAACAAAATGTCCTTGGGTTTGTTCACTCGGTGAAATGGTCTATTTCAACTGAAAATATGAAGGGCCAGCAAATGAAGGCAAGAAGTGGTAGGTATGTGGTGTATCAACATTATATTTTAATTGCTGGTTGTAATATGAAGGAAGAAAATAATAAAGCATTCTTTCCTTTAGTCTAAAGAAGGTACTAGTAATCCAGACAGCAGTCTCAGTTCATAATCCAAAATGCATGTAGCTAAATAGCAGGATTATTTCTGAGTAAATCAAGCTCCTACCATAATCTCTGTTGCATTTTAATCTCACAGAAAAATGTTTAGTCTTAAACAGCATGCAATGCTTACCAACTTTACACAGTACAGTATTTAATAAAACTTTTGTATCTATAATTTTAACTTCATTATTTCAAGAAGCTATAAAATACTTTGTAAAAACAAGCAATGATTTACCAGAGCTAAAAGAAGTTACAGCACAGATCTATAGATTAGCAACACAGTTTAAATGTGGATCCCATCACAACCTCCGTTTAAAATACTATCCATTCAGGCACAGATGGATTGCTATGGCAACAGAATCCTAAATACCAGGTAATAAAAATGTAAATTGTTGATGGACTCATAGTTCTGTCTCTTGGACACTCTCTCCCTAAAAAATCAACCCTTATGCTAACTAGTAAAGAAAAAAAAGCTTAGTAACGTTTCTTTTCCGCAGTGAGTGCTTAATCTGAAGGGATTTCATTAAATATTATGGCTCAAATTTTTATGCTTGTAGCAGCAGTCAGCAAGCAGAGATTACAGCTGAAATGCCACCATTCAAGTCATGGCTCCCTGAAGTCAGGAATTTGCACTAACATGACAGAAATTAAATTTTGAAACCACATGACATGGGTTTTTTTAATATATTTCATTTTTAACTGTTCTGGCTGACAATCTTTTAGCCACAATAACAGTGCTGGTCAGCAATATATAGAACACAAGTATAACCAGCAAATACACAGTACTTTAAAAATAATAAAAAAGGCAGAAAAAAGAAAGTGAAAAAAAAAAAAAGCAAGCTGTCAAGTGTTAATGTGCTCTCCCTGGAAATTTTCCAAATTTCAGAATGATTCCAAACAGAATATTCTGATATAAGCAAGCATAATTAAAACCATATTATTAAGACTAGTATGCTTAAACATAAGTACACCATGGTATATTATGCTCATACTAATGAGTAGGACAATTTAAAATTTAGCATATATTTATTATCCTTGAACCATGCTATTTTATGAGCAGTGAACAGTAATTCTTAAAACATGTATGTGTGCCTTCAAGTCAACTCTTGGTGACTGCATGGACAAGTCCTTGCAGTTTTTTTGAAAATATATATTTTTTCTTTTGAAATGGGTTTGCTAGGGTTGAAAGTCAGGTCACCAAGCTAGAACTAGAACCCACAGTCTCCCAGTTTCTAACCACTACATCAATTTGGCCTTCTTAAAATATTTATGTCCTAAAGAAATATTGTGTACAGATTGTATGATCATGGATAAAGTTTCTTTCAAGTCAATGTTAGCAATTCCAAATACAGATATCAGTGAAAACTTTATGATTATAGAAACGTTCTTCCAATCATTACAGGTAATAAAATACTATTGGTTGTATTTAGTTTAACAATGTTAATTGGTTCAAAGGATAAACAAAATACATGCAAAAAAAATTTAATTTAATTTAAATTGTGCTGTTTTTCCATTTATCTTTATCTTTTATTTTATTGCTTTAATTTTTCAACATTTTATTACAGCTTGGTGAATATAATTTGCATATAAACCCAAGGATGAAACTTACTCTTTACAATTAAAGGTAAACAGAAAAGCTGTTTTGTAAGGAACACTTAAAGTAGGATAACTATTGATTTTTTTTTCTAGTGTACATATATTATGTGAAAATGGATCTTTACAGTTTCCTAGTTCAAACTCTGTTCAATGCAGGATTTATTCTGCAGAATATAACACACAAATAAGCATAAATTCTATGTAAATATGAGAAGAAAAACAGCCAGCATTGTCCTTATTAAAAAAAAATAAAAGAGACTTTATCTTAGTAAAAACTAGTACTAATGAGAGATGAAAGTTTTCAACATCAGTCACTTGGACATAATATGAATAGTGTTTATTATTTTACAATAAAAATATGACTCTAAGTTGCCTGGATAAAAGGAATGATTTTTTAAAAGTTTTGTTATATGAAATTCTATCAAAGCAGCATACTGCCACTCGAAACACATTTTACCTCATTTAATTAATATGGCTGCACCCTCTGTCATAACTTTGATATCCATTCCTCCCTTGTATGTAGCACTAATATACACTGCTCAAAAAAATAAAGGGAACACTTAAACAACACAATGTAACTCCAAGTCAATCACTCTTCTGTGAAATCTAACTGTCCACTTAGGTAGCAACACTGATTGACAATCATTTTCACATGCTTTTGTGCAAATAGAAAAGACAACAGGTAGAAAGCATAGGCAGTTAGCAAGACATCCTCAATAAAGGAGCCGTTCTGCAGGTGATGACTACAGACCACTTCTCAGTTCCTATGCTTACTGGCTGATGGTTTGGTCACTTTTGAATGCTGGTGGTGCCTTCACTTTAGTTGTAGCATGAGATGGAGTCTACAACCCACACAAGTGGCTCAGGTAGTGCAGCTCATCCAGGATGGCACATCAATGCGAGCTGTGGCAAGAAGGTTTGCTGTGTCTGTCAGCATAGTGTCCCGAGCATGGAGGCACTTTCAGGAGACAGGCCAGTACATCAGCAGACATGGAAGAGGCTGTAGGAGGGCAACAAGCCAGCATCAGGACCGCTACCTCCACCTTTGTGCAAGGAGGGACAGGAAGAGCACTGCCAGAGCCCTGAAAAATGACCTCCACCAGGCCACAAATGTGCATGTGGCTGCTCAAACTGTCAGAAACAGACTCCATGAGGGTGGTATGAGGGTCCGACGTCCACAGGTGGGGGTTGAGCTTACAGCCCAACACCATGCAGGACGTTTGGCATTTGCCAGAGAACACCAAGATTGGCAAATTTGCCACTGGCTCCCTGTGCTCTTCACAGATGAAAGCAGGTTCATACTGAGCACATGGTACAGATGTGACAGGATCTGGAGGTGCCATGCAGAGTGTTCTGCTGCCTGCAACATCCTCCAGCATGACTGGTTTGACAGTGGGTTGGTAATGGTGTGGGGTTGCATTTCTTTAGGGGGTTGCATAGCCCTCCATGTGCTCACCAGAGATAGCCTGACTGCCATTAGGTATTGAGATGAGATCTGTTGTGAATGCATAAGGTTTAATAAAGAGAACTTGAGCTTGGAGTAAAGTGCAGGGTTCTGGCCCTGCACTTCTGATTGGCTGTTAATGGCAGGATCGGATTGGCCTGTTCCGGGGAATCCGATTGGCCATTAACAGAGAGTTCCTATTGGTTAAGGGAGCTAGCACTCCTCGATTGTTATTGGTTAATAGTTATTGAGGTTGCCTATATAAAGAGGGTTATAACTGCCATTGAGTTGAGAAGTCATTATGTAAATAAAGAGTTGAAGTTCACCGTTCCAGAGGCTTGTCTCCATTCTTTCTCGCCCATGCTCCAAACATAATACTGGCGATGAAGGTGGAATATGGAGACGTCTGAACCGACGGAACCAAGAAGAAACACCGAGCATGTGGCTGACAGCGCTACACAATGGAACCATGTCCGGCGTCGTTGTACCACCCAATCCATTCGATCCAGTGCAGGAAGACTGGGAGTCTTACATGGATCGCTTCCAAATGTTCTTAGAAACTAACAACTTAAAGGACGCCACAGCCGGGAAGAAACAGGCGGTGTTCCTAAAGCATTGCAGTCCAACCGTATTTAAGATGGCTAAAGCACTAGCAAAACCTAGAGAAGTGAAGGCGATGAATTGGGACGACCTCGAACCTCTACTAAGAGATCACTACACACTGACCGTGCCTACGCTCGTGAGATGGCACGAGTTCTATCAGTGAAAACAGCAAAAAGGAAAAAGCATCGCCGACTTCATAGCAGACCTCCGAAACCTGGGAGTCCTCTGCGGATTCACCAATTTGGAAGAGGCACTGAGAGATTGAATAGTTCTGGGATTAGATGCACCAGGCGTGCAGAGCAAGCTGATGGCGAAAGGTGACATCAGCCTTGCCGATGCCATCGCCAATGCTACTGCAGCAGAAGCAACCAGGAAGTCGGCTGCACAACTACACTGCAACCGCGCTCCGGTACACCAACCGACAAGCGACATCTCACCTAGGTCAGAAGGGCAGCTTTCAACGATGCACCACGAGGACCTCTCTTTGTCATCAGACAGCGACGAAGAAAAGGTCCATTGACTGCGGTCTGACCAGGACCACCACCCGAAGCCCCTACGCCCTTGCGCTGGCTGTGGAGCCAACCATGCCAGGTCCGAATGCAAATTCCGCGACGCGCTCTGCCATGAGTGCGGGAAGAGAGGCTACATTGGATGGGTCTGCCGAAGTTTACAAGGACCTGGCCAAGCCTCAAAAGGGGCTAACTATCACCAATTGACAGGAAACCATCCTGTAAGGCGATAACCAGTAAGCCACTCCTACAGAAACCGAGCTTTACAGTGAGAAGAGGCTCACTATACTATCACTATCGGTCACGCCTCTGCCTTGGATGCCAAGAAAATCCGAATCACAGTAGCCATCGAGAGCCAGCCTTGCCACATGGAAGTCAACTCGGGATCGTTCCTCTTGATGGTATCCTGGAAGACCCTCAAGCAACTCATCCCCACGATTCAGTGCCAAGACCTCCGTTTCCAAAAACTTATTCTTAAGGACTATCAAGGGAATCGAATCCCCGTCGTTGGTTCCTGCTGAGTCCGGGTCTCCTTCAAGAAGCACACAGTGTACTTACCACTAACTGTGATCAACAAAGATCGGCCTAGCCTGCTAGGTCTCCAATGGTTCGCGCCACTTGGCATTGAAGTGGCAGGCATAAACCGAATCAGCGGTAGTGACTGGGAGGAGGACCTCATCCATGAGTTCAAGGACGTCTTCGCAGAAAGCTTAGGCGAGTACAAGGGGACCCCAATTTCATTCAGCCTTGATCCAAAGAAAGCTCCCATCCTCCGTAAGCCCCGTCGAGTTCCGTTTGCCTTAAAGCCGAAAATCGACAAACAACTCAACAAACTAATAGCTCAGGGGGTGCTAGAACCAACCGATCACTCTCCCTGGGAAACCCCAATCGTAACACCTGTTAAGCCTGAGTTCCCCAACCAGGCTTAAGGAGACAAGCTAAACAGAATGTGCAGCGTTAGTCAGATAGGCACACAGATAAATGAGTGATATAAGTTTGTATGTTTATTAACATATAGTAAAAATAACAGATACGCTTGTGCTATCAAAAATATAGTTTATTCCATTTATAGCATAGTCAAAATAACAGTCCATTAGTCATGTATCATTTAGTCAGTCCATTCAAGGATATTCAGTTAGCAAAGTCCGTGTGGAATATCCTATGTCAGTTCACTTATAAATCAGTCCTTTGTTTATCTCTCCCGTTCGAGTAACGCAGTCTTGAGTCCATGCAGTAATTAGGGATCATCAAAGCCAGAGAGAGAGCAAGCTGTCATCTTGCTTCTTTTAAAGTGCTTTCACAACCACTCCCTTCATTACATTCCTATATTTAAAGTTGCAGACACTTTAACTTATAAACCATGATAACATATTTATTATTTTACCTAAACCAGTTAAGGTAAACAATGTTATCCTTAACATTCTCCCCTTTTAGGTAAATATAATAATATTATAACTATTTACATCTTTAAATCATATTTGTTACAACTCTCTTTAAACTTAATTACTCCTTGAGCTTTTGTAAATTGGTCTGCAATGTTTTCTTCTGTCATGCAGTATTCCAATCTAATTAGCCCATTCTTTACAGATTCTCTAACATTTAAGTATCTTAAATCAGTATGCTTTGATCTAGTTTTTACAGCAATATTAGTAGCTAACTGTATAGCTGCCTGGTTGTCCTCATACACAATAATGGAATCTTTAACAGTTATACCCATGTCTAATAATAACTGTTTGTACAAAATTAAGTCAATGCATAGTAATGACAGACATGAAAATTCCGCTTCCATCGTGGACAAGCTGATATGCTGTTGTCTGATTGACCTCCACCCTATTAGTGTCTTACCAAATAATATAACCATCCCAGATGTTGATTTTCTAGTGTTTATGTCAGTTGCAAAACTTGCATCTGCATAGACACTAAGACTCAAATCACCCTTTGGTTCTATATACAATGCATGGTTCATTGTTCCTTTAAGATATCTTAAAATTCTCTTTAATGATTGCCAATGACATTGCTGTGGATCCGAATTAAAACATGCCAGCTGATTAACACTATAAGCTATATCTGGCCTTGACCAATTGCTGATATATGATAAGCTACCAATCAAAGATTGATACATGGACTTATCAAATTTGGGACTTTGCACATCAGTTTGGCAAACTTCTTGACTCATTGGAGTCTTTGCCGTTTTACAAAGTTCCATTTTATACGTTTTAATTAATTGGCAAATTTTATCTTCTTGAGATATCTTAAATCCATTTTTTGTTTTGTTAATTGTCAATCCTAGATACTTTTTAATTTCACCTAAATGCTTTAATTTTATCTTTTTAGCTAATAATGATATAATCTCATTAGCTTCATTATTAGTCTTAGTTATCAAAGCAATATCATCTGTAAATAATAACAATAATGACACCGTTCCATTATTTTCTCTTTTAAACACACATGGATCTGCTAAACCAGATTTAAAACCTATATTGTTTAATTCTTTCACAATATATTGATTCCACTCAAAGATTCCACTCAATTGTTTCAACCCGTAAAGACTCTTTTTGAGTTTCCAACAATCATTACTATTTACTTTATTGTCTTTTAAAATAATTGGCTTTTTCAAATATCTAGTTTGCTGCAATGGTGCATGCAGATAAGCAGTTTCTACATCTAAATGATTAATGACATAATTTTTCTTAGCTGCCCACACTAAAGCTGCTCTCAAAGATGTTGCTTTAAGACTTGGTGCAAAAACTTCATCGTAATCAGATGCAGTTTGATTAAATCCTTGAGCTACCAACCTAGCCTTATGGGTAACAGTCCCATCATTTCCAGTTTTTACTTTAAATATCCATTTGCACCCAATGGATATTTCTCCTGGAGGTAATTTAGCATTTTCATATACTTTCATTATCTTTAATGAATTTAGTTCTTTTTCCATTGCCTTTTGCCAATTCTCCTGATCCTTAGCAGGATACATCTTAAGTTCATCTACACTAGTTGGAACTTTAGTTACTTGGCAAACTATACTTGCTTGATACCTATCAGGTGGTCTAGTTACACATGTAGTACGTCTAGGTATTACAGGACTTACAGGTGGACTTTCATTTATTAACTGTTCTTGATTATCTAACTCTTCCTGATCAACTGTTTCCTCTTGTTCTGGTCCTATTTGCTCTTTGTGGACTTCTTCTTTAATTGGACTCTTCTTATAACTATTCTGTTCTTTCTGCCTTTTGTAAGGTTCAATAATTACTTCATTATTTAAATCTTGCTCTAATCTATTCCATCCTACATGTTCTAGGAATTTAGCACTAGCACTGGTTTAAACTCTAGATGTACCTGGTTCCCAGAATCTATAAGATCTATGATTAGATTTATATCCTACAAAAAATAATCTTTTAGCTCAATGCTGTCCTTTGTGTCTGAGTTGTGTAAGGATATGCACCCATGCTGGTGCTCCAAATGTGTGCATGTAACTTAAATCAGGTTTTGTACCATGCCACAGTGTGAATGGTAATTCACCTGTTGTTGAATTAACAACATTATTTAATATATGATTACCACACATTATTGCTTCTCCCCATAAATTGTCAGGTAATCCTGAATCAGACAACATAGTATTTGCTATTGATTGTAGTGTTTGGCCTCGTCTCTCTATAAAGGCATTATGTTGTGGCCTATATGGTGCAGACTTTTTATGTTGAATACTTAACATCTTTAGTCTATTCTGGAATTTATTATTTGTAAATTCCGTATCATTATCTGTTATAAGAGTTACTAATTTCTTTTTAGTTTTCCTTTCAGCAAATTTTATCCAATTAAAGATATTTAGATACGTTTCAGTTTTGCTCTTCATTAAATAGCAAAACCCATATCTAGAATAGTGGTCCATTATACTTAATATGTAACGAGCACCTTCTACACTTGGTTTTTTCAGACTTATTAAATCAGCAAATACTACCTCTAAAGGCTCTTTGGTAGTAAATCCATCAACTCTATTAGCTGGTATGACCCTGGTTTTGCTTTGATTACAGGCATTACATTGCAAATACTTATTACAAGGTTTCAAAATTATTCCCTTAGATAATTCATCAGTTTTCTTAAGCATTTTAAAATTTAAATGCCCTAGCCTTCGGTGTAACAAGTGAATACATTCTTCATGAGGTTTCTTATGATTATAAACTGTGTTAGCCACCTCTAAACCATCATCATTTAACACATATAATTCACCTCTTAAAGATGCAGTAATTTTCTTATCTTCTTTCTCAATTATGCAGTTATCTCCTTTAAAGGTAACTACATATCCCAGTTTAACCAAAATTCTAACTGAAATTAAATTAAACTTAAGTTGTGGTACATATAACATTTTTACATTCTCTTTTATGAAAGAACAATATGCTATACTTTGACCTTTAGCTTTCAGTTTCCAGCCATTGGCTAACGATATCTGCTGTGTGCTCTTGGACATTTTAATAAAATTTCTATTATCATTTGTTATACAGTGGGATGCTCCACTGTGAACCACCCATAAATTATTTTTTTACAGCTCCGTTAGTATATATGGCTAACTCTAAATTTTTCTTTTTCTTTTGGTTACTTTTAGTATTCTGGCCAGCATTCTGGCACTTTTCTTTTTTACAAAATCTTGCCAAATGTCCTCTTCCTCCACAATTAAAACACTTTTTTTAAAAAAAAACAAATTTTATTGATTTTACAGAACACAAACAAAACTAAAAGATCTTTTCTGAAGGTTGTCTGATCCCGGGTTGAAACTCTTCGCACAGACACAAATTCAAACATCATATTCACTTTATATATCCTTCCATATCTTATTATCATTTCCTTTTTTATATTATATATATAAACCATTTTTATCAATTTTATATAAACAATGCACAAGGCATAACAGCTTATAAGTTCTTTTCTAAGAAAAATTAATAAAAGAAGAAAACCAATAGAACATAACAATCCCAAATTATAGTATCAATACTTTGTCTATTTAACTTCATATCTTATCCCAACTTCTCCTTTTCATCCAAATTATTTCTTATTAATTAAAAAAAATTTTTTTTGCCTTTTTTCAATATACAAAATCCAAAAAAAAAAAAAAAAGCATAACAAAACCTTTATATATCCTTTCATATCTTATTACCATTTTCAATAATATTCTTTGTCTGTTCTATTTCCAACTATCCATTCATCTTTTTTCTTTTATTATACTTCTCCTATACACCAATTGGAGTAACGTCTATAACTCATTACCCTAACTTAAAAGTACTTCATATAACAATTTTTCTTGGGATTCTGTTTAAAAGATTCTAAAATTACACAATGAATTTTATACTCTAAATACACATATAAAAAACACAATCTTATGTACCCTCCAGAATCCCTCTTTTATCCTA